>CM052718.1:33602197-33696964 GCA_028551405.1 Uromys caudimaculatus | reverse complement strand
TGGGAGGTGGAATTCCCTCCTAGAGGCGGGTTGGGGAGGGGATGGGGGGTATACAAAGAGGAGACTCAGAAAAGGGGAAACATTGGAAATGTATATAAAGTATCAAAAATAAAAAAGGAGGAAAAAAAAAGTTAAAAAAAAAAAAAAAGACTATGGGATTGAAGATGTTGGACTGTGATTTATATTAGAATATTAACATGAGATATTCCATACATAGAATGAACAGTTAGAGCCTAAAATGGTGTGTTTGTGTGTCAAGTAGACAAGAAATGGAGCATCCTAATTAGCTTTGATTGTCAACTTGACATAAGCCTAGAATCATTGAGAAGAAAGCTTGACTCAAGAAGCGCCTAGATCAGATTGGCCCTCAAACATTTCTGTGAGGGATTTTCTTGATTATTAATCAAGAAAACTTAGGAGGATTCAACCAACTATGTGTGTCACTACTCTAGTAAGGTGGTCCTGGGCTATAAAAGAAAACGTGCTAAGCATAGACTAGAGGCAGAAAATACCATTCCTCCATTGTTCTTGCTTCCCAGTTCCTGCCTTGAGTTCTTGCCCTGTGATGGATGGTGACCAAGAAGTATAAAGCCAAATAAACCCCTTCCTTTGCACATTTTTGGTTATGATGATTGTAACAGCCACTTGATTCAAGAACTGAATGAAGTATGATGTTCTATTGCTAGCGCAGCTAATTTCTTGTCATTGGGTTTGCTGACTTACCTTGTAGTTTTGGCTTTTGATCCACCTGTTCTGAGAGCTGTGTTTGGAGCTGTGAGATCTTACCTAATTTTGGCTGCATCATTGTGACTGTAAAATTGATGGTCAAAATGATTAGATTAAGACATACCTCCGACAGGGGCTAGAGAGATGGCTCAGTTGTTAAGAGCACTTATTGATCTTTATCTCTGTTGTGGTGATAAAACAGCATGGCCAAGGCAACTTATAGAAGAAAGGGTTTATCTGCCTTACAGTTCCAGAGGGATAATAGCACTGGGTGGCAGAACAGCAGAAATCTGAAGCAACAGTCAAAACCTCAAGTCTCAAGATGCAAAAAGAAAGCAGAGATAGAGCAACTGAAGAGAGCATGTAGATTTTGAAACCTCAAATCACAGTCACAAAATGTCTCCAGTTCGGCCAGATCTTATAAAGAAAGAAGATAAAGAATGGTGTGAGCAAGCAAGGGAATGTCAGAGTGGCATTGTATAGGGTGAGTTACATGGCTGGCCTTGAGAATAACCTATGAGGCAATCGTTACTAATCACACAGTGCAGATGAAGTCACTCCACCCTGAGGAAATCAAGGACCAGCTGAACGTCTTTATTCAGTGACTCAGCCGGAATCCAAATATAGGGAATCTAATGTCAAAGTTCTTATTCTTGCCATTACATCATGCCACTAGAGAAAGCAGAAACGTGAGAAGAAAATTGAAAAACACTGTTTAAATGCAGGTCAAGGCATTTTCATTAGACTTGAGAGTACAGTTTTAACATCTGAGTTTGAACAATTTGTTAAAGTCCTTTTCCATATAACACAATTTTTGCATAAGCAAAGACTAAATGACTTATTCTTATGTTGAATGTCGTAATTCTATTAAATTACTGCACATTTTCAACCTTGAAGTTCAATTATAGATGAGTGATAAGTTATATCATATTTAAGATATGCAATTTAATTGTAAACTCACTTAAGAATATTAAGATGCAAAGAAAACATTATAACATCAAATAAAATGATAATGAACTATGCTTACACATATCCACTATCAATACCAAGCAACATGGGTCTGTGGGTCACAGTCAATGACAATACAGCCTCATGTTTCAAATTAGTGGAGGCACTTCTGGGTTATCATCAAAGTCTGGATCTTCCTCACTGGGTTCAACTCCGGATTGAGATTCCATTCTTTTGGGTTTGTGTCTTTTCTCTTGTACTATGGTAGACACATCAGGGCAGGAATGCTTGCTGGGATCAACTTCCAATCTTTCTATCCGCTTTTCTCTACAACAGGAAAAGACAAGTAGGGATTAACTTTACTTTGTTTAAAATTAAGCTTCAAAGAAATTAAACTCATGTATTCACTGACTCAGTGAATGCTTAGCACATGGTGTCTATATGGCACAGAGAGTGCAGAGAAACACTGTCCTTGGCTTCAATAATTATAGTGAATTCTAGAAATAAGATTTTGACCCATGGAGGAAAAACTAGCAAACAGGGCTGTGATACTATACAGGCAGTAGGAGATGAGGAACTTGAGAAGCTCTCTTACCTAGGAAATTAACAAGCAGAGTCACAGGCCAGGATCTACAGAACTCTAGCCAAGTTTAAGCACTGGGCTTTGTTACAGTGAAGATATTTAGACAACAAGTTCAGGTTCAAAACAAAGCTCAGACCACAGCTTCTGCTAGCACAAGTCCTTGCTCCTACTTCCCATGCCCAATACTCCTAGAGGTGGTATGACAGCAGAGGACCAGCAAGAAACTCCATTGCCAAAAGCTCGCAGTGTTCAGATAACGGTGTGCAGGACACACATCCCTGTACTCTTTCAATTTGTATTTGTCGTACCTAGACTCCAGACCAGTGATCCCACACATTTCTGACCTTCCCCAGTGATTCTTCAGGTACCCAGACATATTATCTTATAATTACTGCACCATTCACTCAACAGACACAGGTCAAATGCCTCTCTAATCCTGGAACCACAGTAGAAACTGATGACTCCCTGCTCTGTAAAATGACATTGCTGGTCATAGTGCAGTACAATGAAAGAACATGGAATTTATTGAAACATCATGGAATTCTATCATACTTACTGGTCTGTTTTCATAGAATGATGGCATCCTCAAGACTGAGATTTTGCATTTTAAATTTTGTTCCTTAGCATACAGTTATATTTGAATAAATTATTAGTCTATAAGTAAAAAAGTATTATCCTTCTTTGGAGAAATAATGGATTTATGCACGAAATTGTCTCTGGTTTTTGTAGGAGTTACAAAGTGGCATCCTTAGGTGAAATGTGTCCAGTAGATACTGTCTGTTGGGATGTGGAAAATCTATTCTCTTGGGAAAATCGTGCTTGAAATCTCCTCCGCATTCCTGGACTCTGCTCAACCCTTGAGGATGCTTGAGTTAATTCCTCTCAGTGTTTTGAGTAATACCCATGGACTTGTTGAGGGAGAATATCAAGCATATAAACACTACAAAATATACATTCTGTAGTCCAGCCTATAGACTGTAAACTCTGTATGCTAGAGGGAGGAAGGCAATAATGAACTGTGCCTTTGCTGAAGAAGTGACCTAGGTAGCATCTGAAAAAGGGGAAACAAGTGCTCAGATAAACTGCGATTGAAGACGGACAATACCTGGCCACACTTTGCCCTCAGAACTAACTGTAGGTAAAAAGACCTGCAAGACTGGGGCTGACTTCCCTCCATCTCTTTAGTGACACGAAACTTCCTTGAAAGACAGGATTCGCACTGTACCAGCAGCATGTATAGGCAGAATACTGTGTGGTTTCCTCCTGGGAGGAGAATTTTAACATGTTCTAGGCCCCAGTGAAAATCCCAAGCATGGAGCCTCTAATGAGCCTCCATAATGCACCATGTCATGGGAATGTTTCACTCACTGCTGCAGAAATTAAGTTTCACTCTACAGGAGAGAACTCTTAAAAGCTTGCCCCTGGTTATCTTCAAACTTGCTTTTGGCTGATACTGCTTTGTGAGATTTTTTTCCTGTAATAAATATTAGCCATGAGTACAACTGTTCTGAGTCCTGTATCCTTAAAAACCATGAGCCTAGTGCCCTCATGGAGAAGCCAGACACTGTTTTCCGATGCAGCCTTTGTTACTCCCATTAAGTCCTCAGATGACCGCAACAGGACAGGAGGATGTCAGTCAAAGCCTCAGAGATAATCAATCAAGGCTAGGTAGCAAGTCCGGATGTATATTAGCAATGCATATACTGTCACTCAGAGAAAAGAAGGTACAGACAGCAACTTTTTATCTCAGACTTTGCTTCTAAAGACTCCATCAAAAAGATTTCCAGATCAGTGTTAGTCATCTCCCTGGTATTTTAGTTATCCCTGGTTATACCCACAACTCATCTTTAAAGCTGGATTGATGACAACATACACTGAGTACTGTCCAGACCAAATTATTTCATAGATGTGAAGGAGACAAAGCACTACAATGAACTCAGCAGACATTTAGTAAGGCTGGGGGACCATGCAGAAAAGAGAGCAGAGGTCAAGGACATTACTCCAAGTCATTTAGTCCAGTGCGATTGTCACTACACTTCTTTCAGGTGCCTTGTGCTGTGGTCAGTACTCTTAAACTTAAAGATAAAACATGACTTGTGCCCACAATCTAAGGAAGCAGGCACAGATAATGAACACTCAACTGCTGTGCCCCAGGCTACTTGGCAAGATCTCTGGTGCTGGTACCACTCTTGCTGTTGAAGCACCAAGGAGTAAACAGTGGGAGTTATGGAGGAAAGGGCATTGATGCTTTGTGAAATTAAGTTCTGTAGTTAGCACACAAAGTAATGTGTTTCACTGTCACACACACACACACACACACACACACACACACACACACACACACACACACATATATATAATTATACTGTGCTCCTATTTTATCCGTCCTTCATCTCCTTTCTGGCTGATTCTTGTCTACTCTCCAAATGGTCTTTCCTTCTGCTCCATGTTACACAAAATTACTTTTTCCATTTTCATGTAACACACACACAAACATACATACACACACATACACAGACACACATACACAGTGCATGTAATATTTATGTAATATTTATCTTACCATGAATTATTTCTCTTAATATTATGATCTTCATTTTTATGCATTTTCCTACAAGAGTCATAATTTCATGGCTCCATACAGATAAATAAAATTTATATATATGAATGTGGCATATATATATACATATATATATATATATATATGTATATATATATATATAAATTCACATACCACTTTTATACATTCTTCTGCTGATTGACTTGTAGGTTAGTTTCTCTCATCTTCTCATTGCTATAGTGAAAAGGATCTTGATCTTCTATCTCTTTCACAAAATCTCACACTGGTCTACTATGTTGATGACATGCTGATTGGACCGAGTAATCAGGAGGTCTAAACCACTCCAGACTTGTTGGTAGCACATATACACATCAGAGGATAGGTAATCCAACCAAATTTTAAGGGCTTTCTATCTCTGTGAAATTCTTAGGAGTCCATTGGTGTAGGGCATACAGATATATTCTTCTAAGGTGAAGGATAAGTTATTGCACCTGGTCACTCCCACCACCAAGAAAGAAGAACAATGTGGGCCTGTTGGATTCTTGGGAAAACACATTCCTCACTTGGATGTGTTCCTCCAGCCCATATATGAAGTGACTCAGAAAGTGAAGGCTTTCTATGAGACCTGAAACAGAAGAAGGCTCTTCAACATGTCCAGGCTACTGTGCAAGTGGCTCTACCACTTGGGCCACATGATTGGGCATACCCGATGGTACTTAATGTGTCGGTGTCAGATAAGATCCTGCTTGGAGCCGTTGGAAGGCTCTATAGGTGAATCACAAAGGACACCTTTAGGATTTTTGAGCAAAGCTTTACTATCACCTGCAGACAATTGTTCTCTTCACTGAGAGAAATAATTCATGCTAAGGGGACTGCTTCAGTGTGGCCCAGGTGGGCTGAGATGTTTATCATAAGCTGTTGAATTTACAACACCTTGTATTTAAAAAACCTAAGTCTGGAATTTAGGTGAAAGACAGCACATAATGGCATGCTCAGAGCCACCTGTACTGACACATGCATGAAGGTTCCCTGGACAAGTACATCTCTGGCCTCTGAGAAGGCAATGAAATATAAGGCATATTGGCTTTGTATTGCTTAACATCTTGAGTCCTGTGAAACTAAGCGTGCACACACACACATGCACACACACACATGCACACACACACACACACACACACACACACACACACAGAGAGAGAGAGAGAGAGAGAGAGAGAGAGAGAGAGAGATGCATCCACAAAGCACTCAAGTAAAGAGAGTATTTTGCACTAAAACAAGAGGTCTACTAAGAGCAGAAATTAAAACAGAAACAAAGCAACAAGAAGCAATCAGCTATTGGAATATGAAAATGTGTATTATACAACCACTACTATATTTAAACTGCCTTGAACTGCAAAATAAGACACAAGCGTCCCTGTGAGGTGGACAGTAAGATAAAGATACTTGACTTCACTCACTATATTAATTACTTTGTATAGCTATGACCCAATTTACAAAAGAAAAAGAAAAAAAAAAGAAGAAAATCTGGCAGAAAAGCTAAGTTACTGGTGGTAAGGGCCACAGCAGAGGTTTGCTGATATCAGGAGGGACCAGAAAGCAGAGAGAATGAAATAAAACCTAGGAGCGAGGCATAACATCTAAAGGTCTGCCCTAGTAACCTGCTTCTTCTTGCTCAACCCCCACTCTCTAAAGTTGTACAGCCTCATAAAATAGTGCCATCCACTGAGGAGCAGGAGTTGAAAATATGAATCTGGTGACTTGAGAGGTGGCTCACCAATTCCAGCACTTGTTGCTCTTGCATCATGTGGTGTCTTACAACTGTCCTCAATTCCAGTTCTAGAGGACTCACCATCTGGCTACTGTTGACAACTGGTATGCAAGCAATGCATTTATATTCGTTCAGAAAAGCACTCATACACATAAAATAAAAGTAAATCTTTAAACAATATGAACTTGTAGAAGACATTACAAATTCTAACCATATCATTTCATACCTGGCCCCCCAAAAGTACATGGTCATCTCAAAAAGCAAAATGCATTTAGTCAAACTTCAAAACTTTCCACAGTTACCAGGTGTAGTGGTTCATGCCTGTAACCTTGACAAGGTCTGTGTGTAGACTAAAACATGTGTTCAACATTAGCAGTACAACTTAATGAGACACATACTAAAAACAGAGAGCTGTAGGTGTAGCTCAGTGATAGTATAGAATGTGAAAGGCTCCAGATTCAATCACAGAAGTCTTAACAGCTCCATCAATACCCACAAACTTAAGTGCATGCTTACTCTATTGATACTCAAGGAGATAGCTTAGTTGTGAGCCCATATAAAATCTAAAATATCATTAGATGTTTTTACTATACAACAGCACAGAGCATAAGTTCCATCCCAAAAGGGAGGAATTCGTCTATGGGAAATGGGAGCAAAGCAAGACTAAATGCAACAGAAGAGCAAGAATTCAATCTTAGAGTTCCATGACTGGCATGCATCATATGAATGCAAAAGCACTGCATAGCTCTGCACACATGCCTCTCTTGATGCTTCCCATGGTCCTGGCATTTTAGACTTTACTCTCATAACTTTATACATGGATCCTTTAAGGACTTCCTGCATGAAATATGATACTGCTACACACTGCCTAGCCATCACAGACTTCTCTCTGTAAACTTGGTGGAAGCTCTCACAACTCCCCAAATCTTTCCTTCTATATGTGAACAGAACCAGCACAACACAAATGATATCACATTTAGTCATTAGCCTCTGCTGAACCTACACACCTTTGGACCATGTGGAGCCAGAGAACCATGGGATGGAATGGGAAGTGGGCCTGGAGCAAGAGTAAGTTGAGGCATGTTCAAACCCTGGAAATCTTGTTCTGAGATTGCCAGCCTTGTGTGTCCTGCTGCACATAGCCCTGTGCTCCCAACTTTGCCCTACTGGAGGAAGTCACATAGCCTGGTAGCCAGATTAAACTTCCTTTCCCCTTATAAGGTCATGTCCAAGACCACATGAAATTCCTCCTTGTGCAAATAAGGCATCCCCAGTACCCTGGCCATAGCCAATAATATGCATACATCCAAATAGCCCTTACTCACCCTCAAACATTTAAATAGCCATTAAAATGAGCAATCTCACTGTAGCTACCTCATGAGAGTCTGTTCTTGACATGTGCTCAGTGCTCCCTGAGGTCTCATAGCTCCTAGCCATCCCACCTTGCTTCTCCTGTCAGGATCCACTGGTTGTGATTGCAGGTAAATCAAATTGCTATGGGTTGGGAAGCAGAGCCTGAACAGCAGGGCCATCGCTGTTTGTCACTTTAACATTCTATTATCTTTGAATTCAGACTTACTGAAAGATTCAGAATAAGGCAAATCAGCCATATTTATAATAGCCAGAAGCTGCAAACAACCCAGATGTCCCTCATCAGAGGAATGGATACAGAAAATGTGGTACATTTATACAATGGAGTACTACTCAGCTATAAAAAACAATGACTTAATGAAATTTGCAGGCAAATGGATGGAACTTGAAAATATCATCCTGAGCGAGGTAACTCAGTCACAAAAGAACGAACATGGTATGTACTCACTGATAAGCGGATATTAGCCCAAAAGTTCAGAATGTCCAAGTTTCACTTAACAGTAACCACTGGACTGAGAGTGAGGTACCAGATGGAGGGGTTGGAGAAAGGTCTGAAGGAGCAGAGGGAATTGGTAGCCCCATGGAGGGAGCAAGAGCGTCAATGGGCCTGACCCTCCCCCTGGTCGTCCTGGAGTTCAGACCACCAACCAAAGAATACACATCTATTGACCCATGGTTTGGACTACATATGTTGCAGAGGATGACCTCGATGGCCATCAGGGAGAAAGGAGAGGACTTTGGGCCTGAGGGTGCTAGAGGCCCCAGTAAAGGGGAATGTCAAGGTGGGAATATGGGAATGGGTGGGTGGGTAGGTGGGAGGAGGAATTCCCTCACAGAGGCAGGGAGGGGGAGGGGATAGGGGGTTTCCAAAGAGGAGACCCAGAAAAGGGGATACATTGGAAATGTAAATAAAGTATCAAAAATAAATAAAAAAACAAAAACAAAAAAAACCTTTGCCCAAATGTAACATGGATAATGGTTAATAGACAAAATATTTGATTTTGTCAATATGATGGTATTTAGAATTATCATGGAGGTATGTCTCTGGGCATGTCTGTAAGGGATTTTAATTAGGTAGGTTAAATGAGTTAGGAAGACACACCCTTTTGTTGGTGCCACTGATTCATGGCCTAAGAACAAGCATTCCTTTCCTTTTGCTTCCTGACTGTGGATGGAATTTGATCAGCTGCTTCTTCAAGCTCCTGCTACTGTCACTTCCCTGCCATGAAGGCCTGTACCCTGGAACAGTGAATAAAATTAAACCCATAGCTCCTTAAGTTGCTTTTGTCGGAAATTTTGTAACATCATTTAGAAAAGTTAATGAATATATACAGGCCTCTAGTGCAATTTCCAGTACAATTCTTCTTCCACCTAAAGCCTCATAGACATATTCTTCACTGTGCTCATTTCTAGTGCATTCTGGCATTTCTAATTCCAAATGTAATCACCTATTAATCTCTGCTTATTCCATAATCAAGGGCTCTCAAGCCCATGTTTCCAAACTCCTCCAAATTTTTCCCATAGACTTGGTCCAAAAGCCAAGAATACACACAGCCAGGTTTTGTCATAACAAACCCCTCCTTGGTACAAATTTCTGTATTAATGCTGTGAATTAAGTACCTAATAGAAACAACTTACAGTAGCAAGGGTTTATCCTTGCTCACAGTTTCACTCTATCATGATTATGAATACATGGTGATGAAGATTAGGTCATGCTCACAAGACATGTGACAGGATAGTCACATCATGGCAGAAGTAGAGGATGACAGAAGTTGGTGACAGGCATTACCACTTGAGACATACCTCTGCAAAACAGGTCCTATCTCCTGAAAGTTCCACAGCATCTACCAACCACCCCCACAAAACACCAACTACAGATCACACTGAATCTGGAGACATTTTAGATAAAGGTCATTAACCTTATTTAATATTGTAGTGTAATACATAGCAAGGCATGAAAGAGAAATCATAAGATAAAATTTGTGAAGAAATAAGCACTCTTTGAAGATATGTGAAATCTAAAAGGAACACACAGATAGTAAAAGCCTGAGATACTGACAAGTATTAGTAATATTGTTGGGTGATATTGACAGTACAATAGTGTGACAATAGTAAATGTCACTGAGTTTCACAGTTTCAAAGCTTGGCTTAAGGTTGGAAATATTTTTCACGAAAGAGCAAATTTCAGTGCTGTTTACCAGAATAGATAATAGAATGTATTTATAATAGAATGCAAATATTATACCCCTAAAATTAATAAAACATGAATATACTTATTGAAAAATTATAAAAATTTTGAGACATCAAATGAGACTGTAAAAATGCTAATTCTAGAAGAACTAATCTTAATTTATTTGTATATACAAATTCTAAATATAACCTCTAAAGTGTGGAGGTGGGGAGAGATGGAAGAGAAGAGCCAAAGATAGAGACAGATAGAGACAGTGATACTGAGAGAATAAGCATGTGCCATAGTTTCAGACCTTAAGTTTCCTGTGCTGGGACGTGCTAACAGTTTCTGAGATCATCCAGCATTCTGACTTTAAAAAGGAATGCAGGAATGCTTGACTCCTCTTTGGGCTTAATCCTTCTGAGATCAAATAAGTAGAGTCTGAACTTGTCCAGCCTCCTGATTGGTGGTGTGATTTTTCCTTACACATGTACCTCAGATGTGAAGTCACACACCTGGGATGCCTTTACAAGGCTTTCTTTGTACTTCCAAAACTGTGAGCTGCATAAAGCTCATCTGTTTATAGTTAGCCTGTTTCTGGTTTTTCAATGTAGCAATGAAAAATGGACTGATATGATTTGCATATGAAATCAGAAAAGTTGATTCTAAAATGAATGTAGGCATACAAAGAGACAAGAACAGTCAAACTTGCCTTCAAGAAGGTGAGAAGACTTTGCCTATAAGTTATAAAAACTTATTATAAAGTTATGGAAATTAAGGAAGTGGAACAGATACAATCCAGAAACAGAATCAAGACCTGCACATTCAGATGCATTTGTGACACAGGAGCCTTAATGTCCAATTTTTTAAGACATTGAGACTGGAAAACATACTTTAAACTAAAACTCAGTTACCGATAGAGCACACCTATACACAAAAGGCAAGATTACAAAGCCCTAGAACATGAGAGTAGGATAAGATTCATAGAGTAAGGCAAATAAAGCATCAACCATAAAACCATTGTAAATTTCAACTCCAGATCCTACGTTCACTAGTAGACCACAGACAGGAAGGCGATTCACAAAGGGTAATGGGTCTGGATTGATTGACCTCGTGCTTGTTTTGTGACCTTGGGTGAATTCAACTCTGCATCTCAGTGAGAGAAGCTTTTCTGTGCAGTGCTATTTTGATGATGAAAGACTGTTGTGTTGACGGTCTCAGCACTTGCACTCATAAATACCTCCACCTTGGCGGAACCTGTGCAATTTCTTTTGCCTCACAGTGTTAAGAGCCACGTGTGCTCACCAGGTGTTCCCCTCCAGCCATGATGGATAAATTCATCCACTCATCTCCCTGACCTGCTTTGTCTACACAGCTTGAGTAGCAGGCTGCTCCAGTTAGGAGAAAGTGGAAGCCTCCTCCAGGCCTCCCAGATTTCTGCTGCATTGGTGTCTCTCTTCTCTAAAGACCAACAACCTGGCCAACCTCAATCCTCATGTGCACCTGTAATTGACAGCTGTTTAGTTAATAGACGCCATCAAGAGAGCTCCACAGCTGGGACCCTGATAAAAGCCATAAAGGAATATTCACTGGTGTCCACAGGCAGGGGTTAAATCTTGGGGACAGGCAGATTTGAGGTCTCTGAGGACTCAGTTTCTCCTCAGCCTACACCTGCAGTCTTCATTTCAACATACACTTCAGCATCCCAGCTATTCATAGCTGTTCACCACTTGTTCATAGAGAGTCTGTCCACTGTGGATAGGGGAGTCCAGTCAGAGGCAATGTACACAAAGAAGAGCTGAAATGTACACTCAAGTTTGTCAGTGAGGAAGGGGCTCCACAAACAATCTCCACATAAGCCCTGGATGTGGGGTTGTGAGGAGAGCTTTCTCCACAATGCAAATGAGAAACACTTTGTAGAAATACTTTGCTAAGACATCTCCAACTGTCAACAAATCAGAGTAATGCTAGTTTTCCTGGGCTCTAATAAACGTCTCCAAACCATAATGCTTTGCCTTCCTATCCCACCATAGCTTGCCAATTAGTTCAGAATGTTTACATGGCTTGAGGGTGTTGGGGTTGATTATAACTAATATTCACATAAGTCACAGTACCCTAGGCTCTGTTATCTGTAGTAAAACTTACCAGGTTGGGAATTATGAATGGCTTTCCAAGGTTAAAAACCCAGAATCAGTTTTCAGTAGAAACTCAATTCCATATCTGTTGTTCAAGCAAATCCAATATTTAAAAATCACTACCAAACCTCCATAGTTGTCTTTGGCTATACAAATAGCTGAGGCTTTCTGATGCCAAGCACAAACATGACTCTTGTGCAGGTATTTTTTTTTTTATGATGTAATTCAGCATACACATTTGGAGCACAGAGATAAGTTTGCCTCAATCCAAAATAGATTTTACCATCTGGATGTTAAGAGTCTGGAATTCATGAGAAGTAGGATAGCTCAAGGAACTGAGGTCTGACTCCAGAGCCTGGGAATGAGGAAAGCTTTGGACAAAGTACCTTGTATGCTGCAGTGTTTAGGGGAGATTGACTTTGCCCTGAAGCTTTCCAGGAGGCAGAACCAGGACGTTGGAGGAGAGGTTTCTAACACTATGGAATACTGGAAATGGGTGATTTTTCCCTTAAGAAAGGGCAGGTTCTTCTGGGAAATGAACTTCAGCAGAGGCCTAAAGATGATCTCAGTGTCTCAGGACACTGTGAAGAGGGCAGTAATAGAGGCTTCTATCCAGGGAACCCAGAAGCTTGTTGACAAGGGAATCATAGATGCATGTAACAAGAACCATGTTATTAACTTCAAACTGTTTCAACATGCTACATTCAAATCCCCTTGGAAAGTGGGGCTTGAATAGATTAATGTAGGCACAAAGCGAGTGTTTAGGAAATGTCAGCAGTCGTGGCAGATACTGTTGGTCTTACTACTTTACTTTTTGGCAGCTGCATGGACACAGACTGAAGTTTTGAAGATCAGCAGTCTTGAAAGCCTAGAGAATTAAAACAAACAGGAACACAAATGGTCTGAAGCATTTTTCAAACATTAAAGTTTTACACCACCCTGAGAGCTGCATCCTCTCCAGCACATGATAATGAAGAGAACAATGTCATATAGATAAAGACAGTTTGGGAACATCATACCTGGGGTTTGTTTGTTCCCTGCTGCTATCCGAAGTGGTTTTCACAGACATGGGTGTTCGCTGACCTCCTGTGATCATTTCTCCTACCTAAAATAAAAATATGACATATGTAGAGTGCTGTATTCTTCCATGATGTGCCCTTAAAAATCAAGCAGCATAGGTCTATGTGTAATTTTTTAAGCTATGAAGCATCTAATTTTTTTTCTCTATGTACTCCATGAAAGAGTCTTAATTTAAGCCTCTTAAACACAACACTCTTGCAAAAACCTCAAGCTATCGAAAGATTGCCAAAGCCAAGCATGAGATTTGGTGAATTAATTTATTCCCAAATGTATTTTATCTGGCAGTCAGCCACATGCCAACCAATTAAGGGAAGTGTTGAGGAGGATGTTGATTTGAGCAGACCCTGCCTGGGTATTGCTCCCTAGGAACGTGCTACACAAAAAGCACCCCAGGAGGGAGTTTCAGCACCCTACTCCCAGTTAGACCTCTTGCTTCTGCTTTGGAATTAGGAGGGAAACACACTGCTCTCAAAGGGCCTTTCTGGGTCTGAAAATTCTGTCCTTCTATTACTTCTTCTACACTAGACAAGTTCAGTGTTAAGCATGTTCAGACCTCAATAAACAAATCTGACTACTCCCATCCAACAAAGACTGTTCGAAGGCAAAGAGATGTCATCTAATTTGTGTCCTCAAGAAGTGTCTAAGCTCTCTCCATGGTGAAGGAAGAGGATCCACTGCTCTGTACCAGATCCCAGCTGTGCAATAAGCCTAAACTTTACTCTTATTGCCTTTGTCACATGCTTTACTTATGACTTCCTTCAGCCCTGAGCAGCATTCCTGAGATAGGAATTATTTGCAGGTGGATTGAGGCCTTTAAAAACCCCTTTTTGTATTACTTCAGTCTGATAAACAATTCAGGGTCATTTGTCCTTTTCATTCAACTGTCATGGAGGGCTATCACCCCTCACCCACCCTCATCACCTCCTTTTTGGCAGAAAGAAGACTCTTTCTGGGACCTACTCGTCCAGGAGGAATAGGGGGAGTCATCATTTTGAAAGCTGACATCCACCTGCCATCCTTTTCTCTTCTGTCTAGACTTGGTGTGTCACTCAGCTGTGACACCCATTGTCCTTTAAGTCTTAGCCTTGGACTCAGAGGTCTTGTTACCACCTGGGTCATCTGCTGGCTCAAACAAGCATGCTGAACTCACATTTGCGTTTGGGAAGGGAGTTGGTGACCCAGGTTAGCCACAATCCTAAGTTTGTCCACCTGGTTGCATAACCAAATTCATACACAGGAAAATAATTTTTTGCCATTTGACTAAGGATTCGGTTTGCACTCCCCACTGAGCTCACAGAGGGGTGGTGGGTCAGGCCTTGGTTAAGCCTGTGTCATAGCTCAGCTTCTCCCATCTCCTATATCATCTGGGGCCTTCTCTCCCTTTTCAGGATTTGATCATTGGATGCATGGTGATATTTTGCATAGCCATCTACATCAAATAGAACATGCTTTTTGGAGTATCTTAGCACCTTTTATTTTTAAAATAATCATTTTATGTGTCATTACTGTGAGTTTACATGCATTAAAATATCAGACTTAAAATATCAGCTTTGTTGTGGGGGGTGCAAATTTATATGACTTCCCTTTGTAAACACACTAGCAAGAATGAGAACCTGTGCATAATTAGTCTTAAAATGCTGGCTTCTAACACTGTTATTTGTCACATATTAGGCACACAGATTCTCTGTTTTTGTGGAAATGCAAATAGAGTCACAGATTTGGAACTTTTCTTCACAGAGAATTTGCTGTGCACCAGAATCTAAATGTGCTTCTTATTTTTAAAAGATATTTTCAGCACAGATTGTTTCAGAGACAATTTTAAGTTTCAGAGTTACAGGGAATCAAGACATCAGCCATGAGAACAAAATATGGACGCTGGCATCCCTGTTAACATGGGAGTCCATCATCACCTGCATCCACATCAAGCACAGGGAGACCCTGTCTAGTAGTGCATAGACTCAGAGGGCCAGGGTCCTGTCGTTCTTTTCCCATGGTCCTATAGTTTGGGGCTGTGCTTCCTCTGGTCAGCAATGCTCATTGAGTAGTGCCTTACTCATTTGTCCCATGTATGTTAAGGAATGACTAATGGAAAAATTGTAAGATCCAAAATATGTTCAATAAATTAGATAATGTGAGACTAACAGTTTCCTGAGCCCACAGAGAAAAATGTAATCAACTCCTTGAGAAAATTCCATTCTAGGACAGGCACAGAGGTACAAATTAACATTCTAATGCTGATGCATTGCTTTAACTCTTGGAGGCTTGCTCTGGGGAACTGGGATAGAACACAGATGCAGAGATGTGGCTCAGTTATCCACTGAATACTCAAACCCCACCTAAGGCTCTTCTGAGCACTGGTTTTCCAGGTTTTACTTGGCTAGCAGCCTAAGTTGGGGGTCTCCTTACCTCCTGGGACAGTGGCCTGAACTCAGATCTTCTATATGGATGCTAATAAAGTGCATATGGCTGCTGTACTAATTAGTAAATGGCACTTACTCTGAGACTCTGTGGCTGTGAAGCAGCTGCAAAAGAGAACTAAGCTCCTGATTCCCCCTCCCCCCTCTTTTTTTTTTTTTTTTTTTAACACAGAAACATAGGAACTGCCAATCTATGACTATTTCCAATGCTTAGGAGAGTAATATGGTTCAAATTAACAGTAACTTATATGAGTCTGGATAATAAGTATGGACAACTATTGTTTTAGTTGAAAATTTGCTTGTAAATTAAAAGAATAAATGGATGGGGAAAAGTGAAACAGAAGGATATTTACTGAGGAAAGTCTGCAACAATCTGTAGTTAAACACGTTAATCCTAAACTCTGAGTCATCAATAGTGCATCAGTGCTGCCTTAAGGAAAGAAATCATAGCACTTGGAGTCACTAACCATGCGAAAGGCCAGATTTGAATTCTCTGCTTCATTTTCTCTGTGTCTTCCATCCTCCCTCACAAAGAGATACGCTCTGCATTTATTGAGCCTCACAAAAAGCATCACATGGGGAGTGGGTGAAGGATACTTTCCAGAAATCTTTAACCAGTTTTACCAGGGAATAAACCACTGATGCTAACTGACCTCAAATTGACCCAGAAGAAAAAAAGTGTTGCAAACCTCATTGTTTATCAAGCAATATCCAAATGTCATCTTCAACATTTATGGTGGATATCCATGTGATAAGATTGCTTTCAATGTCTATTTTTGCTGTTTTCAGCAAATGATTATCACAGCATGCTTGTACTACTCTGGGTCAGGAGCATAGGAAAGTACATAATTCAAGATTATAGCTATGCCTTGGCTTAGGCTATAAAAGTTGATTACTTGGGAAATCCAAGGTAAACATGGTAGGCTGTTACATGGTTCTCTAAAGGGCAGGTTAAACAAACAGGCTGAGTCCACAGTAGGATGGCAGTCTTAAGTCTTAGGTGACCTTAAGGTGTATTATTAACTCAGCTATCAAGTCCTGCAAAATGCCAGTCACTTAGAAAGTAAGAGATTGGTTTATCATAATGCATTGCCACAGTAATTAATTCTTTACTGTTTCTTACAAATTTGACCCTACTTCTTAAATATAATGTGCATAAAAATGACAATAAATTTCTCTTGGTGACTTCACTTTTCCCCACAGTTTTAAATGTTACTTCCATTAGGTTTGGTTAATGAAACGTTCGGTGAGCACCTACTATGGGTTAAACACTAAGGGATAGATAGAGATTAAATGACTATAAATACTCTCTGGTCATTTCACAAGGGAAAATGATACAACCAACTGAAATACCTGGACAGATGTAAGTGAAAGACAGTCATACGGTCAGGGCTCTAAGAAAGCCTACTAAAGCACATGATATTTCATAATAGAAAGAAACACATACATTTTCCAGAAGACAGAAATAGAGAATGTTCCTGGGAAAGAAAAAAGGCAGGATAAAGACAGTAAGGTAAATGAGCACATAAGTCACATGGTACCAGGCTGGTCACTCCTGGGGATGAGGCTGGAGACCTGGCAGCATACACGCTACATCCCTGTGAGACATTCAGACTTCTCATACGAGGTGACAGAAGCTTTGTGGTAGTTTATGTGCTCATTCATGTCAGCTCATGAGGAATACTTACTTCCTCATTCACTTAGGCAAAATGTGTGAGAGTAAGACAAACACCTGTAAATCCTCATCAACTTAGCCTGCTTTGTAAGACAACAGTGTATGTGAAAATTACATTTCCTTACAGGGTTCACTGCCTCTCAGTTTTAACTTTTTCCTCTATTAAAACTTGGTAAATCCAAACGACTCTGAGATTCCATCTTACACCTATCAGAATGGCTGAGATCAAAATCTCAAGGGACAGCAGCACACGCTTGGCATTCTTCCATTGGAAGGGGAAGAATACCCGTGGGAAACATTCTTCCATTGATGGTGGGAATGCAAACTTGTACAACCACTTTGGAAAGCAATTCGATGGTTTCTCAGAAAATTGGGAATAGTTCTACCTCAAGACCCGGCTGTACCACATCATCCAAACAATGCTCCACAATACCACAAGGACACATGTTCAAATACGTTTATAGCAATTTTATTTGTAATTGCCCAAAACTGAAAACAAATTAGATGTCCCTCAACAGAAGAATGGATAAAGGAAATGTGGTACATTTACACAATGGAATATTACTCGACTATTAAAAACAATGACATCATGAAATTTGCAGGCAAATGGATAGAACTAGAAAAGACCATCCTGAGTAAGGTAACTCCAGAAAGGCAAACATGGTGTGTATCCATTTATAAGTTGATTTTAGCCATAAAGTACAGAATAACCATGCTATAATTCACAGATCCAAAGAAGCTAAGTAACAAGGAGGGACAAAGTCAGGACATCTGAATCTCACTGAGAAAGGAAAATAGAATAGACATTGGGGTAGGTGGTTGGAGGGAACTGGGTTGGGGAGGGGATGAGGAGGGGAACATGAGAGATCTAGTGGGGTGAGGATGGGGGAGAGAGTATTAAGAGAGAACACTGGAATCTGGAGGGGGGCATCTCTGGGACAAGCTAGAAACTTTGGACTATGGAAACTCCCAGGAATCTATGAGGGTAACCCTGGCTAAGACTCCTAGCAGTGAGGCATATGGAACCTGAACCAGCCGTCTCCAGTAACCAGAAAAGACTCCAATATAGAGATGGGGACACCAACCCAGCCATGAAATCTTTGAGCCAAAATTGTCCTGCCTACAAGATGTGCAGGAGTAAAGAAGAATCAGAAATTGAGGGAATGTCAAGCCAATGGCTGGCCCAGCTTGAGACCCATCCCATGGGAGAGAGGTCACCCCAACACAATGAACGATATTCTGCTATACTTGCAGACAGGTGTCTAGCATAACTGTCATCTGAGAGGCTTCACCTAACAACAGATGGAAACAGATGTAGAGACGCACAACCAAACATTAGGCAGAGCTTGGAAAATCCTGTTAAAGAGTGGGAGGAAGGATTGAAGGTAGAGAGGTCAAGGACACCACAAGAAAACCCTAGAGAGTCAACTAACCTGGGCCCATAGAGCCCCACAGAGACTGAACAGCCAAACAGAAAATGTGGATGGGACTCATCTAGGCCCTCTGCATATATGTAACATTTGTACATCTTCATCTTCATGTGGGGCCCCTAGCAGCAGGAGCAGAGTCTGTCTTTGACTCTGCTGCCTGCCTTTGAATCTCTTTGCCTAACTGGGATGCCTTGTCTAGCCTCAATAAGAGAAGACAGGGCTAGTCCTTCTGCAAATTGATATGCCAAGGTGCATTGATCTCCATGGGAGGCCTCCCCTTTGCTTAGGAGAAAGGGAGGGGTGGAGCGAGAGGGAGGGATTAGGAGGAGAGGAGGGAGGGGAAGCTTCAAGCTTGGGATATAAAGAAAATTAATTAATTAATTAAAAAGCTTTTCAATGAAGCATTTCAATTTGCTTCAAAGTACTTGCTGGTTTCCATCTTTTTCTTTGCTTTCTCATGTGGGTAGCCCCATACACCCTAGACCAATGTGTATACATTATGGTGTTATAACTACTGCCCTTGCTGGTTCTGTATGAGATGCTAACTTACCTGCCCTGTGCTTTTCAGACCTCTAGGTACTATTGGAACAAAGTTCAATACTTTCTACATGAGTCTGCCAATAGTAGTATGGGAGTCCAGTCTTTCATCAGATGTTTACTAGCTGATTCTTGGGTTCTGGCAAGTCTTGAGTTTGTACTGACAGATTACAGAGCATTTAGTTTTTCTGGTTGGTGGTGGTGGTGGTGGTGGTGGTGGTGGTGGTGTGTGTGTGTGTGTGTGTGCCTGTGTGTGTGTGTGTGTGTGTGTGTGTGTGTGTGTGTGCATGGTACCAGGGTGAACCCCAGCTTTGTGCATGCTGAGCATATGATCTAATACTGAACTGTGACTCATTGCTGTATACTTCTCTATATGTAATTCATTTACAGGATCCATATTTAAGGGAGGTTGAGAGAATTCCAGGAATTGATGTAGGATCTAGGATAACATGAGCAATAATGACTGTCTAATGTTGCATTATTTATTATATGTATATACTGTTCTGCAATGAACTATTTATAGAAACAAGGTATTTTATGATTTCTCAATAATTATACCATGATAGCTACCCATTACATAAATTTGGTTCATTGGTTTATTTTTTCTATAGAGTAAAAATTATAATTATGAAGTCATAGCATACATTTTAAGGTTTGATATATGATGGCAGTTTTTATTTCCAAAAGGATTAGATCACTTCCTATTTCCCCTAGCAATTTATGAGAGGACTTTTCCATTGTAGTCTCACTGGCATTGAATTTTTAAAATGTTTCTGATAGAAAATTGGCAGTGTTGCTTGCTTCTGAAAGAGCAAAGTTGCTGAGGAAGGGGTATGAAAAGATGGTTTGCTATGCCCTACAAACTTCTCAATACCTGTGAGATTTTTCCTGTAGAACATATCTATGCAAATAAGCATAAAGTTTAAAAGTTTGTGATCAGATGAATAGGCATAGTATTTTTATTATAAAATGTAGTGCATATTTATCTGGTCTTTTGAATTTCTCTTGCAAGGACTATTCCTAGCACGTCTGGATGGTTTTTAAGTAGTTTTCTTAAACATTTTGTGATGTATGAATATTGTCTCCTACCTGATCTTTTGTGTATTTTTTCCTGCCAGTGGTGCAGCAGCATTTAAAAAAAACACCTGAATACTGAGCTGTTTATTTATTTAATGTATGTTTTACCCTCACTAAACAGCAAACGCCACATGGGCAGAAATATCTGTGTTGGGCAGAAACTAGGGCTTCAATAGCTTTTATTAACTAATGGATAAAAGTTAAACAAACAACAAATCCTGTAGCTTTAAATTAACTATAAAGCCTTAATTAAATCTACAGGAAATGGCCAACATTTCACATCTGGAAGATGGGTCTCTTCAAAGAATGAACGTGGGTATTTAACTTTATTTCTGCATTAAAATAATATTAACTATTATCTATATGAAATGTATTTTGATGTATGGTGTTAAATAAAAATGGTGGGGACAGAGACTGCTCAGTGGTTAAGAGTGCTTGCTGCTCTTCTAGAGACTGGGAGTTTGATTCCGCACATCCATGGGGTGCTTCACAACTGCCTGTAGCTCTAGCACCAGGGGATCCAATTCTATCTTCTGGCCCCAGCAGGCCCTGTACATATGTGGCATACACAGACAGCACGTGCATGTAGATATATTTTTTAAAAATATGTTAAAAGATGACACATCTCAAATAGAAAATATTCCAAATGCCCAGCGCATAATCATTTATATATGTCCTGTGTTTGCTAAATATATTTGTCTAAGAGTTTCAATCAAGGAGTCAGTATTGGTTTATGGTTGTTTCAACTTGCCACTGTAGTAGACACATTGCTTGTTTTAGGGAGCTTATGGTCTGGTGAAAGGGGGAAAGGCCATGGGCAGAATTAGGTCCATGTAATACAGGCACAAGGCACCGCAGGAGTACCATCTATTGGCTCAGGTTCAATTCCCACGAGAATGACATTTAACTAGAAAGGCATTATAGGTTGAAAAATAGGGAAACTCTTCCAAAGAAAGGGAAAGTCTGGGTGAAATGCTTGAAAGTGGGAGAGAATTGGGAGTTCCAGAACTGTAAACAGCTCCAGGCTACATAGATCTGAGGCATGGATACCAGAAGGGTGGAGGTGAGAGCTGAGTTTACAGACTGAAAGCACAAGTTTGTAATCCACTGGTATGGCTGGAATTTTATTCTACAGATGAAAAGGACACACTCATAGGCTTCAGGATGGGAAAGTGGCATCCTGAAGTTGGTGGTTTGAGAGGGCTGATGAGCAGCACAGTCTGTATTCATAATGCCATTCATAGGAAGACTTAAGATATGATGACAGTGGTGACAGAGAAGTCAGTGAGCTATAAAAGAGGCAGAAGCCAGCAAGCTGGAACATGGAGAGGAAGGGCAGGGAGAGTCACAAAGAAAAGTTATGGGGAAGGTATAGTAAGAACTGGAGGGAAATGAGCTCATCCTTTAACTGAAAATCCTGACGTGCACATTTAAGTTAGCAGTTAAAAAGTATCATAAGACAATTTACCAGGTAGGATCAGGCAGGAGATGGTAAGGGAGAGGATCCAGGAGAGAGGAAGGTACGAGAAGAAAGATTAAAATGAAAGCAACAGGCAAACAGAGTGGTGCCTGCACAAGAATGGTCAGGGAAACAATGGGGAATACAGCAGCACATGACTTCACAGAGCAATAGAAAGAGAATGGGTAAGGAGAGGTACCCCAAAGAAGCTCATACAGTGAAAAGATTAAACAGATTATAAGGAATCTACTGAGCTTATAAACACAATTTTGTACAGTATAACATGCAGACACACATACATACATACATACATACATACATACATACATACATACACTAAAGGTATTAAAGAGAACAACAGGAAGCAGACACTAGATGGTGTTTGATTCATGGTGGAAGGGCTAGCAATAAACAAGAGGCAAGTTTATATGAATTTTTCCTACAAGGCTCTTCCTGAGCTGTGAGGGATAAAGAAATATGTGCTCCTGCCGGCCTGAGAGTCAAAAGGGGATCTAGATCTGGAACTGTGTAAGAATGAAGAAAGCAAACTCAGTAAAAGCATGCATGTATCATTGCTTTCTGATCCTGACGACAGATGTCACGTGACCACTTCCTCATGTGAATCCACCAGAGTGTTACAAGCAGAGTCCACAGGAAGTGACTTCAAGTTAAGCATGTAAATGCTACTTAAATCCAAGTCTGGTCTATATGCGAGGTAGTGATCGCAAAGCACACAAATTCGAAGACCAGAACAAAACGATAGAGAGACTTGGGCTAAAACCAAGCTCACGAATTGTGTATAGTCTAATAAAATGCCACCAAAAAGGTCATGTGTGACATGTGTATCACGGCATTCAAGGTTCAGGGAACATTGTAAAAGAATGGGTGCAAGGATCTATGTACCAGAAGTTAAGAGAGGACTGCTACAAAATGGTATATTCTGGATATGACAGGACCATTGCAGCTGTGAACTCCAAACAGCTGTGCTTGCCTGCACAAATCAACCCACTCAACACTTCATGCAGGAAATGAAGTGGGGAGAGCTCACAAGCTCCCACCCCATGAGTAGCAATTGACAATTGATGGCTTCTAGGGAAGGGGGACTCCATTTTCTTTAAGGATATAGCTGGTAGGTCAGCCATGTGCCAGTGGATGGCCCCAGAACTGTGAACTGGACTTGGTATAGGAGCATGTGGTTGGTATGGGGGTGGGCCGTGGGGTATGGATCTAGGAGGAGAGAGAAGTGAGTGTGATCAGAATACTTTATATGTGTGCAAGGAGGGTCTATGGAAGGGTTTGGAGGAATGAAGGGGAGAAATTATGCCATTATAATTTCAAAAATAAAAGCAAAACAGCTTTTAAAAAAAAGAGTGAATACAATTATATTTAAAAGCAAAGGCTATTAACAATCCATATTCAAAATAAACATCCTTCAAAGGTGAGTTTCATATGTGGCCATAATGGAAGCACTAATTCTGGATTTGATCTATTGTAAGAAACACCTGGAAAACATAGTAAAGGCAAATGAAACAGCTGTTGTAGTATAGTGTCTAGCAGGCAAGGGTTGTAATCTACAAGAGTAAGGAGATAAGTGAACGGAGCCCTATTGAACAGCTTCCCTGGATGCCTGTTAAAAATAGAAAAGAAACAAATTTCTAAGAACATAAGAAATAAGATGCAAAAAGAAAGAAACATAGATTTTCTTTGATAAGAAATCCTAAACAAAATTTGGAAATAAGAAGGGTACCTTTCGTAATTAAAAATGATTGTGACTAGTAACTAAGGACCTTTGTTAGGACCCACATGGGTTTTTTTCTCTCTCTGCTAGTGTGTAATCTTGGTTACGTTATAGTGAGGTGGCACCATTTCCTGGCAGGGGATCTGGATCTGGGGGCTGTGTAAGGCTGGAGAGAGTGAACTCAGCAAAAGCATGCATATATCATTGCTTTCTGATCCTGACTACAGACACCACCACTTCCTCGTGCCCCTGCCATTAAGTCTTCTCCACTATGATGAACTGTAACCTGGAAATGCAAGATAATTGATCCCCCTTAAGACTCTTTAACTTAATCAAAATAATCCCCAACAGACATGCTTAAGACACCCATCTTCCAGGTGATTCTAACTTTAGCCAAGCTGAAATTTATCACTAATGATGGCAGTGACCAACTGATTCTAGAGAGGGCTCAAGGAAACTCAAAGAGGGAAAGCAAAGCCTGTGGTGCTAGACCTACATGTCCACACAAGGAACTGCTTCGTGTCATACAGCAAATCTATTTGAAATGGGACATATATCTAAGGGTAAAAGCTAAAATGATAAAAAAGAGTCTAGAACAGCTAAAAATGACATGAACAAGAAAGGGGGGAGCAATCACCCAAACTGAAGCAAAACATAGAAACTATATACTAGCAGCAATTTATCCAAGTTGCTTTTATCGGAGTATTTCATTTCATCACAGGAACTGGAAAAGACACTAAGGTCTTGTAAGTAAAGGCCTTCATTTAGACTTTTGATTTTGTACACTGATCCATTCATCCTTGTGCCACACTAAGACAGCCTGACTCTACCCTGAGGCTGAATTATTCTGGTCATTCTTTGGGTTTTTCTATAAAATTGAGAACCAATACATCAGTTTCCATACCAGAGCCTTGTTGGGATGATGCTGGGAATGTACTGAATCCACAGGTTAGCCTGAGCTCTTAATAGGATGAATTTGCCTACGGTGATGGGACCTCTCTCCATTAAGTGTTTTAAAGTGCATAGTGCTTATCTCTGCATAGAAACTAAGGCTCATTCATACTATTATAATTATCTTGCTGAAGATAAACAAATGATTATGAGTGAGAAAGGTGACTATATTTCACAGCTTACCCTCACTATGACAAAAATACCCATATCAAACAACTTATAAGTAATAAAGGTTTATTTTTGGCTTCAGAGGTTTCAATCCATTGTCACTTGTCCCTGTTGTCTTGGGACTGAGATGGCATAGTAGGTTGTGACAGTAACATGCAGCGGAAGAGTTTGTTCTGAAGGGAGCCAAGAAGGGGAGAGGGGAGAAAAGAGGAACAGAGTGGGGAAAGGAGAGAAGAGGAGGGAAGGAGAAAGGAAGGGAGAGGAAAGAGAAAGATTTTACGACCCCAGTATTCTCAAGGGCACCCCTATGATCTGAGTTTATTCTACAAAGTCCTCTACCCTCACAATAGCTTGGGTATGTTCAAGCTTGAAACCATGCCTTAGACACATGAGCCTTGGAGGGTCATTGAAGAAGTAAATTACACCAACGACTGGGAGAACACGCCACAGTATTAGGAACAGTGCTTGTGAAAAGGCAGAATTTGAATTAAGTCCTGATTATATGTTTCTAGAATGGGGGTAGGGCAGTGTCCAGAATATATAATGAAAGAGAAAAAGAGGAAGGTTGCAAAATCTTATGCTGATGCTGGATGCTGGTCATAGCTGGACCACAGAAGGGAATGTGAACATCTCTCCAAGTGGTATGGAAGCCATTTGGAGGCAGGGGGCTTCAGCGAGGGAATAACAGGATCCTTGATTTTAAAGGGCATTCTGGCTTTTCTATGGAGAAGGATTTGGATATGAGGAAGAAAGGGGGAAGGCATAGGGCTAGTCTAGTTGAGAGCTCACGTTGCTTTAAACAGAGGTGCCATCTTCTGAGAGGGGTATGACTCTGGCAGAAGCAGGGTTAGAAAAGGAAATGGTTCCTTGTGCCAGACTATGCATGGATGCAAGATGGAGCATGCAGTCTGCATTGACCTTGTACTTATGGAGCTTGTCACTAGGGGGGTACATACAGTGTCCTTGATTCCGATGCCTGCACTCTTTTATGATATTTATGCATTGTATAGCCCAAGTGGCATGGGACTACACATGGGACTTCCCTTGTGCTTCGACAGTACATCGGAACAGAATTTCTATTTCCTCGAGTTCATTTGTTGGTTTCCTCTGTGTTTTATATTCAGTTTTATTTGTGTTGACTATTAAGTATAATGTCTATAATTTTTTTCCTTTGGGAATGAAAATCAAAAATTTTCCAAGGTTTTGTTTACTCTGAGGCTATAGGCTACAAAGCCATTAATGTTTTATAAGAAGACATTGAGCCTTCTGGCAAGGGATATATTTGTTATACTATTGAAATACTTCTCATGTTTTGTTGATCATATCCATGAAAGAAAGAACAGTGTGTGAGTTTTCTAATACAACTGATTCAATTGATATTTCTAAAGATTCTGGTTTGTACACTATTAATGAGCAGCCTAATGTAGAAGGGGCATTATTACCTTTATAATATGGACACTACAGGGATATAGTTGCATTCCTTATCGCTGTGGTAAAATAACCTACAAAGCAACTTCCTGAAGGAAGGTTTTATGTTAGCTCACAGTCTGAGGGTACAGTCTATCATAAAATGGGAGCTATAGCAGGAGAACATCTGCCCCACAGTGGTGAGAGCATAAGGAGCCGTTCACACTTTGTCCACAGTCAGGAGGTGTCTCAGAGTGAATGCTTGTTCACAGCTGGTTTCCAATCTTTTTTTCTTTTTCTTTTTTATACAGTCCAGGACCCTGATCCCAGGGATAGAGCCACCTGCATTGACAGTGGGCCTTGTCACCTTTGCTGGAATTCTTTGGAAACTTCCTCACAGATGCTTCTAGAGAAGTGTCTCCCAGATGATTCTAAACCGGTCAAGCGGATAATGAAGATCAACTGCCATGAAGAGAAAGCCTTTGCCTGCAATTAGTGCTACTTTGCTTTAAGTTCTGTCAACTGATACAAATTTAGCTGAAGTGACTCTGCTTATCTTTGCTAATCTTTGCTTAGATTCACTCTGTAGAACTTCCTATGTCCTTTAGACTTGAGGGTGTAAATTACATGGCAGTTGGTTGCTTCTGTTACCTACTTACCAATGTTTATTGATTTAATGTTTTTCTGTACCTGTCTCAGCTCTTTAATAGCATTTTACTGCACTGGTCTTTGCAGTTAATTTCTGTAAGGCATTGTAATTTACATGTTTTAATTAAAATCTGCTTACTTTCTCTGACCTATTTATATTCAGTATCATCATGGATAAGTGCAATAAAAATATTTGGGGTAACAAAAAGGAAAGTATTTACATTTGTTCTTCATCACCATAATTTTTCTATTTCATGTTTTAACCTAAGTCCCCTAGATCATATGTCTTTCCTGTAATATCATCCTTACCATTTTTACAAGGGAAAGTCATCACTTTGGGGTGTTTTTGTGAAGCAGTTTATTCAGAACAATTGCCACTATTTCTGAAACCACTGAGTGCACTAGAGAGATCACAGTGCTTCAGCAGAAGAGAGCAAATGATGGAGGGTAGACCAAGTGCAACTAGAAAACAGGATCACTTCCTCAAGGTAGCGTGGGAGTGGGAGAAAGGATGTATTGCAGCCTCCATACAGGCTTTCTGTAAGGACAGCCTAGGGGAATCTATGTCTGTCTGAGAGTATTGTTTTCTCAGCAATTCTAACAATCCCATAGAGGTGCCCAGCACATTGCAGATGATAATGGAAATTTCTGGGATGAACAGCAGAATAAACAATGACTACAGGCTAGCACTGTCAGTAAAGACCTCTAGAGATATCTGTTCCTTCCTGTTATGTCTATGAATGGGGGGAAGAATGTACTGCATGGGTTGGGTATAATGAGAAAGGGAAGGATTTGGGAAGCCATCAGAGTCCTCACAACTCATTACTCTAGTCTATGAACCAGCACTGCAACTTTAAATCCAAATGGAAGGGAAGACCCTCCACAAAAGTCTGAGCCTACTTGAAATAAAATTGCTCCTTGACACATCTGAGTCTACAAGGATGATGGCTATGGACTGAACGGGGGTAGGGTGGGGGTGGGGGACAGACAAGAAGGATTACCTGAGGGACACAGATCCTGATTCCACAGTAATTCACATAGTGCGTCATCTATGCCACAAACTTAACAAATGTCAGCTGAGTTTAATAAATATTTTACATGATTAATTAATAATTCAATTGTATAAACTTTTTCAGAATTTTGCAGAAAGCTCTCTATTGCTGAGTTTTAGTACCTTACCTTCTACATCTGGAAAGACAAGCGTGCTAAGTTATTCCCTCATCTGATATTAATAACTTCCCTATTAGTTATTTATGGGTTCTGCTTATCTCCCTCCATCATCATTTTGCTTAAGTACACACAATTAACATCCTCACCCTTGCCTGGTAAATAATTTCATTGTTTTCTGCATAAAACTTCCAAACTGTCTACATCCTTTAGATATGAACTTGCCTTGACATAAGCCAATTATATTACTTGGGAATCGGGGTGAATTGAATCACATTTTATTAATAGTGTTTAGTAATGAGGCCCAGCCATGCAATTAAAATAGACAACTATTTTCTAACAATCCTTATGTCAACTGCAAAGGAATTTTTTTTCTTGTAAACATTTCATCTTATTACATAACTTCTGGCATTTATAATAATTATATATATATTTCTCTTGTACAACATTTAAGCTCTGACTTCTGGAAAGAAGTATTATTCATATTAAAACATGGAAACAAAGTTTCCTGTTTACCCCTTGGCATTACATGTTTATGTGTATATATAAATTTCCCTAGATATACATAATATTTATATGTATGCATATGTCTATATATTTGATTTTTTAATTTCAGATTTTTAAAAAAATCTCTGGATTTTATTTTTATTTTTCCTTTTATGTTTTTCTAGATAATTCATTTGTGAAGAAGTGACCTGAAATAGTAAGAAGAGTTTCAAAGTTATGATTAGTATATACTATTTGTACAAAGTAATGAACTTATTGTGACATTTATGTACATGATACAATGAATTTTATTGTATTTACCTATACAGCATTCTTTTTTTGCATTTATATATTTATGCATTAATTTATATATGTTACATGATCATTAAAGAAAAAGAAGCCATAAGAGGGATTGAGGGGGAGGGCATATGGGAAGAGATGGAGAAAAAAATGTGAGTAATGTAATTATATTTTATTTTTAAAAGTTCAAAAAAGTAAAAATAATTTGGATGAGAATAAGAAATTACAGGCACAAGCCATGTTGTCTGGCTTGAGTTTTAGATCAAAGTAAATTTCCCTATATTGTACTGTATTTATCACTTTTATTTATTAGTAAATATGTTAATACCCTAGGAAATATTTGTGCTTATTTAATCAAACACTTAGATATCAAAGAGTTGATTTCAATTTTTCATATCCTATATTTTGATCATATTTCCCTCTCCCAATTACTCCCATATTCTTCCTACCTCCCTACCCACCTGACTTTATGTTTTCCCTCTCAACAAAAACAAATCAAAAACTAAAAATCAAATCAACCAACCAACTAACCAACCACACAAACAAACAAACAAAACCCAGTAAGAGAAAAAATAAACCAAATAAAATGAAACAAAAAGCCCCCCCAAAACGAATAAACAACTCCAGTAGAAAAACAAAACAAAACAAAGCAAAACAAAAACAGAAAACATGGAATCTATTTGGTCTTGGCCAACCACTCCTGAGCATGGTGCCTGTTCTGCAGTATTGCTAATGCACACAGTGACATTCCATTGAAGAACACTGGTTTTCACTTTTCTGGCAGGTAAGGTATCAATTGTAAATAACTTCTTGGTTACGGGAGGAACTTTGTGTCTTCTCAGGGCTGGGCTTCTGTCTGGTTTAAACCTATGTGGTCTTGTGCCTGCTATCACAGTCTCTGCAAGGTCATGTATATCAGTACTGTTGTGTCTGGAAGTCAACTGTTTCTTTGGAATCACCCACCACCTCTGGATCATATCATCTTTCTGCCTCCTTTCCATCATAGATCCCTGAGCATTGAAGGGAGGGTTTGAGAAGACATCCCATTTAGGATTGAGTGCTCCAGATTCTTACTCACTGCATTGTCCATTTGTGGGTCTCTGCTTGATCATTCACATGAGGAAGAAGCTTCTCTGATGAGGGCTGGACAAGTAGGACTGCCTTCTAAACAAACAATTTAATATTCTGATTTCCTTAACTGTATCCTCACTGATAAGAAAAGCAAATAATTTACCACTTATTCAAGGGTAACTTTTTTCTATTTAAAGAAAGTTATTAATTCAAAATATTAGAAAAATATATAAATTACCACCAGCATATTAACATTTTAAAACAGATTAAAAGGTACTTGCACCAATCAAACATATTTTAAGTATATTCTGTCTCAGGTCAGTGTGTAACTGCAACAAGGAAAAGCTCAATTTTGAAAGAGTGATGAGAAGAGCAAGTGGGATGAGGACATATACCTCTGACCAAAGCTCAAACTCCAGCTGTCCAAGAAAAAATTTGTGGATAACTCATATAAAAACAATATTCTTGGTTATATAAAACAGTGATGTGTGTTTTAAAAATGTAGATGAAATATTACTATCTCTAGGTTCCTTTAAATTCTTTCTTTTAGGCATGTGTAACCTATATGACTGTTCCCCAGGGAAGCCATTCATGCACTGCAGGCTCAGAATCAAAGAGGATTTTATACATTAGGGCAAGAACCAAGAGTGTTGATAATGATTAAAAAACAAAACAAAACATAAAACAAAAAAACAAAAACAATCAAACAAACAAAACAAAACCAAAACCATCTTTTTCCACCCTTGACAGAGACAGTCTTAATGGAAGCAGCCTTTCTTCAACTCTAAAAATTCACGATGATTATTGTCATTCATTAATTCACTCACTCATTCACTTATTCATTTAATAAACATTTGTGGAGATGTCTGCTATGATCCAGCCAACTTTCTAGGTCTTGGGAATTGAACATTGAATATAACTCATAACATTGTTTGCCCTCAAGATCCTATATTATAGTGGAAGGGAGACCAGTAGGAAATAATTAACTAACCTGTGGAACTCATGAGCACTTTGGTGACCAGGAAAGCGACAGAAAAAGCTGTGATGGGACAGGAGGTATGGGAAGTAGCATTAGAAAATGATGTTTTAAGGAAATATTGCTATTAAAGGAATGCTTAAGGAAGATCAACAAGTAGAAGGACCACATATTAGGTATTCTTCTTGATGCTGTGATGGAATGTGACAGAAACAACCTAAAGGAAGACACTATCCTGGCACATAGCTTCAGAGGGTGTTGGGTAGTTGTGATGGGGATAGAAAGCATGGCTGTACAAGTGGCTCCATCCGTGGCACTGTGAGTGCTTGCTGGTGGGTCTTCACACAGCATGGATACTCTATCAGGGTCTGAGAAAAGCCTGCCCTGAGGAATAGCCACATGGGGCCAGAGGATGTTGATGGCATTGCAATGCATCAGGGAACAGTGTCTCCAAGGAGTCTCAGAGGTGCAGCTAGGGAAGAGACCTGAGCCTCAGACTCGACACAAAGCTTGTGATTGGTACAACACACGGCTTATGAACTTTAAATACTTAAGACTTCTGATAGGTGGCACATGGCCTTTCACATGCAAGGCCATGATTTCTAGCAATGTAGAATCTATTTCCCAAACTTAAGGAGTTAGTCCAAGATGCCTCACTAGTATAACCTTCCTTTCAGGCTGCAATGTTAATTCAGTACAATGAAGGAGTTCTCTTAAAGGACTCCGGGTGGTCAACAGGGTTATCTGGGACAGTCTTAGAGCATCCTGAAGAAAAAAGGGACAAGGTCATGATCTCATTTCCACATGGAGGTCTCCTGGTCTTCTGGCTCAAAGAAGAAGTGAAAGGCTTATCTAAAGGCCACCACAGACAACCAGGAAAGGGAATGGTGACAAGAGATTGCCAGATTCTGCATTTATTTTTGAGAGAGCAACAGTAAGGGGCTATAGAGATGTATGAGTGATGAAGTCCATGCTGTCTTTAAGCCTTCTCTTGGTGGTCATGAGCTTTTCTGGATCCTATGTGGTTCTAACACAGCAGGTAATATGTATCTGTAACTCTCCTTGGGATCCTTTTTGATGGTAGAGTATTTCTCGTTGTTTTGAGCAATGAAGCCTAGCCAGTTCCTATTCTAGAGCCACCCAAACCCTGACCATCACAGAGTGCCCTAGTCTTGCAGTTTCTCTCTTCCCCATCTCTCAAAGCTGAGAACCTCTGATGTATTACCACGAGATTCTCCTCTACAATGGTTGCTTACCATCCTCCTGAACTCCAATGAACCTTGTTTCCAGGTGTCTTCTCACCTACAGTTTCCTTTACATTGGGTGTCTCTTCTTCATATGGAAAGACCAGAACATGAAATCTATAGCATCAGACTATGCTGATAGCTAATTACTCTGTTCAGTTTTTTATAAACATGGGCAATTTATTAAATTTTTATCTGGGTTCAATAAAATGAAGACATACAGATCAAAAGAGAGAAATTGTCATGTATGCTTTCGTAAAAATATTGGTTTAATTATGCCTAATGAAACACCAAGTAACTACAAAAATATTTTCTTTATAATAGGAGCTACTATCACTTTCCCCTCAATGAGGATGATGAGCTAACAAGGACAAGGTTCCACATTGGTCGGCGTGTCCAAGGAATAAACACAACACAGAAATTGGCACCTTTTCTGAGGCAGAGAACTCCTGGGATGGAGTTTTTAATTAGTCAGCACAACTTTATGGGCAGGGGGAGGGGGCTATGTGGGAAGTGGAGGGCTGGGCACAACAGGGCAGGACCACCTTAATAAGCATCTTTTTTTTTTTTTTTTTTTGGTTTTTTTTTTTTGGTTTTTTTTTTTTGGTTTTTTTTTGTTTGTTTGTTTGTTTTTTGTTTTTTTGAGACAGGGTTTCTCTGTGTAGCCCTGGCTGTCCTGGAAATCACTCTGTAGACCAGGCTGGCCTCGAACTCAGAAGTCCACCTGCCTCTGCCTCCCAAGTGCTGGGATTAACGGCATGCACCACCACTGCCTGGGTCTTAATAAGCATCTTAATTGTGTCCCTTTTCTGCTTTTCTAACAATATCGGAGCCTCAGTAATTTTTTTGGAGGAAAGAGATTTGTTTTGTCTCATAGTCTACAGGCAAGGAAGGATAAGATTATGGGATGCATCTGTTGAGGGTTTCATGCTGCTTTGTAACATGAAGGTAGGTGGAAGGAGAGATGGAACTTGGCTGTGTGAGAGAAAAGAGGACTGTACTCTGCAGTAGATAATCCATTCCTGGATAAAGGCAACAACCCACTCATGAGTGTTCCAGCCCTATGACCTAAACACCTCCCTCCAGGACCACCCTCCAACATATGCACATTAAGGAACTGAGGTTCCGACAGTGAAGTTATGAGACATGTATTCAAAACAGCTTATCTAGAGAGAGATTAGTGGGACTCAGCCCTCCTCAAAGGCACGTGCTTACAGAGTTGGCACTATTAAATACCACAAAGAGTGGTAATTTCTTAGGCTTTTACTATAAGTGCCCTCTAATTTTTCCTGCTTAGCAATGAGTAAACCAACCAATCAAGAGTAGGCCATTCCTTCTCTTAAATGACAGCTGACAGGTCCTTCCCTTGAGCTTGACTGCCTTAAATGGGAAGCTGTCAGGCTAAGCAGCCCTCCCTTTTTTTCCCCTCAGGAACTCTGGCTGTTTTGCACATTCATGATCACTCGAAGGAAGCTTCATTCTAGCCTCAAGGGCCTCTCAACCACTGTTGCTGCCCAAAATGCAACTTGTGCTTCAGCAGGCCTTCCTCCTGACACAATCACTCCAGGTTACTAGGACTAATTTGGAAGACTCCAAGATGATGATGCTCATCTTGCAATTGTTCTCACTTCAGAATAGAGGACTTGCACATCCTTGGTTACGCAGCAAAACGTCTCTCATTGGTGCAATGCAAGGCTTATGGCCTGTATATATTTAAGGCTTGTGATGGGTGACACTGAGAGCTTTTCACATGCAAGAGTCCAAGAAGCCTCTCCAGCATATTCTACCTTTCATGTTTCAATGTAAGTACAATGGAGGGTATCCTAAGTCATCTTTTACTGATTACTTGTCTTCCTCATGAGTAGTATCAGGTAAGATGGTTGTTCAAAACTCGCAACTTCTAGAACTTTTAGTTCTAGGCCATTCCAGAAGCAGCACAAAGAGTCTCTGACAACTGGCAAAAATAGAAGGTAGGCATACTAATACCCAAACTTTGGGTCCTTTAATATAAGCTGTTGTGTACTCACCTATTATCACTCAAAACTCAAAGCAATAACTTTTGACTTAAGTACCTATACCTATATGTCTCTGACTTTGAAATCTTTTGTTTTGTTTTGTTTTGTTTTGTTTTTCAAGACAGGGTTTCTCTGTGTAGCCTTAGCTGTCCTGGAACTCACTCTGTAGATCAGGCTGGCCTCTAACTCAGAAATCTGCCTGCCTCTGCCTCCCAAGTACTGGAATTAAAGGTGTGTGCCACCACTACCCGTCTGACTTTGAAATCTTATAGCAAGGAGCTTTGCATTCTCAGGGTCTTTAAACCGTAAGACAATGATTTTGAAAATCTAGAGCTTGCTCTAACCTGAGCACCTAGATAGAGACCAGGCTTCTAAAGCCCATGGCCATGAGCCTCAATTTCTCAGAGCCTAGTGCTGCATATTTTTAGGTTTGTGAGTCTAAACTATCAGATTTTGGAGATAAAGAACTCAGGGTATCAACACTAAGGGAACTATGCCTTTCCTATGTATAATCTCTATCTGAATAGAGCAAAACCATCCCCAGCAAACTGCTGATGACAATTTGATGTAGACAATGATAAATAGACAAAATGCTCTTCCAAATGATGAGAAGACTGGCCAGAAAAGGCTTACAGACAGAGAAAAGATCAAGGTCAGTATATTGAACTGAGGCAATTAAATGACCAAATTTGAGAGAATGGTATTGAGAAACTGTGAAACCTTAGAAGGAGAAAACAGGAGGGAAGCAGAGGATGAGAAATAGGCAGAACAATAGAATATTTTCTAGGAGCTCATAAACTGGGGAAGAATGATGTACATCAGAGTCACATGACTCAGATGCCACTTCTGGTTGCCCAGGAAACTGGACCTTCTAGTGATAAAGGAGCATGCACAGCTAACAAGCAAGGATAGGTACTGAGTTGTTTTGCAATCATTACCTTGGAAAAGTATCTCAAAGTGTTTGAGGTGGCTTTGAGCCACAGACAGGAACAATGTTCTGAGATTAACCCTTTGTCGATCCAACTGGCATCTAAGTACACATGGGTTGCTACACCAATTGACAATGGCGCCATTAATGTAAAATAATAATGCTAGCAAATAACCAGCCTAGAGTTCAAGCATACTCCACTCTAACCCAAAGAAAACCCTAAGAATCAGGGTCTCAGGGTAATAAACACCAGTTACCTTTTTCTTCATTTTTATAGTCTCAGGTTTCTTATAAGACATTTCCAGGTTCACTTTTTCATCCTACTTTAATTAGCATCAGTGTCTGGAAGACATTGTGAATGTCCTAACCATACCCTTTGAACTTTCACTGTCCTCTAGCAGGCTCTCACTACTGTTACCTTTACCTCTGTGGCTGGGGTTTCTTTCCTGAAATACCTCAGAACTGCATGAACTTTGATACCAGCATGTCTGAAGTCCTGGGAGATTATCACACAACTCCCATCTTATACCAGGTAGTAGTCATCAAGAGCAGGTAGCCTTAAACAGTCAGTGTACAGACACACTAGTTCCATTGCTTCTCAGGTGGAATTGTACCAATACATGTGTTCTGTACAGCCTCCTATAATTTTCTACAAGTGTTGATGGCCTAATGTGGAACTGTCTATAGGTTCCTCCCCTTTTCTAATTCCTGACCAACAATCCTCTTTACTCCTCAAATACACTGTTATATTCAAGTATCTAATATTCTGCTCCTAAGATAGTCGAATTTTAAAATATGTTTAAAAGTGCAAAACAGTCAATGGCCTACAATTTAATAACTGCAATAACCATAAGATTCTGAGAGTCATCTCAAGGAAGAAAAACAACTTGGCATAACCAGACTCAAAATGTTCATTGGATTTCTAGTGTATCTGTGAGTGTCTGGGTTACTTCTTCACAATAGATGCTCATTTGAAGTAGATTAATGTTCTTCAACTTCCCATGAATCTATGTCCTGATAAACCCATTGGAAATTAACAGTGTACCCAATTGAAAATGCACTTAGTAAACAGGACCTACTGAACATCATAGTTTCTGAGTATAGTATAGAGTCTCAGTTGTTTGCCATTATGACTATGTAACTAATTGGGAGCTATTATCATTGTATTGCAAGAGAAGATCATTTTATATATATATATATATATATATATATATGTATATATATATATATGAATGATTTCAACTGAATACATATCCATTTCCCATCACTGTGAAATAGAAAAATGTAAGTTGAGTCATCATAAGAGACCATGTATATATTGGGGGGAGGGGTATCTGGCCATACATTATACTTCTAGAGTAGAACTCCATTTGTAGGTAGCATTTATATTAGATTCCCTTTTCTTCACATTTAAGAGCCATCTGGGGACCATTTTAAGATAATATAATGATAGTCCACAAGATCTCCTGAGGAATAGCTTATTTCTTGTTTTGATTTGAAATTACAATCCTTCAGAGTAACAACTCAGGCTGGGAGGTCATTTATGAAAGCCCCTTAACTGACTGTATAGGACTTTCAGCTCTTTTCTGTGTAATTAATAAAAGCAAAGTTTATCTTCAGTCTTCCCACTGGATCAGTGGATATAAATCATTTATTATATCCTTAGGTACTAATTGTATTAAGGTTTTAACTCTCTTCACAATGATTGTTGCTTCTTCCTAGTCACTGGAAACTATCAGACGATGGAGCTCTGGTGATGTTTAAAGTCATGGGATCATACATACACTGAATACAGAGAACAAAAACTGTCCCAGAACTAAATTGAACATTCCCCCTTTCAGGCCTTGGTATGAGAAAGAATGATCTAATTTATACTGTCCAAATACATCCAGGGACCAGAATCATCTACTGACACGGGGAGACATCCCATGACAGTGACATAATGAAAGTTAAGGAGAGAGATGTTTGATGACAAAAACAAAAACAAACAAACAAAGCTTCGCACAAATGTCAGATGGGGAGAGGGTGAGAGATGATCACAGGACATAATAGTGAGATGATTGCAAACCTCAGAGGTTTCAGGGGAGGGGAGCTGGGGAGACGATGCCCTACCAGAGGTGGTCTGAAAGAATGTGAGAAAAGACACAAAGAATAAAGTGACAGCAATGATGGCGTGGATATGGGCAAAGAACAACCTTATTTTTCACTGTTCCAGTGATTATGGAATTCAGTATGGTGGTTTTTCAAAAGCTATAAATAGAACCATCATGTGGTCCATCTATATCACGTCTGGGCATATACACAAAGGACTCTATACCCTACTACAGAAATACTTGCTTATCCACATTCATTGCTGTTCTATGAATAACAGCTAAGAAATGTAATCAGCCTAGATGTCCGTCAATGGATGAATGAATAATGAAAATGTGCTGTGTATACACAATGGAAATTTATTCGACTGTAAGTAAAGGTGAAATTTGGAGGCCAAAGGAGGGAACTATTTAAAAAAAAATACACCAAGTGAGGTTTCCTAGACTCAGAAAGTCAAATCCACATGTTCTTTGTCAAATGTGGATCTTTGCTTCAACTCTTTAGATCTGTATGTTAAACCTGAAGCTCCTATAGAAGCCAGGAAAACAGAAAGGGGCTATTGGGTGGTGAATGCCTTAAGAGAGTGGAGCTAGGTAGATGAAGCAAGGTACTGGAAGTAGAAGGGATTAAGCAGGTTTGGGGGGCATTGAGGCAATAAGGGGAGAAGGAAGTAGTTAACTAAAATAAAGGTTATATGAGAAAGGATACCGGGAAACTTCCTATTTATATTTATATTTAATCGTAGGACAATTAAAATGTAAAATAAAACAAAAAACTAGAAGAGTTATCTTGCATTATTGAATTACACTACCTCTGGAAGCCATAGGTTATTAAACAGGTCCCCCATCCATCAGAAAAGTTGTTCTTTTGAGTTGTTTTTTATTGGTCATGGGGTCCCTAGAGGTCCTTAAAAATATAACCTTGTCATCCTCTTGGTTGTCCACCAGAATAAGGTAAGACTGTACTGCTAAAGACACCACACATCTTGATCAAAATAAAGAGAAGCTAAGCCAGAACTGAGCTAAAAACTTCCTCCTTTCTCATTAGCTTTCATAATGCTGATAGGTATTATATAGGTATTGAGGAAGAAAAGGTATCAGTTGTTTTAACAAGTGGACCTATGTACCACAGGTCAAACCCAGGCAAGATGTGCCCACTGCTACAATAGTGGTTCAACCATCAAGGCAGCAAACAACAGCTTTCTTACTGGAATTGAAGAACACTTTGCTGAAGGGAATTCATGTCTGTTTTATAATCCTGGTAAAATCCATGCTTGTGGAGGCCATAGGCCCTAGAAGGGAACCAAATACTATCATTTAGCTAAATGGACATTATATCAAACTATAATGGCTATTCTTAGCTTACTCAGAAAATTGTCTCTTTACAGTGAATGGTCATAATAAAGAGGCTCTTGGCTGCTCAGTGTGCTGAGAATAAGGTACAATTGAATGTTCATCCCTAAACATTTATGCCATTTAGTGTAGGCTCAGTACTATCACAGAAGATGGGGCAAAAGAATTCAAGAGACAGAAGAAACGGAGACGGTCAATAGGGTACTATTTTCTAGCCATGACACAAACATTCAATCATGAACTTACAGTAGCTGAACTTTCATGCAGTAGTAAGTAATAATACTGTACCTACCAATAGCTAATGATGGATAGGGGCAGGGCTTATGAAGCAATACCTCTCCCTGCTGTATTATTTGGCTACTAATGGATTTTGGGGCTATTAACTTCAGATTTATCCATATTGATAAGCCTATCAGGCTCCAAAGAATAGTTCCATACCTGTGGTCACAAGACAAGAAAGTTCTAGTTAATTACATCTATTGGGTTACAAAACAAAAGTGAAATAAAAATTGTAAATAGAGGATTGTTGACAAGGTTGGGTAGTTAAGAGAGGGTATAAGGTGACAGTAATCAGAATGCATTATATAAATGCATGGAATTGTGAAATAATCTAATTTCATTTCTATTGCTGTTAAAAAAATTCTATGACAAAAAGCAACATAAATGAGGAAGAGGTTTATTTGGCTTGCAATTTCAATTTATTTTCCATAATTTCAAGGAAGTCAAGGCAGGAATATAAGAAGCAAATCACCTCACATTCCAGTCAAGAGCTAAGACAGCATGCATCTCTGTTTGCTTGATTACTCTCAACTAGCTTTCTCCTTTCTTATATTGTTTAGTACCCTGCCTAGGGAATGATGCTGTCCACAGTAGGCTGGATTATCCTTTATCAATTAACAATCAAGATAGCCCCCGACAGACATGCCCATAGGCCAACCTGATTTACATAATTCCTCAATAAGGCTCTCTTTCCAGATGATTTTCAATTGTGGCAAGTTGACAAGTAGAATTAACCAGCAAAGAGAACACATTTAATTAATGAAAATATAGTATATAAAGAAAAGATGTTCATTTTAAAAGTCTTCTAATAAATCATATCTGGACAATAAACACAAGGGAGGGTGTTTTTTGTTGTCTTTTCTTTTTGTTTTTAGAAAGGAGGGATTTCCAGGATGTTTTTAGTATAAGATCCAGATAAACTTCAATGAAACAGTACAGAGAAATAGAATAGCCAAAGAGAGGGAAAAATCATTCTGAGATTTGAGTGGAAATAGAATCCAGAGCCCCTTGGAGGAAAGGAGTTGAAAAGACTACAGGCTTGTACAACCAGAAAGAGGAACTAGAAGGGCTGAAGTAGGTGGAGGCAACCTTTCCATGCTTCTGTTTTCTCAGGGACGGAAGCTTCTAGAATGAGTTCAAACTGAGAAATAAAAAAGCAGCACTGTGGATGTAATAGACAAGCCTGGGGAGATGACTAGGGGCACTCCAGGCTCACATAACAATCAGAGTGAGCCTAGATGGGCCATATAACTTGCATATTTGAGTGGAGAAACATGTGCCTGACTAATATGGAGGAAGGTTGCCTGGGTTTTACCCAATTATGGTCTGTTCTGCTGGCTTTGATATGTGACATTCATCTCCTGTGTCTGGTGTAAGCAGAGTCAAACAACATGCTCTCCATCCAAAATGGAAAGGCATTCTGCTGTACATTTCCACCAGCAACGTCCTTAATCTCAGTTAATTGTTCTGAAGGAAATCCCAAAGGAAACCATGAAGCATGGAGTGTGCCTGTAACTTGTCAATTGAGAATCTAGGTGGGAGTTTAGCTAATGAATCAGTTCAACCTGATTCACAGAAGCAAGCCCTCTCAGTGCACGCAAAAATTCAGTTAAATCTTGTTAAGCTGGACCACGGTGAGATTGCATACACAGTGTCCCCAGGAAAATATTAAGGGGACTATCACATACATATTACTGAGTATGGCAGCACATCTGAAGAACACTATGAAGGACAAGTGTAAGCTCTTAGGTAATGTGAAGAATAGCCTCATTCAAAATAGCAACTAAAATTATATATCAGTAAAGAGACGTATAAATGTGCAATGACTGTATAGAGAAAATAAGTACAAACTAAAGCCTTCTGAGGGATGTGTTACAACAGAGGAGCATGTTATTGCATTTCAGGTTTTAATAATGTAAATACACCTATTTGTCCCCCATACAATCTACAAACTCAGCTTAATCTAAAATATTGTCATGGCTTAGATGTGGTTGTCCCTTATTGTCCAGTGTAATGATATGGAAAGTGGTAAAGCCTTTAATAGGTGGGGCTTTCTGGAAAGTGACTGGGGAAGGCACCCCATGAAGGGATCATGCAAGTCTTATGAAGTAGATTCGTTCCCAAGGGCAGTCTGTTATAAATTGGCAAGCCAGAAACCTCTTCCTTTTATTGCTGATTCTCTTTATACATGGTACTCTGAGCATCTCTCTCTGTCTCCAATCCCATGAAACCTCCGCACCACTTCATGTATGATAGTGGGATCTAGCCAGGGGATCCTTGTCTGATTCTTGCATTATACTATTTGTTCTTCTAGAATTAGAGTTATGAGTCAAACTTACCCATCACTGGGCATTCTTTTATAGCCGCAGGGAAGGGGCTAAGATAATGTTGAGGTTTGAATAGGGTATGGTTCCCATAGATTCATATATTTGAATGCTTAGCCATAGAGAGTGGTATTGTTAGGAAGTATGGTCTTCTTGGAGTAGGTGTGGCCTTGTTAGAAGTGTGCCACTGTGAGAGTGTGCTTTGAGATCTCCTATGCTCAGGCTTTATCTAGTGCAGCACAGAGTCTCCTTCTGCTGCCTTCAGATCAAGAGGTAGAACTTTTGGCTCCATCAGCATCATGTCTGCCTGTAAGCTGCCATGCTTCCCACCCTGATGAGTAATGAACTAAACCTCTGAAAATATAAGTCAGCTCCAATTAAATGCTTGCCTTTATAAGAGTTGCTATAATCATTGTGTCTCTTCACACCAGTAAAGCCCTAACTAAAACAGATGATGATTACAAAACAATATGAACTGATATTTCAGTACAATATTAATAGTAAACAATATTAATTAAAATTATGTGTGTCACAATACGAATATGTATTATATCCTAAAAACTGTTCAATTGCTTTGTTTTTTATCAATGTACATCATACGTCATGCTTACAACTTTTTGAGGCCTAAACTATTATGATCACTTTATAAATTATGCATTAGAGGCATAGATGAGTTGATTTTCTAGAGATAACACAGATGCTCAGTAAAAGTAACAAGATTTGACTCAAGTTCTCTAGCTCCAGAGCCTGTGCCTTTAACCATTACATTCCATTGTGTCTACATGAACAGCAACAGAAGTTACAGTGGGCTTGCTTCGGAGGCAGAATCTGATAGGCTTATTCTAAACATAATCTGAATAATATAAATGGAAAAATTGTGAAATAGCTGGAGATAATTGGTAATTAGGGGAGATGAATGTTTTAAATATTCAAATTCAGTTACTGCATTCACACACACACACACACACACACATACAAACACACACACACACACACACACACACACACACACACACACACACACACACACATATATATTTTCCTGACCAGGCTTTATTCTAGGTCACAGTGACAAGGCAGTCTGGAAAAGACGAAACTCTTTGTTCTCTAGAGACTTATATTCTTGCTAAGGAAAAGCAACAGAAAAGTAAACTTCTGGGCCATAAAATCTATCAGGAAAAAGACAGCAGAGAGAGATACAAAGAATACAGGTGGAGGGGGTCAGGAACCACTTCCTTGATCAAGGGATGCTTCAGAAGAAACCTGAGGGATCGTGTAGCTTTTGAGACTGGCTGGGGTGGCCAAGCCCTGAGCCACTCCCAAAAGGATATTTGTCATACTTGTGAAAAAGCAAGAAAGTCAATGATGTCAGCAGATGTGAGGGCGAGCAGTAGAAAATGAGGTGCAGGAAGGGGGATGGGAAGGAATACATATTGGGGAACTTAGCTTTTAACTCTGAGTGAAGTAGGGAACCTGACACGGTCTGGTCCACATTTAGTATAAAGTGGTCATTCAGGCAACTGTGCTGAAAATGAATCTCCTAGTCTTCCATGGAAGAAGAGTTAACTCTTTTGGACAGATGACATCAGTCTTGACTGGATATATTCAATGTAATAAAGGCATGGTGACTGAGATTCTGTTTTCATCACTCCCAAAGCAAAGGCTGATGAACAAAGAGTTCTGGAAGCCAGGAGGAAATCTCACCGAGCAGTGGACGTGTCAGAGAAGCCTGAGAGAGCTTCCCACTCTAATGTCCACTGCCTGATGTTGCTTTTGTGAAGAGCCAGAGGGTCTAATCACCTACAACCCCATGAGCCACTTCTAACCAAATGACAGTCCTTGATTTTCAAGAGGTATGGAAGAAGACAGCATGTTGGAGATATGGTGCTCATAACGTAAGATACAAATATGGAGAACAGAGACAGGCATCTGGCAGCAAGCACAGGGTTGTAACCTGAACATCTGCAATCCAGAGTAGCTTATATAAGGAGCACAGACTGCATAGCTGGTGTGGGACATTTCCAGATGGCTCTAATAGCCAAGGCAGGATGAAGAAGCTAATCTGGAAGCTGGGAGCTGGGAGCTCCCATGAAGGTTAGCAACAGAAAATTTAGCCTTGACTTATGTGATGGGACTAGACTTAAACTGGTGCAATGAACCTACTGGTCAGCACTCTGTACAGATCTGGGATTCTCTGAATAAGAAAAGAGAAAAATATCATTTTGATATCATGAAAAAAAGCTGAGACGTAGTGTCTAATACATAGTGGGCCAAGCCTGACAGCACAGTTCCATATTGCCGCAATTCAGAAGGCTAAGGCAGAAGGACTGTGCTCAATGCTTTTCTGAGCTCCACAGTGAGTTCAAGGGCAGACAAGGAAAGTTAGACTCTACCTCAGTATAAAAAAGTAGAAAAGGGAGTCAGAGTGTGTGGTTCAACGGGGAAGCAATTGCCTATCACGTACATACCAAGCCCTACATTCAAGTCCTACATACTGAAAAAAATATCATGGTGTTGTAGACTCAATGAAAATTTTGTGTCCTGGGAAAAATGGACACAAATTTCATCACCAAATTCCCACAAATCCACATGTTATGGTCAGTGCCCATCCAGGCCCAATCAAGCAGGGTTAGCCTTTCACGGTGTTCTTTACAAATACACCACAGACAGACCTACTAAATATCAACTCATGATAAACTCACGATTTCACTCAGACTATCTAAATAGTATAAGATATTAAAGACTTCACTAGCTATTCCTAGGAATCCTAGTTTGCTTAACTTGCTAACAATAATGTTCGACAAATAAATTGAAATGCTGCCTCTGACTGAATTGATTTTTTTTTTTTGTTTTAGTTTTTAGGTGAGACAGATGGTGTATTTTTATTAACTATGCAAACCTCTTTGAGTCAGAATTTTCTGTTACCTGATGCCCAGAGCATCTTAATTGTACTGTTTCCTCTTATCAATGAATTGTATGTACTGTGCATATTGAAGACTTATATGACCTTGCAGCACATGGTAGACAGTGAGAAGGTCAGCACAGTAAGATGAATATGTCCATCATCTCAGAGTTAACCTTCATGGCAAGAACAACTACAGCTTGCTCATACCATGCAGATCTCATATGCAAACTCCCTAACACGAGTTCCCGCACTGTGCATTGACTACCTAGGCTTTATCACCCTACACTTATTCAACTCTGCTCTCAGACCTTTCTAAATCTCCTCATCCCCTTCATCATCCTCATTGTGTTTGCTTTCTCTCTATATTTGATTTTCAGAAACATTCTACATAGAAGTAAGCTTGTGTGTGTTCTTTCTGTACCTGGCTTGCCTCACTTAGCATAAGGTCGTCCAGGTTCATCTACCCCTTGCCAAATGTGCAATGAATGTATATGAACATACAATAGATATGATATAGATCTATACGAATTTAATAAATTTCCTCATGGATATATACTGAGGTTTATTCTTACAATATGTTTTAATATTCCAAGGGCTTTCCTTAGTAATCATAATGCAGGGCAGACTCATGCAAATACCAGGTAAGCCAGTAAATTCAGACACAGGATACATCTCTCTAGATTCAAGGTCACTACTTTAAATGTTTCAGTGAGAAGGAACATTATGAAGATGTTAGCTTTAAGTAGCATTGACTTTAATCATGATATAAATGAAGTTATTTCTATTTATTAGCATTTGATGATTTTAGAAAAAATTGTTGTCAAGTTTATGTGCTTAAGAATGAAAAAGTTCTAATTTTAGGCAACAGATCTTTATTCTCAGAGGTCTGATGTCAGTGCCTTCTCTTAGCAGTGATAGAAGATGGGTTGTCTATATGTAGATGCCTTTCACATGATTTTTCAGAGGCAATCTTTCAAAGAAAACATTATCTAAGTTTATTATTGAAGACAAACCAGAACCAGCTCACATGGTCTACCTGCATCATCTCACCTCTATTCTTCTCTGAATAAGCCACTTGTTGTGGTTTTATCATGAAACATTTAGACAGGTTTGGAAAGAAAAAGAAATCCCAGTCCTCAAGATATAAGGGTAAAATGATCCTGAATTTAAGTCTCATTGGGTTATAGAAGTAATACTTACCCCAAAATAGCAATGATATCAACAAACACCACTACAAAAGGCAATGTAAACAAGAGGAAGTGTTTATTTAAAACACTCATAAGCTGTGACAACAGAGACTTTTTGGTTCCATCGCCTGCCACCCTAAACAAGGTCCCTAGTCATGTCTCTAGCTTTCCCTTTAATAATAGCAGTTACAATATCACTTTGCCTTGTCAGTTACACTGCAAGTTTCCAAATAAATGGGTAGGGACTTGGGGAGGGGGTTGGTGGTCATGGTGTCACACAAATGTCTGTAATGAGTGTGGAGATAATTATGTGTTCTTTCAGATTTCCCTATAGATACGTTCTCATTAACATAGGCACACTCCTTTAATTTGCTACGGTCACCAAGGACAACATGGTCCTCACAGTACTGTTTGTTATTCTCTTCCCTGACAACAAATTTTACTTTTTATTTTTCCCTCAGAATAAAAATTCATAATTGATTACCTTTGGTCAATCTGTTGGGAAACTGGCTATGAAAAATGATGGATTATTCAATCACTGTGGAAGCCTTATTGGTTAATCAAATTATATACTTCCTTGCAGACACCTACTCCCCATTATCCTTTCATTCTCGGCAAAGGAAACCTGTTGCTTGTTTCTCTATTATTCTTCTGGAAACCTAAGGGGCACTGAAGAAGGTAACTCTACCCTAGCTCCAAGGATGAGGTCTAATGGGAACGGCCAATAAAATAGCATCATCCCTTTGGCCACACGGGTTTCATCTTTCAGGTTGAGGCTAATCAAAACCAGATGGGCTCTTCATTTAATTAGACCACTTCTTCTGAAGGGGTTTTGTTCCAAGGTGATAATAGATTCTCTCCCTGTGTCTTTGATTTCTGCTCATTTCTATTTCATGTGAGGTGGGGGTGGGACAGGCAAGAAGTATAATACTTGCTACTTCCTGTGCTCATCTGATAAGAGAAATTTGTCTGAAAGTAATCCGACATTTCAGAAAGACCCTGGCTCAGCCTCTCTACTCTCCTACCTTCCTCTAAAAGACAAAATTATTTGTACATGGTTAAAGTCAGTTTTGAAGTGAAATTCTACAAACAACAGCAGAAAACATTTTAGCTCGCTCAGAATATAATACAGAATCTGGATACTTCACACGGACAAGACCCCTTTACATTTTTTCCCAGAGTTCTCATCCGTGTTAAGCCTATCACAGTATCAAGCTCTGTCCCAGACACTCAACTTCAAGATCAAAGGAAAATTGCATAAAGGTCTGAAAGTAAACAGAGACAATCCTTCCAGTCTTAGAAATTGTAAATGCCAGGACTTTAATCTACCAGGGAAGCCCAGACTGTATTTTTATCTTCCGTTTCCACTCAACATTCAAGGAGTCATTTATAAGCCATCTCTCCCTCAAAGACGGCCCTTGGCTCTTCATCCCTGGGAAGTCCCTAGCTGGGTACGTGATTCCCACTTTGAGCAACATTTCCAAAACCAGTAGTCTGAAGTTTCTGCCATGTTTCTGATTCTGACAGTTTTCTGTCCCGCTGAGATGACTGTCACCATGGTGGCCTCCATTTTGATAAGTCGAGTGAACACATATGTGTCCTCCTCAGACTCAGCTTCCTTCTTGAAAAGGTTTATTCTGTAGACTTTCCTGGTACTTTGAGTATTTGTGATCTTCCCAATTCCCTGATTATTTATTATAATGCTGCATGTTGGCTCTTTCCTCAACCTCAGAATGCAACTGTGTTCCCACTGCTCCACCCTGAACTCTTTCCTGCTCATCTGTACTCTACCCTGACAGAAACCTTTTCAGCACCCCCATTTCCTACCTACCACCTCTATCTTCATAATTTCCAGCTTCTGACCAGTTCGTTCCACTGAGCTCAAGGCTGATTTATGTGAATGCCTGTCTGAGATATCAGCTAGATGCCCTGTGGCATTTGTTACTTAAAATCACTATGTGAGCCTATGACCCACTTTCCTCGAATCCTTCTGGAGGCCTTGCCAACTGAGATGACACCAGAATATGCCTGTTAGTTAAAGCATCTGTGACTTTCCTGAATCATTTTGGCATTCTCCTCAAAATATAATCTCAATTTGGTGACTCATCACCTGTCTGGCAGCTCCCAACAGTGTTCTCTCACTGCAAAGATTTCTCACTTCACTATTTTTGAGTCATTTTTTCCGCCTTTTGGTTCTTAATCCATGTAGAAGGTAGAATTTCCTCTTTAAACCAGGTCAGGGGACTGAAAAGATGGCTTAGCAGTAAAGAGAGTATACTGATCTTGCAAAGGATTTGATTTCAGTTTCCACAATCCATGTATGGAGGCTCACAGTTACCTGTAACTCCAGCTCAAGGACATCTGACTCCCTCTTCTGGCCACTTTGGGCTCTGCACACACACACACACACACACACACACACACACACACACACACACTTAAAAAATAAAATAAATATCTTTTTAAAAACAGTTTTTAATGCCTGCTGAAGAGCTACCAATGGCTTGGTTCTGGAACTAATATCCATATTCCTTGTTATAGCTCAGAAAGCTGTGTGGAAGCCCCTTCTGTCAGCATTTCTGAGATCTTCTTTCTACTGTATTTATTATGCTTCAACTATTCTATATTTTAATGCAGTAGCCTCACTCCTATTATAATTTCATTTTACTTATTGTTCTTTCTACATATTGTCATACCCTCTATATACATGGATCACATACACCATTCAAGTCTCAGTTTGAATGGTGTCTTTGTTGCTGTTCGGTCACTGTGAAGAGACATACATGACCAAGCAACTAGTGAAGGGAGGCATTGATTAGGAGCTCGCTTACAGTTTCAGAGGCTTAGACCATTATCACCATGACAGGGAACATGGAGTCACACTGACAGGCATGGCACTGAAGAAGTAGCTAAGAACTACTTCCAGAGAGAGAGAGAGAGAGAGAGAGAGAGAGAGAGAGAGAGAGAGAGAGAGAGAGAGAGAGAGAGAACCTGATATAGGTTTTTAAAACTTCAAAGCCCACTCTACAGTTACCCAAAGCCACCTCTACTCCAACAAAACTACACCCCCTAATCCTTTCCAACAATTACCCTCCCCGGTGACCAAGCATTTGAATAAATGACCCTATGGGGGCTGTCCTTATCCAAAGCACCACAAATGTCATGTTTCTATAGGTGCCTTTCTTGATCCTTCCATCTAAAAGGACTAGACACATGCCTTCAGTCAAACCTCTTAATCTTATTCTCTCACATATATTCAGCACAGGGCTGAGATCAATCTAAAATAATCTTGTTTGTTTGTTTAACTGTTTGTGGTCTCTTAGTTCATTCAGTACCTACAGCAGTATCTGGCTGGATACTAGTATGTACCCATCATGTTGAAGAATAAAATCAAGGTGGAATTGTTATTCAACCTGGATTTATCAAGGGGCTGCCTCTGGTTTTTTCTAATGTATCCACAGTAAGGAATTACATCAAGAGTGATGCTTCAGTCTGAGGTCACCGATGGATTCTTTCCTGTATGCCTTCTGGACTTCTCCTCTCTGACATTTGTCCTCTGCTGCAGCCACACAGACTCACTTTCCAGTCCCACACTGTCTTTATCTTTCTTGTCTTCTTCATATTTAGTTGTTCTGTTTTCCATGAATCACAATCAATTGACCCTTCAAAATTGGTCACATACCTTTTCTCTATCAAACTATTCAGTAACCTCACTATTTCTACCACATGTTTCCATGAATTCTTCTCAGGCTGTAGTAAAGTTATATATAACCATGTCTCCCCATTAGAATTAGTAAAGATCTAAAGTTTCATATTCATCTTTAAGCCAGCAGCTAATACTAGGCAGGTATTCAATAAACATACTGAAATGACTCAACATGACCCAATACCATATGAAAATAGAAAGAGTGAATCAACTGCTTTCCCCCCAATAAATAAAGTTTAAGGAAAACTAATATGTATATTGTATTGTAAAATTTATATTATTAACATCATGGAATGCTATCTATATTGTGAGTTCTGTTCACATTTATGATTCTTAAAAATCATAAAAACTACAAGCCTGGGGGTGTTGGTAACTTTCCAAAAGTTACAAAACTATTAAGCCGAATACTTAGAAATCCAGTATCTTTAGATCACCAAGGCCAGCTAGACTTCCAAGCAGCAGACAGGATGATCAGGATCAGTCTCACTTAGGAGAACCATGGGATCCATCTCTCCATGTGCTGTGCAGACTCTGGTCTGCAGAGCTGGTCAAGTTTAGAAGGATGAGTCACCTTGAGCCCCAGTCACAGCCCAGTGTTTCTTCTCAGCAATTTCTTCTCAGGGGACTTTGTCCTTGTATGTGAGCAGATGTGAGAGTATTTCTACTTCTCTCAAGTAATGTCACCATGATCAGAAGTCATTGTTAACCACAAGTCACATTCTTTCAGAAACCAACACACTCAGATGTGAAGTTTGTCCAAATGCTTTTTCCTACCTTGGGCATGCAGATCAGCAAATGTCCTGTTGTCTGAGACCTTTTGGCAGAGCTGCTGTCAGGCTGGACCTCTGCAGAAAGGGCAAGTTGAAATGGCTGGTAATGAGGAGGAAGCGTAGAGAACAGGGGCACATTACAAAAGCCCATCTCAAGGGATATTTTCTTTACAAATTCATCATGCACATGTTAAATTAAGAAAACTGTTTAGAAGCATTAAAATATATTCTAAAAGCTACTCTTGATATGCATGAATCATGTTAGCTGGTTTTATGGGCAATCTAAAGAGTATTCACCAGCCACAATCTGTGAAGTATTCACGAGTCCACCTAGGGTGGAAAGATCATTTATAGATAAAGCATCAATATATTTCCATTTTAATGTCTCTGTGGGCTAACCTAAATGCATGCTCAGAATAAGAAAAAAAAAATCCTCTTTCGAAATGGTAAAATTATAGTTTGCATGAAAGAACTCAGTGACCATTTATAATAGTCATTCAATTAAACTTTGCAGCCATGTTATGAACTTTTAAAAAGCATTACAACACGGCAGGGGCAGATTTAAGGCACTCATGTTCCTGAGATACTGGAGGTTGCAGCCATGTCCACTGCTTACCATCCCTGAAGTATGAAAGGACATGCCCAACAAACAGGGTACTGTTGGGGTTCCTAGTTTTTGTTTGTTTTTGTTTTTTAAACCAGGACCACATGGCTTAGGTCAAGACTTATCTTTTAAAATGGCAATATCCCACAGTTATGCCTACCTTTCCTTTGACCATTACTCGAACATAAGTTGGCTGCACATCAACCTCAATTAAAGAGGTATCCATGTACCTTCAAAATCAAGCATACCACATCTTGTAATTGTCCAGAAAAAAAACGTTCAGCTCAAAAAAGTAAAAACATGAAAGCATGCTTATAAGACCACTTAAGATGAAGAAAGTTTTAAACGCCCACACTAAACTATCCCTAAAATACTAGCCTTAAATTATTCCTAGTCCAGAGGAAATTCAATATATGAGCAATTTCATTTTTAGACACATGAGTACACTTGGCATTGATTGCCCCTAGCCCAAAAATATAATAGGTCTGAAATGCCAATGGTTTGCAAAAGAAAAAGTGGCTTGCCATGTTCTTCCATGAATATTTTATTTTAAGCCCCCAGGATTTCAGTGGCAGGGAATGCTGAATCCACCACGCTCTGTGCCAACAGCCACTGGCTCTGCTTTTTGGATGCCTCCGATGCCCTGCAGCTGTTACACAGCTGCACTGGCCCAGTGCTGCTGGAAGGGCAGTTCCTTTCCCTAGAAGGGACAAGCTACTGAACAGGGATGGCAGCCGCCCAAGGCCCTCCAGATTTCACACCACACATTAAAATAAGTTTTGTCTAGTAGCTATATTTTAAAAACTGATTTTAAATATAAGAAAATGTGGCAATGATTGAAAAATCACAAATTTTAGGACGGAGAGGGTTATCCAGGGGACTGGTGGACTTTAGGGTCAGATGGGCTTCTGAGAAATTCACTCCACAGATTCCTGCTTCCAGCTATTAGACCACATTTCTGAACTCCTCTCAGCCTGTTTCTTCCTCTGTATAATGAAGAACACCCTGCCCTCTAAAGTGCTCTGAAGGCACATGAGTTGTGTCCCTTAGACTGTTCATGTTAATTAAGTATTACATCATCTGCTTTTAAGTCATAATATTAACAAGAAGACAGTCCTCCACCATGCTCAGGCTCCTCATGTATTTACCTGCCTATGCCTTCAAGGTCTTCCTCTGTCTGTTTTTTTTTTTTTTCTTTCTACCAGTTCTTTATAGAGCAAACTACTTCCCATCTCCCTGTTTCCATTGCACAGGTCAACAAGTTTCACTGGCCACCCCACACTGCCAACCACCAGCCCCACACACTGGCGTTCTGCATCCCTGAGCTCTCTTTCTAGCTTCCTTTCCTGCACATAGCCTTTCTCCCTCTGTGGTTACTCATGGGGAGTCTGACTGCTTAGTGCCTGTGTCCCGTGCCAGGGGTATCTCAAATATGTGAGTGACAATCTCCTCATGCCTTTTGCAATGGAGGCATTCTGTAAGTGTTTTTGAATAAAGACAGGATAATCCATGATGCATGGGTTGAACTTAATCTATAGTCTTATGTGTTGACACAGATAGCAAGGAATTTTAGTGCAATTGAAACTTCATAAATAACCTAAATAATATAAGACAGATTGAAAATGGTGGAACCATGAACATTTACCCCCCCCTAAAAAAACCAAAAATAAAACAGAAATGGAGGCTGGAGAGCTGTAAGAACAGAGGAGATGAAACCAGTGAGGGAAAAATGGAGTTTTCTTCAAAGGCAGGGTGGGACAAGCAGCGAGTAGGCAGAGAATAGGGTAGGTGTCAGGCAAGAGCATCGTGTGAAAAATAGGAGAGCATCTAAGATTAACTATCACTCAGCACAGCCAAAGAGAAAGGAATAAAAACACCCATAAATTAAATAAATAATATGTAGAATACCCACACCAGGGGAATATTATGTAGCCATAAAAAGGAAGGGAATTCTAACCTGTGGGAAAATGGATAAGTCATGAAGGCATTATGGTAACTGAAAATGTTCAGACAAAGGCCATGCATTGTATGATTCCATCTACATAAAATTTCTACAGTGTGCTCATTTAAGGATACAGATCTTACATCAGTGATGACAAGGAGGAGGAAGAAATGAAGACTGCTTGGTGGATATGGGGTTGAGGTGATGCTATCAAATGGCTAACCAACATTGTGAATTTACCAAGTGCTACTGAATTGTATACTCCAACATATCTTGGCACATTTTATGTTATGTGTATTTTTGCCACAATTATACAAGAATTAAGAAGACCTGAGCAATTATGTTCTGGCTTCTTCAGTTATTGTTTACATTGACAGAAATCACTCTCTGAAAATATACCTTCTCTTAGATCATTATAGAAAAACTGTCTCGCTCACCTTCCATGGCTATTGCAAAATGAAATATAACATGGGCATATAAGAAGTCATTAACAACACACTGGCCTCTACTGGAGCATGCTCAGACATGTTCATGGACTCCATGATTGCTATTCATTCACTCGTTCATTCACTGCATCTGTGGCCCCCCTAATAGGCACGGGGTACTATTTGAGGAACTGGAGAGGTACAGCCCAACATCAGAACTTTAAAACACAAGGAAATCTAGACTTTGTCAGAAAGCAAGTGAAGGACAAGGAGTGGTGGAAGTTCTGGAGAAAGGCAGGCTCTGTCCTTCTCAGACAGTGGGCAGGGTCCTCTCTCATAAATGACATATCATTAGAGTCTGAGGACAGAGACATTAACGATAACAATGACACAGGCATGGGGAAGTAGGTATGAATGGAATGGCCCACACAATGATCAGAAGTCATCAGGGCAGTGAGCCAAATCTAACACTGTCGAGCAATGGGGTGGAGTGACCTGGACACCCTCAGATTCATGTTACAGGATGGGTAGGTGATAATACAGGCAGAGTGTTGAGGGTCAAAACTCAGGATCTTTAGAAGAGAGAAATAATGCTCCGTGGTGACAATGGGAGACAAACATGTCACCTCGACACTGTGATCATGCCTCTTCACAGGAATAAAGTACAATTGAGAACCAGTCCATAATGTAGGGATTTCAGAGCAGAGGACATCTTGTGATCAAGGGCTCTACGATGGAATGAGGCAGTGAAGGCTCACTACCCAAGGCTCATTCTTATGTCACAGTGTTTTATAAAACAAAGAGGGCTGTCAGAGTAACAGTCATGGGGCAACGGGAGTCTGGAGTATGCATATCAGAAAGGAGCACAGCTCTGAGAATCATTTGAACCTCATCTGTATGGTTTAAGAGTTCATATCCATGGGGCTCTGGGGTTATTGATTCGCCCTTTCATCTTTGTGTGTTTAACTTTACAGTGAGGGATGTAGAGATGGCTCAGTGGCTAAGAGTGCTTATTTTTCCTGCAAGAGGACCTGGGTTCAAGTTCCAAGCACAATGACTCCTAACCACCTTTGACTCCAGCTCCAGAGACTCCTCTTTTGGCCTCTGTGGGCGCCAGTCATGTACCTGGGGCACATTCATACAGGCAAGTATTCATACATATAAAATAAAATGAAGTCTGTTTTAAAATTTACAGTGAACACTCTATCTCTTGGAAACAGCAAACAGAATTCCATTTCTGTGATATAGAACTTAGGGCTTGCTACTTAGGAAGAGAGCTGATGGGAGGGCCCTGAGCTGAATATATAATAAAAATGCTTTACCTGTAGACAGCCAGGTCCAGGATGATCTGGTTGTGTTTGTCGTCATCTTTCAAAGAGAAATCAAGTCTGAAAAGGGTGCATTTTGGAGTGGGGCATGGGGGGAGAGGAGAAGGGTAGCTTTAGTACATTGTGAAGGTAACCCCATCATATAATCAAAGTAAAAGACAATTGATATATAAAAATTCTTGATGACAAACTTATTTTTGCTAATCAGACAATAAGACATCTATGCTAATTTAATTTTTTAAAAGAAGCCCAGGGAGCCCATTGATAAATTTACTCTTTTTTAAAAAATTTTTATTTTTTGATACTTTATTTACATTTCAAATGTTTCCTCCTTTCCAGATCTCCACTTTGGAAATCCCCTATCCCCTCCTCTCTCTCCCTGCCTCTATGAGGGTATTCCCACACCCACTCACCCACTCCTGTCTTCCTACCTTGGCATTCCCCTATACTGGGCCCTCTAATAAATTTACTCTTACTGACTTTGTTGGCATGTAAGGGTTTCAAGGAAGATCCAAAGCACTGGCTTTGGTGCAGAGATGGAGACACCTGGTGGCTGAAGTGCTCTCTTCCATTTCATTTGCGTTTGCTAGAACCCAGCATGGGTTTTTTTCTGGGGACACAAATGCTGCCTGTGTGCTGTGCTTCCAAAGTGCTATCCCTCAATTCCCAGCATCCTTCCTTCCTTTTCTCCTTGCCACATTTTTCCCATCTCCTTTCTTACTTCCGTCCCTTCTGACCTGGGAAAGGCTGAGACGGAGTCAGTAATTTATGACATCTATTTTATAAAGAAATAGAGGTCCACAGAAGAGGACGTGCTCTGAGAAAAGGTACAGGAAGCCAGATAGGCAAGGGCCAGGGCCCGACCCTTCAGCTATACCCCCTGGCTGGGCCCTAAGTGTAGCTACTTCGCTGCCACTGGCATATTCCACAGAATTACTTGGCCAGTTTTATTTTAAGCAGCTAACTTATCAAACTGTAATCTGTATAATCTAACATTAAACATAGATACTAAACTTTTGGGGAAGTACAAATTAACCTCTAGATTTGGCTATTCACTACAGGTCTACTGTGGCAGGGACTCTTGTTCCCAACAACCTAACCATTTAGGGTTCTACAGGGTCTCAAACAAGCCATGCACTCCCTAACCCTTGGGACCCTTCTATGTGCTATCCTCTCTGCCTTGATTGTTTATCCCATAATTCCATAGTCTGACAATTCGAACTCTCTTTCTATATAACTTAAAACTAGTTTTAGAGGTTTGTTCTGGGTCAAACATCACCATTTAGGTCCCTACTATTTTCCCTTTATCTCTAGTAATAGAATCCCACGAAGTGCATGACTATAACGACTAAAAACATTATTTCCCATCCTTCCTTGCATCAAGATTAGGAGATATGAAGGAAGTGTTGTAGGCACTTTCCAGGAGGTTCTCTTAAAAAAAAAAAGAATGTGTCTTATCCCAACTGATGTCTTTATTCAACTGAGATTAACAGAGCATGCTAAAACATGAACGACAGAGACTCTTATAAAGGCATTGAACTGTCTAGTAAAAGGCAGCACTGACTTACCCTAAGATAGAAATGGAGGAGTTGATGAATAGTTGGACTCTGGTAATATTGAAATTAAATTGTATGCAGATCACTGATAAAAGCCAGGGAGAGGGGAATGGGGGGGTCAAGAGATTTGGGTTTTAGTGCCAGTGGGTAGGTGATTGTTACTGAGATGGAGACAGTGGGAGGTAAGTATGTGGGGGCGGATAGAGAGGACAAAGGAGGGAGATGGAAAGCAGTTATGCTTTCTCAATCATGTATGTCAACAAACTAATGCCTCCTAACTAACTCAATATAGAAGTCTTGAACTCAGGGCAAAGGCACAATCTTGTTATGAGTAATGTAAACAGTTCAGTCAAAGCTAGAGGGTTTATTTTTGGTATTTATATTTGCCACATTTATATTTTTTCATATTTTTGTTTCTCCCCCTAAGTCCTCCTGGATCAGACAAAACAGCCATAGAGTCACAGCAATAAAAGCATGGAGTCCATTTTGTGTTGGTTAACTATTTCTGAGCATAGGGCCTGTCTGGGGTGTGGTTGACACACCCAGAGTCACTCCATTGAAGAAAACTGATTTACCTTCTCCTAGCAGGTATCAACCGCAAATAGCTGCTTGGCTAGGGGTGGAAAACTATGTACCCACTTTCTTTCTCTGTGCTTAGAGAAGCCATAGGGTTTGATTAAGTCCTGGCCCAGAAGACATGGCAAAACAAGGACAGCTGAGAAACTAAAGCTCATAGGAGGCAAGGTAGAGGATCCGCCCAAGCACCCAAGCACCCAAGCATACTAGCTAGCAATAGCCTGGCTTAACACAGAGAGGACTCACTGTTCCATCCAAGTTCCCAAGGTAGAATAAGATGGAGCCTGACTATGAATGATCACTGCAAATGATGGGACTAAGGAAGTTTTTGGATAACGTAATATGCAGAAGTGGCTTCAAGATGAAATATGAAATAAAATGTCAAAGACTGAGTACTGACAAGTCTGTTAAGAAATTTGGCTGCAGCTTAAGACAGAGAAGCAGAAGTTGACAGAAACTGGAGAAGTGGGGGGGGGGCTTAGTTTTGTTCTTTAAGATTAAAGTTACTAAAATATGCCTGTATGCTGGTGCTCTTGGTCAAGTGAAGTGGCAAGGAGTGACGGAGAGAACAGGGGACCCTGGAATGATAAGTCTTAGGTAGTAAGAGAAGCTAGCAGAGAGCCACCAAGGGGACCGAGTTTTGATAGCACAGCCATCACAGCAGAAGAATGCTGTCTACCCAGGAAACAGAAGATGCCTGACTGACTTTGTTGCTCCAGTGAAGTAAAAAACAAGGCCTTTGGTTAAGTCTATGGGACATAAGGCAGTGTTGGAGATGAGGAAGAGGAAGAGGTGTGAGGAGAACCACAGGCGACTTGAGACCTGTGGTACCTCCACCTGCATCAAGAGCAGTGGGTAAAGGTGGATGGTTCACTCCATGCACACCGAGCAGAGGGTAATTCTCAAGATTAAACAATGCCGGGATCTGTGAACTGGTGATGGTGGACAGAGGGAAAGATGGGAGCTGAGGATTCTACTGAGGGTGAGTGTCTGTGAGGGATATAAAATCCAAAGCAGCAAGAGAACACAGTGTGAGGACAAAAGCCAAGCTACAGAGTGAGTGGATTCCTGTGTGGATGGAGCCTGACTGCTGGAGTGGAGGGAGTCTGAGACACTGGGGATGACGTTCAGTGAGTTGACGAGGTTAAGGCTTAGGACATGGCAGCAAATAGAGGGATGGAATGAGAATCTTACTGCTGAGCTGAAGGGAGAAAAATATGTCAAAGGTCACCAGGACAGAGGATGGGGTTGATGAGATAGAGAAACTGTGGTCTAGGTGCTAGGACCTTACATGAGCTGAGAGGGCAGGTGATTGAGAACTGAGTGGGCTTAAGTCGAAGACTAAGAAGGGGGTAAACATGCCACAGACACTAGAGGACTTTAGGGAAAGGGAGTCAGACAGGCAGCATGTTACTGTGGGCTATAACTTTACTAGACATTGGTGGAGAGGAAGAATGTGGGCAATGGTGGAAGCAGAATCTCTGCTCCTAGTCACTAAATATAGATACAAAGCTCCTGAGGAAGGGGATGATGCTGGTGGTGGATCTTCAAGCTCCAGAAGATATAGGTGGACAGTAGAAAGGGACAGGAGGAGAAGAAGAAACTGGGGTAGATATAAGGAAATACAATTCTGATGGGACAGATGACCTGGCACATGAAGGAGGAGGGATGTTCAAGGCATGGAAGGACTAGAGGCCAGTGAAGAGTAATTTCTTGTAGAGACTTAAGAGAACTGGCTTCGGGGAAGGGAGGGTGGTTAGTGTGGCAGGAAGAACAGTACTCTCTCCGAGAATACATAATAAGGCTCTGAGAGTCTCCCTTCCCCGTTGAAGCTTAAGATAGATTGTCTTCCCATTAGACCTTCAGGGGTGGTGAAGGTGGCTCCTACTGCATATACTACTGCATCTGCCGTACCTGGCCTACTGTCTGGAGCTGCATTCCTGTCTGCTGGATGAAAAGGGGGCATGTCAGGTAGGAGGCTGGAGCCTCAATCATGGAGATCATTACAACTGGGCCAGTGTGGACAAATTGGACTCATCAGCTTAACTATGTGACCATATCACTGACCTAAAGAGCTGCTATTCTGCCAAACGTGCTTTCTGTGAAGATGAGATATGTCTGGGATGCCTCTAGATTGTCTTTGTTGTGGTAATGACATAGCAATTGAAATAATGGCAATAAATGGGCTTTGAGTAATGAAATGAAGCTAATGAGATTTAGCCTATAGGCTTGTTATTTATATTGAGATTATAAAAGGCACTGTGGGTATGCTCACTAATTCTCAGCTTTCAGACAGACAGACAGACAGATAGACAGGATAGCTCAGGTATTATGAGACTTGAGGATTTTCAAGTTTTTATTTTTCTTTCTCCTACTGAGGTATTTATAGCAATGCCTTTCCCTAGCTTTTGAATGCTTTCTAGATGTGTTCCAGGGTAAAAGTAGATGTGAAGGAGATGTCTCAGTGTTTTCAGCCAGACTGCTTGTGGCAGAGTTTCAAAAAAAATCATAAACAGGACAGTGACGCAGTGACAGTTTTCAGGCAGAAAACTGTATATGGTCCAAGATTTCATGGGAGGCACAGATAACTAAACTTTCCATATGTCAGGATTGATTTCTAGAAACCAGGAGCATTGTACACTAGAAATAGAGATGTCTAGCTTTCAATCATGCACAAAATGACATTATGGCAAGCTCCTCAAACTCCTTCACAGGGGTCAACATGCTCTAGTCAAAGCAAGCCTGCGGCTGAGGCCACAGCAATGTGCACTCACTAGTGCCACCCACCGGTCCTGACTCCACTTGGCCTCCCTTACTCTCACGTACTTGGCTTCATTGACATTCAGGACCTTCCCATCTTCTGTAATCAGAGTCCGGGGTGGTTTCACTTTCTTTTTCTTTTCACTTAAGGTTGAGTGAGGGTGATGGAGAGACCAAGGGACAGACAAGGAAATAAAGAAAGTATGCATGTTACTAATCCATCTTTGAATTACTTTTAGATACTTAATATAAATCATAAAATATTCTGTAATTTATTTATTTTATTATATGAGTACACTGTTGCTATCTTCAGACACAGCAGAAGAGGGCATAGGATCCAATTGCAGATGGTTGTGAGCCACCATGTGGTTGCTGGGAATTGAACTCAGGACCTCTGGAAGAACAATCAGTGCCCTTAACCCCTGAGCCATTTCTCCAGCCCAAAAAATTTTTTAGAAATTTAATCAGGCATTTGCTACCATACTTGCAGCTCACTGAGAGTCTGTCCCCTTAATTCTTCACTCCTCACTAAAAGCCAAACCAAGTTTTACATGGTTATATTTGTATCTCCAAAGACCAAAACATTTGCCAGGGAATTTGAATTGGGGAAGTAAATTCCTTTTCATGAAATACTCATGAATATTTAAATGAGTCTATTTTATGCATGGTTTACTCAGATAACTGTCAATTCTCCACGTGTGTGTATGGAGCTTCTGCTTTGACTGAAATTACCATTTTTGAAATTCAAGTGAAATCTATCCTGTGGAAATAAAAATACTGGTGCATAAGGCATGTGTAAACTGACACGTCTCACAGCATCATTTCCAGTGGCAAGTCCAGAACTGCTCAGACTATCTATCAGTGGAGGATTGACTGGCTCTACTGTGGTATGTAACTTTGGAAAGCACCTCACAGCTGTTTAAAAACGTGTTTTCTCTTTACACACTGATGGAGAAAAATGTTGACGGTGTATCTAGCAAGCAAATATAAACCATTTGTCTTAGTCAGGGTTTCTATTCCTGCACAAACAACATGACCAAGAAGCAAGTTGGGGAGGAAAGGGTTTATTGAGCTTACACTCCATGCTGTTGTTCATCACGAAAGGAAGTCAGGACTGGAACTCAAGCAGGTCAAGGAGCAGGAGCTGATGCAGAGGCAATGGAGGAATGCTGCTTACTGGCTTGTTCAGCCTGCTTTCTTATAGAAGCCAAGACTGCCAGCCCACAGATGGTACCACTCAAAAGGGGCCCTCCCCCCTTGATCACTAATTGAGAAAATGCCTTACACCTGGATCTCATGGAGGCATTTTTCTCAACTGGAACTCCTTTCTTTATGATAACTTCAGCTTGTGTCAAGTTGACACACAAAACTAGCCAGTACAATTGACTCCTTGTCAACTTGACACACAAACACATCACCAATAAGCCTCGACCCTTACTACCTTATTCATCCCCAAGATCGAAATAACATTACAAGTCCCATAGTCTTTACAAATTCTTACATATTAATTTAAGTCCCTTTTAAACATCCAATCTCTTAAAATTCAAAGTCTTTTAAAAATTCAGTCTCTTAACTGTGGGCTCCACTAAAATACCTTCTTTCTTCAAGAGGAAAAAATATCAGGGCACAATCACAATCAAAAGCAAAAATCAAACTCCAACCATCCATGTCTGGGATTCACTCATGATCTTCTGGATTCCTCCAAGGACTTGAGTCACTTCTCCAGCTCTGCCCTTTGTAGCACACACCTTGGCTTCTAGGCTCCAGATGCCTGTACTCCACTGCTGTTGCTGTTCTTGGTGGTCATCTCATGGTACTGGCATCTCTAAAACACTGCTGTCTTCCACTGCAACTAGGCTTTACCAACAGCCTCCCATAGGCTCTCTTCATGGTGCCAAGCCTCAGCTCCCCTGCATGACCCCTTCAGTCTTGAGCCATCAACTGCAACTGAGGCTGCACCTTCACCAATGGCATTGCATGGCCTCTTGCAGCACCAAGCCTCAACTTCTTTGCATAACCCCTTCAGTCCTGGGCCATCAATTGCAACTGAGGCTGCACCTCAGCTGCTCTTCATAATTCCTCCATGCCTTCAAAACCAGTACCACCTGAGTGACTCTTTCACATTACCAAGTCCAGCCACAGCTCAAGGTACAACCCTGGCAATCTCTGTGCTCTCAGAAAACACTTCTCAGAAGATTTCACCCCAATGATGCTGGTCTCTTCTTAAGCACCACTAATATCTTACCTCCAGCTAACCAGCATCAATAGTCCTAGCAATGCAATGGTTTTGCTTTAGTAGTTGTGGTATCTTGTTAATCACAGCTAACTTCTTCAGCCCCAGCTAACCAAAACCACAGAATCTTCATAGTCAAAATAGCAAAAGCCCTGATAAGTCTTTAATCTTCCCTCTGAAATTTCACAACCAGGCCTCCATCTTCTGCACTGTTCTCAACATTATCTTCCAAGCTCATACAGAACACCCCACAGAGCTCTTAACATCCCAATGGCTTTTCTATCTCAAAGTTCCAATGTCCTTCCACAGTTCTCCCCAAAACATGGTCAGGTTTTCACAGGAATACCCCACTCCTGGTACCAATTTGTCTTAGAGTTTCTATTCCTGCACAAACATCATGACCAAGAAGCAAGTTGGGGAGGAAAGGGTTTATTGAGCTGCTGTTCATCACAAAAGGAAGTCAGGACTGGAACTCAAGTAGGTCAAGGAGCAGGAGCTGATGCAGAGGCCATGGAGGAATGTTGCTTACTGGCTTGTTCAGCCTGCTTTCTTATAGAAGCCAAGACTGCCAGCCCACAGATGGTACCATTCACAAGGGGCCCTCCCCCCTTGATCACTAATTGAGAAAATGCCTTACAGCTGGATCTCATAGAGGCATTTTCTCAACTGAAACTCCTTTCTCTATGATAACTTCAGCTGGTGTCAAGTTGACACATAAAACTAGCCAGTATACCATTGAAGTTTACGGTTTTTTTTGCAGTGCTGGGGATTAATCAAGGGTACATCCATGCCAGGAAAGTGCTGGCCCACTGAGGTTGGTCCCAGACTACTTTTTATCAAACTCAAACCACGTTAGAGGTTGATTTACTCAGAGGTTAGACATGATTTACACAGTTACAAGGAGAGGAGAAAGCATAGAGCTAGCAAACCAAGTTTGTTCATTCTCATTATGCTGAATGGCTGCAGAGGTGAAACTGAGGAAAATGAACTATGTAAAGCAAAAAGTCAGCACATGGTTTTCTTTATTGCAGATAACATTTGAACATGTAAATAGGCAGATGTGGACATACAGAAGGATGATGTAACCATAGATAACCCTGTGCCTTGAATTTCTACTGTCTTTTAAATAAGTTCTGTGTTAGTTAACTTTATTGTTTTAGTTTTACATTCTTTTTGCACAGTAACTGAGCCTCTTGATCTGATCAAGCTATTTTAATGACTTAGGACAGTGAAGGCACCTGGAAACACAGAGCTTCACTATTGTCAGTGTGGGCAAGAGTTCATGTAGGGCAAAAGGCTGGCTGTTGTTACTGCTTTCTCCCAGCTAATAAAATAACTCTGTATACAAAGAGGCAGGTATAAATCTCAGAGACTAAGCAGCATGACTGAGACTCCATGCAACTCAGCTGTACTTTTAAGGTATTGGGGAAAAAACTTTCTCCTGGTTCTAGGCTTAGTATGATATAAATTACTTATACTATATAAACATATTATACATATATAAACACAAACAATACATATTCAGGAATATGAATACATATGTTAGGAATACTGTAAGTCTACAAATACATAGAATTTATATTTCAAAGGACTCTTAAATCTTTATAGAACTTTCATGTTTATTGGCTTATCTGCCTTTATAAAAAAAAATCCCACAGTGGAGTGTTAAAATGGGTGATGTGTTTTGCCTAACAAAGTAGGATGACTTCGGTTCTATTTGCAAGCATCACCGAGAGTGGTGGGGTATTACAACAGGAATGCTCATTTTCTAATGCTGCTCTCTGCTCTTCTCAAGGTATTATGTGGCCTTGAACAAGTCACTACATTTTGCATTTCTCTATCTCTCTAATTAGTGAAGAACATTTTATGAAAGTGGTAGAGACTTTTAGAAGTTTTTCTACTCAGTTTCTTGCTTTCCATTGATAATCATAGAAAACATTTTGGTTTTTTATTCATCTCATTGCCATGTAGACAACCATTTCAGAACTGATTGACATTCTCAAGTTCACAAATCCCAAGAATTTCTGTCAATGATATATCTTTCATTCCAGATTTCAGTCTTGACATGGAATGGAAAGAAATAGAGTCTGTTTCTGGAAAGGTGCTGTTGACAAGAGCATTGCTTAGGAATCCTAGCAATTAACAAGTAGCAAAATTACATCTAATCTCTTAAAGTGGCATCGCCCTGTAAAATGTCCAGGGAAGTTGTATGAAGAGAATAAAAAGCTTAGTGAAACTAATTCTAATTCTTCATTTTGCAGATTAATGAAACAGACTCAAAAACGTTCATTCATCCCACAAAATAATCTTTTCCTTTGAGCCTTACTTATTCTTACTTAGAGTTGTACTTCTAACCTAGGTGTAGTGGGTTGGTCTAATGCTACCTGCACTCTAAAGCTAATTTGAGGCCCCCAAGACTGGTTACCCCAAAGATGAGAGAGTCCACATGTAAGACACTGAGTGACCCTGCCCCCAGTTAATTGTGATTGTTGAGTAAAGATGCCAACAGCCAGTAGCTTCACAGAGAGACATAGGTAAGGTTGAGGTTTCATGAGCCTGGGTCAGGGAGAACCAGGAGAAGAAGGAAGAAAGACGCCATGAGATAAGGGTCAAGAGAGCATGGCCCTAAGGGCTTCCCAATCAGTTAAAAGCAGCACAGATGGAACATAGTAAATAGTAAGTAATAACTTGGGGTTATTGACAGGGAAGTAGATTCTGCCCAGCTTTTGTGCTGCTTAAGGCATATTGAAAATAAAAAGGCTGTGTGTATCTTTCATCTGCTAACTCAATGATCAAGGTGGGGTAGAAGCCCCAGCCTGCGAGTTTTATTAATTTCCACTACACCTAAGCCATACTATTTCTAGTACGTAAAATGACTAAAAGGAGACAAAGCAAAACTATCTCAAATATCATAATTCATGGTGCTCTAAACTTGTATTTTTATGTTAATGAAGTTAGCCAATAAAATTCAACAACAGGCTGTATTTGGAAAAGGCAAGGTTTATACATGATTGTTAATAATGGTGTGGTACAGACAATAGGTAAAGCATGTACAATGGAGTGAAGATCCAGTTCACAGGAGAGTGACTCATTCAGTCATAGGAAAAATAAATACCTTAACTTATCTTGGGCTTTACGCTGTTTTTCCATGTGTCTGAGAGTTTCCAATCTAGATTCAGGGGTGAACAAAGACGGTTTGTTCCAGAATGCCAGATCATCTTCGATTTCATCTGATTTCTTTGTGCTGTGTTGTTCTTCTCGTATTGCTGGTACCTGGAGATGGTCTTTGTTCTCTGTAGCAGATGGGCTGGGCAGAGAAAACAGAGCATGTAAGCCCAAGAATGAACATAAAAGTTTCATCATTAATGCTTCCTCTTAAGTACCTTATGCTTTCCTATGATAACTTCATACCTGTGAATGACAAATGTCATTGGGAGTTCACAAGAACTAAGAAGGAAATTATTGACCCTAAACCAAGGCAGACCCTGATTTTCTATCTTTAAAATATCACAGTACCCAGTCTGAGTGTTCATATACCTAGTTGATATGAGTTGCCTGGGAAACTTTGATTTCTGATTTCTGATTAGAGTCTATTTGAAGATACAGAGAGGGTCCATGGGTCCATGTGGTATCTTGCAGAAGGTACTGGTGATCAGCTGAGCATGGAGATCACTGGACCTTTGCAATTCCCCCCATATCCATCCTTCTCCTATCAGATCCTCTCTCTACCTGCTCTGATCGAGTTCTGGCTCTAATAGACAATTTGATCATTTTACTTTGAGGTTCTTCAAGACTATCTCCCTCTGAATGCTCTTCAGAGATGTGAGCCTTTCCACGGTATGGCCTCCACTTTATTTTTCATGGTTAACTTCTGATTATGCTACTTTGTATGGTAGCAGTTCTCTGTTCTCTCTTTTACCCAGTTTTTTGTTTTGTCTGGGAATTAAATGATCTCTCTGTGTAACTGAATGAGTGTTTTATGAACTATTCAGCATTTCTTCCCCATGAATTTAAGAAACTTACTGAAGCAGACTCCTGGGCAACACAGACCATGAGGTCACTTTCAGGGCATGGTTCTGTGCTAGTAGAGAGGAGATGGTAAGAGCAAACAATGAGCACTGGGGAAATATCTCTCCCCTCATCACGTCCTAGAATACACATTCAATGTAGTCTGAAGCTAGGTATACTAAATAACTCAGTATACATTGTATATTTGGAGATCATTGGAAGTCATCAACAAAAAATACTTATTTAGTTGATCTTCAGGAATAATGCTATTTTTATAAAGGCATTGCTTAGACAAGAATACTGAAATTCAGATAGTATGGGCAGAACATGGGAAAATGTTCTGCTTGTTTTAGCATGTTATAAACAACTGTACGTTTCAATGAATAAAATAATAAAAATAACTAAAAAGGGGAACTTTGCCCTACAGGTAAAGTTCTTTATGGTACAGAATCATCAACATATGGGGGCTCAGTAACATTCTACAATATTCGGCTGGATTACCACCGGAATAATTAGCTCCAGTCTTATATAAATTTTTCCCTATAAAGTTGGCTTACTTTCACCTTTTACAACCTAAAATTTAAAAATGGCTCGAAACCTCTACTTACGAAAAACGGATACAACCGTTCTGCTAAATGAACATAGCAATAAATGGCTCTTAGTGGAATATAGCTATATCCATGGGTGAGCACATTGCTCACCCAACTTCAGAGATGCGTCTTCTTGCAGCAGATGGTAATTAATACTGGGACCCAGAACTGGACAAAGTACAGAGAATGAGAGACTTTGGAGCACTCAGCTGTAAATGGAATGTCTTATCAGGCCCCTCCCCTAATGGCTATGGGAGCTATGTAGAGGAAAAGGACACAGAAAGGTTTAGAAAGCCAGAGGGATGAATGACCCCAAGGAAACAGTGTCTTCCATTCACGAGAAAACTGATAAACATATAAATCCATAGCAACTATGACAGCAAGCATAATACTTGCACAGGTTCAAGCTAAACAAAATTCCAACACTAAAACTGGGTGAGCACAAAGTTCCACCACTAACTAAAAAGCTATTTGCAACTGGCAGCTGCTGGAGAGGAAATACCAGTTTTCTCCAATGGAGTGTCAATGAATAAAACAATGCAAATCTTTGAAAGGAGTTATTTGCTGTAGAGCTAAAGTTTATCAACCACACTCTAGGGTAAGCCCATGTCTAGAAGTAGTTGGACAACACAAATCAGAATCCATGGTGTGATGTAGTACAGTATGGAATGGCATGGTGTGTGTGTGTGTGTGTGTGTGTGTGTGTGTGTGTGTGTGTGTGTGTGTTTGAGACAGAGAACTACTTTTGGTCTTGTTTTTTTAAAAGAGAGAGAGAGAGATTATGAAGTGGATGGGTAGGGAGAGGGGAAGATCTGGGAGGAGTTGGGGAAGAGAAAGGACTATCACCAAAATATATTAAATCAATTTTTCAATAAATAAAAACAGATTTTAGAAAATAAAAACCAGCAGAAGCATAGCTAAGTAGCTTAAGTCTTCAAAATCAGATTGAATCTAAATGTATGTAGCTGGTGATGGATGTCTGAGCTCTCTGGGGAATGCGTAGAACCTCCTCTTAACCACTTCTTTAAATTCATTCTCCCCCCCCCCCATCTCACCCATCAGAAGAATCCGAAATCACATAGGCACTGCTCAAGAATAATTTCATTTCAGCTAAGACTCAAGTCTAGGCCTTAAGAGGTCTTAAGTTTAAATAAAACTCAAAAAAGACATCTAAGCTGAAGCCCCTTATTCTCTGTCCAAGTTCCAATCTGTCCTGGTCCATCTCACAGTTGGGTTTTGCCTGGGAGACATGCACAGTCTACTCACACTTCCCGCCTTGTCTGTGTTTTAGCTCTGTGCCCATCATTATGCCTCTTGGATTCTCCAGCCTTATGTTTGGCCTGAGAGGATGCGTAGGAGAAGCAGAGGAGTACTGGTCAAGTGACCACTGCTCCTGTAACCTCACTGGTGCTGCCCTTCTCTCCAGATGAGTTCTCCAACTACATTGCTCCCTACTGGGGTGGTTAACACGCTTGGTTGATCCTTCTGGGACAACTCCTAAGTTTCTGACACTGCCAATTCAGGCCACAGTCTCTTTTGAGGCTGCTCTCTTGGGTAGTATCCCTTTACAAGACCCCAAGCCTGATCCCTCCTAAGATCGACACTTAGCCTGTGAGATAGTCACAGACTGTCACCATGTAACATTCGGGCAGTACCGCTTTCATGATCCCTGTTCTCTAGCTGCTGCAACTCACCAACCCGTCTTTCCCACTCATCATGAAGCTGGGAGGGAGGATGCTCATCCCCCCTCCCGTAGCCTATAAATCTCAATAATGGGTTTTTTCCCTGAAACCTTGGGGGATGATTCCTTTTCCTCCCCAACTAAGCCAGTGACTCAGTAGTAGATCAGGGATACACTAGTCTACATCACTGACAGAACTTGAGTACACAGGTGTAATATCATGAAGGATTTCACAAGCAAGACAAAAAGTACAACAATACATTTTACTATATTAAGATATTTATAGCCTTGGCTGGCCTGGACACAGAGAGACTTGCTGCCTCTGCTTCCCAAAGGCTGGTGTAAAAAGAGTGAGGCACCATTCCTGGCCACAGTAAGATATATGTCGACTATATTCAGGCTTCAGTGCAGCAGACACCACTGAGGGTAACAAGAGGAACACAACACAAAGATACTCTGCAGGCTTCTAGCATTTCCCTGACAGTTCATTATTTCTAAAAGATTTACTACAAGCACACAAATGGCTGTCACTTATTCTGTCTGAGTGATAGAACAATAGCTTCTTGCTTAATTGTTTATAAAGCACTTGCATACATTTGAAATATTTTATAATTATTGTTTTCTCAATAATATATTATGTAAATATTTAAAACTTTACATAGAATCAAATCAAGTGACTATAGTTGTGATTCACTTAAAATAAATACCACAAAAAATTCAGATTCATAAAAAGATCAATTAGAGGGTTATTAATCACATTTAAAAATGTATTCACTGTGTAACTCACAAAATAGGATGTTTCATGATGCAATCAGAATTATTCATTTTATTATTGTGTGATTTGCATTTAACTTTTCTAAACTATTCCTGCCTTTGAAATCAAGGTACACCTGTTAATTCATCTTTTCTGAACATGTTTAGAGAGATTTCTCTAGGGATAATTTCAGATGCAAATGCCAGTTGCTGGTTAGCAAAAGCAGTTTTTCTAAGGGAAGAAATCCTTCTAGAATCATCATCATGAGCTATTCATATCTGGCCCAGCCAAGCTTACTGTGATGTTATGTTCTGGAACATAACTGATGCTGTGAACACCTTGGGGAGGAAATACTGCTGGAGTTAACAAGAATGCAAACCACTGATGGACGCACCAATCAGTGTGGATGTCTGTGTACCAACACCCATCAAAGCCTGGGCTGCTCCTCTTCTTCTCTTCACTTTCATTTTCTTCCTCGAGTTTCCTCTGAGCCTCCTCTTTCTCTTTGGCTCGTCTAAGGCAGTAAGCTTTCTCCTGCTCTCTGATTTGCTGTTCAACTGCTGCGTAGTTCTGCAATGCCTGGATCCTTTCAGAACGCTCTATTTCTTTGCCATCCAACCACTTAAACAAAAAGCAACAGACAGTACAATTATTCAGTTCAGCAGAGCAAGATGATTCATGCTTATAACACTAGCACTTGGGTGGCTGAGGCAGGAGGATTTCTGGGACTACAAGGTCACACTATGTCAGCTTGCCAAGAAGGAAAACAGAAGGGAAAGAAGTAAAGAAATAAGGAAGGATTAGCCCCACATTAATTTTGATTGGTATATATTTAAAGTAGAAAGAATAATACCATAGCAACAAAGAATCAAAGTAATTAGTGGGAGATCAGAAATATTGGTCTAAATCAATGCTTATTTCATACAAGTCATATAGTTTACAAAGCACCCTTACTGGAAATAAGTAAGTCTTCTGTCAAAATAATAATGACAAGCTCTCAAAATATTTCTATTAATTTTATAACTGCTCACTATATTAAGTTGTTGGTGCTTAAATCAAATCACAGCTCCTGAAACAATAGTATTCTCTAAGCCTTTTCATGGATAGGACTTTATCCAAGGAGCTCTAACTCAAGTCAGCTCCTGCACCACCCTTGAATACGTTAACAAAGTATTCGTTGTTACAGACAGTGTTTACATGATGCTTAAATATATTTTTCCAAATTAAAATGTAAATAGAGGGTAAGAAGATGACTCAGTCAATGAAGTTTTTCCTTCACAAGCATGAAGACTGTGCTCTACCCTTTGTATCCATGTAAAAAGCCGGTGTGGTGGTACACACTTGTCATTCCAGCACAGTGGAGCTGAAGACAGGTAGACCGTGGAGCACTTTGGCCAGCCAGCCTAATCTAATTGGTGAGCCCCAGGTCCCAGTGACAGACCCTGTATAAAAACAAGCAACAAAAACACACAAGGAGGCTCCTGAGGAGGAATGATGCTTGGATTAGTCCTCTGACCTGTATCTGCACACATACACACACACACACACACACACATACACACACACACACACACACACACACACACACACACACACACACACACACGTGCCCGTGACAGGAAAACACAAGTGCATACATACATGCCCCCAGATACACATAAGCAAAAGGGAAAACAAACATGCCAGCTAAAATACAAAATGTCAAAGCTTCCAGTACAAAGAGATCTATTAGCCCATTCCACCAAAAGAAGTAGGGGGTTAGACTGATGCTCTTGACCGACAAAGTCCTTGTTGCCTGTGATCCAGGCATTGTGAATGTCACCTCATCTGGTTTAAGGGAGTTAGAGTGATATAGTTAAGAATGTTCGATGAACGGATGGTTTTTCATCCAAAGAGCCTATAAGTAAGAAAGTTGGGAGCTCAGGCATAAGCTTCAGAGTTGGGGAAGGAAGTGAAGACCCAGGAAGTGGTCATAAACACAAAGGTAAGGGTGCCCTCTAGAGGTGGCAAACAGCAAGGCACAGTCTGTCTATGCCTCCGACCTCCCAACCACTCCCAACCTCCCCCTACATCCTCCCAACTAATAGTCCTGCCAATACCTAGATTTCTGCCCAGGGAACCATTTCTGACCTCTGAATTTCAGAACACTAAAGTGAATTTGCCCTGTTTTAAGGCACTACATTTGTGTTAATCTGCTGAAACAGGATATTACAAAGTGCATTTAATGAAATACAAATTTAGTGAAGGATAAAATTTCTAACTGCTGGGCTAAGTCATATTATACATCAAACTGCTAATAAAGAGATTTTGGAACATGTCCTCATGGGGCTCATGCAGATGCTGTGCATCTGTAGGTGTAGTTTTGAGCTTCCTGGCAGCCAAAGTAAAAAAGAAAAACATCATTAGTTAGATATTTGATTTTCACTATCTTTAATTTTAAGATGTATTAATATCTGGCTTTCATCTAATATTTAGCTTGGAAACATATCTTTAAAGTGAGTATTATAATAGATATCTTGAGAAATATTACATGCTATTTGGATGGAAATATATCAGAAGAGTACCAGGCTTTTCAGAGTCTCTTTTTTCTAGCATCCTTCCATGAAGACTGAGGCTGTGTTAATAAATTCACCTCCAGCTGCAGCAATCACTTAGGGTAAGAAGCAGTTGTGATACACTTTCCAAAAGCCACTCAGTTAGAGTTAAGGTCTAATCAAGTTGGAAAACGGAATAAAAGTATGCATAAATAAAATAAATCCCTGTAACAAGCATATTACGTAAAATTTCAAATAAATATTAGTATATTTATGTAAAGGAGATCATAAAATATTAATGTAAATGTGGACTAGACTTTATTGGATTAGACTAGGAGATTCTAGCTAAATAGAATTCTTTAACCTAGGATTGGGATGAACTTTGGTGAGTGTACTGGCTGGTTTTGTGTGTCAACTTGACACATGCTGAAGTTATCACAGAGAAAGGAGCTTCAGTTGATGAAATGTCTCCATGAGATCCAGCTGACAGGCATTTTCTCAATTGGTGGTCAAGGGGGGAGGTCCCTTTGTGGGTGGTACCATCCCCGGGCTGGTAGTTTTGGGTTCTATAAGAAAGCAAGCTGAGCAAGCCATGGGAAGCAAGCCAGTAAGTAGCATCCCTCCATGGGCTCTGCATCCGCTCTTGCTTCCTGACCTGCCTGAATTCCAGTCCTGATTTCCTTTAGTGATGAACAGCAATGTGGAAATGTAAGCTGAATAAACCCTTTCTGCTCCAACTTGCTTCTTGGTCATGATGTTTGTGCAGGAATAGAAACCCTGACTAAGACAAGAAGCAAGATGTTGTTCTTGGTTATATCTGGAGCACATTTGCCTATTTGATTTATAAAGTCTTTATAAATGTTTTAAATTTTTATTTACTCAGATGTACTGTTTCTAAGAGCATGACAAAAGACTCTTCTATTACCTTCCAGACTAGAGACCTCAGACAGAGAACTGGACCTCATTTATTTGAAGATTCCTGGTAGGCATTGTTCAAAATTGGCTTATATTTTCTCCAGATTCAAAGAACCCCTTCTAAACTTGCTTGGAGCAGTGAGGGCAATGGAAGCGTTAGCATTTCCTGACTTTCATCCAGGCAGGGTCCCAGCACCTGGAACAGCAATGTTTTCATGCTTAGTGATGACACCTGTGCATGGGTCCGTGTTTATTGATAACTGTACATGGGTCCACACTTATTGTTGGTAACTGTGCATATGTCCATACTTACTGGTGATAACTGTGTGTGCCTGTGCTTACTGAGGATAACTGTGCATGGGTCACTGTTGAGGAAAGCAACTGAACTTGCCTCAGGGCTTCACTGAGATCCTCTATAGGAACAATCAACATCCATCTGAAGATGAGTAAAATAACCCAAAAGGCCTGTAGCTCACATGTGAGACTGTGAGTAACACTGAGCTGTGTGCTTACCAAGGTCAGTGCCCACTCACTAACTAAAGTGCTGCAGACATAGGGGGAGGAAGGAACACTTGCAAAAGACTGGCTCTCTTTGTATTGCCTCTATTTTTAGAGGCTGAGTTGAAGGTTTAATCCCAGGTCCTCAAAATCTGACTATTTGGAGGACATAGGAACATTGTAAGTATACTTCATTTGGAAAAAAAAAAACCATATTGGAGTGGGATGGGCATAATATCATATAACTGGTGTCATTACAAGAAGTATGCCATGGGAAGGAATAGAGGCCTAAGAACGCTGTGAGAAGACTGGGGCAGAGATCAGAGCAATGAGAGCAAGAGTCAGGGAATGCCAAGCAGTGCGGGCTAAACCTGTTAGGAGATAGGCCTAGATTCTCCCTTGTGGACTTGAGAGGGACCCAACTCAGTCGATTTTTCTACAACTTCACCTGGACCATTTGGTCTCCAGAGCTATGGGATAAATCTGTCACTTAAGTCACAGGTAGACTATGAATTTGGCACTGCAATCCTAGAAAATCAACATATCTACCGCCACAGTTCCTTTCTGACATACCCTACAGACTCTCAGTGAAACAGTACCTAAGATTTCAAAGTGCTTTGCTTCATTTTTAAGTATCAGTAAACACGTTTACCAGTGCTACTTTTCACAGGTACTGATGGCCTTCTGTAAAACTTGAGTGAGGGCTGTCAGAGCAACAGCAGTAGCAGTGTGTGCGTGTGTGTGTGTGTGTGTGTGTGTGTGTGTGTGTGTGTGTGTGTGTATTGGACAGTGGAGGCTCAGAGTCAGACACAGGGATTACAGGGCCCTTGTGTTCCACTTGCCAGGTGTGTCAGGCCAAATGATCATGGAGGGGCAATTCTGTAAGCCCCAAGGTCCTGTCTCTAATGTGCTTCACTGTCTCCTGTGTGGGTCTGGGACATCAAAGGCACCATTGCACTACTGGTGGCCTTTCTCAGTCCATAGTGACATGTCCCAACTCTGCCCTGGGCACAGCAGCATGGGCAAGCCCAGCTGTGGCATTCATGCGGTTCCAGGCTAATCCTGATTCCTTCAGGCTGACGACTCACAGCCTCAGTCTCTAGGACCCAGGTCTACCAGGTTCTGCCTCGCACCACTCATTTTCTAGGAAGATCGCGTGCAGTGATGACCATCTAGCTTATGTGTTAAAATGATTCACCTCTTATTCTAGACTCAATTATCCAACTCATTTTCATAGTCTAGGAAATTTTACATGACACGAAATCCAGTCTATAATCTAGCAGCCAGTGATTTCTCAACCACAGAAAACACTGAAGATGATGGAAGAAATACTCCTGAGAACTAAGCCAATGGTTACCACAAAACCACTGTATTCCTGCATTCTTGTTACAGATGCCTAGAGCACACATAGGCCAAGAACTTTGGACTTCTCCCCTTTATTATTCTCAGTTTTATACTTTCTCTGGAATCATATTTTTACTAAATATTAGGTTTAAAATTATTCCAAATAATATTACCTATAAAATTATTAGATTTGGGGATATGGTGGCAAAATGTGAGCATAATATGATATACAATTTGGTTTTAACCATTGTCCCTGACAAATAATTCCTTCCTCAAAGTGCGTCATAGAAAAATCTATAATGTCCTCTGAGTTTAGGGAATAATAGAAAAATTCTCTAGAGCTGGGTAGCTGGCTCAGTTGGTATAGTGCTTGCCTCACAAGCATAGAGACATGAATCTGATCCCTAGAGTTCACATAAAAATGCCAGGCATGCTTTCTCCTAGCATGTTGGGAAGTAGACACAGGAGATTCCTGGGTTTCACTGATTGACTATCTTGTCTAGCCTAATTGGTGAGCTCCAGACCAATGAAACACCTTGCCTCAAGAGTGGTAGAGGGTGTCCCTGAGGATGACACTGGAATTGTTCTCTGGCTTTTACAAACACACACACACACACGCTCACTCACACATACATACACACACACACACACACACACACACACACACACACACACACACACACACACACACACACACACACTAAGACACTTCTCATTCCAGAGGCTTCCTGCTCCATATCCTTTGAAGAAAGAAAGGGGAAAAACCTCAACAGACTGTATGCCATAATGGTACCATAAAACCAAAAGGGTAGCATTCAAAGGATTTCCTTGTAACTGGCCACATGCAGGTCTCTGAAAAGAGCATGCTCAGATAGGGTATGAGAGCTCCCAGTTCCCCCTCTTCCAAATCACATTTGTGCATCTCTTTAACTGGGTCCTTTGAATTATCCTTCATAATAAACAAATAAATATAAAAATGTGTCTCTCAGAGTTTTGTGAGCTGTTCAGTTGAATTAATTAAAACTGAAAAAGAGATCACAGAAACCCTGAATGTAAGTCAAAGTACAGATTAACAACCACTGGGGTTCATGCCTGGTACCTAGCCCTGGGAGGCAATCTTGCAGGCTTGGGATGATATGTAAGCACTATCTCCTTGTAGTATCAGGAATGAACTAGATTAAGGATACCCAGCTGCTGAAGAAATGACCCACTATTTGATGTGCACAAGAAACCCTGGTACATTACATGTCAGAAATCTATCGTTCTGATGTGAGAACAGAGGGGGAACATGAAATCAACTGCTTATGCTAGACACATCGAACAGAACAGTGCTCCTCAGGTGAGTGTCCTGAAGCATCAGCCTTGGGCTTACTAGATATGTAAATCTTATGCTTCTTGTCATTCAGACCTAGCTCAGAAGCCTTGAGGATGGGGTCTGGCAACCTGCTTACGTTGGTTTGATTGTCTGGCTATTTTTGCTGTTTTGAGGCAGGTCTCACTGTATAGACCTGGATGGCTTGGAACTCACTGTGTAGACCAGACTAGCCTTGCTGCAGTCCTTCTGTTTCTTCTCCACCTCTCAAGTTCTGGGATTGCAGTGGTGAGTGTCAGTATAGTAAAGGCGTACTTCAAACGATGACAACTGGTCAGAAAATGGTTACTTTCAGTGTTTTGATGAGGCAGTAAAGAAATCAACAACTTACCTTTTAAAGATCAGTTGAAGTTTCAAAAACAACATCAAAGGATTAGAAATCAAATAATGCAGCTTTACTCTCTAGACTATTCCAGTCTCTTGCCTAACGATTCCATGAAGAAACCAGGAGTTCCTGCAGCTGCTAATTCTCATCTTTCTGTGCATTTCCTTCTGTCTTCCCCCATCGTTTTCACCTTTGCTCTGAGCATACCTTCAGCTGTTGTAAGGTCACCACCACAAAGTGCCTGTAGCCGTCGAAGTCAGCGCACGGGTTACCCATGAGGAACAGTTCCTTCAGATGAATATTGTGTGTCAGGGTTTTAACGCTGCTCAGTTCTCCAATGAAATTCACAGTCAAGTCAAGTTTTGTCAGCCACTCACATCCTGTTAAGGAGAAAAAAAAATGAGAGGAAAAGGTGGCAGTAGTAATAAATTAGCACAGGACCTGAGAACTTCAACAGACACTCTGATGTGAGAACACAGTAGGCATCCCTTAGAAGTGCCTACATATGCCTCCTTCTGAACTCTCTGTAGTTGCTGCTGAACTTGGGGAAGGCTAACCGGATTTACATGGCCGCCCCTGTAGGCTTGGTGCAGTAAAGGCTCTCTTTCCTTGTGATTTAGTGATGCTTGTGGGGATGGCATGGCAAACTCAACAGCCTTCAGTATTTAAAGATTAAATCCAGGAGGCCAGGGCATCCTGGCCCTATGTAAACTTAGTTCTCCAAACTTCTATAGTTCCACCATACCCCATGCTTTTGATTACACTATTTTTCTGTTGTTTTCTGGTGGCCAAGTCAGCAAAATGAACTTGATTCAGATAAGGTCATTGTGGAGCAGTTGACTGTGACAGGCAGCCTGGCCCCTGGTAGAACACAGGCTTAACCCTGGGAGACCCAGTGGGGCTAGCCCTGCAAGGGACCACCGAAAGGCATTTTGCCAATACTCCCAGGAGGCCCTTGGCTCCTGTCAAGTAGCTACAACCCCCACAGCCCCCTGTAGAGAGGTCTGTCACATAGGAGCAGCACACCAAGCCCTCCCACATGCAGATAAGGTATCCCTAAACTCTTAGACCAAGCCAATGGGAAGTACCTGTTGTCAGACCATAACCCATCCCAAACTGTATATTAGACTACCCCAAACTGTATATGAGAGATCCAATCCAGAGGGAATAAAGGTGTGAGAACTACTCCATCGTCTGAAAGCATCTATCATAAGAGCTGTGACACTGCTGCTTGGGAAGAGGTCTGCTCTCCCGAAACGCTGCCAAAAGCTTCCCACACTCCTCGCCAGCTAGTCGGCCTCTCATGGGCTCAGCCTGGGCCCAACTCAGCTCAGGGCAGCAGGTGCAACATCTTGGAGCAACCGAGGTGGCAACTGCGGAGACTGAGGTGGAGGTGACTCTCATCCCTACTTGCACTCTCCCCTTTGCCTGAACCCTTGCACTTGGCCGGGCCAAAGATCCCTGTGGAAAGCCTCCAGCACACAGGCCCACAGGTCATAGCTCTGCAACCTTGTTCCATTTGGTGAGTTTTATTCCATTTCTCAAGATTGTACAATGGAACTTAATTATTACATGATGGTTTTCCTTCCCCCTTCGCATCCCCTTGGTCTCTGCTCTTGACTCCACCTTGTCCTGGGCAGGAGGTCATTTACAAGGGCAACTTATCAGTGGCTACATCACTGATAAGAATGATATCCCTCCTCCCAAATTTTCTTATAGATTTAGATCTATGAAACCTACTATGAGAACTGCAGTTTTGGTTCTTACTAACTTTTACATGAAATATGAAAGTAATCTTCTAAACCACTCAAAACAAGAATGTGTGAAAGGTAGAAAGGAGGAAAAGCAGATCAATGACCGAGAGAACTCAACACCTTGACATGTCACAAAGCAGAGAAGTGAAGACATGGGGGTCTGTTTGGAAGAGCTGCTCTGGCTACACCTGGAACAATGTGAACATCAAACTAAAAATAATGAACAGATAAGTGCAGAAAGTATGGTTCTTGATTAAAGTTGAATATCATCCAACAAATGTGCAATAACGGAACTGCAGGATCATTACTGACTTTATTAAAACCAACATATGAAAGTATGATAAGGGACAGGAAGTTCACATAATTTCCTAATATAGTCCCACCAATTGCTTATTAACTAAAATATAAAATGCAGGAGCTGTAAAGTAGAGTGACCATCCTTTGGTTCATTTTGTGACATTTAGACCTTCTCTAATGTTGGAATTCTCTATATGACTTTTGTCCTTTCTGATATTTTCTTGTAATGTGATTGAATACTTCTAACCTATCCCCTTCTGTTATTACCTGAGCTCTCTAGACACTGGGAAATTGTGTTTAAACTGATTTTCCGATTACATACATGAAAGTCTTTAGCATAATGCAAAAGGTTAAGACATGCTTGTGGAAAAAAGAAGGCAATGGCAGAAGAAAGAGAGGGAAGGGGAAAGAGAGTGATGGAGGTAGAGGAGTAGTGAGTGACAGAGCAGGTTAGACACCAGAGAGGTTTGTTAGTTGGTCAGATGAAAACTAAGGAAAACACAACTTTAAAGGTAGTGGGTCAGCCGAAGAAAGGGAAGAGCCCTGACAAGGCTGAGTGTAGATCAGAGTCTTTCAGAGCCACCAGACAACTGTTACTGTTGAATTGATGCCACGACCAATACATCCATGGCATAAAACATGTCGGCACATACATAAAACTGGCTTCATGCTCAGTGTCTGAAAGTAGGTAGTCATGGATGTAGAGACATAAGAATCTGAATCCACATCCCCAAAACACACATGAAATCTGGGCACTACAGTACTCAGCTATGATCCCAGTACTGGAGATAAGATCCAAATGGGTAGATCCTGGGGTCTCACTAGATATCCAGTCTAGCCTACATGGCAAGTCCTGGATTCAATGCAAGACCTCATCTCAAATAGAGATATAGAGATAAATGAGAAGAAAGAAAAAAGAAGAGAAGGGAAGGGAGGGGAGGAAGACACCAGATATATTGGATGATTAGTGACCTCTACACATGCACACATAGGCAAACACTTGCACACGCATATATGTGCATGCATACACACACACACACACACACACACACACACACACACACACACACACACACACACACACACCTATTTAAAACTGGTTAACCAAATGCTGTTGTATCCTTCCATTCCACTACTACTAAAACCCTAAAAATAAGGGTTATGAAAGCTGTTTCACAACATGGCAGAACTGATGCTCAAAGTGAAGAAACTAAGATTTAACCCTGCTCATGTGCTGTGGCAGTGTCCAAGGACATATGGAAAAATAAGCAAGGTAAAGTGAGAACAGTAGTGGTTTTAGTAAGAGTAAGTCAATTTTTATTTCAAAAACTGCCAATATGGCTATATCTGATATTTAATATATACAAAGAGAAGAAAAATTAATAAAAATGACAGAAAGCTAAGACACAGTTTCCATGTTTTTCTCTAATATCTTACTATGAGAGAAGATAATTAAAATGTACTAGATACATATATCAAAATGCCACAGTGAAACTATTTTTATAACTAATGTATTTTAGTAAAAACATTAAAGGGCTGAGGAGATAGCTCAAGTGTATGAGGGACCTGTGTTTGGATTCCCCAGAATCCATATACAAAGCCAGGTATCACCATGCATGCCTGACTGTAACCATAGTGCTGGGGAGTGGAGACAGGAGGATTGTTTGGTCTTACTGGCCAGTTGGCTTACCTATAAAAAGTAAGCGCCAAGTTTAATAAAAATGCCTGTCTCAATAAAGAGCAATAGAGGAGGGTATTTGATGATATCCTTTGGCCTCCATGCACACATGGACCCACATACATGTTTGAGTGCACACATGAGTATAACATATAACTGTGAAAAGATATCAAAATGCTTTACAGCCATAAAATGTGCTTATTACCTATATGGCAGTGTCTTATCTAAGCCCAACACCGTGCCTATAAGAAAGAGATCGTGCTAACTGCTATTTAAGGTCAGATTGCTAATGGTGACACTTGGCTCTATGATGTTGCTTTCGTCATGGAAAATGGCATCTAGTTCTGTTCTCTCTCCCTGTACCTGGCCGGATCTGAAAGACTTCCTAACTGATAGACTACAGCCATAGTGAAGTAAGGCTGAGTCTCCCTGAGTACTGGGATGCTCACTAATACATATTCAGTACACATGAATAAAGTATGGCTTGGTAGTTCTTAAGTGTGTACAATTTTTATGTTATAGTTGGAATGAAGAAAACACACATTAAGGCCTGCTCTTGGAACCCTAGAACACCCAGAAGCCAGATAAAAACTCTGACTACAAGAATACACTGACTTATCCGAGTTTTAACTGATGTAGAAATAAGAGAGGAGTCATCCGCCATGTGCCCTGAAATTCTGACTTATAAAACTGTGGGACGGGATTGTCTATTGAGACATGGAGCTTCAGTTAGTTTGTTTCTCAACCACACTAGAGAATTTGGAACTCTAAAGTATATGAACAAGAGATGACCAATGTTCTCATAGCTCCTGAGTGGTTGAGTTGAGGCTTGAACTCAGATCTACTTTCCTGAAAAGCATTTCTGAACCGGCACGTAAGAATCCCTGCCAGTGTTACTGCTTTACAAATATCATTTTTTACCCTCATCGTCTTTATCACCATTATCTTCATGCAAAAGCTCCTAAGATAAAGCTTTGATGCAACACATATTTGGCTATCTTTTTTTTTTCTTTGTTTAAAAGATTTATTTTTTTATTATATATGAGTATACTGTTGCTGTCTTCAGACACACTGGAAGACAGAGCTTTAAATTTTAACAGAAAAAAAAATTGTGACAAAGGACAAGAGGAAAGTATAAGTAAATAGTCACGGTCAAAGGTCAACAAGAGCACTTGCTGATCATGTTCTGAGTTCTGATCCTCAAGGTGTTCTTACGAAGTCCTTCTCACCCAGGGGGACAAGCTCTTCCTAAAGACTGCTGTCCTGCCCACTCAGACTCAATGTTATCACGTCCTAAGGTCAAGCGTTCCCAGTGCATGGGACATAACACATCTGGCTTCTGAATGCACCAGGTGTGATGCTTGCCCAACAGGATGCCCGTAAACTGAGCTCCTCGGGGAAAGGATGCACTTGTATTGACTGCTGCTGCTTGACTGATTAGAACCTCCTGACTGTGGAGAGCTGGAACACAGTAGACACAAAGCCCGATTGTCTCAGCTATCTTTAGTACCTTTGAAGCCATTTAGCACTCACCTTCTGTATCTGATCCAATGTCCTTTCAACTACCAGGCAAAAGCTTCAGAATGTGTGATTAGCAGATCATGAGTTTCCAGCAACTCAAAGACCACCAGACAGCATCAGAACCTGCAGCATGGTTCTCCCTGCTTTGCTGTTACCCACTGTACTGGCTGGTTTTGTGTGTCAACTTGACACAAGCTGGAGTTATCACAAAGAAAGAAGCTTCAGTTGAGGAAATGCCTCCATGAGATCCAGCTGTAAGGCATTTTCTCAATTAGTGATCAAGGGGTGGAGGGCCCCTTATGGGTGGTGCAATCCCTGGGCTGGTAGTCTTGAGTTCTATAAGAGAGCAAGCTGAGAAAGCCAGGAGAAGCAAGCCAGTAAGAAACATCCCTCCATGACCTCTGCATCAGCTCCTGCTTCCTGACCTGCTTGAGTTCCAGTCCTGACTTCCTTTAGTGATGAACAGCAGTGTGGAAGTGTAATCTGAATAAACCCTTTCCTCCCCAACTTGCTTCTTGGTCATGATGTTTGTGCAGGAATAGAAACCCTGACTAAGGCACCCACTGACCTAATTTTCCCCAAAATGTATCTGATACATGACTTTATTCAATGATGTAGGAGCTCATGTATACTTCCACTATGAACATGTCATCTGGGGAAAGCATTCTAGGTTATTTCTAGGTCATGGTCCTCCTACTTGGCTCAGAATAAGCCATCTCTTGCTACTGTGAGGTGAGAACCATGTGTTGTTCTGACACTGATATTACACTTACCTTGGGAGGCTCTGCACAACATTTAATGCTATTTTTCTTTCATGCAAAGAAAGCCTGATTTCCAAGATTTCAGCAAGATGAGAAGTTCATGGTTTGGGGTTTTGTTTTGGTCTTACGGCTGAAGGTCTCAAGACTCCCCATGTTTTCGTAGCAATTAAAAAAAAAACAAACAAGTTTTCGCTTTGCTTAGACTTGGCCTAAATGTAAAGAATTAAACCATGTTTTCCATGTTATAGAGAGCATGTCCCTAGGTGGTCAAACTTGGCCAACTCTTCTCTGCCAAGGCAAGCATTCTCTCCTCTACCCTTTGCCTTCTATCCTGAAAAAGACCACCTACTGACCCAGGCCTCACAAATACTTAGTGCCCTTCCCGTCCCTCCGGGTTAGGAGGTTAGGGCAGGATAGTTTCAGGAGACGAGCAGCAGGCACCTCATTCTACCCTGGTGAATCCTAAACAGAGAACAGAGAAGAGGGGGAAGAAGATAGAGACAAGTTTCTTTGTTTTGCTTTCCACTTCCTCCTCCTCTTCCCCCTTTTTCTCCTCCTCCTCTTCTTTGCCATCTAGGAAAAGAAGAGGGAGGGGAAAAGGCCACCATTCCATTTTTTAGCATTTGTACTGTAGCAGATGGTCTGAGTCATCCATCCATCTTCCTCTTCTCTCACATCTAGCCCTTCAAATCAAACCAAAAGTACATGCAGGCCAACAAAAAAAATTCCCTTTTCTCTTCACCATCCCCCCAATACACTTCTAATCTTGATATGCATGCCCCCAAACTAGCCTGTACCCAGTTCCTCTCCATTATGGCTAGGAGGCACAGTACAGAAGGGAGCACCTGCCCAGACAGTGAAAGGCTGGAGGTACACTGCTGTGACTGTAGTCTGCAAGTTCAAAACACAATAGCAACGATGTTGCCCTCTAGTGGTGAATGATCAGAACGTCTGTTACAAGGAAAGTCCCCAGTCCAGCAACAGCTTCTCAACAAAAACAAGCCCTGGATAGCCCCAAACAGTGAGGGTTGTCATTAACGTTCTAACAATTACATTAAAATGTATTACCATGAACATACGTGCTGAGTAAATGTTGTCATTCTATTTGACTGCAAGCTAACAGTGACAGACAGAGCTGTCGTGGACAGCAGTAGTGACTACTCTTCTAAAACAGGAAGACAGTGATAAAGTCCTGAATCTCAGTACTGATCCTGGATTTGGGGCTTTGATTCTGGCAATTTCCAGGCTTTGAGGACAGAAATTCAAAAGGAACAATGTGTGTTTACGGCTGTTGGTAAGTCACCGAGATTACTCTTTCTGCATGGGAAGGCAGAGAGACTAAAACCCCTGTGTCCCAAGCGAACTCCTCCCAGCTTTTAGCTTTTGACAGATGGGAGTTGGGTGGCAGAGCAGCTTGCCTGCCTCTGCTCCACACCCCTCACTCTGCAGCAGGGCTGCCAGTCAACGTGCTCCACCCACTCACAGGGCACACAGCCCTGCCACACACAAGAGAGGTTGACTAGGGAGACTGAACCTCACAACCGCAAATCCACACCAGCCACTGGACACACCAGAGTCTCTGTGTTTACTGTGGGGCATCCAACTATTACCTAAATAAAATAGCACTAAATAGAGAGTGGTGATCAAAAGAAGGCATTCAGAGAATGGAAGAGATAAAAGTCAGATTTCTAACATCATAAAAAAAAAAAATGTTAGATGATATTTCATCCATCCAGCAACAACTGCACCATGGAAAAGCAGCGATCAATATGGGGGTGAGTGAGAAGGTAGAAAATGTGGCCAAATCAAAGAGTTAATTGAAAATGAAATGAATTCTAGAATGAGAACGGATTAACATAATTATTCTGGGATTTAAATCTGGTGAGATGTCTCAGACTTCAGAATAAAAAGGCAGACTAGTTTAAATAGACATGCAGCTTAGGAGGCATGGAAGTTCCGATGAGTATAACCACACCCAATTAATAGGCATGGGGGTTATGAGAAAGAGATAGAAGTGATTAGAGAAAGAAGCACATTAAGGGAAGAAAGGATATCTGAAAATAAGACAGGAGAAAAAAGGAAAAAAGGAAGACTGGAGAAAGGAAAACTGACAAGAATTCTTTATCTGGGAAACAACCCTTCAAAATATTTCTTGCACGTAAACAGAAACTGAGATTTTGTCAACAGAAGATCCACCATACAAAAATACATTAAATAGCAACTTTTGGGCTGAAATGAAGACACCGAAGAGTAGCTCAAATTCATAGGAAGATATCAGAGTCAGCCTGTCATAGGAAGATATCAGAGTCAGCCTGTCAGCTGTTGTGGGTAGGGCTTTTGCAGTCACAGTGGTAAACTCCAGGGCTATAAGCCACTGGGTGGCTACTCAGGTGTCATTCAAGATACTCAGTCTTAACACACAGCCTGTTAGCATACAGGGTTGGCAGTTGGGAAGCCAGGGCAAGCCAGGCAGTGTGGGCCAGCAGTGTGGGCCAGCAGTGTGGGCCAGCAGTATGGACCAGCAGTAGTGTTATGGAAAATGAAAAGAGCCACACCAAAGAATCCCCCCCCACACACCTACTAACGAAGCAAGGACCCAAATGTCCATGTTTAGGACTTATGAGGTCAAAGTCAGTGACATCCTGAAGAGGTGGATGTTCAGAGGTAGAAAATGTATCTGCTGCGATGCTGACAGCCCAGTAGAAGACAATGCAGCAAAGAGTTGAGTTCATTAAAACACACATGTCCACGATAGTGATCTGATCCTCAAACACCTGTTCTCTGCCATCTTCAAATTCAAATATTAAAAAAATAAGGATCCTCAATAGAAGTAACTACATAACTAAATGCAAAAGGCCTATAAACTCATTCTGTTTGTACTTTTTCCCTCCTAGCTTATTTTTAAATGACTATAAAATCAGTCATTATAAATCTGTACTGATGGGTAAGTAATATATAAAGATGTTGTTTGTGGTGACAACAGCAAAAGGGAAAGACAGCAACATGAATATAAATGCAAGGCTTTGTCTACTACTGAAATTAACTTAGCATTCATTGGAGCCAGACTGTCTTAAAATAAGATATGAATGTTAGTTCCCAGGATGTGACAGAGGAGGAAAGGGAAGGGGGAACAGGGTGAGGTATGAGGAGGGCTGGAGAGAAGCCCAGAGGCCAGGAGAATGAATGGACATAAACAGCCTCAGTGGGTGGGAGATGGGGGACCCTCTGGAAAGTTCCAGAGACCCAGGAGGAGAGAGACTCTCAGGGCTCAATGGAGGTGACCTTAGCCAAAATGTCCAACTGGGGAGAGGGAACTCGAAGATTCCACCTCCTGTAGATAGACAGGGCCTCAAGTGGAGGGACAGACTTAACCAACCCACAGTCAAAATTTCTGACCTAGAATTGTTCCTGTCTAAAAGAACTGCAGGGACAAAAATGGAGAAGACTGAGAGAAGGAAGGTCCAATGACCCACTCAACTTGGGATCCATTTCATGCGGCGGGGGGCACCAAGGCCTGACACTATAACTGATACTATGATGTGCTTACACACAGGATGGCATGGCTGTCCTCTGAGAGGCCCTTTCAGCAACTGACTGAGACTGACACAGATACTTGCACCCAACCATTGAACTGAAGCTGAGGATCCCTGTGGTTGAATTAGGGGAAGGACTGAAGAAGTTGAAGGGGAGGGCAACCCCATAGGAAGACCCATAGTCTCAACAAACCTAGACCCCAAGGAACTCCCAGAGACTGAGCCACCAACCAGGAGCATACATGGGCCTGTCTGAGGCCCCTGGTACATTTATGGCAAAGGTCTGCCTGGTCTGGCCTCAGTGGGAGAAGATGAGCTTAATCCTCAAGAGACTTGAGGCCCCAGGGAAAGGAAAGGTCTGGTGGGGGGGAGCACCCTCTTGGAGGTAAGGGGAGGGAGGAATGGGATGAGGAACTACGGGAGGGGGAATGAGGGAGGCAACAACTGGATTGTAAATAAAGTAATTTAAAATTTTTAAAAAGATGATTAAAAAATATATATTGGATGTTAGAAATTCAAATGTGGGTCATCCTGTTTGAGAGCAAGTACTTTACCCATTGAGCCATCAGCAAAAAAAAAAAAAAAAAAAAAAAAAAAAAAAAAAAAAAAAAAAAATTCTTAATAGCTAAAAAGGTGAAGCATTCCTTCCTCCTTCCTCGTGCCTATCAACCAAGGAACACAAGATGTGGTGTCTCTGTGGTGTGGAGTATTATTTACCCACGAAAGGAAATGACATCTGAAACATGCTACAGTGTGGAGGAAACTGGGAAACAGTGTGCCTTAAAGAAAGAAGTCAGACACAGGAGAGCACACTCGCTGCTGCTCCATTTGTATTATGTTCAGAAATGTGGAGAAAGAAGATGATCTGGAACTGTCATTAGCAGGTAAGGAGGGGCACGTGTACAGTAAATACTAAACAATACGACGTTTCTTTTTTTTGTTTTTTTTTTTTTTCATGATGAAAATGGTCTAGAGCATACAAGTGTACCAAAACTGATGGACTGTGCTTTCGCAGTGGTGAATGTTACTGTATGTAATTTATATTTCGATTTTAAAGAGTGGCCCAAGTATTTCAACAATGATATATTTTGAGAAAACAGTGTCTTTTGATTTAGTTTACATGGTAAATTTGAGATGGATTGAAGAAGATATGTGTGAAAAATTAAGATGTTGAAAGTAGAATTTAACACAAAATAAAGTGTATTTAGGAACTAACAGAGAAGAGATTTATGATAGTTTAGTATGTTAGAGTATAAAACATCTGTATACTAGTATCATAACTGAAATACACCAAAAGGTGGTGTACCAAAGGAAAATAACTGTACCACGTGGCAATGGCTTAGTATCCAGAATGTATAAGAGTATACTTTCTAAAATGGGAAATCAATCGAAAAACTAGCTAAAAGATAGGAAACATCTTAGAATTCACCTAAGAAGAAATATCAACATTCCATAAGCATAGCCAAGATCGATATGAATAACGGAGCCAAAAGCAGACAGTGCCGAGGGGCTCAGTGTTCCCGAGTGCATTCCAGCGTAGGGGAGGCATTTTCGAAGCCATACAGAAATGACACTCACGTGGACCAGCAGGTGCAAAGAGAAGCTGATACAATCTTTCAGAAGAAAAAGAAATTGGCAGGATATTCCAAAATCTGCATATTGAAGCCTAGGAATTTTAAGTCTAAATAAAACCCCAGGCAGGGAGGCAGACGGAAAATGCACAGAGTGGCTGAAGAAGGGTGAGCTGTCGCCAGTCTATTTTAGCAAAGCACCGGAATCCTCAAATGTCCATCTGCAGACAAATGCTTGGCTCATCCCTCCGTATTTACGACATTATGCAGCCTCCAGTCCCTGTTCTGGCATATCAAGATATTGAAGTGATTATCAAGAAGAAATTAATTTTCAAAATATTATTTATAAGGACCACAGTGAGAGCTCAGCAGCTGGGACCAAACATGAGTTAGATTCCCCGGAACCCATAATATGAAAGGAGAGAGAACCAATTCCTGCAAGTTGTTCTCTGACATCCACATGGTCTCTCTCTCTCTCTCTCTCTCTCTCTCTCTCTCTCTCTCTCTCTCTCTCTCTCACACACACACACACACACACATGTCAAGAAATGTCAAGGATGATATGTACAACATGATATGTACAATATGATATGTACAATATGATATGTACAATATGATATGATTTATAGGAAGCAAAACTAAAGAGAAACACGAACCATATTCAAGACGTCAGCTGCAGCTCCCTCTGGTAGGGAGACTAACCTAGGAAGGGTGAAACATTTCTGGCTTTGAATTTACATATCACTTTACTGTTTGCAGTTTTATAAGAACTAAGATGACCAAGAGTTATGTAAAATATAATTTTAAAGTATACTTTTTGTATCTATACTATTTCATAAAGCTACTTTCAAGTTTTTATTTACGCCATAAAAAAAACAAGAAAAATTTTACCTTCCAAGTTTTCAATTCTTTCAATGTTGTTTAATGCTAAGTTCAAATATTCAAGTTTCTTCAGTTTGCTAACATTTTCTGAAATACAAATAATACAATTAATTGGCCTTCAAGAGAGAATATTATTTTATAACTTGTCATGAAAATGATACAGAGAAGCAAAGGATTACGTGTGGCTAGTGGCTTTTACTAGTGGCTCTTTACTGTCTTAGCTGCAGTTCCCGCTGCTGTAATAAATCACCTTGATGAAAAGCAAGTTGGGAAGGAAAGGGTTTGTTTCTTCTTACACTACCTGATAACAATCCAGCCCTGAAGAAAATCAGAGCAGAAGAAACTCTCAAGGCATGAACGTTCAAACAGGAGCTGAGGAAGCACAGAAGACGTGCTGCTCATTGTGCTGTTCCACTTGGCTTGCTTAGCTAAGTATCTTACACCATCCAGGACTCCCACCCAGGGGAGGTGCCACACACAGTGATCTAGGCCCTCCCACATCAATCATCAATCAAGAAAATGCACCAGTTTTGCCCACAGGCCAATAGGGGGGGGTGTTCTAAATTGAGGTTCCCTCTTCCTAAATGTCTAGCTTGTGTCAAGTTGACATAAAACTAGACAGCACACCTATACAACACACACTAGGTTGCCTGCAGAGCTTTCCTCTCTTCCTTCCTTCTTCAGAGAACCAATGTTTGCTCCTGTCTCTATCCATCTCCAACTCCACTGGGCTATGTTTAGGCAAGCTGGCCACTGTACAATACTCAGCTACTCCTGCTCAGTTTTGAAGGCAGCAGAACTTAGGCTTAAGCCAACCAGTCCACAGCATTTCCTGGCAGCCATGTGCTAAAGAAAGAGACACACACCTCAAGTATTCAAAGTCAGTTAGGCAAAAACTCCATGCTCTCCGCTTTGGGATTATATCTCTTTTTACTACAAGATGGTAACAAGGACAGAACAGTTATTCCATTTAGTCATCCTGCTCGGTCATAAAGGAACCAGCTGTAAATAAAGTTTACTCTGTGGTGGTGGAACAGAGAAAACAGACCCACTGCCCCTGGAGTCCACTTTTTCTAGAATGATAGTTGGACAGATAATAGGCTCCCTTAATGGCAAGCCATGAGAAATGGGCTTTCCTTTACCTATAGCTAAAATTAACTGTCATGAGATTATGGTTTTTTAAATAAATCTGAAAGGCCAGTTAGAGTCAAAGAATCGCTGTTGAATGAAGTGTTTCTAAAATAGTTGATAATAAGACACAGCTAACTATTTTGTATTTGCCATATCATGTTCTAGGTATTTCACCTATATTATATTTTAAAAGCCATTTAATTACATTTATGTATTGTGTGCAAATGTATGGGTATGGTAGAATATGTCACAGTATGTGGGTGGGCATCAGAAGACAACTTTGGGGATCGGGTCTCTCCTTTCACCATGTATATCCTGGAAATTGAACCCAGATCATCAGGCTTGGAGGCAAGCATCTTACCCACTGAGCCCTATCACAGGGTGTGTGTGTGTGTGTGTGCGTGTGCGTGTGCGTGTGTGTGCGCGCGCACATACATTCATATGCCAATAGAGAGAGAGTTCATACACATGTCCGAGATTAAATGGTAGGGCCAAAAGAATTTGATTCCAGGGCTGTGCACTTAATCATTATGCCTTCTCTTAAAAGAAGAATTAATTGAGACAAAAAAAAAAAAAAGAAAGAAAGAAAGAAAGAAAGAAAGAAAGAAAGAAAGAAAGAAAGAAAGAAAGACAGCATCCCTGTCTCACATAAGCAGTGCTGCCCTCCCAGGTCCTCTGAGATATTATGAATAGCAAGCACAATTTACTATCATTGCACTTAGCACTACTCAGAGTTCATCTAAACTTAAATTATATATATAACCTCGTACATATGAGAACAATAGTGAGTTCTCAGTGCCTTGAGTCCATTCATTTTTAAAATGAGAATCTGAGGATGAATTAAGCTTCTCTTAGTGATTAAATTTCTCAAGTAGTTCTAATGATTATGAAAGGGTCTCTAATGACAGCTGAGCACTCAGTCATCAACATACTGGGAGGTTTCTGTGTGCTAGCGATCAGGAAAGGCAGAGTATTTCATCTACATCCTGAACAAAAATAGTCATTCCTCTTAAAGCTGCCATCCCACAGTGGGATACCTGGCTTGCAAAGAACTCTTCTCCCCACCTTTGTTATTTGTGTAGCTCTCAAATGCTGGAGTCACCCAGTGGAAATCAATACAAGAGTTGTACAAGAGGAATGTCCTCAGTTAGATCCCCAAGAGACAGGGAGCAAACTGGCCAGAAGATGGGAAAAGACTCTATAAATGCCCTCTCTAGCAGTCTGTAAGAAGTTTGAGAGCGCAAGCCCAAACCACTGTGGCAGCCGATGTCCCCAAATGCCACGAGCAGGACCACAGACTTCTGGTTGACCAAATCTCTATTCAGGTGAAAGAGGCTTGTGCATCAATGCCTGCCCCCCCCCCCATCTTTACAATGCCCATAGGAGAGATGTTGGGAGAGCAGATCACTGGTGGCTGCCTAACCCCCAGGCTCTGCACTCTGGTAGGACCCCAGATGGTCCTAGTTCACACATGCTTCATAGCTGAGCAGAGCCTTCCTCCCACAGCCCAGCTGTCCCACTGAGTGAGCCAGGGAGCTCTAGGAAAGGCAGTTGCTTTGCAAACTTCCACCTCAATGATAGGACAGCATGTGTGGATCCTAGAGAAGTACTTTCACTTGCTAAACACATGCCTAAATGCCCATGGGTGGAGCAGCATTGAAAAATCCCATTATTAGAATTTAAAAGAGTGTTTAATTTAAGAATACTTCGGAAGCAAAAATGTAAGCTTTCTCACAGCCCTGAAAAGGCCTGAAATACTATGCTGCTAATTAGTAATTGTGATGGACCCAGCTGTGGAGATTAAAATTTCAGGAACTCTTTTGAGATCTGTACAATTAGCACCGTTCTGCAAAGTGCCCATGAATAAAAGCTGGTAGTTTTATCTAACCGCCTTTTTAATTGAACAGTGTGCCAGAGTTCCCAGTTCCTGGTAAAGCAAAAGACACCAAGAATATTTATCTGAAGAAATATATAGTTTTACTAAATCTTCCCAAAATGATGCAAATCTGGGCTTTTTATAATCTTCTAGCAAATTTTCAATTATCCACAGCATGCTACCAGGCTTTCTCAGCCTCGGTAATGTTAGCATTTTGAGCTGGATAATTCTTGTCCTGCAGTAGTATTCCTGGCCTCTGCTGGGGTAGGACAGGTAGCATACACCTCAAACACACACACACACACACACACACACACACACATACACACACACACACATCATAACCAAAATATCTCCAGCCATGGCTAAGTGCCTCCTGTTGAGAACCTCTGCACATCCCTGAAAAGTTAACCATCACCTCGACCCTGACTCCTGGGTTCCAGAGGACTCTCTACCTCAACTCATTCCATCTGTTCCTCCAATACTATTTACTTTTTCCCTCTGCCTCTGGCTTCAGTTGGCTAACCAGGACAGCCTGGGCTAAGTAATGGCCTACATAGCTTGGCAGCTTTCATCACTAAACACTTAACTCATTGTAAGCACAATAATCCTCACACCAGCTTATGCTGTCCTGCACCGCCTTGTTATAATAAGTGCTGTTAGCACTGTTTTATAAATCAGCCAACTCAGTCTTGGTCAGCTTAACTGACTTGCTTATTTTTACACAGATCACAAATAAGGGACAGAGGAAGGTTTCACAGACAAGCCTACCTGATGCCAGAGCCTACGCATGCTTTTACTATTAAGGCAGAGTTGCTTTAAGAAGAAGTGACTCTCCATTTGTTCTCTTATGGTTACATAACCCCATTACATGACTCTGTAGATAATCCTTTGTCTGCCTCTTGACTCATTATTAGGACAAGGAGGAATGCAGGCGACAGGAAAAGATCAATGTATCCAATGGGTAAATTGGGAGAAGAAACTTGGCAAGCACAGTCTCTCTCTCTCTCTCTCTCTCTCTCTCTCTCTCTCTCTCTCTCTCTCTCTCTCTCTCTTTCTCTCTCCCTTCCTTCCTTCCCTCCTTCCTTCCTTCCTTCCTTCCTTCCTTCCTTCCTTCCTTCCTTCCTTCCTTCCTTCCTTCCTTCCTTCTTTCCTTCCCTTCTTCTAGGATGTCCCTGCTAGAGAGCATGTACTTTAGCTCCCTCCTGCCATAAAACATGAACCTACTTGGACAGGGGAAACCTGTGGCTGCTCAGCTTGCCCTGTAAACTGACAGATTTACCCTGAAGGTAGTATTAGCAAGTCTATCTACTTAATAGTGTGTGTTACATTCTGCTAAAAGCTTTGTGGGTGTAATGGATTGAATAAAAATAGTCCCCATTGGCTCATATGTTTGATTGATTGGTCCCCAGTTGATGGAACTGTTTGGGAAGAGAGGAAGCATAAAGAAGTGTGGCCTTGGTGGAGGTGCGGCCTTCTTGGAGGAGATGTGGCCCTGTCAGAGGAACTGTGTCATTGGGAATAAACTTCAAGACTTCAAAAGTCCATGCCTTTACCAGTGTGTCTCTCTCAGCCTTGTAGTTATTGTTTCAACATGAAAGCTCTCAGCTACTGCGCCATGCCTGCCTGTCTGCTGCTATGACCTCACTGTGATGGTCATGAACCCCCTGAAACCGTGAGCCAGTTCCCAAAGAACTCTTCCTTCTATAGGTTGCCCTGGTCATGGTATCTCTTCACAGTAATAAAAAAGGATCTAAGATTATCAGTTACTATACTAACAGTTTGATCTTCTTTCCCATGACTTCTGCAATTACCTTTCAATTCCATTCCATACTAAAACCATCTTAATGCACCAAACTGATCACACTACCTTGTACTCAACACTGTGGCACTGGCTAACATAGTCTGTGGTAATCTAACAGACATTTAAAACTATATACTTACTTTTCAGAGCAGATTTATTTTCATGGAAAAACTGAGCAGAACTTACAATTCTTAAATACCCCTTCTCTCCCTGTTTAACCCCAATTGCTGGTCCCCAATCCTATTACTATCCCAAAGTGGTAGACTCATCAAAACTGGTAATTCTACTTTGACATATCTTCACCCACACATTTATTCTTGGCCAGTGGTTCTCAACCTTCCTAATGCTAAACCCTTTAAATCAGTTTCTCATGTTGTGACCCTCAACCATAAAATTTTTTGTTGCTATTTTTTAACAGTAAATTTGCTACTATTATGAATCATAATGTAAATATTTTTGGAGATAAGAGGTTTACCAAAGGGGTCCCAAATCACAGGTTGAGATCCGCTGCTCTTGGTATTATATACATTCTGTGTATCTTGTCAAACAAACATGTATCCACATTATCCTCCATGCTCTGACTATTCATTGTTCATTACTACTAGCTCCTGGAAAGTACTGATCTTTTTGCAGTTTTTATACTTCTGCCTCTTTCTACAATGTCAGTTAGACTCATGTAGGCTTAGCTTTTGCATACTGGTTGCTCTCAGTAATGTGCATTGAGGATTCCTCTCTGTGTTTTTATACATCAGTAGCCATTTCTTTTAAGCTGTAAACAATACTCCATTTCATGGATATAGCATAGTTGACTGAAGAATATCTTGGGTGCTTACAAGTTTGGGATCTGTGACTTTTTAAACAAACAAACAAAAATTATTGGTATACATATATTACAAGGACTTTTAAATCCCAACATGGTCTTTCCAGTTTTTCAGAGAGATATATAGCTATGGAAAGTGCATGACTCGTATTCTCCCACTCTGAAAACTGGTAGGAGATCATGTGCATCTCACACTTGACTCTGCTTCCAATTCCATAACAGCCTCCTGCTGGACGCCAGGGCCAACTACACACAGGGAGGCCTGGGGAATATTCTGCAATCAGCTACTAAGAGGTGGCTGCGTCTCTTCCCCTGTGGCCTTTTTATTCATTTGTTTTCAAAGTTCTCCTGCTTGAATGTTTTTAAAAAGTCATGAGAAAAAAAATGAATGAGACTTACCAATTTTTCCAATGAGGTTATTTTGAAGATAGAGAATTTTTAAGTCCCGGCACCATTTGTCAATATGTTCTAGTCTTTCTATTTCTTGCTGATGCAAGGAGAGTTCCTCCAGGGAGAAAATTATACAGTCATTGTGTTCAGCATTCCGTCTAATAAGATCTTCTGTGACTGAAAGACATTTTGTGGCATATTATATTCCCATTCCCATTGTTCTGTGCCGGGTTATTATGTTATTAACATGCTGGAGTTTCTCTGCAGCCAAGTATTGAGTCTTCAGGCGCAAGCAGTTCTCAGACAGAGAGAGACCAGACAAATTCTCCCTGCTGCCCACCTCATGGGTCTGTGAAGAGCCATGATGTGAGGCAAAGAAAAGAGACACAATAAAACCTTCGGTCTCATTTGTCTTTGCATGTTTAATATCTGTGTCTGTTTTGCTGCATAAATGGAGGAGGAATTGACAGTTGACAGCTGTAAAAACATGAATATAGGCTCTCCTGGTGGCACCAGATCAAACTGGATAAGATCCATTAATGGACCTAAGACAGAGAGAGCAAATGGGTCACAATCTCACTGATAAAGGACAGGATGTAAAACCTTCTTCCACCATCCAGTAAGAAAGGCCATTCATCACTTAACCAATAATTGCTCATTTAGAACTTCAAAGAAAGAAAAGAACAACTAAGACCCTGGATAACTACTTATAAGAAGAGCAAAAATGAGAGGGAGTTCTCATTCTCTAACAAAAATGATGCGTAGCACTGACTGGTGAGACCCAGGTCACATGAGACTATAATGGTGATGGCACCAAGGGACTGAAAACAATACCGTGGTTTACTGTTGGAGCCAGAAACAAAATCATGAATTATCGTTATAAGGTTGGCTGGAAGCAAAAAAGCAACAATGATAGGGACATCCTGCATTTGCCAGTGTTAATAAAAATGCCTTTGATTTGAACCTACCTCTCATTTTCAGTAAAATGTGTTGAGTGATTCCTCTCCATCCCAGTATATAGTAAAGACTTGCATACTGTCATCTACCAGGTACCAGGAACTAGTCTAAATCCTTTAAATGGTTTAAAGTAGTGATAGGTAGGGGTATTGTACACCCTCATCTGGAAAGGAACTGAAGCCCAGAGTTTCCCTAACTAGTTCAAGTTCAGGTCTTGGCTGTGGAAGCGAAAGCCAGTTTTGAAATCAACAGCCCAGTGGCAGATCATGTTAAAACAGGCACTTGATTTTTGACAAAGGAGCTAAAACCACCCAGTGGAAAAAAGACAGCATTTTCAACAAATGGTGCTGGTTCAACTGGCGGTCTACATGCAGGAGAATGCAAATTGATCTATTCCTATCTCCCTGTACAAAGCTCAAGTCCAAGTGGATCAAGGACCTCCACATAAAACCAGACACACTGAATCTAATAGGAGAGAAAGTTGGGAAAAGCCTCGAACACATGGGTACAGGGGAAAAGTTCCTAAACAGAACACCAATGGCTTATGCTCTAAGATCAAGAATTGACAAATGGGACCTCATGAAATTGCAAAGCCTCTGTAAGGCAAAGGACACTGTCAATAGGACAAAATGGCAACCAACAGATTGGGAAAAGATCTTTACCAATCCTACGTCTGATAGAGGGCTAATACCCAACAT
>CM052718.1:33443888-33602097 GCA_028551405.1 Uromys caudimaculatus | reverse complement strand
GGCTAAGATCAAAAACTCAGGTGACAGCAGATGCTGGCGAGGATGTGTAGAAAGAGGAACACTCCTCCATTGCTGGTGGGATTGCAAACTGGTACAACCACTCTGGAAATCAGTTTGGCAGACCGTCAGAAAAATGAACATAATACTACCTGAGGACCCAGCTATTCCACTCCTGGGCATATACCCAGAAGATGCTCCAACATGTAATAAGGACACATGCTCCACTATGTTCATAGCAGCCATATTTATAATAGCCAAAAGCTGGAAACAATCCAGATGTCCCTCAGCAGAGGAATGGATATAGAAAATGTGGTACATTTACACAATGGAGTACTACTCAGCTATTAAAAACAATGACTTCATGAAATTCGCAGGCAAATGGATGGAACTTGAAAATATCATCCTGAGCACAAAAGAATGAATATGCTATGTACTCACTGATAAGTGGATATTCACCCAAAAGTCCGGAATACCCAAGTTTTACTTTACAGTAACCGCTGGTCTGAGAGTGAGGTCCCAGATGGAGGAGTTGCAGAAGGGACTGAAGGAACTGAGGGAGCTTGCAGCCCCATGGATGGAGCACCAGTGTAAACTGGCCTGAGGCCCCTGGTGCTCCAGAAGGCTGGACCACCAACTAAAGAATAGATATTGAAAGACCCATGGCTCGGACCACATGTGTGGCAGATGAGGGCCTTGTTGGCCATCAGGGGGAGGAGAGGCCCTTGGGCCTGAGGGTGTTGGAGGCCCCAGTATAGGAGAATGTTAAGGTGGGAAGATAAGAGTGGGTCGGTGGGTGGGTGGGAGGGGGAATACCCTCACAGAGGTGGGGGAGGGGGCAGGAGATAGGGGGTTTCCAAAGAGGAGACCTGGAAAGGGGGAAACATTGGAAATGTAAATAAAGTATCAGAAAATTAAAAAAAAAAAAGAATTCAAGTACTAAATTAAATAAGTATGAAAAAAAATGTACTTCTCAAAATCTTACAAGATCAATGCTTAAAATACCACACATAGTAACCGAATTAAGATGATTTCCTTCGAAGTGACAAATCAGTAAGCTAAATGAACCTAACATTTTCGTGGAAATGTGATCTGTTGGGCACACATGAAAAATTACAAATTTTTCGACTGTAATAAGGTTGCATCCATCCACCAACCTTTTAATCTTATAATAGATAAATACCAGCAGTTGTTCATTTTCACACTAAACCACGCAGGGTTGATGCCTCTGGGTAGAGTATAGTTCACACAGGATATTCTGTGGTAAAAGATTTAAGTGAAACTTTGAAGTACAGAGGCGCGGATGAGCAAAACCAGCTGAGATTAACTTTCTCTAAAATGATGGGAATGCTTTCTGAGAAGCAACTGCCCTGTCAAACATAGCAAAACAGCAAAAGACAAGTTCTGAAGAAATCATCCAATGTTAGCATCTGAGAGAGCTAGATAGCACCTTCATTATGTCACAGGAATATAATGCCTATCCTTGCAAGCATTCAGTAGGGGTCTGCTTCAGGGATTGATATTTCTGCCACATGCTAAGATCTACAACTTCAACTATTAAAAGTTTTACTGCCCAAGGAAAAAACCCAGAAGTTTGTGAAGTATGTGGAGCCTTTTTGATAGTAGGAGATGCCCAATCCTGAATAAAAGACACACAACTTTTATTATTTACAGTAAGTCTTAAACAGCACAAGAGCTTGGCAGATGTCTACCCTCTATGCTATTAAAATCTACTTTTCTATCGATAACCCTGAGTTATTACTATGCTTCATCTGGGCTGGTAGGAGAAAAAATTCTGGGAGAGGAGGCAGGGAAAGGAGCCAAAAAGGAGGTGAGGAGGCGGGGGCACGGAAACATGGTGCCTGAGCACAGGTGACTAGCCACATGGCAAAATCTTAAGTTAAAGTAAATGAGTATCTTTAGTTATGATCTAGTCAGAATAGAGCCTAACTATATGACCAAGGTATTTGTAAATATAATTTGAGTCTGAGTCATATTTCTGGGAGCATGGAGTTGGGAGGCACAACCAGGACTTAACTTCAACACCCACAGACAAACAGAATCTTTTACAACATTGAAACATCTGTCGGCTTGTCCTTGTTTCTGAAATGGGACAATTGGAGTCCATTCTTCCCAAGTTCTTAGACATCTTTGCATTTTTTGTGTAAAAAAAATATGTTTGGATTGAGAGTAACTTGGTTATATACATGACATCAAAATGTCATTCTTTGTATGATATTCCATAGTATACCCAGGTTTTGTATGTGCTATTGTAATCTGGAAAATTTTTATCAAGCTATAGAAAGAGAAAGCTGAACTTAGCAGACCACTTATTCTTAATGACTGTTCGACATTACCTCCTACATGAACAACTAGGAGACCCCGGACATGTGGCAGGCTCCTGAATATGTGGTCTTGTCCAGGTAAGACAAGTTCTTAAGCACACCTCCGTGCCATATTCTGAAAGACAGAATTTTGCCTTTTTAAAAGATAAAAACATGTATGAACTCCACTACTTGTTTGCAGTGTGCTGAACTCTCTGCACCTTTCAGTGGGAGAAGACAGCGTGGCCCGAGATGACACTTCCTTAGCAGAACATGGGGAATGCAGGTAGAGAGGTTACAACACTATGCATGATGAATGCTCCTGCTGCTCTAAGGGACAGAGGCAGCTGCAAGCCAGTCCTGGAAAAGACAGATCAAAGGGACTGCAAAGGAGCCTACAGGGGCTGCCTGACAAGCTCTGGCTTGCTGAGATCCCTCTACTGTGCCTGGAATGTCTCTACTCATTTATAAGCCAGCTTCTAAAACTATTTAAAAAAAAAGAACCAGAAAACAAACAACAGCAACAAAAAAATCTTCCTAGTAAACAAACATTGAAAGGGGATATTAAAATTACCCTCCTGCCAGCCACACACATACACACACACACACACACACACACACGCACACACACACACACACACACTCACGCACGCACACACACGCACACACACACACACACATACCCCAAGTTGGGTTATTTTGTTTCTGTGTATTTTGTTTTTGTTTTTCCTGGTAGGGTTAAACCTGGGGCATCTGCCACTAGGCATGTGACCTATGGAACTACACACTTTGTTCCCCGTGTTTATTCAGTAGCTGAAATCAACTGACAATGTATAAGTAACGACAGCCAACCTGAGAATGTAACAAATAAGCTGTATAAACTAAAACCATCATCTCTATTTTTAATCTCCAAAAATGCTCTTAGAAAGCATGCAACTTATGTTCCAGTTTGAGAGGCATAACCAATATTACCAGAGCTATTTTAAGGAGATGTGGGAATTATCCACCACGACTGACTAGACTCACAAGTGCCTAATGGTGTGTCTGTGACCTAGAAACCCATAAGAGAGGATGGGTTGTTGGAGGCCATGTTGCTATTAGACCTGAAGTCCATGAACCAAGAAAATATCCACATTCAGAAGTTATGCCATTTCTTTAGACCATACCTAGAGAGGGAACAATAACATTTGTTACCCATGGAGGCCCACATCTGCTCCTTACTAGTCACTTCCCGGGATCCGTTACAAAACAGACTATGCCACAGGGTTTGTGGCCCTGATACCCACAGTTTTCAAGGAGCACCTGCTTGCTAGATGCATGGATGACTTGGGTTTATAGGCTAGAGTCAACACAGCATGGAGGAAGAATCAGGGACAGACAGGGAAGAAAGAGAAGTGACAAGTGAACCAGAGGACCACCTCTCACTGAGCCTCCAGCAAAGACTCCCAAGGAGCAGGGAAGAAAGAGAAGTGACAAGTGAACCAGAGGACCACCTCTCACTGAGACTCCAGCAAAGACTCCCAAGGAGCAGGGAAGAAAGAGAAGTGACAAGTGAACCAGAGGACCACCTCTCACTGAGCCTCCAGCAAAGACTCCCAAGGAGCAGGGAAGAAAGAGAAGTGACAAGTGAACCAGAGGACCAATTCTCACTGAGCCTCCAGCAAAGACTCCCAAGGAGTGTGAAAAGTTACATTAAATGTACTCCTAGAGCTGTATGAAAGTTTACTTCTCAAGGGAGGAACTTGTACTTCATTTAGCAGTTTGGTTTATAACTTGATGAACCGTTACTTATCATGTCCCCAAATTCTGATTGAGGCTTAGCTTGATGTATACATGAACGTGTAACTCAACTAGTTTAAACACTGATAGTCGCTACCCATGGTCAAGTCAAATGTGTGCATGAGAATCCTGGCAGAATCTTAAGTATCACTTAATCCATGAGTACCTACATCACCCACTCAGGTAACCCGGCTGCTAACAGGATCACTGCCTCCTCCAGCTCTGCAGCTGCAAAGTCTTCTCCACTTTTTCCAGTCCTGGAGGACTAGAGGATGGACTAGGTTCCTACTGGCACCAAAACATTCTCCTCTTGCTGCATCTCCCACAAAATAACAAAGTCATATCATTGTGCTATTATATAAGTAAAACTGGTTGTCCAGATATGATTGTCAAATTTTCCCTTTTAGCATTGTGGATAGACATTAGGAAGGAATTATGTTCATCCTTATTTCCTATGTGCAAGAGTTAGCATAGTAAGAATCGCTATCGGCTTAAATGGGCAGGATGAAGGAAGCTCTTTTGGCACGGAAACCAATCACACACAGAGGAGGACCCCCACAGTTATGATCATAACAATAATGTTTCTGAGAAGCAACTACTGTATATAATTAGGAGAATTTTTTAAAGCATAGAATTATAAAGGGAGATAGTACCGTGATTCTATGAAAGTTCTCAGTAGCCATTTTCTGAACTACTTTAAAACCTAACATTTTTTACATATTCATTGAGAATTTCATACATTTTATAATATATTTTCATTATATCTATCCACCACTACCCCTAACTCTTCCCAGAAGACCCCACTCTATCTCCCTTGAAATTTAATGCCCTCTTATTTTGTTGTTAATAAACAGCCTGCATCCAACTAGCGCTACGCATATGTGCATGGGTGGGAGCATCTAGTGGGGCATCCAAAGCTCAGGACACATTACAGAAGGGGGGCGGTCAGACTGTAAGAACTGTAGCTGGTGGATGGGAGGGAAAGCTGTAAAATGTTGACTTCTGGACATGATAGGTTGTTGTACTCATCAACCTAGAGCAGCTGTGACCTCCTGCATAGGCTCAAGCCAGTCAAAACACTGAACAGGTTTATAACAGGCCAACTGCTACATGGCCTGTTATACTGTTTTATGGCTCTCAGGAAACTGTTACATAATACTGTCTTACCAGGATTGGCAAACACCAGTGTAAAACCTGGATTCAGCCCCTGAGAAGAGATGTTAAGAGTTTCTATATGGTATATGGAGAAGACTGTGTTTTGCACTTTTAAATGGGAAGGAATTTTGCAATTTTACATTTCACCTAGATTTTTTTCCATGTGTAAATGGTTTGATATTGATAAGAAAAGGTACAAAATTTAAAAAGTGAAAACAGTCTAAGTGGAGAGCCATACATAATAATTTACAAAACAGTACTTAACTTGCCAGTGCTCAAAACATATCACCTGGATTTTTGTTATTGTTGGTGGTGGTGGTCTTTTGTTTGTTTTTTGTTTTGTGTTGAGACAGGGTTTCTCTATGTAATATCCCTGGCTGTCCCAGAACTTGCTTTGTAGACCAGGTTGGCATTGAATTTACAGAGATCTACCGGCCTCTGCCTCTCTCTCTTTCTCTCTCTCTCTCTCTCTCTCTCTCTCTCTCTCTCTCTCTCTCTCTCTCTCTCTCTCTCTCTCTCTGCCTCTGCTTCCTGAGCGCTGGAATTAAAGGTATGTGCCACCATACCACTAGTTTTAACCGTGTATTCTTTATCTCCAAGCAGCACTACCTACCTTCAGAAAGTCCTACACCAAAAATATAGTACTGTGTTTACGTGAGATCATTCTAGGACCTAAAAATCCCTCGGTGGCATCGCAAACCTCATCATGTAGCACTTTCGAGAGCAATGGTGCTGCAACACGCATTGGATGGTACAGAGACGGTGCCACATGGAGTGCTGCTTCTGCTTCCTCGTTCAGAAAGCCACAAGAATCAAAACAGAAACCTCAGATGGAACTTTTAAAAATGTCCTATTGGAAGGAGGTCCTCACTGATACTTTCATACCTGCAGGAAAGAGGGACCAGTGAAGGATATTGACAGCTCTAACATACTTACCACATTAAAGCAGAGCACGGAGGAATCCCACTGATCAGATCTTTAACATTTATCCACAAAATGACCTTGTGCAGCCTGAGTGGATGGCTTAGTGGGTAAAGCACATGATATAGAAACATGAGCATGTGAACTAGAATCCCCAGAACTCAAATGAAATAGCACATGTCTGCAATCAGTGTTCCTATAGCAAGATGGGGCATGTGGACAAGAAGAGCCCTGGAAACTCACAGGCAAGTTAGCTTGGCAAACAACAAAGACACCGTGTCTTAACAAAGTGGAAGATGAGGAGCAAACTCGGAGGCTGATCTCTGACCTCCTGCACATGCTAGGGCACACAGGTATACAAACATATACACATGAACACATCCCACAAACACACAGACACACACACACAGGACCTGAGTGGGGGTACAGTGTGAAGCTATGAAACCATGTTCCCATATGTTTACCTATGCAAAGGATTTTAAGGAACTCAGTAAAATTTAACAAAATTCCAAAGCCAAAACAATCCGGTATTTGTTCTTTTAGGATTTATTTGCTTGCCTGACTTAGGGTCTTACATTGCAGCCGAGGCTGCCTGACATTCATTACGTAGACCTGGCCAACCTTGATCTCATGGCAGTCCTCTCACAAGCCTCAGCTTCCTGAGTCCAGGATTCTAAGCATGGACCATCGCATCGCATCCTGGCCTTTATGTTTTCTATCATGTTTTGAAAACAGCTCTGTCTTTCTCGCTGGACTAGATGAAAATCAACCAATCTGTTCACAGCAGACTTCACAGATTTTTCAAACATCTTGAAAATCTTGCAAGTACACACATGTGTATATATGTTTATACACATATATACATGGAATATTTAATATTCCATGTATATATTTAATAGAAACATGGAATTATAAATAAGTAGTTTACCTCTCATAATATCTAAATATTTTCCTATTAGAATTTTCAAGATAACACATGTGCTTTTTCTTGCAGAGTTAATGGTCACCAGGATGCATACTAATCCCTAATCCAATGATACCTTTAACGACTGTTGACGTGACTGTCTTATTTAAAAAGCATGGAGAACCATGGCAGAAGAACTCAGAAAAGGTGGTTTTGGCTGCTGAGTCAAAGAAGGGAGGTCAGAAGAGAATACATGAAGGAGAGACCTGAACCTTGAAGTGTGTGTAGATGTTTGCCAGACAAGCAAATTAGTAAAGGGCACCCCAAGCCAGCTTGAATAACACAGTGTGTTGCCTGGTTTCCCCTTCATCCTCTTCAAAATTAATAGATTAATTCCATCAGCTGCTGGGAGCTCTGCTGGTCCTCAGTTGTTCACTTTTCTTCGCGTTGCCTCTCCCCCTGACACATCTAATGTCTGTTCACAAAAGTCCATAAATGGATGACTGGTGGGTAAGGGGCTGCTGAGGCATGGTCTTTTATCTCAGTGTGAGAAAGTCAGACAGTCCAATACAAGTCTGGAGCCCCTGGGGTTGACTTCTTTTGTCCACCTTGCCCAATCTTGCTCTCTTACCTATCTACCCCAATAATCCCCCAGAGTAAATCTCTAGCATGCTAGACATGAGAAGTTTGTTTCTTGAGAAGCCCAACCTGGAAGTGCTGATAGTCATGGTGGCCCGTAAAACCATATGCTAGCTAAGATGTGGGTTTGAATTCAAGTCTGCTGCCAGAATCGTAACATGGATGCTGGTACTAGCATTCAGTGGGACACAGGCTATGTTGAGCTCACAGATGCTGTGCATTTGTGAAGCTCTGCCTGGTGTTAGGCAGTGGAAAGGAGTGGAATACTGAGTGTGACCTCTCAGGCATGTCATTTAAAGGACAGTTCCATGTAGGAGTTAGTTCTGACTAAACACAACTGCCAAGGAAAGGATAAGAGATCCTAATGGACTATTAAAAGCTAAGTGTGGAGACCAGGAGAAGGAATTGGAAGTATATTAAAGAGGGTTTTATCTTGAAACAATAGATCAGGGAAAGCTGAGTGCCAGGACCAGGCTAAAACATAAGAGCAACAGAGTCTAGATTCCAGAAATGATGGATGGGGTCCTGGTGAGGATTCACACTGCCAAACTATACCAACTAAAATGTAGACTATAGGTATATGATTTATTATATATATATATTGTTTATAATATATATGTTGTTTATAAAACATCAGAAGCAAAAAGAAGCAAATTTGTATTTTGAGCAGAATGGCCTTGTTGGAGACACAGCTAAAACAAAACATGTCTGGGAGGAAAATTTATAGCATTGATTGTCCATGGTCAGAAAGATATAGAGCAAAGACATGACATCAGCTTCTACTTTAAGGTATGTGGAAAGGACAAATCAAATTCAAAACAAAATAAAGTAATTAATAAAGATTCTAATAGAAATCAAATGACAAAGAAACCAGGGAAAAATCAGAAAAAAACAAAGCTGGTGAATTAAATAAATAAAATTTGTAAACATTATTCTGACTTGGCAGAAAAAAATGGGTGGAACAAATTGCCAATTTTTGTAATGGGAGATAATACTACTGTATAAACATTAACATACACAGAATATATATATATATATAATATATCATATATATATCATATCTACTATGCATATATTAAAGGATACAGAGAATATTATAAATATTATCCACCTCCCCTAAACATTAATAAACACATGTTAAATTGTTTGATAAGATGAAAACTACCAAGCTTATTAAAAATACAAGGGTAGATTAAGGAGCTGTCAGTCAACTCGAGTAGCTAAATATGGAGTAACAAGCCTTTTAGCAAAGGGAAGTTAAGCACACGTGTTTCCACAGATAAACCATAGCAACCATTTAAGGAAAAGTCAACTGTTACCACAAACTCTGCTAGAAAATGGAAGACATTTTAGCAAGCAGAAAGCTATCCAAGGAGGAGCAAGGGTGTCCAAATTTGTTTTTATTGCTGTGATTAAACACAATCACCAAAACTAACCTGAAGAAGAAAGGGTTGATTTCATAACTCCCAGATCATGCTCTGTCACTGGGAGAAGTCAGAACAAAAGCTTGATGTAGGAATCTGAAGGAATCTGAAGGTAGAAACTGAAACAGAAGCCACTGTAGAATGTCTCGCTCTCCATGGCCTGCCTGCTCAGTTTGCTTTCTTGTACAACGCAAGACTCCCTGACTACAGGTGGTGTCAGCTACAGTGGGCAAGGCCATCCCACATCAAACATTAATCAAGAAAATACCCTCAAGACTTGTCTATAGACCAATCAGATAACCACAGTTCCTCAACTGAGACTCTGTCTTCTCAGATGACTCTAGCTTGCATTAAGTTGACAAAAACTAATCCTCACAGAGAGGAGAGTATGTCTAAGAAGAGCTCTCAAATCTCTCCATTCTGTCTTAGTTCCTGGGACCAGATATTGGCCAAGGTGACTCTTAGCTCTGTGTCACCTCCCATAAAAATGGATCAGTTGGTCATTGCTCCCTGACTTGAAACATTGTTGAGATAGAAAAAATGCATGCAAAACATCTAAATCTGGCATGGAACATGTAAGCACTTATGAAAGTGATGTTTACCCCACTGTCTGGACTTCATTTCAGGCCAGTCTCTTCCACCAGTCCTACATGGCCAGTTACGTACCTGATGAAAACTCTCTAGCTTCTCAACCGAACGTTTGTAAAGCTGACCTCTTGTAGATTTCCAGGGCAGAAAGAAACCCCATCATCTTACTCTCCTTATTTACGTTCATCATCTTATATTCATCCAGTCAACTCTCTCCATCACCCATTCCTTCCTCCCTCCTTCCTTCTTTTCCTCCCTCCCATCCTCTTTCCTCCTCTTTTTGCACCCTGCTTCATCCTCGAAGCCACCCACTCGACCATAAAAGCCAGCTGTGGGGCCCAGGGATGCAGGGATGGTTCAATACCCGGAAATCCATCAATGTAATCCACCACATAAACAAACTCAAAGAAAAAAAACCACATGGTCATTTCATTAGATGCTGAAAAAGCATTTGACAAAATTCAGCATCCCTTCATGATAAAAGTCTTAGAAGGATCAGGAATTCAAGGCCCATACCTAAAACATAGTAAAAGCAATATACAGCAAACCAGTAGCCAACATCAAACTAAATGGAGAGAAACTTGAAGCATTCTCACTAAAATCAGGGACTAGATAAGGCTGCCCTCTCTCTCCCTATCTATTCAATATAGTAATTGAAGTTCTAGCTAGAGCAATTAAACAACAAAAGGAGGTCAAAGGGATACAAATTGGAAAGGAAGAAATCAAAATATCACTATTTGCAGATGATATGATCGTATACTTAAGTGACCCGAAAAGCTCCACCAGAGAACTGCTGCAGCTGATAAACAACTTAGCAAAATGGCCGGATATAAAACTAACTCAAACAAATCAGTAGCCTTCCTATACTCAACGGATAAACAGGCTGAGAAAGAAATCAGGGAAATGACACCCTTCACAATAGCCACAAGCAATATAAAGTATCTTGGTGTGACTCTAACCAAACAAGTGAAAGATCTGTATGACAAGAACTTCAAGTCTCTGAAGAAAGAAATCGAAGAAGATCTCAGATGGAAAGACCTCCTTCTCTTTTTCTATGAGATTTCCAAATGCTCCACTACTGAACTGTGCCCCAGCCTCAAGCACAATCTCTTGACTAAAAATATTAATTATGGAGGATGAGGAGATGACTCAGCTGGGAAGTATGAGAGCATGAGTCCAGATTACCAGCACCCATGGATGTGGTGTGTCTGTAATCCTAACACTGGAGAGGCAGACACAGTCAGGTCCCTTGAGCTCATTGATCAGATAGGTTTACTGAATAGGTTAGCTCTATTTCAAATGAGAGATCCTGATTTAAAAAAAATAAAGTGGTGAAAAACAATGGAGGGAGACATCAGACACCAATCTCCAGACTCCAAATGCATACACATGCGAACCTGCACACACATGCATACATGCATACATACATATATGCGATACGCACAGATGTTGACACTTTCAATGATAACTGTATGCAAATGCCATTTGTTGGCATCAAAATTTCTTGATAAAAGGAATGATTCAATCTAATCTAAAAAAATACCTGCTCATCCCATCTCTTTGAGGACAGGTATAATAGTTTCAGATAAACACTTTTACATTTACTAAGTCTATAGAATAAAATCTTGCTGTGGAAGTGAGGAAGCTGAGGATCAGAGGTGGGGTTCCAGAGCAAAGCCATGGAGCTCTTAGGATGGCCATAGGGAAGGGTGTGTATCAAACCATGGCTATGGAATTGTTCTCCTCCATTAGGCAGCAGTATCTTATTCAGAGAGGTGGTGGCACACAGAAGGTGTGACCCAGGACTTCACAGCCTAACCAGTCATGTGATAAGGCTGAGCCACCAGGTCTTCCTGAACCCCCTTTCCCTGTGGAGCCCATTTCATAGACTGGCTAGCTGCTGGCCAGTGGCAAGTGGAGAACAGGGCAGGCACTTGAGAGGACATAAGGAACCTGAGGGGACCTGATGCTACTAAAGGGACTTGAAGGGACCGAAAGGACTCCTGAAAGGATTTAGGGGGATCTACCGGATAATGAGAAGTCATAATAGGACTTCAGGGCTCTTGAGCAGACCGAGAAGGACCTAAGGGATCTCGAAGGGGGTCTGAGGAGTACTTGGCAGACGTCAGAGAGCCTGGTGCAGCTGAGGTACCTGAGGGCTGGCCCTGAGGTAGGAGGAGGGAGAACTAGTTGGCAGTGGGGAGCAGGTGCTGAGCCCACTGAGGGTGAGGGTAGCTTACTTCGGCCCATGGCGCTTTTCTGGATCTCTGGTCTGGGAAACAAGGAGACCGAACGGCAGGATTCCCCTCAGCCCTCGCAGCTGTGCCTGAGAGTGTGGGAAGCCCGGGAGTCATGGCAACGGGGATTCTATGGCAGCCGCAGGAGGTCAGGTGGCGCCGGGTTTCCTGACTTCCGGAAGAGAAGCAGTAAGAATAACAGTGGCTAGCTCCACTGACCGTGACCCAATCCTGTTCCCTTACCCACCTGTGGCTTTCCTTGGAGCGCTTTTCTCTCACTAAGTCAGTTGCCTGCCTAGATCAAAGACTCGCAGGGAGCTCTTCATCTTTCCCTGGGCGTGTTTTCTGCCTGGTTTCTACTTGTTCTCAATTTTATTTGACTTGTGAAAAGCCACGAAGACTTGATTTGGCTCCCACTCTATTTACTACAGTTGTGACCTTAGACATCTTTAGCATCCTTCCCTGTGTCTATAAAACAAATAATACAAGCAAGCAAACAAAACTTTATGGAGTTTAAATAATGTGTCTGAACTGAAAGACTGTTTTAATTTTGTTTTTCTTTTTAAACTATTGTTTAAGAACTTAGGACTTTAAAAAAAAAAAAAAAAGCAGGCCCATTAAAGATTAGTTGCTACCATTCAATTACAACCTTTTAAATCATAGCTCTACATTCAATCACTTCCTACAATTATATTTTTTAAACGCACTACCCAATTTTTCTCCCCACTCCCACTACACACCACCCTTTTAATTGTAAGGCATAGGAGTGTCCTTTCTAAGTTCACAATCCATGCCTGGTGTTTCCCCTGGACCCATTTCACAAGTGTTGGAAGGCTCTAAATTGAGAAAGATTAATCATTCCTCCTCAAATGTTCAGATAATATTTAATGTGTCACAACATAGTAAATTAATGTAGGTATGCCATAGTTGCAAATGTAAATATAACTCTCCATTTGCTTTTTTTAAAAAAAAAGCCATGTGTAAAAGGTTTTTTTTTAAACAAACAAAAAAACTTCTAATCACAGTAAACCAAGACAGTGCATGGTTCTTGATTTGTGTGTTCTGTATGCATTTTAAAAGATTTATTGAGCATTGGTAAGTGCGAAGAAATTTATGATTTCAAGAGGTGCCTGTTCAGCGTTGGCTGTTTGCCATCATCAGCTTTGGCCATGTGTTGATGAGGGCATGGGTGTGGCAGAGACAAGAAACCCAACAGGTGTGGCATGAAGGAGGGCAGGTGATGATCAGCAGTTTGACGTGGGTCGAATTGCACAGAGAAGTTTTGAACAGTAATCCTGAGAGAGTAGATAAGAAAGAGTGAGCCGGGCTGTGGTGGCTTTAATCCCAGCACTTGGGAGGCAGAGGCAGGCGGATTTCTGAGTTCGAGGCCAGCCTGGTCTACAGAGTAAGCTCCAGGACAGCCAGAGCTATACAGAGAAACCCTGTCTTGAAAAAAAAAAACAAGAAAAAAAAGAAAGAGTGCGCCTCAATGGCCAAACCTAAAGAACTGAACCGGAATAGTAGGATTTTAGGCACCACGTCCCCTTAGTGGGAAAAGTTCTTTGGAATTCCAGGAGATGCCCAATGGCATTCAGAATAAAGTTAGGTGACATCTACTATCTCTACAAATATGCCCAGTTTTCCATTCCCTGGGGATTTTTCTTATTTGTTTTTTGTTTTTGTTTTGTTTTTCTTTTTAAGCAGAACAGTGTAGTGCAGCTGTCATTAGACATATGATTCAGACCTACATGCTTATTTCTGCTTGGATCCAGTCAGATGACTCTGTCTCTGAGAGTTACGCCTTCCCCATTTCCACCTGACAACAGCACTAGCAATACCTCTGACTGTGCCTGTGAGCACTGAAGTCAGATTCCTCATGGTAATCAAGTGCCAAGAGCAGCAAAGAGCCTGAAAATTTACCTCTGTTTGAACTTAGGAGTTCTGACAGCATGCGTTTATAGAAGCTAAAAGGATCCAGTTTCTCAGAAGAAGCTGGCACCACAAATTTCAGGTAGAAAGATGAGTTTCTGAGATAACAAAGGCATGAGATCAGGCTCAGTATAAAGGATTTCAGGGCTCTAGAGCATCAGTTTTCAACCTTCCTAGTGCTGCTACACTTTATTACAGTTCCTTCTGTTATGGTAAATCCCAATTAAAAACTTAATTTGTTGCTACTCGCTAACTGTAATTTTGCCACTGTTAGGAATTGAAATGTAAATATCTGATATGCAGGGTATCTGATATGCCACCCCTGTAGGGGTTGAGACCCCACGGGCTGTGAACCGCTGCTCTAGAAGTTTCTTAAGAGCTTCTGTAACTTAGGTGTCTGATGTTAGCTCTGAGCTTCAATTCACATCCTTACTCACTTACACCCACTCACTATGATCTTTCCACCTTACTCTGAAACCCTCTACTTGTCCTAGAGGCTGATGTGTTTTGATTCTCTCGGGAACTTAATCTCCATTGTAAACAGTATTAAGAGACTAAGAGACGTGACCTTTAGAAGGTGACTGCACCACGAAGGTAGATTAGGTGCAGTCTGACAATTTGAAAGAAGCAGTTATCCCCTGTCCCATCTCTTCCATCCCTCTACTGCCCAAGAACACATTATGTCCCCTTCAAGAGGACACGATGACAATAAGGCCTTGGAGTTGTCCCATGAGCTCTGATGTCTGTGGGACTGAATTATTTCATTCCTTCATTCATAGGCAATCAAAAGCTTAAGTATCTACCCTGGTTAAAAATCCTTTGGATGTTTTAAGCACTGTGTGCTCAACCTTGCCTACATGCTTTGAGATTGCTAACTTAATTCTCACAGAGGGCGCCAGCTGCAGGTCATGCTATTAATAGCACATAACGGGCAAGAAAGCAAAGCCCCAGTGAAATTACACTACTAGAACAAAGGGAACCAGAATTTTGCATGTAAACCTGAATTCCATGTCCCATCACATTCTAGACTGAAACCTACTTGAGAGAGTTCTTTTTCTGATGCTTTGTTTCTACTTTTGATTCCTAGCTCTCTGCACAGGCACTGATGCTTGGGTGCCTAATAAATATTTTTCTAAGTGAGTAAATAAATGAGTTCATGAGGCAGTCTATCCAAAAGTTCTGTTGTATCCTGTGTAATGTGTGTGGGGGTTTGGTAGAATCACCACTCAGGTGTCCTTGTCAGGAGAGGTCTAGCAGAGGGACCAGGAAGATCATCAGACAGTTTCTCATCTTGGGACATGTGCAACACAATCTAGGATGAGAGCTATTCCATGGGCAGGGGCTTGACAGATTGCCTCCACCCTCGTGACACAGCTATGAAACCAGGGATATTTTTGTCCTTTGTTGTAGGTTAGGCTAGGCTGCATTTGCCTTGCCTTAGCTGACATCCCAGCACTGCAGTTTTCAGAAACAGGAAACCCTGGAGGTATGAGGACTTTGTACAATGTGCTATGATTGTTACAAAGTTCACTGACAACGGACGAATTGGGAAAGGAGTGGCTACTCTGTGTGAAGTCATTTTCTTCAAAGTGAATGAAGTAGTTTAAGCAGTCGGGATGAGTGCCTGCTTATGCAAATCCTGATTTATATAGACTCATTTCGTCGACTCCTGCAAACATAGCAGGATGAGCAGTGCTTTCCATGCAAACCACTACAACATTTTGTATCTATAAAGTAAATGAAATAAATCTTGAAGAGTGGTTTTGTTTTAAGATTCTAGTAACAGCAAAACAGACCTCCTACTTCTTTGCTTTTACTTTGGCGGCTGCATCAATTTCAAGGACCCTGGCCTAAAAGATATGTGGCTCTTATTTTCCATTGTTGCATATAATTTAGTGTTTTCATAATGTGTAGTCAATGCTGCGGCCATTGTATTTGGTATGAATTGTCCTTCAAGAGGCTTTCTTTATTGCAACATCAATTTCTTCACTGTAAGTTCCTGAGGTTACACACATTCCTTGCTTTTTAGTTCCCTCCCTTCCTTCATCTCTTCCCCTTTTCTTCCCTTGTTCTCTAATTCCCTTCTTTATTCCTTTCATTCTACCATAGATGAGTCTTTATGAGAGGTGATGGACATGATTCATGTAAAACTCTTCTAGGAGCTAACCTGAAACCTATGCTGCGTCATACTCTAGACTGAAAGACACTGGAGGACAAGACAGGAGGGGTTTTGTTTTATTTAATTATTCTTTACCAGTAAGTTTCCAGCTCTGGTTCCCAGCTGTCTATACAAGGCTAGAGAGTAGCATGTGCAATAACTATTGCTGAGTGACTGAATTATTGAAATGCATTGTGTAGCTATTCTGTCCTGTGTTTGCAAAGTAATTGCCACCATAGATGGCAGCCCTATAACATGGATACTAATATTATCCCTATTTTTCAGATAAGGAAATTTGGTCTACTTTATCCTAAGCTGGTAGAAAAGACCTGATACACTCAGATTACTTCTTCCTCTCCTCCTCCCCCCTCCTCCTCTACCCTCCTCTTCCTTTTCCTTTTCTTATTTTTCTTTTTGAAAGAATATCATGTAATCCAGACTGGCCTTAAATTCTCTATATAGCTGAGGATGAGCTTAAACTTCTGATTTCCCTGCTTCTACCATCTGAGTGCTAGGAATACATGGTGTATCACCATGACCTAATGGTACACCACCAGAGGACTGAACCCTGAACTCAAGCATATGAGGCAACCGCTCTACAGGATGAGTTACACCCATAAACCTACATCATCCCATCATCATCCCTTGCTCAGGCACCTAGAATATCATGTTCCCTTCAAGGTCTCCCGTCTCTGATAGTACTCCTATGCAGGCTTCACTCCTCTCAACTCCATCCTTCCAGTGCCGCTGGGTAAAGATAGGTACTTGTTGTGTCTGGCTCCTCCTATCCTCAGTGGGTAGATTCTTCATATTCTTCTGAGCAAATAATCATTTATGCTATGTAGATAGCCATTTGTTCATGTTAATCACACCTCATAGTTGTAGCATACATTTGTCAATATTTTAGTATCTGGTACCTTTCCCCCAAGTCCTGTGACAAGGCAATCTCATGCCATAGATTTTTGCTGTAAAAGCTAAAATAATCCTTATTTTTCTTTCAATCCTGGAAAACCAGCCAATGTAGAAGATTCATATGAACCTTTACTGGAAGGAGCACTCACAGATGGAGACACTGGGGAAACCTGTACACTTGGTGTCTTGGGCAGACTGTTTCATCATTAAAAAAAAAAAAAAAAAAAAATGGCGGCTGTCATGTCAGGCTGTTGATCCTATCTCTAGCTTTGCAGCATCCACTGAATATCTAGTTCCTGACATTGCAAATACTCTTGCCTCTGTTGTATATCATGAAGAGCAAGTACAAAATTCCCCATAACTTTCTTTAATAATGAGACTTTAAGCAAGTTTGGGCTGGGGGTTCTAAAACCACTCTCAAATTCAGAACTTTTCTGGAAGGACTCACAGATTTTTACCATAAGCTGTTAGATTCTCATATACCGTTTCATATAGCAAGAGTGTAGATAGAGATCTACTGAAGGAGTTCTTGGGACAAAGGGCAGGACTTCCTGCTGTTTTCCCTTGTGGTAAGGGACATGCCACTCACCCAGTGGCTGTGTTTTCCAGGGTGGAAGGTTGATCTGAGCTTTGGTGTCAGGACATTTTTATCTGTGTTCCTCTACATGGGGGTGAGTCATTGACCATGTGGTTAATCTCGGCCTTCAGATCAACTGATATCATGTGACTCAGAGGTTTTACCTCTAACCCCAAGTATAAGGTTGGTATAACTGATGTGGAAATTCTTCACCCCAAACTACGTGGGTGCAATCAGCTTTCTCCATAAATCATTTTGGTAGAGTAATCACTTGATTCAAGGCCCCCAAATGAAGACAGGAAGAAATTACTTCTAACATTGAAGACTAATGTCAGACCTCTCTTTGTTCAAAGCCAAATACTTTAGTGCATTTCTCCCTCAATACAAGAACTCTCCAATAGTTGTCTAGTTCTCTCAATTCTGTTGCCAGGGTAATTTTCACTGATGGTAACAAAGAACCCCCCTCACTGATTCCAAATTCATGCCTTATGAAGCTCAAAGACATTCTTCTTATTGGGGAAAAATACCAGTATCAGAGGATATGAGAAACAGCATACTTAACTCTTTTCTGGATGCCAGCAAAAGTCTACTCACAGCAAACAGTCACCCAGAATGCAGACACCACTGATCTGAGCAAGGCAGTGCTTCAAATTAACTGGTTTTGTCACTTCTTGGCATTTCCTAGAGACAAGCGGCAGCAGGTGCTAAAGGCCTGAAAAAATATATATATAATGGAAAAATTATAAATAGACTGTTTTAAAAAAAACCTTATCTACTAATTTAATTTCCTCTGAGAATTGAGTAAAGAACAGTTTTATTTAGACTCAGTGTTACAACACCTGGGGTCAGCTCACCAATAAATAAATAAATAAATAAATAAATAAATAAATAAATAAATCCTGATAGCTACAGATTATTATCAGAGGACCACTGAACTTAGCTAACTTCAAGTAGAGACCGAAGTAAAAGTAAATTCAGTCTAAATTAAAATACTGTCTCCAAAGCCATTAATCCTTCCTAATTTAATATACAAGAAAAAAAAAAAGTGAAACAAGGCCCCTGGGGAAATTGCAAGTAGCTGCCAATTTTGCTAATGATAATAAGTTTATTTTACTTGCTAATATATTCCTAATTACTCTGGTTCTAGAATGTTTATTTTGCTGTCAGTCATCTTCTTTGATTTATATTCTTTGTGAAAAGCCTTCGTCATATCAATCAAACCTTTTCAAGTCTGGTGGCAGCAGCTGAACCTGATCTCACCTTCTCTGTCACACAGCCCTTCTGGGCACCATTTACCTAAAGGAGAAGGAGATATGGGCTATAGATACTTCCAGAATTCACAGCTGTCCATTCCAACTTGGAGAGGAAAAAACATTTTCAAAGCTTTGGTTACAGCAAGAGGGCTGACCTTGTCTACATCGAAAACTGTTTTTATATTTCTGTGTTTCTAAAACACTGAGCCAGCATCTCCATTTTTCAAACTATCATATAATATTTGCACTTATATAGGCAGCAGAAAATAATAATTCAATACACGATATTGAATAATATTAGATGTTATCCAATGATGGTGTGGGCTTGTGCTCTAATTTTAAACATATTCTGTATTTAGCCTACTTCCTGTGTGTGCAGACTGTACATGTGTACATCTTTCATATGTTGTGTGTACATGAATATATAAAAATAATTGTCTAAAGAATATCATATTTTAGACTATGAAGTAATTCATCAGATAGGTGTACTTGTGGTATAAGTCTGATAACCTGAGTTGCTCTTCCAACCCTGTATAAAACATGGATGTGGTAGCATACATTCATAATCCTAGCACTCCTCTATGGTGAGCGGGAGTTGGAGAGACCAGAGAATCACTGAGAGCCTCAAAGGAAAAGCTAGCCTGGAATATGAGACACAACAGAAACAAAAGAGACCCTGCTTAAACAGGGTGGAAGAGAACATTTGAGCCATGAAAGATGTCCTCTAATCATCTCACTGCACACCACAGCACATGTTTACCTGCAATCATAGACATCCATGCACACATGCACACACGCACACACTCACACACATGTATATACACAGTTTTTAAAAATCAGTCTTAGAGTATCATGTCTTTGATGTAAATTTCTCTAATTTGAATAGGTAGGAGGGACCCATGACTTCATTAACTAATTTCAGAAGTCAGTATTAAGGCCCTGAGACTGAAGATAGACACCAAGACTAAAAATGTTTCATCCACCTTGGAACTTCTATTCTGGGTAGGATTTAAAAATCACAGACAAATGGATGCTACATAAGATTGAGGGCTATGAGTAGGGTAATAAAGAAAACTAAGGAAGAAGAATACAGGAGGGATTCTTTGAGTAGTTAGAGTAGCCCACCATAATCCTGGGTGAGACAAGGAAGTAAGAAGGAACCAGCTGTATGGAGAACCGTCCGACTTCCTCAGAAAAGAGCTTGGCAGAAAGCTCTCAGTCTAGAAAGGACTTAGCCTTCTAGATGGACAGGAGGGGAGGCTGATGTGGACTGACTGGTAAGTGAGTATAAAATGCTAGGGGGAGGCAGACAAGCAGAGGGGAGGAGACAGGGTAGGGCTCCAAGTGCGGTGAAGGGAGTATGCTTTCTCACAGTTTTAAGCACAGTTGTGGCTGCAGTGAATGCTGGGAGGTCTAAGGAGGGAGGCAGGAACAGCAAACATGAGACAGATAAAAGGTCCAAGATAACAAGGCGGGTGATGTGTCAGCTAGTCTGCAGAGAGAACAGAAGTTGTGGAGAGAAGCAAGTGTGGCTAGGATGGTTTGGAAGAAGAGACCCTGGGACCTATAGAGGAGAAAAGGAGAGGAACCTGTGAACTTTAAACTTTCCTGTATCCCTCGTTGGTTGAGATAAAGAACAATGAATGGAGAAAAACAGAGAACGAATGAACTTAAGTGTAAATTCAAGATCTTGGATCCGTTTAGATTGCGATATGCATTTCTGTCCTCCTGTCAACCCCCCACTGCTATTTCTGGGCTTGGTACTAGTCAAATCTGATTTAAAATGTTTCCAGCCTGTATTACTTCTGAACTGTGAAATTCATGTGGACAGAAAGCATTCATTTTCTATTTTTGTTTCTATAGGACCTGCCATAAATTGTTATTCATCAAAGACATTCAGTAACCAAAAAATGTTTGCTGAATGAATGATGCAATAAAAGAATGTTTGGGAGTCCATGTCCAGCTCAATACTAATGCAAAGCAGAAATCAAAGAGGGAATATTTTCTAAAATCCCGATGGGCAATATATTGTCACTCCAAATAGACATTGGCTTTTTACCACTGGGTGACTTTTTGTGCCACACTGGTGACCAAATACCATAATAGAAATGATTTCCTCAATCACTCAATGAGCATTTTGGGAGCACTTCCTATATACAAGCCACCATTCTGAGAACTTTGATGTTCTAGCCAGGAATGCTAACAAAGAGAACACCCTACAGAAACTTGTATTCAGCGCAATGGCAGTACCACTATCACCCTACTCAGCCAGAATGTGATTTTTCTCAAGGTATAGCAATGAGGTCCAGACTAACTGTGATTTCCCAAAGCAAATTCATTTCACTGTTGAAATCAAGCAGTTGTCACCAGTCTTGTCATCAGCAGGTAGGTCCCACCTTTGTTGACTTCTTATAATCTGGAAGCCTCCCTATATAGAAGTTGACATTGTTCATTTAGAGATGATGATGAACTAGGAACTCAGGGGATGTCTTAGTCACTGTTCTAGTGCTGTGAAGAGACACCATGACCATGACAACTCTTATAAAGGAAAGTGTTTAATTGGGGCTCGCTTACAATATCAGAGTTTTATCAGCATGGCAGGAAGCATGGCAGAAGGCTGGCAGACATGGTGCTGGAGGAGCTGAAAGTTCTACATCTGGATCTGCCAGCAGCAGGAAGAGACAGAGAGTCACTGACTCTGGCTTGGGTTTCTGAAAACCTCAAAGCCTACCCTCATTGTCACAATTCCTCCTACAAGGCCACAGCTACCCCAACAAGGCCACACCTCCTATTACTAAATAGTGCCACTCCCTGATGAATAAGCATTCAAATCTGTTGACTTATGGGGGCATTCTTATTCAAATCACCACAGGGAATAAGTGATTTTTCCATAGGTGGAGAGTTCATGACCTTAGCTTAAGTGTCTGACTCCAAACTTATAAGGTTTTCTATCACCAAATCATACTATTTTTGCTCTCCTTGCATACCATCATTAAGTGTATGCTAAGTTACCACCAAACTCATGAAACACAAATTGGGAAGTGGTCCTCCAGGAACTACCTGGTTATCTCCTCTTCCCTAGGTGTTTGAAGCTAGATATAAAAGATACACATCAGCAGCTTAATGACAAAAGCAGACCCTGTCCTACAAAACATAATTCCATCAAGAAGATAAAAGCTTCCCATGGTCTACACAGTAAAACGCAGATGGATTCCTAGGTACACACTCTGTAGCTTTGCCTTCAGAATCTCCCTGTGCTCTATTGTGTTGAAGATGGAGTTGTTAGCTGCCCAATACAGGGGCTGGGAACCAAACCCTAGTCCTTTGAGAGAGCAGCAAGTGACCCTATCCTAGTCCATCCCCGTTTTGAGCGTGCATGTGCACATGTGTGCAGGCCAGAAATCAATCTCAGATGTATTTCTCAATTGTTTTCCATCTTATTTTGTGAGACAGGCTCTGTCATTGAACATGGAATTCATTGATTCCTACAAATTGGCTCATTAGTGAGGCCCTTGTCTCTGTATCCATAGTGCCAGGATTACCAGCATGTACCTCTACACAAGGTGGTTTGTTTGTTTGTTTCACATGGGAGCTAGGAGATCTGAACTTGGATCTTCATGGTTGTTTATTGACTGAGGCATCTCCCCAACCTTCCTATTTTTGTTAATGAGACATTTGAACTTCAGAGAACTTGAGTAATTTCCCTGAAGTTGCAAAGCTCTTAAAGAAAACATAGATCTGACATCTACCACTTCCTGTGTTGCATCCCTCTTGCAAAGCCGCCTCTCAGGGACAATTCTGTTGTGGGTTTTCCCTGCTGACATTGTGGCAACACACTAAACCCGAGCCAATATTCGTATTTGAGTTTCTTTAATAGTGTGAAATGTCACATGAGAGAATTTCCAAAGCCATATTACAATTAGGGAATCTGATAGAGTCAACATTGGAGTGGGGGTGTATATGAAAAAAATGAATCACTCAAATAACAAGTAAAATTGTTTAATATGCATGTGTGCACATGTGTGCATGTATGTATGTATGTATGTTTGTTTGTGTAAGTAACTAGAATGGAGGAGGAGGAGGACGAGAAGGAGGAGGAGGAGGAGGAGGAGGAGGAGGAGGAGGAGGAGGAGGAGGAAGAGGAGGAGACACTGGGTGTCTTATTCTGTGTTGTACTTTGACAGCCTGCCTCACATTGGGTAAGGAGCAGATTGTTAGTTCTGGCTCCAGAGGCTGAGAAGTTTAAGATGTAGGTGTTGACTTCAGGCCAGAAGTTTCTTACTGCATAATCCCAGGGAGGAAAGTGGAAAGGCAAAGCAAGAGAGAGTGAGAGTGGGTAGACTGTGCCCTTTTAAAACAGCACCAATGCCACCCACGAGGGTGAAGCCACATGGTTTCATCTCCTCTTACGTAATACCTCTCCTTGATGCTATATCAATGACACATTCCAATCTGAGTTTTGTAGGAGACAAGTATTCTAACCACAGCACCAGGATCAGCACAAGACAAAATTTATCTGCTCTAAACACCACCTAGTCTGACGCATCATTTAATAGATTCAGCTTGCCAACATTCACTGTGCACCTCCTCAACTGGCACCGGGCAGGCCCCTGGAACAGAGTGATCACACAGAGGGTCAGAAGAAAAGAGAAAGGAAGGGCACACACTGATAACACTGAATGCACTAGATTTTATTATGACCCTTTACCCTTCTGATGAAGTTTCTAAAGCTAATTTCCCATGGGTCCATCTTGCCCCATATTGAAGATGGGATTGGGTTGACAGTAGTGCCATGTAGCAACTGATGACACTGCTTCCAGAATCATCACAGCGGGGTCTGGGCCTGTCATCTGGTAGATCCCTCTGTTTCCAACAGGGCAATGGCATGTGACTAACTGCAGATGGTAGCTGCTTTACAATCCAAAGGTGCTCTAGGTGGCCTGTTTCCGCAGGCCATCAGCCTTGCAAACCAGTTTCCCTTGATAAACATTAAGGTGTCCATCTTGGCCTGCACGTACCTGCACATATACGCATGCATGTACACTCTCATCATACATACACCAATGTGTCATACTGAAGGGAGAAGGGAGGGATGAGAAGAAAACAGAAAAAGAAGAGAAGGCAAAGGAGGAAAAAAGCAACAGGGAAGACTCTGGAATGCAGAGTTTGATTTTATTTTGCTTTTTACAGACCAAGAGAAAAAGAAAAGCAATCAACCAACCAGTGGGTTTCAGTGGACTCCCACTAGCCCATCATGTACCATCTGAACTTAAACTCCATTTACACAAAGGTAGCTCCTTTGGTTGGGATGGGCTAGAGAATCAGGATGCCCTCCTTTTTTTCTAAAGGCAAATTCAAATGTAAAATGATTTTTGCATTTGATTGGAGCCTTAGTAGACTGCCTTTGTTTCCACCCCTCACACCAGCGTCTCATTTTCTTTCTTTCTTTCTTTCTTTCTTTCTTTCTTTCTTTCTTTCTTTCTTTCTTTCTTTCTTTCTTTCTTTCTTTCTTTTTTTTTTTTTTTATTTCCTGTAAGGCTACAAAAGCCTGAGAGGATTTTTGCAAAGCAGTTGCCAGTCTTTAGCATCCACCTGCTTATTTGCCCCCCATCCCAAGGTACCCTGTCTGGGCCTCTAGCAGGTGTAGCTAGCAGCTGTAGCAGACTTCACCCAGCATGGGCAGATGGATGGGGTGCAGCTCACACTGCGGGATAGATTTTGAGGGGGGGGAAAGATGATCAGACCTTCATCAAGGCCTGCTAGGGAAATGTGGCAGCGAGGCAACATGTGCCAAGTTGGCAGGTGCCTGTGTCTGCTGTCGTGTGTGAGTAGTAGTGGGATTCCTGTTGGGGTGGAGGCTGGCATCCTCGGCAGTGTAAGCTAATCGTTCTGCCTCTCAGTTGCTTGCTGTAACCATAGTAGGTAGGTCTTGGAGCAGATTTGCTCTGGGGATAGGATGGGGATGATGGCCAATGAGCTTTAGAGGCTTAGGGCAATGGAGCCAGCTTCTGCCTTCATTGAGTCATGTGGCTTGGAGCAAGCCAGACATCCACTCTGATAGGTGACCTCTTCTTTAGTGCAGTAGAGCTACCCCAGACCCAGGTGTTTCCAGGATCTTCCCCCACTGCCTTGCAAGCACTTCTCAGCCTGAGAGAAGAAGAGAGGACACACCAGACAAGCCTGCAGGTAGCATTCTTGTAGAATGAAGAGGAACTGTCTAGGATGGTTCCTCGATTTGCTTTTCATGCTAACAACATGCTACAAGACTGTAGTGAGGTCTGCAGGTGGAGTGGGGGAAGCACCAGGCTCCCGCAGATGCTCCATTAAGGAAGCAGCTGGCTTATGAGTCATTAAAACCACATAGGCCTGTGCCTGTAGCAGACATCCTGAAATGGACCAGACAGTGGATTTCTCCCTGCTCTGCAGCTCATTCATGGAAACTTTGGGATACTACTTTTGAGACCCATGAGATAGAGGTGGAAATGGATCATCGTTCTTTTGGGTGCTTTTATTTAGACTTTCAGCTCATGGAGAAATTTTCCTAAGTTAGCATTTTTGATGGGGATGGCTGTTGAACTATTTGATCTTTGAGAAACAGCTCTTCTTACCCCTTTCTCAGTAGCAATCTGTAGTGGGGAGAGCACTATAGTAGGTTGGACAAGCCACTTGAAATTTAGAGTTCCTACTTTACATTCTTGGCAAAGTCAAGATGCCTTTATGTTAGCTATTTGATGTATAGAATGAAAATTGTCATACATGCTGCATTAACCAATTACCCCATAGAAATATGATCAGTGATGTAAATTAACTATGCTTACATAGTAAGCATATGTATATGAATACATAGTATTCAATCATGTATATATATATTATATATTCTATTAATATACTAGACTATAAAATGTATTCTATACATGTTACATATAGCTATATTATAAGCATTCATTAATAAATCCAATTCATTCCATTCTCTGGAGGACTTTGACAGTGTAGTCGACATATGTGTATATACATACATACATACATACATACATACATACATACATACATACATACTCATGTTCTCTAGAAGAGCAGCAAGCTCTCTTAACTGATGAGCTATATCTGCAGCTCTCCCAAGAGCAATGATTATAATATTTATAGGATTGTAAGTGCTGACTAGTACAAAATCATTTGGAGTAGATCATAGCTTAGTGATTCAAGTTTGACACTATGCAGCTGTCTTTGGTCTATAAGCTGGAGAATCAGGCAGGATGCTGACATTACAGGTTGCAGACTAAATTCCTTCTTTTTTGAAAAGCCTCACTCTTCAATCACAAAGACATTTAAATAAATGAATATGACACCCTCACACTGTGGAAGGCAATATGTTTTGCTTAATTCCCACCATTGTAAACATTATTTACATTTAAAAAATATTTTCTCAGCAATGTTGAGACCAGTATTGATCAAACTATGAAGCCTCATAGATTACAGTTGACACACAGCATTAAACTGCCAGATGGACTGTCAGGTATTTGATAGACTGGGTAATGCATCCCTTGCCAAGGGGAGGTTCAGGCTAAAGCTATGTTCCCCAATGATTCTTCCTTTCCTCAGAATCCTGAAGGAAGAATTAACATAAACTACTAAAATTTCTGGCCTATCAATACTTGGTTTTCTTAAAAATGCTTTTATTTATATATGCATTATCTTGTCTCTGAAGCATATTTGGCATTTGAGATTGCACATTTGATTAGTTTTCAGACACATGTTCCTTGAGAGACAATTTTCATTAAGCAATTTTAAGGTTTCCAGAAAGCATAGGGTGATTATCTGGTGATCAAGAATTTCAATGATTGATAAAATTTGTTTATAGATTAATAAGATAAATGGCTATAAATTATAAGTAGTTTCTAGAGCAACAAAATAATATCTGTAATAAAGATCTTTAGAAGACTCATAAGACAAATGTATTCTTTTCTTAGCAAAATTTGAATCTCTACAAGTGCTGATGCACATTTTCTATAAAAGGGTGCTCTAGTTTCATTTATATTACTGTGATGAAGTGCCCTGACTAAAAGAAACTTAGGAGAGAAATGAATGTATTTCAGCTTAAAATCCTAGGTTATACTTCTTCAGTGTTCGGGAGTCAAGGCACGAACTTGACTCAGACTGGTTACATACAGCATGTCTGGTCAAGAGCAAAATGGAATGAATGCAAGCATGCTCACATGCTTACTTGCTTATGCCCACATTGATTTATCTAACACAGTTCAGGATCCCCTTCTGAGGGAATGATATCACCCACAGTGGGCTGGGTCTTTCCCCATCCATTAATTTAATTATGGTACTTCCACACAGATATGCCAATAGGCCAACACAATGAAGACAACTCCTCCCTAAGACTCTTTTCTCTGGTAATTTTAGATTGTGTTGACAATGAAAGCTAATCACAGTAACCATTATATCTTTTTTTGTCTTGTTCATATCCAAATTCATATTCGGAAGCCATAGTGTCCAGTGTGATGGTGTTAACAGGTGGAGGTTTGGGAGGGAAAAACAAGATCTTGAAGGTGGCCCTCTGTGAATGGGTTAAGTGGCTTTATAGAAAGAGGAAGGCAAGGTGTCTTTCTCTTCTGTGTGAGGATACAATGAGAAGATGGCCATTTTCTAACTCATAAGATTGTCCTCACCAGACATTGTGACTAGGATTCAGACTTCTCAACCTACCGATTTATGAGACATTGATGTTTCTATTTTCATCATGAGATATATAATTTTATCTAGCATCTAAATCTAAGACCTCCAATGAGCAAAGCCTTTAGTGCATCTCATCACCAGTGACTATATTACACTCTACTTGTTTGGCACAATACTTTCTTTAACTATTAGACAAAATTCTTGAAGGCAGGTGCAAAGTCTTAAATTATTTTTTGCCTGGCTCAGTATGTTCTTAAAAATAAAAATAAGTTATTATTGGCTGAATTTTAGAACTTGAGTTACTCCTTCTACACATATTTTTCTACTTTACTTTCCCCTCACTATTGATACCTTGATGTGATGTAAAATGCACTAAGATTGGAGGCTAGAGGCATGCTTTCTGAGAAAAATATGTATATGAAACAAATTTCTGCATAGCATCATATTTGAAAAATAATGAGTATATATAGATACATATATATGTGTGTGTATATACATATATATATATATATATTTATTTATTTATTTATTTATTTATATATATACACATTGCTCCTCTCAGTGAAAAAACTAGAAAACCTTGAAGTAGTTGTGCCCCAAACCTCAAGTTTTAAAAGAGTTAAGCCTCAACAATCAACTCTCTATTACCAGGAATGCAGAAGGCTACAATGCGGGGACTCTTTGAAAGAATCTTTCATTTCTCTCCAATGAACAATGTAAGAGGTAGGGGTGGAAGGTGGAGGAAGTATGTGTGTAGTAGAGATGTCAGAGAGGTATTAAATAAGCAAAGAAAACCAAGCCATTCTCTAGGATCGTATTTAGACTGCATAGTGGCTGTAAAGTACAAAGCAAGGCACTGGAAGACTCAAAAAAGTCAGGACACTGGCAACGGTGTGGTTGAGGGTAGCTGGAGGTCTGCTAATACAGCTTGTCTTAAAGAATTTACAAATGCTTTACTTCTGTCCCACCCACCGCTTTTCATCTCCAGGACTTTTACCCTAGAGCTGCCTGGAACCTGGTCCCTGGAGCCATTTTTTTCCCTGGCAGAAGCCAAGGCTCTGCCTCTCCATGAGTAAGCAATCTAAACAAGGTGGAATACTTAGAACTCTCTACCACATCAGCCATTGCTCCTGGACTGAGCACCAGAGCCAGACATGGTCAGTGCTGGTCCAAGTTGTGTTAGAGGCAGTGGGTCTCTCTACATTCATCGTGCTTGCTGCCAAATGTTATGTCTACCACCAATACCATGCCAGTTGCTGGCATCATTCACTGTGGCATCCCATGGGGTGGCATCCCACCCAACAGGGGATGGGAATCTGCCTTGATGGGTGAAGATGGGGATGATGACAGCTTCATTGAGGACAATTACATTCAGTCTGGGGCTGGTAAGGTGGAGACAATAGGAAGCAGGGATCATTTCTCTCTGTGAGTCCCATCTTTAGACAAACATTCCCCATTTCATTCATGACTGACAGTTTAAAGACAGTGATGGCTCAAGCCTCAGGGACAGAAATAGCTAGTACTTAAAGGTGGACCAGTAGTCTAGTTTCTGACACTAGCTCCAAAAGTGACATGACTCTCCATTTCTTAATAACTCTTAGTGGTTCCCTGCTGTCCCAGGATAAAGTTTGACAATGTATGGATGTGTAGATAGGTCCCTGTGATCAAGACCCTTGATTTCCTTGTCTGGCCTCCCTCTTCCCTGTTTCACGAAATGATTACCATATTTGCCCCTTTCACTATACTGCTCTGTCCTGCCTCATAATGACAGCTCTAACCCACAGGACCCTGGATTTCACATGTGCCTTAGCAGGAGAAAACTGTGCCACGTTGTTTACAAAAATAATTTTTATCAATAAAGCCTGTGATCTAGTTATAGTGAAAAAGTACAAATTTGTGTATTATAGCTCATTTTCCATATTTCTAGTACTTTAATAACAAAATATTTTTAAATAATGGCTTGCTGCCTATTATTTCAGTTATTGAGATGAAGCTGTCTGCTTTGGTGTACATTGCCAGGAGCTTGGCTCTTCACCTATGGCTGGGTTGTTTAGATGCTCACTAAATAAATGATTCTAGAATCCATAAACACAAAGGTCATCTTTAAATGCAAACATGTAAATACTCATAAAAAGTTGTAAATACTCAGGAAACAGACTCCATATCATTGGGCATCTGCTAAGTATAATGAATAATCTTGATTGTTAAATTGTTCTGATTGATAATCAACTAAGAGGCTTGCCTCTGGGAAGATTTGTGAGAGCAATTCAAGAGAGAATTAGCTGATAGCATAAAACCTTTTTCAAAGGGGATAGCATCTTGGTAGCCCAGATATAGAGGTCAGGTTGGAGGAAAAAGCAATGATACTTACCTGCCAGTTTTTATTTCTTCCTAGTAATTATATATATCCCATTGTTGTGGAGGCTGCTACCATTCTTTGCTGCCACCAGACTCTAGCATCTTCTGGTTCCTGCAGTGGGCTAACGTCCAGTAGATTACTAAAAATCCTCCAGGACCTCAGCATCACATTGGTGCTACTAAGATTACTGTTACCAAAAAAAACAGCAGGGGAGGATGGCTCAATGCTACTTATAAGTCTCTCCAATATTTTTGCTTTAAGATCATTCCTGTTTATAAAGAGTTATATGTGAATCAACTATAAAAGAAAAATCTTTTTTTTCTACTCCTCCCCTTAAGATGTCAATTACAGGAAGTGAGTTCTTTTGTAAATTTCCATGTCTCTATATGACTTGTTTATACATAGACATTCACCATTGCTACCTGGTCATGTTAAAATTTTTAGTAACTGAAGGCAGAACTCAGAGAATCACTTTAAGTGCACTTAGCAGTTCACAATAAAACATGTAAGAATATAATGCATGGACTTGTGAATCAATACCCAGAGCCAAATGAAGATCTAGATGAATTCTATTGCTGTGGAGTTTGGATGCATCTTCCACACTCCCTGCATGTAGATAATAACCAAGAAGGTCTCCAAATGCCACACTGGACAGATTTTGTGGAGGCTCTATCGCATGGTTGTGGTCAGCAGTTAGCTCAGTTTCTGTCTCTATTTTCTTCCCCAGTACATGAAGGGACATAGAATTCCAGGCTTCTAATCATGTTCTGTGCTTTCTAGTGGCCAGTTCCCTTTCTGCAGCTGTCCAGGAATTCATCAAGAGTGTCTTCATTAGACTAGAAGATACACATGCCTTCTAGAAAATCCCAATGGGTTCGATAGTTTTGTGTAAGATTCTCCCATCACTGTTACCTAGGATATTACCAGGGTCTTAGTGGTTCTGTGTTAAGGGGCAGGACCAGGGACTAGGTGCATATTTCCTATTCTTTTACAAAATTATAAATGTTTTGTTACAGGTTCAAATTTTATAAAAACTTTACATAACAGGGTTGGAAATGGTTGATCAGTTTATCTTCTTTTATTAACCCCATACTTTGTACATCAGTGCTGCTGGGGTTGGAGGTCATGATTCAGTACCAAGCTGGCTGCAAGCCACAACATATGCCCCCATCTTGCTCTGGGTCTGAAAGGTGCCATATTTTTAGGTAGGTCGCCCCTTCCCCGGATGTTGTTGGCCACTGACACATGAAAGGGAGAGGAGCAGAGGGCAGGAGGGGCAGGGTTCAGAGGACCATGAATATGATGGAATGGCTTCCAGGTACAGCTCCAGTAAGACAATTTGACTTTATTGCAGTGAACAAGGGGTATATAGACCTTGGGAAGTGAGTGGGGGTTTTCAGGGTTGGTGTACATTATTGACTGAGGTTGAGGTGCTAGGGATGATTCATTTCCATGAAGAGGAATTCCAAGAACATGCTGAGTAGGTTCTTATGGTTGGGGTTAAACCTGTAATTTGGCCAAAGACTACATGAGGTATGGGGGGGGTAGAGATCATGGGCTGGAGCATGTAGGCTAAGAACTGGTAGAGAGCTGTCCTACCCCTAGTGGTCTCAAGATGAGAGTCTTCAGGGGTTTGGGCATGTCTCAATCTTGCTCCAGGGCAGCCTCCCCAGTTGCATGTGCCCACATATTTTCCCTGATAAACTTTAATTGTTGCTTTGGGGACAAATATATCAATTTTAGGAAGCCTGGGAAATCTTGATAAGTAACAGATGTTTTCTTAGTTTATTTAGCAATTGTGAATGTCTTGTGGCAACTCCAAAGTGTAAGTTATTTTGCGGCTCTTCTCCAGTAAAATTTGAGACAATGAATTCATTGGGAAAGTGGAAAAAAAATCAACACAGGATTACACTCTAACATGTTCAAGGAGGCAAAAGAGCTGGACTCTGAAAGTCATTTGTAAGTGATGTGAAACCTTACCCCAAAGTTCAGTCAGTGCCTGTTCTCTGGAGAACATGTACTTAGAGTTTCTAGGTCTTTGATAATACTGGAAGACAATAAACCACATAGACAGAACTGCCTAAAGCATCAGTGATTATATTATCTCACGACCTCATTAATATGGCCATCTCCTGTACTCAGAAAAGACTTTCAATGGAGGAATTGGAACACCAACCCAGCCACAAAACCATCAACCCACAATTTGTCCTCTCTATAAGATGTGCATGGGTAAAGATGGAGCAGAAATTAAGAGAATGGCTAACCACTGTCTGGCCCAGCTTGAGACCCATGTCATGAAACAGAACCCACCCTGGCACTATTTATGGTGTTCTGATATATTTACAAAGGAGCTTAGCATAAATGTCATCAGAGAGGCTTCACCTAGAAACTGATTGAAACAAATGGAGTGACCTACAGGCAAACAATAAGTGGAGCTTGGGGACTCTTGTGGAAGAGAGGAAGGAAGGATTCAAGGATCAAGAGAGGTCAAGGACACCACAAAAAATCCTATAGAATCAACTAACATGGGCTCACAGGAGCCCAACAGAGACTGAACAGCTAACCAAAAAGCACACATGGGATGGACCTAGGCCTTCTGCACATACATAACAGTTGTGCATCTCAGTCTTCATGGGGGACTCCTAACAGCAGAAGCAGGGGCTGTCTCTGACTCTGTTGACTGCCTTTGGATTCCTTTCCCCTAATTGGGCTGCCTGTCTGGCTTCAATTGGAGATGTGCCTAGTCCTACCTGATATGCCAAGGAAGGTTGATATCCATAGGTAGCCTCCTCTTTTCTGAGGAGAAACAGAGAGGAAGGAGGGTAGGTGAGAAGGAGTGACTGGGAGGAGAGAAGGCAAGAGAAGCTGTGGTTTAGATGTACAACAAATAAACAAATTAATAATAATAAAAAATCTCATGCATAACTGGTTTTGAAGCCCTTTGGGAAAAGAAACGTCATGTTAAGAAATACTATTGAGAAAGTTGTATATCCACATATCTAGGGCCACTTTCTAAAGTCCCTACCAATTCTCAAATGTGTCACCACCTGTGGACCAAGCCTTTAACATGTGAGCCTGTGGGGGCATTCCAGATCAAACTACAACATACCACATGCAATAATTCAGAGCCATTGAAGTCCTAAATGTAAGCTCTGAGACCATGGAAAGCAAGAGAAGAGAGTTTGTTGATATTGACTTCAGCAATGATTTGGGGGGGCATGTTTTTTGTTTTGTTGTTGTTGTTGATGATGATGATGATGATGTTTATTTTACTACCACACCAAATCTCAGGCAACCAGAATACAAATAAACATGTGGGAGCATTTTAAATTAAAAACATATGCACAGCAAGCAAAATAAATAAATAAATAAATCAGCAAAGTGAATAATGCAAGCAATGAGTTTAGAAAAATATTTGAATGCCATTATCTCATAAAATACATTTGATAGTCATACAGTTTAAAGTGAAAATACACAGCCAGTCTTGGAGATTCATGATTATCCTCACAACACTCACAAGACTGGGTCATGAGTTCAAAGTCAGCCGGAGTTACACAGTGAATTCTAGGCTATCTTTGGGCTGTAGAGTGGGAGATCCTGTCTCTGAAATCAAATAATAACTAAATAAATAATAAACAAGCAAATAAATAAAAAGACAAAACACACATAAACTAGGAAAAAGAAATGAATAAGAAATCTAAGTCATCAAAGTCAATAGATGTGTGCAAAGGTATATGGATGTAGATAAATATAAATTATATATTACACATACTATATATGATATACATACCAATTTGATGGTGAGTCTGCTTATTCATTAGTAGAAGTTTATTCAACCAAAAAAGTACAGAAAGCAAATGGCATTATACTAGTTATTTTTCTTACTGCTTTGACAAACACAAGACAAAAGTAACTTAAGGAAATAAAGGCTTATTTGACTCAAAGTTTAAGGGGATGCAGCTCATGATGGGAAGACATGGAGCCAGAACCTGAGTAAGTGGTCACATTGTGTCCACAGTCAGGAAAGAGAGAGAAGATGAATGCTGGTGCTCAGCTCTCTTTTTTCCTCCCTCTTTTCCCTTCTGTCAAGGACAGTTTTATTCTTTTTATTCTGCCCATGGGATATTGGTACCCAAGTTCAGGGTAGGTCTTCTCTCTTCAGTTAAACCTCTCTAGAAACAACTACATAGACATACCTAAAGGTGAGACTCATGGGTGATGCTAAATACCGTCACGTTGACAATAAATATTAATCATTATAGATATAAAAGGGATTAATTTGGTATTAATTTTAAAGTATATAGTTTCTATACACAGATGTTTCTCACCATGGAGCATCCTCAGCAGGCTATAGCTGAAAGTTCCTGGTAAGAGGTAAGAATACTGAATATCTTCTATAACCTTTCAGCCCATTATATGGCTTTACCAATTTCATGTGCTTTAAAAAACTAAATTTTCCTTTCTTTTGTACTTAAAGACTTTTATATATATTATATATTTTATATTTTCATCAAAACATGAATGAAAAATGATCATTATTCCCTAGAAATTCAAAAAAAATACTAGTAAGGAAAATCATTCAAGAGAAGAATTCAAAATCCAAGGAATGGCTCTCCCCTGCTCAATGATCTGCCTTTCTCTTAGTTTATTTCCCATTACTATAATAAAATACCCGAGGTAGAAAACTGAGTGATGAAAAGGGATTTCCTTGGTTCATAGTTCTGCAGGTTCAAATGCATAGTGCCAACATATCCTTCATTCTAGTGATAGTATCATGGTGGATAGCATCACATCACATGATGGACATGGAAAGAAGTGATCATATAACTGGACAGAAAGCCAGAGACAAACTAAGGGACTGACCATTTACACATTCTCAGTGAAGTTCCCTCAGATGTAAGGATATCTCACTGGCTGTGTTTCTTAAAGGTCCTACCACTTCTTACCATTGCCATACTGACAATCAAAGTTTCAGTGCATGGACATCTGGAGACAAACCATAGCACCTATTTTCACCATCTAAAATTAATGCACATTTTCAAATGCATATATTTATTATATGTACAAACAGTATCTATTTCCTATGTAGCTTTTATGAATAATATAACTTGCTTGCATTGTTGAGTTACAGTAGGTTAACAAGGCATAGCTGTATGATAGCAGTCATGAGATATTCATGGCCCGAGCCTCCCACAGAATTCTCTAATTAAAATAAATGTTTGAAGTCCACTGTATTAGAGAAAACAAGGGAGCAATACTCCAAGTGGTCTATCCTCTCTTACTTTCTCCTGTCTCTTCTCCTTCAACCGACAATATTTTTGAAAGAAAGGAAAATTAACATTATTGTTAGGAACCAATTACTATTACATGTGGAAATTAAGATTTTTAGAAAAAATAGCACTGTCAAATTAATTTTTCTGCTATCCATTTGCTCATTCCCTTCCAATAAAGTGGTTGATTCCAAGAAGACTCCAAATTACTGTTCCCAGATATTCAGATTGAAGACATTCATCACGAGTATTCCTCAAGTGCTGTCAAATCTAGATTAGAGAAAGGAAAAAATAAATGAATAATACACACACACACACACACACACACACACACACACACACACACACACACAATTGCACTATCTAATCATACACAAATTAGCCTGAACAGTCTCAGAATCTCAGCTAGGAAGAGTGGACCCTCAACTTAGGTTTACTCTATATCAACCCCACCCCCGCCCCCAGCAGTTTTCAGTGCCCTTTTCTCTGAAGTCAGGCAGGTTTTAGTCTTTAAAGCTCACCATGGAAATTGGCAAATTACCATTTTATAACTTTTTTTAAAATCAGCATTGTGTCAGGAGTACAGCCCAGTGTAGTGGTTCTCAACCTTCCCTAAAGTTGCAACCCTTTAATACAGTTCATTATGTTGGGTGACTCCAGCAATAAAATTATTTTCTTTGCTACTTCATAACTGTGATTTTGCTACTGTCATGAATGGTAATGTAATATCTGATATGCAACCCTTGTGAAATGGTCTTTTGAGCCCCTACAAGTGTCACGACTCACAGGTTGAAAACTGCTGGCCTAGAGGGCAAGATGGTTGTAGTTTCCTTGTCTTAACTTTCTAAAGTTAACTAACTCACGTATCATTAGCATGAATGAAAAGTTTCCATCTAGCAGTAGAGAGTGCACACATATTCTGGTTACTTCTAACTATTAACCTAACACATTACTTGAGAAAAGAACCTCAGTTGAGTAATTATCTAGATCAACACGTCTATAGAAAATTGTCCTAACTGTTAATTGAGGTGAGAAGATCCAGTCCACTGTGGGCAGCCACACTCCCTAGGCAAGGGAGTCCTGGCTATATAAAGAGCAGGGGTGGGGGAGAAGCTAGCTAAAAGGGGAAAGTATGCATTTGTTCTTTTTGCACTACACTGTGGATGCAGTGTGACTAGTTGCTTGAGTTCCTGTCTTGATTTCCTCTGTGATAGGCTGTAACCTAGACTTTAGGCTAAATAAGCCCTTTTCTTTCCTATATTGCTTTCAGTTCAGGTTTTCATGGGAGATTATAATACAGCAACATAAATCAAACTAGAAAAACCTGCTGCCTGCTTTGGTACTCAGATGTCCGTCATAGGTATGCAGAACATCCACACTTGTGCTAAAAAAAAGAATCACTAGAGGCACAGGATCCCTGTGATGACCTTCGTAAACAAGGGCTGCTCCAGCAATGACTAGTAGATGAACAACCCTCACAGCTGTACACTTTAAATTCAGGGAGGAAGGCAGGTAGAAAGAAATTGATATATGATGTAATAAGTGGTATGAAGTGAGGAGACTGAAATGCCAAGGAGGAGACACCTAATCAAATCTATCCTTGCATAGTAAAGGATGCTCGAGGGAGGGCTCAGTGTGGGTATCTGTTGAACTGAATTCAGTGATTTCGCCCCAGTTCCTTAGCCCTTCCGCAGTGACTGTGAGAGGAGACTAATGGGTCATTCGTTTTTGCCAAATAAAATTCTATTTATTATTGATATTCTTGGGAAGTTCACAAAGATAGTGTGTCAAGGGAAAGTAAATGAATATGAGTGATTCTTGACTCTTGATCTTAATAACCACATACACCTCTCATTATCTTTCAGATACATGTATGTAAAGAGGAGAGAGTTGCAATGTCTCTAATACACAGAAACAAAAGTCTCTGCTGTAAAAAGTCTTTCAAGCAATGATGAAGAAAACATGTTTGAACTGATGAATATGTAGACAGCACCTGCTATTTTAAAGGCATTGGGGTGGATACTGTTCTTGTTTTCATAGATCTTCATATATGAGAGTGTGTACATGAAGGAAACAGGAAAAAATGGAGAGGCAATGAGAGAAGAGTAGGGAAAGGAGAGGGGGAGGTTAAAATATGTACATACACCATCAAAGAAGAACTGTTTTCCCATAAATGAGAATGTCAGTAGAGGGTGTACATACAGTCTTGATATATTTGCTTTTATGAAATAACAAAGGAAGAGCACAGAGCAGTAAGGAGATGCCTGAAAACTAACTTGGGAAAGTACCCACGACAGATCAAATCACATAGTGCCTCTTCCAGGCAGGCTTGCCTGACCACACCCCATACCTCTTGCATTCTGGGGAAACTTCCTTTCTGGTGTTCACTTGGCATACTTACTAGATCCACACTTGTATTTACCATATAGAAAAAATTAACCTGCTTATTGCAAGCATGTGACTATTATTATACTCTGAAATAATAAGAGTGGCCATACTTGTCACCTTGGGACCCATGGAAGAAACTTATTTTAATGACTGTTCAGATAAACTGTACTTGGTACAGAGTATAGTTAGCAGTAAGATTTTGGTAGGTTAACTGATGCTACAAATCAGAAGGTAAAAGCTACAGGAATTATCTTTCCAAGATTATGTGCAAAGTATTACCCAGATTCAAGACCCTCAGGAACTAGGATTCAGAAGGCCTAGAGCTGGAGAGAGAAGATAGCTCATCCTTTACTTTCATGCCTAGAGGTCCTACCCTTAATGCCACTTTAAGGAATTTTTCCTTCACCACAGAAGTTTTACACATAATGACAATTTATTTTTCCAATTAATTTAATATTTAAACAGGAACAATTTATATAGGCCTCACTGTCTGACAAGAATATGGCTAGGAGGTAGTTATTTTAGAAGAATTTTAAACAAATGTAGCTATCAAGGGTTTAAGAACAAGGATTTGGGTGTTGAATCCAACACCAAATTATCTATTAAATTGTGTCAATGGCTGTCCCCAGAAATCTGAATGGCTAGAAATAATAGGAAATGTCACTCAAAATGTCAGTAAATCCATATTTCCTAGAGTTGTAAACAAATCAAATTTTCACTGACTCCACTGTGATTTCAGAATCAGGACCAAGATTCCATAAACAAGTTTTCATAAAGCCAAGTGTAAAGGACAACAAACTGATTAGACTTGCAGAGCATGCTCTATCTCCAAGTCCACTGGATCTGGTCTCAACAACCACAGTGAAGTTAAGGTCATCAACACAGACTGTCTTGCAATGAGATGGCACTGAGAAGTCTGCTTTAAATTCTGTGTTTCTCAGACCCTGAGAGCCCTCTGAAATAAGGATTAGGAGAGGTAGGGAGAGAAGAGAAATTGTGGTTTGCAATAGATCATTTGCCAGGCTTTTGGGAAGCTATACTACAAAGACATCATAATATAATATATTTTGAAAGTGCAATGCTATGAATCTATAATGGCACTTCTCAAAAAGAACTGAGATGGACACTAATTTTCCTATTGTTATCAATGTCTTGGGACCCTAAAATATAATTCTATATTTTCTTAGAATAAATTCTAATTCTATGTCTGCTACTAGGTTTTAGCAGTAAAGGAAAATATTCTCCATATGCTGATGGGAAATGCTCCTCCATGTAGCTCTTACAATCTCTTACTTAGTAGAAACCTACAGAATACTAGATTCTATCATCTTTGATCAGACAGTGATAACACCAGAGGTAGCACTTACTTAGCACAGGTGGTGGCTTTGAAATAGTTGGCAAGGTTGAGAAACAGTGATTTCACAACACCTTGAGTAGAAAAGAGAAATATATACACATATTTTATTTTAAATACCATAATTTGAGTAAATTCCAAGACTTAGAGCAGCAATCTGGGAAAAGTTACTCACAAGCTATTGTGATCAGCAATGCACATGCAAAGATGCTGGCTAATTCTCCTCCCACAAACCATCTGAAACAACAAGATCATGTCATTTGAGCATATTAACCCTGCATTTCCAGCACATACAGTGTTCTTTTAGACTAAGAATAGACTCTGAATGTCAAGCTTTACTATATAGCTCCAAAATAAAAATAGTGTGTATTAGCAAAAGGGTAGGCAGATAGGGCAAAAAAAGAGACTAGAAAACCTTGAACCAGAAACACATATATGCTAAACAGATTTGTTTTTTTAAATGATTTATTTTTACTTTAAATTGTGTATATGTCTATTGAATAGGAAAGACAGTATATGCATGTCAGTGCAGTGCTCATGGAGGTGGAGGCCAGAGGTATTAGATCACTCTGAAGCTGAATTTAAAGACTGTTATGAGCCACCTGAGGTGGGTTCTGGGATTTGAACTTGGGACCTCTGTAAGAGCATTCATTCTTAACTGCTGAGCCTTCTCCCCAGCTCTGTAAATTGATTTCTAACAGGACTGTAAAAGCCATTCAATGGAAAAATAGTCCTTTTGACAAATGGTCTTGAAACAATTGCCTATTTGAGAGCAGAAGAATGAATTCTCCCATTTTATCTTATACAACATTGAAGTGAAAATGAGTCAGCGGCTACATTATAAACCATAGAGTATAAAACTTCCAGAAGACATCATAGATGAAAACTGTATGACCTTGTGTTTGGCCATGAATTGCTTAGTACAGTATGAAGGGTAGAGTCTCTGAAAGGAAAAGATTAATAATTGACATTCTGAAGATTAAAGAAAAAAGTTTTCTCTGGGGAGGGTACTGTTAGGAGGATGAAAGACAATGTAAAGTCAGAAGAACATATCTGCACATCACAAACCTACTAAAAGAACTCTATCTCAATTATGAACAACCAAACCTCAGCAATGAGGAGGCTGAAAAATAACAAAGTGTAATGACATATATGTATGCAAATGCCACAAGGAAACCATGTTACTTCGTATAATAATTTAAAAATAAAACCCAACAACCATAAAACAAATAACCTTCAAAATGGGTGAAAATGTGAACACATGCCACATCTCAGCCAATAAAAAATTGCATTTGAAGATGAGTATTTAAAACAATATAGAATATCATTTGTCATTAGACAGTGCAAACTAACATGCTGAGCGATGGCTATCCATGTATCAGAATGGCTCCAACTGGCAACGGTTGTATACGTATCAGAAATGTTGAGCCCCTAAATGGTCATAACAAACAACAAAGAAGATACAGGACCATCATTGCTAATGGGAAGGAAAATGGTGAAACTATTTTGGAACACAGTTTGGCACTTTCTTCCCAATTAAAGGCAGACTTATTAATTCTCCAATTCCATTTGTTGGTGGATAGACAATTCAGTATAAGCCTTTTGTCTTTGTATAAATTTTATTAAAAACTGTAAAAAACTGAAGCAAACAAGATGTTTTCTGACCAGTGAGGGTTTTAATTCACTCTAGATGTCTGTCTTAACCCAGTTTCCATTCAAAACTTCTAATGTAGTAAGTTGTTCATATTCTGTGGTTTCTGATAATTAGCTTTAATCAGTATTGGTCAGATAGAATGCAGGATGTTATTTCAATTTTTTAAAATATCATTTGAGATTTGCATTGTATGCTAATATATTATCAGTTTTAGAGAAAGTTCAATGAGCTTCTGAAAAGAAGCTCTGGTCTTTAGGGTTTGGATGCAATGTTCTATGGATGTTAGGTCCGTTTCACTCACGGTGTTATTTAACTCAGTGCCGCTCAGATCTCCTATTGCCTCTTTCATGAATCCTAAGTCACACTCTCTGTCTCTCTTTCTGTCTCTGTCTCTCTGTCTCTCTATCTCTCTCTGACTTATAAATCTGTCATTAATTATGTTGACTCTTATTCATTCATGAGGTGACACATAGAATCCTTCTCCTGAATTCTCCTCCTAAAGCATAGCTCCTGAACTAACATTTACAGAACATTCCAAGCAAATCCTAAAGACCACGTCTTCTCAACAGCTCATGGGACTTTCTCCAAAAGTGACAATAGGTTAGTACACAAAGCAAGTTTCAAAAAAATATTTTTAAAAATCAGTCTTTAAAAAAAAAGATATTTTTAAAAATTAAAAAATTTAGAATGATACTTTTAAAAATTTAAAAGATATTTTAAAAATCGAAATAATACCCAATATTTTATCTGATCACCATGGATTAATGCTAATTATTAACAATAGAATCAGGAGAAAGTATTGAATTGAATTCTACCACTTCTGCACATATGTATCAGAACTGAAATCAATTCAGTGGAAATTAGTGAAAATCAGGTTCATAGCTGCCAGAGCAGAAGCCTGTGGATAATCAAGGTGACAAGGAAACCAGGAATGAGCCATGTGGCGTTGGGTTAGTTAGATATACCAAGGTTAACACATTTGGGTTACTTTATGTGTATATAGATACATAATTTCCACGTGGTTGTGCCAATGTTATTACTTATGCACAAACATTCCTCATTTCTCGGTACAGACAGATTACAAGGAATGACATCCCAATACTAAGGAGTACACTTGGCACCTAGATCTCATAATATTCTACAATAAAAGAACTTTTGAAACTTCAGAGTAATGACTAAACCTAGGGCAGGAAAAACACAAGACGAGTCTGAGTTATTTGCTCTTTACCTGTTTTACAAAGGACAATGGAACAGTAAGAAATGATGATTTAGAGTATATTTTGAAGAAATAAGATTTACTGATCAGAGAAATAGGATAATAGCATGAGAGGACCAGAAACCTAAAGTGACTAAAGGTTTTGGCCAAGGTTTTGGTTGAGCTGGCCAAGAGAATGTCAGCTCTGCAAACAGACCTTATTTCTTCTACTCACATATACATTCTATCCAATCAGGGGACAATTTACAAAAGATGATGACTTACTGTCACTGTCAGCTGCAGGGTGGTCATTGTCGTTTGACTGTGTCTTCATATGCTCATTGGTTCCTATTCTGTCAGGATTTCAAGGGCACTGTATATATTGCTGGCATTATACATGTTGTTTGATTTTAATCACTGTTAAATAGCTTTTTCTAAGAAAAGCAAATGCCAGGTGTGATAGTCAATGTCTGTAGTTCTAGCACACGGGGGATGGAGTTATGAAAGGTAGGAGTACATGTTCAGCCTCGACTACATGAGTTAGAGAGCAGCGTGCGGGGTAGGAAACAGACTTACACAGCAAAGTAAATCTAAAGTATAAAGATATATACAAAGGCCATCGTAGGCAATCTTCAAACTCGTGAGAGTTTCTAGTCGTGGTATGGGAAGTATTGAGTGCCATATATGAACATATATATTGTGTGTAAAATGAACCACAGTGTTGAATTATAAGCCCAGAGTATAAAGTAAACTTCTGTGAGGTAGGGAGAGAATAAAAGAGAGTAAAGGAATGAATGTGATCAGAATGTGTGATATGCATGTATGAAGTTGTCAGAGAATAAATACTTTAAAGGCCGTTTTAAAAATCCTTGAGTATATATGGATATGAGTAAATGCTTACATTTAGATTTTTCAGCTGTATCCTAATGCCCTTTTCTGTTTCAGGATCCCATCTAGAAAACACATTCTGCTTAGTTATCCATCATGTCCCGTAGGCTCCTCCGGAATATGACAACAAGGTCTTTGATGGCCTACTGCCTTTGTGGGTGGATTCTAATGTGCTGAATGCCCTTCACTTGGGTTTTCTCTCATTTTTTTCCTCATGGCTAGACTAGGGTTTGCAAGACTATACAGGCAAAGTGCCATTCTTACTCTATCTCATCAAGGGCACAGGCAATAACCATTCTCATAACTTTTCCAGTGACCATGCTCACCAGAGGGGGTGCCAACCAGCTCTTGCCATTCTATTGTACAGACAGCATTTTTACCCACTTCTTCAGTCTGCTCTTTGGAAACCAGTTTCTAAACACTGCTTACCCAAAGGTGATATGGGGTTTAGCTTTGTTTCTCAAGGCTGGATGCATCTACATACGTTAGCCCAAGAATGTTTCACTGAAAGTTCTGTAATAGATGAGACAAGGTTTCCTGACCAACTTGAAAGTTTGGAACACACTAAGTAAAAAGAGTGCTGACTATGATTGCTCTACATAATTTCTTCCAGCCATTATTGTACTAACGCACATTATCAGTTTCCAATTTGGTGTATTAATGAAGAATGTTATAATTTATTTCTAGCCATAGCACCTCCTCCTTTTGTTCTTTTGGTCCTATTGTGATCTAAAATGTTCCTCAAACCTCATAATTAAGTGGGAGGCTTGTTTTAAAATACCAACTCTCACTAGGCCTAAATTCATACTTAAGTGAGAGAATCTAGGAGTTGGAATTAGAGAAATCAACTTTCATAAGCAATGTGGAGGTGTTGACCCCCCCCCCCAAGATGCAGGAATTGGAGGTAAATAGTATTTTGCCACCAGAGACCAAAAACTGAAGCTTGTAGGGCTTCACTGTTAATTTTAATTTCATCTATTCATTCAGAAATATCAAAGAATTTTGCCATTGAAGATACAAAAGTGAGGACAATACATGGATGTCAGTTCTGGAGTGCTCATGTTCTTTAAGGAAACTTTAAATTTTATCTCTCTCTCTATCTCTCTGTGTCTCTCTGTGTCTCTCTGTCTGTCTCTGTCTCTGTCTGTCTCTGTCTCTGTCTGTCTGTCTGTCTCTCTCTCTCTCTCTCTCTCTCTCTCTGTGTGTGTGTGTGTGTGTGTGTGTGTGTATAGATGTGTGTATGTGCACATGAATGAGACAGGACAACTTTCAAGAGTGGGTTCTTTTTTTCCAGTGTAGGTTCCAGATGTTGAACTCAAGACATCGAGCTTTTACTGAACACACTTTAACTTGCTAAGACATGCCATTAGCAGATTGCTCACATTCTTCTAGCAAGAGCTAGATGATTACTATTTGGATAACTGAACATATAGTTAGGAGGGGTCAGTAGTAGAAAGTGAAGTAAAGGAAAGCAGGGCATATATGTGATGAACGGTGCTGGAGTGTCTGTGCATACTTGCCAGGGAAGTTTTCTCTAACATAGAATTTGAAAAGATTCCAGAAAGAAATAAGGTCACAAGTTATTAGTTTAGGGAAATATTCTTGTGACAGGAAGAGGGAACAAAGATTCTGAGATGTGAACAGGGTTAGTACTGATGGGACTTGAACTTTTTTCTAGAATTTTGAGAAAAGATGGATGGAGATGACATCCCAAGAACATGTAGGCTAGGAGGTAGACATTAACACACATATAGTCAGGACTGAGTGCTGTGTATCCATGCTAAGCTGGCTCCTCTGGAACTGACAGTTATATGTGAAAGTTGGTAGGGTAAGGCAATAAATAAAATCAGGATGGTATGAACAAAGGATCTTTACATATGATTGCCTGATAGTAACTATTCAGAAAGACATTGCACAGGAACACAAAGTTCCACAAGCTCATTAGAAGCTTGTATCTAAGTACTTCCATGTGGACATCTGCCCAACAACTGCCTTTCAACCTCAATACAACATCATTCTTAGTGTCAGCTACAGTGGCCAAAGATTGTTGTTTCAAAATACTTGCTATAATCCATTTTTCCCTTTATAATCTTACCTTCTCTCAACATGTTAATTCACTCATGGCTGAAATAATTCATAAGTTCCCATACATCACTCTTTTAGTTCCAGATAAATATTGCTATCCTTTAGACCCTAAAGTTTAGAGAATATCTTTTTGATTCTTCTGTATTTTAGGGTACAAGCTACAGTAGGAAAGTAGAGGCTCAGTGGGGACTTCAAGTGCTCTGAAATGAACTGAAATGGAAACTTGGATTGTAACTCTTCTTGCCCTCACAGCTTAAAAAGAATATAGCACATGGTCAAATCAATCTCTAAGAAATGTATGCTAGTTTCTGTATATACTGGAGAGGAGAGAGAAGGTACATGAAGAATAAAAGGCAGTATCATACCAGATAAATGAACAAATCTTTGCTATAGAGCTACCTAAAATGTTTTATGGAAAGAGGCAAGAAAATGATCCATCAATAACAGCTCCCATTTATTATGAAATGTTATTGTAAGAAAGCAAAACTAGGATTACCTTGCACATGCAGAAATGATTACGCACACTGCTAGGAGAATTGCCTGAAAGGAGACCTTATTCATCAAGCCAGCTCCTGAAGGAAGAAGAAATCAATCATAGATCACTGCTAATTAAATAACCCTGGAAAACAAATTTCTGCTAAACCTGTTTCATAGTTTTCAGATGTAGGTCATTTTAAACAATCAATCATCAATAACAAGATAAAACTCATGCCAAGTGTGGCTGGAATAATGGCTCAATGGTTAAGAGCATGCCCAGTACCTACATAGTGGCTCACAACTTTAGTTCCAGGAGATCTAATGCCCTCTTCTGGCCTCTGTGGGCTCCTGCACACACATGCTACCTATAAACTCATGCAGACATATACACCTGTGCATAATTTTTTTTTAGAAATCATGTCACATTATCTAGGTCCATTGATTAGAAAACTCTACAGTCAATGAATTAAATTTCCTCTCTCACAGCAAAATAAGAGATTATGCAACTCAAAATGTTTCAGACTTCGTGTTTGCTTTGATATTGGAAGAAACCCTTGTAGAATGTATGCTAAAGTCAGAACACTAAAATATGATGATGATTGTGACCGTGTCAACTACAATAATAAGGATGCCTATCATCTGCAGAGTGTTTTATAATTCACAAATACTTTTGATACATTAGCTTATTCAATTAGCCCCAAACCATGCAAGGTAGGAAGCATAATCTCAGTTTTGCAAATGAGTAGACCAAGACTGAGAAACACGGTGCAATAGTTCAAGATCACACAGCTATGAGGTGCCAGAGCCAAGATCTAAAACCACATCTAGACAGGACATAATGTTTTGTCTGAAAGGACATGGAAACATTTCCATGACATCAGGCATGGAAAGACAATTGCAACTTTGCATGCTGGAAATCTCTAAAGACCAAGAAGAAAAAAATATATGTATCATGAAGTATTTATCCTTTCAAAATTCTGTAATCAGTGAACTATTTCAATGGTGTCAAATCATGGAAGTTCCCAGCAGTTATAATTAGAAAACTCATGAGAATCATGACCTTGAGTCTCAGACTAATCACCCTTAAGAAATCAGAGCTGATGTAAAGATGAACATATGAGGATGTAAAAATATATTTATGAATAGATCTCAACTTAATTTCCCCCCAAATGCTACAGAAGCTTAATTTTGCAACAGTTGTCTAAAACTCAGAAAGACTTTAGACTGTGAATGTTTTTATTTTTGTGATTTGTGCTGGAAATGAAAACAGAGTTAGCTATAAATCTCACTGAACCCCTAGTGTGGGTGGAATCCTAAAGTCTGTCAAGTCAAACTGGAGCAATAGTAAATTATGTCACTCAGGGTGTGGAGGATTTATGTATACTGTGAATTAAATTATTGCAGGTTCAGTGGAATGTTAACCATTCATCTAAAGTGTGTTTACATTCTCTTCTGATCTCATGTGCAGTTAAGGAAAATAAACCCAGATTGAGACACTGCGAAGAGTGCTGGCTATGCACACTGAAGGGTGAGTGTGTGTACCTTTGCATTCTGTTGTTCATTGCTCCTTCAGTGGCCATTGATTTGGTACTTCTTCTGACTTAGCTCATCAGGAACTTAATTCCAATTAAGCTTTGAATCCTCCAACTCCTCTTTCCTTTACATAATCTCTCCCTTTCCCTCTCCCTCTCCCTCTTCCTTCCCCCTCCCCCTCTACTCCCCCTCCTGCTCACCCTCCCTTCCCCCTCCTGCTCCCCTCCCCCTCCCCCTCTCTCTCCATTTTAGCTCCTTCTCTTTTCTTCAACATTTTTCATATTTAAGTTTTCTTTTCTTTCTCTCTTCCCCATCTCAACCCCCCCTCCAAAAAAAAAAATCTGCACCTACACACCACTGAGTTCAGTGGGTGTCTATTTGCTGGTTTTGAAGGCAATGCTATATTCTTGGTAGGGAATCCCTTTTCCTGCTAGAGGGTGAAGCAGCTGGATTCTTATATTTCCCATCCCAGCATTTAACCTATTCAAAGCCTTTTGTAAACTCATATACATATCAACAAAGTGATTTTTTTGCCATGAAAATGGAATGCTCCCAGAACAGATGTAACAATTCTAGGTCTCATATCATAACTCCAAATGAACAAAATCTCTTCTGATGGACTGGAGATCTGAAGGATATGTGTTGAAAGAGTCTCCAGGAGCCACCATGGGAAGATGGGCACTGAGGAACAGCACAAATACAGAAGAGATGGAAAGGAGGCAAAGACTGGAAAAGTGCTGGGTTCTCTGTTTGGAATTATCATTTACATAAGGCAGTAAATTCTATCACCTTAACTCAGGCCTGGAGCTCAAAAGACCTAACTGATACAAATAATGGCATGCAGGCCAGTGTTATTTGAATCGCCTGTGTCACGGGGGTGGGGGGGCGCACAAGAAGAAAAAGAAATGATGGAGATGGCTGAGCATGTCAGATCTCAGCGATAAGGAAAATAAATATTCTCAGTGAACTTGTACATGGAGAGTATGGTGGAATAATGGGAGAGCAATTTACTCCAGCCACCAAGCAGGAGGGGACCAAGAAGGCCGATCAGAAGTAATCTCATTTCAAGTGGGCATTGGAGAAAAGTAGGAGCCATCCAGGTACAGGAGATAGGACAGATAGTCCAGTTGCAACTAGAGCACACACTTGCCATGGTCACATTCTCTACAACGAGTGTACAAGGCTTACTTCATCTGTAGAATGTTGGTATTCTTATATTTAAAATAAACTCACACACTTATGAATTCATTCACCACAGTCAGGGAGAATTTGTTCTCCCCAGTCACTGTATGGTTGATTTGGGATCCAAGGATAACCATGAACTTAGGTTCAGAGAATGATGAGAAATGCAGGCAAGCATGCAACAATGGGGTAGCTCATGGGCATAAGAGAGAGGAGCTCTGGGAGAACAGTGAAGGCTAGGCTCCTCCCTAAAGGAGGTGGCTGCTGACACTCAGTAGGTATTGATAGCCTGGTGGTTATCTATGCAGTCAAATCTAGCTTTTCTGCTATTGAAACACCTGTACAGGGAACTTAAAGATCCTTTAGCACTTACTGAACAGTTGCAGTAGGAATAGATTGTGCAGGGCATATGAGTAAGTCCCTGGTGGGATGCTCAGTGGGACACTCTCCATTCATGGTTTATAGAGACAAGTAAAGACTGGATCATTTCACTCAATCTCCACCTCCTTCAGTGATATCTATTGAGCATTCATGTGGACAGGACACAGTGTACAACCTCCTAAGCTGTTTTCATTGCAAAGCAAAAGGTAGGATCATTTCTCTGCACAGATTCAAGGTTAAATTTTCGAGTTTAGCATCTGCTTGCAGAGCTTAGTACATTTTTCCTGTGGTGGCTCCTTGCACTGTAGATTACAGGTGGAGCTCTGAAATGTGAAATCTCTGCAAGCTTAGCAGAGTGAGCTCAGCTCTCCTCCCCTGAATGTGAGACACCATGAAAATATCATTAATCCACTGCTGACAAACCAGAGTCATCAGCACACTGGTGAGCGTCTTTCATTACTCATGCTAGAAAATACCAAGAGCTGAATAGTAATTTCCTTCCTGAGGCATAGCACTAAAAGATGTGGGCTTTTTGTTATTGCTGTTGCTTTTCTTTTTCTTTTGTTTTTGTCTTTTTTCTTCATTTTTTTCTCCTTTTAGAGCATATCGAACACATGCTAATGACCAAGAAGTAAATAATAGAGACCTGTCATCCTTCCCCTCAGCTTTATCAAAACCTAGTGCTTATCAGGCATCACGATTCTTGGAAAATGAAACACTGTAAACTCAGGGCTGCTGAAGACTTCATGACTATACTCAAAGGCAGTCACTTCTTCTGTATCATATGTACACCAGCAGGAGCCCAGGTCCTCCCCTCCTCAAGAAGGTGGATACCAGCTCCTAAATGCACGTTAGTCATTGCTATGTCACTCTTAGGTGGCAAGAAGAAAGAACTGCTTGGGTGTGGCAAAGATTTAAAAGGACTTACTTGAATGCACCAAAATGTTCTTTTCGAAATGCCCTGATGCTTTCATCTGAAGCTGAAGAGAGGAACTCTGGGAGCTTTTTCTGAGAGGCTGAGGTAGGATGTAGCCAGAAGAGGAGGATTCTGTGATTGGCTTCTGAGACTCCCAACCATCACTCAGAGAAGAACAGTCTAGATCACTTCCTGGAAAAGCAAAAGAGTTTAATCTCTCTCTCTCTCTCTCTCTCTCTCTCTCTCTCTCTCTCTCTCTCTCTCTATCTCTCTATCTCTCTTTCTCTCTCTCTCTCTCTGTGTATGTGTATAGGTCTGTCTGTTTTATCTATCTATCTATCTATCTATCTATCTATCTATCTATCTATCTATCTATCTATCCATCGTCTATCTATCTCTGTGTGTAGGTACATATATCTGATGATGCTGTTGTACTTTTTATTTTTGTTTCTATGATGAAACACCCCGACCAAAAGAGATTTGGCAGAAGACGAAAAGTGTTTATTTAGCTTAAAGTTCCAGGTTACAGTCCATCATTTTAGGTAAGTCAAGGCAATAACTCAAGCAACTAGTCTCAGTAAACTCCCAGTTAAGATCAGAAAGAAACAAGGTCACCCATCGTGATGACTTGCTTCTGCTCAGTCAGCTTCTTTCATTCTGATGCTGTTCAGGGGGCCCAGCAAAAGCATTGATGCATTTGCATAGTGGGCTGAACCAATTAGCAAGCTAGATAATTGCACATAGACATGCCCCACCTGATCTAGACAATGCCTCACTGAGATCCTCTCTCCTGAGTGACTATAGGTTGGGCCAAGTTGACAATAGAAACTAACCAGCAGAGCTGCCCTGTGTACAGTTCCCAATAATCAGAACAAAAGCAACATTGCCTACTGCACTAGTGGAGGGGAGTAAGAGGAGCCTGCCTGGAGGTGTTTTAATCTGTTCCCATCTTTTGAGGTATAAAAGACATATCTTTAGAACACAAATAAGCAAAGATGAGAGGAATGAGAGTTTGGTAAAGGAATCCAACTATAATGTAGTTACAATAAAGTGGCCCAGCAGAGTTCAGGGAAAAATATAGCTTTACAACAAGATGGAGAACAGACCACAGAAAGCATTGATTTCCCATTGGAAGAATAGGGGCTCCATTTATAGACAATAGACTATTCCTTAGTAAGAATGTCATGATGTACATATTCCTGTGGTATTTCACCTGGCTAAAACAATGTACAGTTTGATATATAGTAAAATCCAGGTGGCCCCTGAAGAAATCATGAAATGGTACCCTAACATCATATAGGCAAGGCCATGGGTTATCTCATCTTCAATCTCCAAGTGATGTTAGGTGATGAACTAGTTTATTTGAAGGATATCTGTGAGCATATGAGCCTCACATCTTAAAAACATCAAACTTTATTGCAGCGATAACTCGTTCTTCTAATTTGCCCATTCACTCATTTGGCATCTAGTCTATTGAATGTTACTATATATCAGACCACACTGTTGAGAAGCAATAGCAGAGTAGATAGGTGTCACCATTTGTTTTGTGAAGTTTGTATTCAGGTAGGAGCAGAGTAGCAGAATATATTATGATAGATGTCACTATAGAAACCCACTCTCTAGAAACCACATTGAAACACTGAATGAAATTGTGAATAGCAAATACATGCTTTGTTTTATCATTCAAACAGAATACTTGGTGCAAATCGTTTCTAATGCATTCTCTTATAATGGTTCATTCACAAATACATTTTCCTTACCCTGGAATTAGCCTACCAAATGCTTCTAAAATAACAGCCAAGTTAAATCTCAGATCTATGTACCACAAAATTTGAAGCATGCTATGATAACTCCTAAAATCATCAGGTGTCTTCAAAATAATGTCACCATGGAGTGATTCTGGGTTGTTGACTTTTGAACTGACTCTAAGGTTTAAAAACCCTAAACTTCCTAAACTAGAACTTTTCTGGAAAGGATGAATGCAATAAACAAGAATGACTTTCAGTTACATAGGAAGTACTACACCCTGACTAAGCAGAACCCATTGATTTGGTTCATCTGGCTTGAATGTCCTAGGAATTCTCAAGTCTCTGCCTTTGATGGTCTGTGTAATATCTACCCTCAGGTTAGTTTCCCTACCTTGTCTTTAAGTGAGAATTTGAAACAATGCAGAACACACTGGCTTGGAGACAAGGACATTCACATAGTACAGGCAAAATTCCTGCATAGAATGACTTAAAAGATGGCACATATCCAACACACATTCTTTTAAAGCTGCATGCTTAAGCTCAAAAGAAAAGGTTATTCCCAGCAGGCAAGCTGAGGCCACTTAAAACCCTAAACAAGAGCTGTGGCTGAAACTGACAGGGATGGGGGTGGAAAGGTGGGACTTAAATGTCGTAATTAAAGGGCTGCAGTTTAGAGGGTTCTATAGGGCATGGACAACGGCCCTTTATTCTTAAAGGGGACAGAAAATTAGAAGCAAGTCCCTGCAGGGATGCAATAGTCTATTCCCTTATGAAAAGATAAGAGAGGGAGAGAGAGAGAGAGAGAGAGAGAGAGAGAGAGAGAGAGAGAGAAATTCAGTAACCCAAGTCCAGTCAGTGAATGGGAGGAAACTATCTCCTTGATGTTTTCAAAGTGGATTTCAAGTTGTAATTTGTACTAACCCAAAGAGTTAATATTTATTCTATTAGTACTGACCCTTGATACTGCCAGGAACCAGTATAAAGGCTAAGTGCAGCATCACTTAGTACAAACGACATGGCTTCCTTCAGAGAATGCACAAGAGAAATGTTCACTGCATCACAAAGTGCACAGAGATATCTCACATGGGAAAGCATAATAAATATGACTATGAAAGGTGAAGAACCCTAGGTAAAAGACGCTCTAAAGACTCGTGTGATCACTGCTTGGACTTTAGCTTTGACAAGCTGGCCCGACATTAGGGAAATTATTATCTAATTAGAAAATGTTTAAAAACCAGGTGATATTGTGAATGAGAAAAAACAAATTATTTATCTCTATTCCATCATTTCACACAAAGTAGGTTAGTACAATTTCCTCTTTGAATTGGATATCTAGGGAATTACCCCTCCATGAAAGAATTTATTTTATCTTTCCCTAGATTCTTCTAGGCTCAATACTTATCATATACTCTAAATACCCTGAATTCACTGTGGGAAAACATATAACTTCTGCCACTTGATCCTTATAAAACTGAACATGTATAGTGACAGGGTCTCCAGAAAGAGCACAACTGAAGTGTGGTGAGGAATAGCTATGACCCTAAAATTGTTTTCCAGAGAGCAAGAACTAAAAAGCAGAGAAGAGAAAGAAGTCGGGAAAGCTACTTTTTCCATGCAATGGGAACCTCAAGTGGAACAATCTGAAGTTGATTGGTCCTAGTTAACAATCAGAAAGGCTTCTTTCTGTTTCCACTGGTATCAGGGGATGCCCAGCACATAAGATGACTGAGGAAAGAAGATGACTGAGGTGGGTGGAAGAACTGAAGCAAGGTAGGCTACAATGACACTCCAGGGAAGCCCTCAAGCCAAAGGATCTCAAAAACAGCAGCAAAGATAGAAAAAACAGATGCTTTATGGACGTAGAGCAAGAAGGTCTATTTGTCTGCTCAGTACACTTATTATATACCTTGCATGGATTGCTCTGTTCAAGGAACTAGAGGAGCCAAGTCATATTAGAGTGAATGTCTAGGAAAGGACTTCTGAGTATGCCTTGAGGAACACAGGAAGACTTCACAGAAGAGGCAGGGCTGGACCAGAAACCTGGAGGATGAGTACAAATTCTACCAGGAGAGTGAGAAGATAATGGAGCAGGTACAGAGATGGAAGATCAGAGGAAAAGGTGGGCAAAGGTCAGACATCAGTCTGAGAAACGATATGGTAGGTTCCCAGTGAGCAAGTTCTACATGGCTAGATGGGAGAATGAGCCTAGGGAAGTACCACAAGATGATTCTGATGGGACTGAGTCCAGGTTCAAAGCTTCCTATCACACTCAGGATCTAAGATTATTCTGTGAGGAGTTTGGAGTCATTGATGAATATCCAGAATGAATGTAACATGATTCTCGTGGCTAAAGCATTCTAAGCAATGAGCCCTGGAAGCTTGTGCGTCCTTACTGAAGGAGAAACAGTGATCCAGGAAAACTAATAGACACTTGGGTCCTCTTATAACAAGTGTTTTAAATTAGCTGGTATTTAAATTGAGTAGTATCACTATGTCTGTGGCATAGCCTAGATACTGAGCCAATGAGCTGAGGCTTTTGGATAGGGGAGTCCCTGCCATGCATACATATTCCTTTCTCCCATTCTCCTGTAGCTTATGGACACCTGCCAAAGAAGTCTAAGGAAGCATCATTGCTGGTTGCTATAGAAAAGGAAAGTGGCAGGTAACCAGTAAGGACCACACAGTAGAGCTTATCCTAGAGCATGCTCCCTGTAGCACTGCTCACAAGAGTCAAAATACAGATTCAAGTTGAGTCCATAGGTGAACGCATAAATAAAATGCAGCAAGTGTATGCAATGGGATGTATTCAGCCTTAAATAAGGAAGATGATCCTGCTGCTTGCAACAACAGGTCAGGACTTGCATGACCGTTCGCTAAGATAAATAAGGCAGTCCACTTCTATAAGGATCTAAATAGATAAACTTACAGAAGCAGAGAATGCAGTAGTAGTTACCAGGGCTTCAAAGGTTAGGAGGTGGAGAAAATTGAGAGTATCGCATTTCTGTTACAATAAGTGGATACATTTTAAGGGTGTGTGTGGCACAGTATGGTGCGTGTAGTTAACAATATGATATTTGTTTTTTTAAAGATAGATTTTGTTACATGTTCTTAAAACACACCTACACCTACACACAAACACAGAGAAGGATATAAGATGCCTTGGGGGAGCTGTTTGGTATGTCCTTTATGCTAATTATGGTGAGAAGTAACAGGTGTTTGCATATATCTACCGCATTAAGTTATGCACATTAAATGTGTATGTTTTTGTGTATCGATTATACCTTGTAAAGCTGTTAAAAAACACAGAGAAAGCCAGATGACCATATTAACATGGATGTGAGAAAGGACCCAGGATATTCCTGACTAATCACACATTCCTAACAGGATATTCTATGATTCCAGGGCTTGAGGCAGGCTCTCTGGTAACAGGAAAAATGTCCTTGTGCTGTTTCCCAGGACTACCTGGTCTAACTTAAGAGAATTAGTGCTGAAAATCGAATGAAATAAAACAAAGGGCTCTTGTCTGGCATTCTTGAAATCCTACCCAGAACATTTAAATAATGGCGTTAAACCACCGAGAAACAATACAAATTCTTAATATCCAAAGTGACCAGGGAGACACATGTCTCTAAAAAGACATCTTTTGTCCCAACTCATACTTTTCTATGACTGATTTTCATCCTTTGATAAGTTTAATAATAAATTAATGGTTCTTGCCACGCCAAACATTTCAGCAAATATTTTTAGTTAAATCGTACTTGAAAGCGTTAAGGGCTAAGGGAAGATCCTGTTCTATTCAATTATCCATGTGAGAATTCTCTATTCTCTTTCAGGGTGACTCACAGCTCCAGGAACACATTCCAAATTGCAGTTTGGCAGTGGGGGGAGGAGGGTGGCCCCAGGGAACTGCAAAAATGCCAACAACTAAAGAGTGAATTGCAACTAATGAGGAAAGGTGTCTCTTGCAGCTGGAGAAGGGGTCAGATGAGGACAAATCAAGTCGGCGAAATATCCTTTAGACTGAAAAATGAAGCTTGAGAAAATCAGGGGAAATAGTGTTTGATTGCAGCCTGCGTGGGGAGAAAATAGCCAAACAATTTAATTTTGAATTCTTCTGGAGTCTTCTAACTAGGCCATATTTCCAGAGAAAAACAAATTGCTGATAAATCAAGAGGCCTTGAGTAAAACTGGAAAACTAGATGTCTGAGGAAATGTGATTCTAGCTGACAGCAGAAATGAGAGCTTCCCAACTCTTGTATGCACCCAGGTTGACTAATTACTGATTTTTTGGAAGGGGTGGTTTAATTTGTTATATTTAGAAGATATTTGACAACCATGAGAATTTTAATAAGATACCTCATGAATGTGCAGCACGACTGTGGTCCAACTGCTTTCAAGTTGTTTGGGCATATTTGGAAGAACCAACTATGGAAAGCAGATGCCAATTTCCAAATATGTGAAAATGGTCTTTGTAAAAGCCATTCTCTAGTGCTGTAGTTTAAGTGTGAAATGTCTGTTATGAACTCACATGTTGGTCTCCAATTGGTTTGGAAAGGTCATTGGAGTCCTTAGGAGGTGGACTTTTGCTGGAGGAAGCAGGTCATCCAAGTAGGCTTTGGGGATTTATATCACAGCTCAACCTCCTATTTTCTCTCTGCTCTGGATTCACAGGCACAATGTGACCAGCTGCTTCACTCTTCTGCCTTCAGATCTTTCCTGCAGTGCTGGACTGTATACCTTGAAACTGTGAGCCAAATAAGCCCTTCCTCCTCTAAGTTGCTCTTTGTCTGGAATTTTGCCACAGAATAAGAAAGTAACTAAGACACTAGTTGTAGTTACCAGACACCGTTTTCATGTTCTTCCCATCTTATGGAAATTGGCTTCTCTTGATCACTTACTTTTTTTTTTTTTTTTGTCAAATTGCCTCTTTTAAGATTTTTATTGCAAAGAAAAAAAACATAGTTTCAATTATTTATAGTCACAATGAGTAAATAAATGCAAAAAGTAAAATATGTAAGACTGCTAAATACTGAGCATGTCCATTGGCAAACTAGGGGCTGGAGAGATGGTCCAGCAGTTAAAAACATTTGACCCCAGTTTGGTTCCCAGCACCCACAGGGCAGCTCACAATCAGGTTTTAATACCAACTCCAGGGTGCCATAGCCCTCTGGCCTTGGAAAGTACATCTACACATAATTAAAAATAATAAAATAAATCTTTGTAGAGTGAATGTGTAGAACATCAAACCATTGATTCAATATTGATACTTTTAATGAACTACTGCATTTCATCTTCACAACAACCCTACATGCTATTTTTCTTTATTCTTATATTAGTAAAGAAGAGGATGATCAGAAAAGTTAATCAATGTGCCCAAGAATACTCAAGTAGGAAGAGGCAGCTCCAGGACATGAATTTGGGGGCACTTAGCCCAAAGCCCAAGACAGGTCCTTTCAGCACTCTGCTTTCCTGTCTTCCAGAGCTGTTGTGGGCAAAAGTTTTCACACCGTCTTCCAAACGAAACACATCCATTTGTTAAGCTTCTCCCACTTCCTTACAATCTCATTTAATCTGTCAGAAACCTGTCAACTCTACATCAAAAAATTATCTTTCTTCTATTTATTCTGTACTTTCTTGGAATGCTTGATGCTTTTCTTCTGAGCTCACACCAGTTACTCTCTGTGTAATCTTCTCTTGCATACTACTGGAAAACTGACATCAAAAATCCAAATCTGTTGTGTTATCATCCTGCTTAAGATGCGTCGAAATGCCCATGAATCATTAGATAATCTCTGTCTTCTCAATAAGGCACAGAAGATTCTTCAGCCCTCTACCATCTGTCGTTTCTGGGCCAACCCCTATGTCAGCCTCCTGTCTGTGTCCTGCTTAGATTTCCTTGTTTTGGCAGGAACTAGAATGCACTTGGTTTCATTAATCATTTGTTCATCTTATGAGACAGATACCTCATTGATATGTTCTTCTTTTAAAATGAGTCTAGTGTCATATACACCTTCATACACACACACACACACACACATACACACACACACACACACACACACTCACATGAATCTTCATATCATTCCAATGTTAATTCCTGGTTTTGCTAATATTCTGAAGCACTATAAAATATTACCAGTGGGAAAAACTGGATGGATAGTACAAATTTTAAATCTCACCACTTTCCCCTTAATTTTCTCTGTGCAAGCCACAGTTTTTAACATGATCAATAATATGTTTTGCCTATTTCCACCAACAAAATACAATTTCCATAAGAATAAGATGCTTTATTGGCTTTGTTCAACACTATATTCAGAATATAATCAGGTTTAGGCTCAGTAAATATATATACTTACTATATATTTATATATTACATTATATATATATATGTACACACACATACATGCATATAATCTTTAAAATTAAAGGAGTGAGTTCTTGTAGAGTTCTCAACCTGAGACCACCCATTGGAATGGTCCATTCTCATAAACATCTGAGTTGTCTGAGTCAAATGCATGTAAGGGAAAGGAAAGAAGGTGAAATTAAAGCCAGGATCAGAGACATGGGGTCAAGACAAGAACAATGCACAGGAAACCATGATCAGATGGGGCTCATTTTGAGTTTAGCTCTCTGCTGTCACATTTAACATCATTTTTTGTTCTGGACTCTTTATTCTCATTTTATACTGGTTGCTAAAAATTTAAACCAGTTCTGACTAAGAAGCAAAAGAAAGTCTAACAAATTTATATGTGATAGGAAGGAATGACTAGCAATAATATATATCGTGGCAAGTCTAGAATCCCAGTAATTGAAAGGCAGCCTAGAAAAGGCATAAATGCCATTTATGTTCCCATCTGCTTAATAAGCCACTCATTTCTTAAGCCCCTCTTGGATGTTATTATACCTGAAATCCTTCTGGCCTTATCTAGGATGAGCTCATACCACCTTTCTGGCTTATGTACTAGCTTTCTCTTCTTCATTCTCTCCATGTTCCAAACTCTGCTATAGCACTTAAAGCATCATACGGTAGCTATTTGGAAACACAGCTCCCTCCCTATCTGAGAAAGGAGTTTCCCATTAGGGTTGTGTCTTATTCAGCTTAGAACAAGTGCTTAGTCCAGTTGTTTCCAGACAGCATGAAGTCAAGAATTTGATGAATGAACAACAAGAGACATGGCTTGGAGTTTCTATCACTGCATTTGAATGGAAGAATACATAAGCACATATCTATATTAGCTATATCGTTTCTATATATATGTTTCATCTATTTCAACAGCACACACATATGTATATGCATATGTGTACATATACCTTGTTTTTAAACTAAGGCAATTGAGACTTAATGAAGTTACCATCCCAGTATGCTCAAACTGAGGTTTGAATCCTGATTCCAGAACACAGTTTCCAATACATATCTTGTAAGGTTGCCCCCATTATTACTTCCCCACTTCTATTCTGTATATCAAAAGCTATATTGGAAACAGGCCAATTTTTCTGAGTATGGTCAACAGTCTGACACAGATATTTAAGTTCTCATTTTTTGCACAACATGAAGGCTTTTGTAGTTTAATATATGGCAAGTACAGAAACATGGCAATGAAATTTTAATCTCTGGCTTCACCCTCTCCAATAAGATATTAATAATATCTGAACTGTGCCTTGGGCCAGGACTATATGATTGCTATTCAGAAATGGCATCTCCTCATGGAATGAAAAAGCAAAGATCACCATTTTCATTGCAGTGGTACCTACCAAAGCTCCTGATTCCGTCCAGCCAGAGATCCTCATTTGGGACTGAGTCAACATCTCCAAAGATACTTCCATGAAGCCAAGACTTAGAGGCTCGGGGGTTCAAGAGAGAAGAAAGAGGACGGTGGGGTCTCTTTTTCTTTCTAAATATTCTGGGAAGAAATGAAAGCAGCCTGATGAGCAGCAAGTAACAGTCACTTTGGGTTGAAAGAAATCCAGTGGTAATGACTTAATGCACACAGTAAGTACAACCCAAATTAGTGTATTCAAATAATTCTGATTTCCCCACCAAAGTATTTGAAAACTATGTTTATTTATTGTGCTGAATAGTTTTATGTCAACTTGACTGTAGCTAGAACTATCAAAGAGGAAGGAAAGTCAATTGAGAAAATGGCCATAAGACTGGACTGTAAGCAAACCAGCAGGGCCTTTTCTTAAATAGTGGTTGATAAAGAAAGGCCAAGCCATTGTGGGTGAGGCCATACCTGGGTTTGTGCTCCTGGGTTCTATAAGCAAGCAGACTGAGAAAGCCAGAAGGATCAAGCCAGTTAGTAGCACCCCTCCATGGCTTCTCCATTAGCTCCTGTTTCCACATTCCTGCCCTTATTATGTTTGATGATGAACTGTTATATGAAAATGTGAGTGAAATAAACCATTTATTCCCCTACTTGCTTTGGTCATGGTGTTTCATCACAGCAATAGTATCGCTAACTAGGATATTTATTATTTTCTTTTTTTCTATTACTATACAAACTTTATGAAAGTGTATGAGATAATTGTTAAAAAAAAATGTGTTTCATATTGGATCATGGCAGAAAATACAGGTGGAAAGATACAAAGGGGCAAATAATAAAGAACCCTGCATGTTTCCTTGGTAGACCTGGGGCTTAATGTTAGTGTAAAGAAACCACAGGAATGTATCTTGGAGAAGGGAGGGGTAAATGGCTTTTATTTCCAAAGACTCTTAGTCACAGAAGGCTTGGGACCGGGAAATATTGAAAGTTCATGATAAGGTCAGTTCTTGGGCACCTGTCTGGGATGCACTAAGCCCTGTTATGAATATAATTTGTTAGTGAGAAATGCTAAGGGGCTAAAACAGAGCCAAGTAACATGAAGAGGAAATGGATTGATTTTATCATGACAGCTTTTTATTGTTCTGTGGGGCTCTTAGATGTATTTTGAAGATGTATTTTGAAGTGGCATTTCCCCGGTGTAAAGGTAGGTTAGAGAAAGCCTTTGGTTTCATTTATTTAATTTGTTTAGTGTGTGTGTGTGTGTGTGTGTGTGTGTGTGTGTGTGTGTGTGTAAGCCAAAGGTTAACCTTGAATATCTTTCTCTATCATTTTCCATCTTATTATTCGAGACAAGGCCTCTATTGAACTTGGAGCTTTCTGGTTTCACTAAATTGGTTGACCAATGAGTTCCAGAACTGCACATGCCTCTGTCCCCTCTGCCTCTCCAGTGCTGGGCTCACAGATGCACAATGCTGTGACGAGCTTTTGTGTGGATGCTAAAGATCATGTCTTCATGCTTGAACATAAGACATTTGACCTTCTGAGCTGTAGGAATGTGAAGGGCAGTCTGGTTTTTGGTTGAGCTGAGGTTTAAAACCTCAGTGACCCAGCAGGGGATCCCCAGCAGGGTATAACTGTGCAAGGGATGGTAGGTGTTTTGCCATGCTCCTGGGCCCCAGATTTCTGACAGGAGGCGCAGCTATCCATAGGTCTGTGACCATCAGTCATGTAAGGGAAATGCCCCAAACCCCTCCACAGGTAAAGGACACATCAAGACAGATCTCTATTTTAATGAGGTACCTAAAGGTCTGGAGGCTTAGCCAATAAACTCCCCTTCCCAGACACTTCTCTATGCAAAAGGTATTGAACCTCAGGCCTACCCTGAGAAAGTGGAGTACGGTTTTACACATCGCCACTCTCTGCCATGACAATAAACACCTTAAAACCATGGACTGTCTCTTTTCATCAGGATCTGCCATGGGGAGCGAATGAACAGGCCTTCATCTAAAGAGCCGTGTCTAGTCTCCTGAAGAAGGCCTCTCAGTGCTCCCAGCCACGGCCTCCACCAAGCCAAGCAACCTGTGGACAAGCCAAAGACTTGGTCCCTGGCAGGATGCAGTGGCTCCTCCCTACCTTTCCCCATTGGCTCAGTGCTAGATCCAGCCCGCAGGTCTCTACTGTGTTCTCAGCTCTTCTACAGCACCCAGCGGTGCCTGGGGTGCCCAACAACCTGAGAAACAAATGGTACTGACCTTGTCACAGGCCTGGGATCCCCAAACCGGCTCTATAGAGTCCTAAGGACCCCAGGCCTGCCCCACACCCCCAGGCGGCGTCCTGCAGCTTCTCACAGCCTGACACCCAGAGTGGGGTGAGTGTGGTCAACCTTTCTGCATCTCGCCTCCCCCAGTGGCCCGAGTCCTGGGGCGGATGCGGGACACCCCATTTAACCCAACACAGCCATTTCACAGATCCTAAGCCCTAGGTATTCATTATTCTCAACTAGGATAATTTTAGCCTTCCTTCTTGCAGGAAGTCCCTTTCTTAAGCTGTTTTCCCACCAGCTACTTGCATTCTCCTAACTGTATCAAGGTTTCTCAGAGTCCTTTGCCTGTACCTTTCTCCATTTCCTACTTCATTTTAGCAGACATGCTATTGCTTTAACAATTCACCTTCAACATTTCTAAGAAGCTTGTTAATACCTGTTCCCCCACGCAAAACTGGCATCTTTCTCTTTCCCTCCACTCTCTTTAATACCAATTTCCACCCTAGCACACGTATCACTTTCTTTTACATTTATTTGTTTTTATGTTGATTCTACCTGATTTCAGTTCCTCTTTTATTACCATACTCTTGAGCAGCAGTGAGCTACTTGTAAATGTGCAGATGAATGAATGTTGGCCAGAATGGCCTTGAGATGCCCTATACAGTATCCTCTACTTACTTAACTAAGTTCTCCTTGTACACCACACTGGTATGGGAGGGGTTCAGTGTGATGTGGCCATCTGGGTCACAGAGGAAACTGTCCTCAGTCCAAATGTAGTAGCCATTGGTGAGGAGTCGGGGGCTTCTGCGGCAGATATAGTGGGAGCCTGTCAGGGGGTCTATGGAGCAGCATTCAAAAGAACTGTCTCCATCCAGGAAGTCACAAGTAAAGCTAAAGAGAAAAAAGAGGAGAGTCCTTTAAGTCTCTACCATGTACCTACAATCACACAAGACCCACATAACCATGTAGTCATTGTGAAAGAAATTCCATTCTTCACAATCATGATGCCAACTACATCCACAGCCCTTATCAATGGTGCTCTTAACTATCAGGGCTTAGGCATTGAACCACACAGCATTTAGTTGTTTTCTATTTTGAACTTTGGTGACAACATTCTGGACAATGAGCCTCTTCACCTTAGGATAGACCTATACTCTTGATATTAGGTTAATTTTTTTTTAATGGAAATATCACCAAACTTCCTCTCTGGGATGTTGAAATTCATAGTTTCCTTCATTCAATACAGCTCATTTCATAAGCTACATCACTGTCCTTGCCACTGTAATAGTGAAATTATGATTTCCTTTCTTTTCACCTCCCCCCATTTGGGAAGCATTCAGCTGCCTGACGGCAGCTTCCATATCTTACCCAAATCTATTCTTTTCTACGCTTTCCCCATTTATACAACTTATCTCTCTGTGGCAGAAGCCACAGACGTTGAACCATGTGCTGTTTTACTCTGACTCCTTTTCTCTGTTTCCTAGAGAAAGCAACCTTTTCTTTCTTGTGACAAGAAAGGGGCACTTAGGTGTATCCATCTAGAGGAGACAGTGATGAGCACCTCCCTCATTATAGAATTCCTTCCTTAAGTTACAAAACCTTTATGGTCATCTACCTCCATCACCAACATATTGTCTTAGCACTAAACCAATGGTCAATTCTAGTATTTCCCCCATAGAGTTAATCATGTCATCTGTGCAAATGTCTGTGTCAACTTAACATGAGAATATCAGTATGAGGTAGACCAAGGAGACGAGAGTTTGCATCTAACAAGAGCGAGGTGCTTACTTTGGGTTTTAATCATAGTTCTGCAAAATGTTATTTATTCTTCCCACAAACTAGTGTCCTATAATCAAAATTCTGTACATTGATGGTTATTTAAGCCTTTAGAATTTCCGTAAAGATGTCATAATTTTATGGACAATTATTAACATGGATGTATTTCATAGTCTAAAGACTCTAACTGAACACACTGGCTACTATTTATATATACTCATGTTTTGAACTTTGGGGGGATTCTAACTGTCCCTGTTTTGTTTTTTTTTGGGTTTTTTTTTGTTGTTGTTGTTGCTGTAATAAAACCTTCTGACTAAAGTCAACTTGGGGAGGGAATAGTTCATTTCACCTTAGAGGTTATGGTCCATCCTCTATATCCATACAGACAAGACAGTGACTCCAAGCAGGAGCTTGAAACAGAAATTTGAAGGAATATTGCTTACTGGCTCACTTCCTTTAGTTTGCTAAGCCAATTTTCTTACACATCCCAGCTCCACCTGTTGAGAGATGGCACGACTCACAGATGTCAAGATCCTCCTGCATCAAGTAGCAATAAAGAAAATGCCTCACAGGCATGACCATAGGCTAATCGAATCGAGGCAATTCTTCACTTGAGGTTTCTGCTTTCCAGTGACTCTATGTTGTGTCACGTTAATAGCTGAAGCTAACTATGACACTAACTATATCAATATGATGCTTTAGATGTATTTATATATAATTTAATTAAAGTGTAAGTGTAGGGAAAAGCTAATAAACTAGTAAGGAAACCAAGAGAAAATAGAATGAGTGATGAGGAAAGATAGAAAAGGACAGAAGGAGAGGAGCCGTTGAAAGATGTTAAGGAGGGAGAGGGAAGTCTAAAGAAATAAGAGGGTAGGGGAAAGGAGATGGAGGAGAGTCACTAAAATATACTTTGTTGAAAAAATGCAGCAATGATTTCTTATACTTTTTATGCTAATTTAAAATATTTATAGACTTGTTTTTAACTGATGTTATCTAGTCCTTACTTCAAATCATTGATGAAAATACTAAGTGTGCAGATACAGAGACCAGAGACTTTGGAAATGCCAGGAATGAGTTCTCTCCACGGAGGCCTTGACCGCTTCATTTCAGCATCATATTGCTCATCATTCCCTCGCTTTGTAGATAAGGATAGGAAAATACCAGTGAGATAATAATTGCTCAGAGTCTTGATGCTCTAAGTGAGTGAGTTACACATTTCTATTTGGGGGGCTCCTACCCTATGCTTTTCTCTCCATACTATTTGCCTTCTCAAGAATTAGGATGGGGTGATCTATAATGCACTAGGCACTTGGCAACAATAGAGCACCGGAGCTGTATTTCCGGCTATTCTCTGAGGTTCAGTCTTTAACAGTTATTATCAAACTCAATTTCTCTAACCCTGGGCAACTCTCCATTCAAATGCCCTTATTATTTTCTCTCTCATTTCTTGTCTGGACATAAATTGGAAATATTCTTGCAACACTGATAGATGTGTGTGTGTGTGTGTGTGTGTGTGTGTGTAAGAGAGAGAGAGAGAGAGAGAGAGAGAGAGAGAGAGAGAGAGAGAGAGAGAGAGTTTACAGTGCTATCAAATATTTTTAGTTATTAACAAAACTCCTAGCTCTTGACTCTCACTTGAGTTATGCTGGTAGGCTATATACTATGTTTCATTCTCTCTTCCTATATTTCCTTACTGATTTTTACAACTTAAAAACCTATAAACAATTGGAATATGTGCTTGTTATTAATAAAATACTAACTAATAGATACCACTTACTAAATTTGCACCATGGATCTAGCCCCAAGGGTATTTTTTCTGCCCTTTGAAAATCTCTCTAAAAGGTAAGGATACTTATGACATGATTCTCCTTATGTAGCAAAAGAAGAAGAAGAAGAAGAAGAAGAAGAAGAAGAAGAAGAAGAAGAAGAAGAAGAAGAAGAAGAAGAAGAAGAAGAAGAAGACTCGGAAGGACAAATTGAAAATTCAGAAGAACAAATTACTTAGCTATTTTACACAGCTAGTATCCAGGGGAGCTAGGCTGTAACCCTAATTAAACAGATCCAACACAAATTCACTTTTCTGCTTGCATATCCTTGGCTAACTCATGTGGTAGTATCAGAAGGCCTGACGCCTACAGGAAGGATAAGTTCTAATATCAGCGCTAGATCCCTTTATCTTATAAGTGCATTTCAGAAAATGATGGGGAAAACCTCAGCTTATGACTATAGAAAAAATAAGGGATAGACAGAAGCTCAATTAGAAAAATCACAGGTAAGAAAACAAAGATCCCACTGAAGGCTTGAACAAAATAGTGGAATTGACTAATGTGAGCAGAACATGAAATGTGAACAGCTTGTGTACTGGTGAATACGGTGACCGCTGTGAAATGAGATGGGAAGCCATGATGTGATGGTTTGAATGGGAATAGCCCCCATAGGCTCATACATTTGAACACTTGGTCCACAGTTGGTGAAAGTGTTTGGGAAGGATTGGGAGGAATAGCCTTACTGGAGGAAGCGTGTTACTGGGCTTTGAGGTTTAAAAATTCCACACCTGTCCCAGTTAGCTCTTTCTTTATCTGCCTTGTGCTATGACTCGCCTCCCTCCATGATGGTCGTGTGTAAGATGCTTCTACTTTAGCAATACTCTAGAATTGTAAGCTTCCAGAAATGATTTCTTCTCTGTGTTGTCTTGGTAATGGTGTTTGGTCACAGCAATAGAAAGCAAGTTAAGAAAACAACCAAGATACCAAGTTAAGAAAATCAACCAAGCCAACCATATCTAAGTATTCGATGTAGTTTACCATTCAGTATAAATCTGCTATGTACTCACTCTAAAAAGAAAAAAGAATAACCCGTTCTTAGAGCAGACCAGTTTTCAGTCGTTAATGCAGGGGACTGAAGATACACAGATATGGCAAGCCTGGATGCTATGCACCACAGTGCTTCTAAAGGAAGACAAATTAAGACAGGTAGGAAGGGAGTTTGACAGAAAAGTCCCCAACATTACCTTGGGAAAAGGTGCGTAGGGGACAACTTTCCAAGAGGTCCTCTGTCTGACCTGGAGGAATCTGAATAAGGAAATGGAAAGAATTTTCAGTATCTCACCATCATGAATGACCATGATTAGCTGCAAGGGTGACACATGGGCAGTTATGCATAGCTTATGTTCCAGCCTTAGCAGAAAAACAGCAATGTGGTAGAGTGGTGTGAACAGCTAGTTTCAGGGACTCCACCAACTTGTCACCCATCCCCTATGGGAAACATAATGTAATCTAGGACTGTCCTTCTTCTGTCGTTCTCACATTCCACAGTCTTGAAGGCTTTCTTTAGTGCAGGGTGGTAAAGCATGACCACCACACAGGGCTTATGAATGGAAGAGAGTAAGCATCTTGTCTGAAGTTGAAAAAAAAAAAAACACAATCAAAATCAGTTACTCAGTGTGTTGGTTATTGTAGCTAACTCCATAATGTAAGGAATCCAGTCACTACCAAGAGTTTTGTTATTAGTTAGTGCTTTGTAAGATGTTTCTACTATGGCAAACAGAAGGCATTGTGGTTGTGGAGTATGAAGTTTATAGTTTGTGTGTGCAAGTGTGCATGTGTGTGTCTTCCTCTATTGTTCTCCAGCTTGTTTGAGACAAGGTCTCTCACTAAACCTGGATCTCATCATTTCTGCTAGGATGTCTGTTCAGTACTGGGATTACAGGGTCATGTCATCATACCCAGTCCTTTATGTGGGCTGTGTGCATCTGAATTCATACTCTCATGCTTAAATGGTCAACAGTTTACTTGACAGTGCCTCTCCCCAGCCCTAGGGTTGATTTTATTGATTTGAAATAGATGACTTCTAAAACTATGAAGCCTGTAAAGTCTTCATTAAAGAAGATTTAAGTCATAGGCATGACAATGGGCTTCACTTGAAGGAGGGTTGCAGGTGATTAATAGTGTAAACTCTATCACAGAATTTTATAAAAGGCAAGGATAGTATCAAGACTTCTAACAGCCTGGCTCAGAGAAACTTGATTTTGTTGCTGACAATTACTACCGAAAACAAATAACGTAATTTAGACTTTCAGCTTGGGCTGTTATTTTATTAGTAAAAAAAGAAGTGGGTGTGTGAGAGAGGGTTACAAAGAGGGTTGGGAGAGAAAAATAAGAGGAAGGAAGAAACTCAAAACCACTACCGTTTGAACAACGCCCTTATTTTCTGCAAGTTGTGATCAATCTTTCAGCATTTTTTGTAGACAGTTTTGCATCTTAATAGTAGCCAATAAATGGCTTCCTTTCACATTTATGCATAGGCATCTAAAAAGTAGTGATTTTTTTTTTAATCCTAAAAGGAAAAAAAAAAAGCCACATTTCTCTCAAGGAAAGAAATGAAGTTGAAATCATTGCCAAAACGCACACTGGCATTTAAAAAACACAAGCTACTGACAGATGGCTAATGGTCTGAGTATCAGCAAAATCAAAGCAAGGAAATTGCTAAGAGGACTCTAATCGTTCAAAGATAATTGCACAGAGCAGTTTCACATTTACTTGCTACTGGTGTCGACATCAGTTGAGAGACTCGGTACATCTTGAGAAGGCCGCTTGTTCAAACTTCACAGATTTTTTTTCTGCAAAAGACGTTTAAAAAAAAAAGACGGACTATATATTAAAAATAGACAAATGATGCCAAAACAGATGGTGTCTACTAATTGCACTAGTCAGATTTGTTTGCTGAAATAGTACAGAGATGTAGGATTGGAGAAGCAGACCAGATTGTGGGGCTTCAGTGAGGTGCTGCCTACTTAAAAACCTTCGAATTCTATTTTTCATTGTCTCATTCCTTAACTCTGAATATTCTGTAAATAACAACACCATTTTGAGAGAAAAGCAATACTTACAAAGGTTGATTTGTCATCCAGATTAGTTTTAGTTACTTAATTAAGAAATCTGAAAAAGAGACCGGTTCTAGAGTCCTTGAAACAAACTCACATGTATTTAAAGCAGCCAGCAGAATGTAGTTTCATTATTGAGTTGCAGAAAGTGCTTGGCGACTGTTGCCTGCCCTTTTTTGCTCAACAACATGAACTGTTAACAAGTGGCCATGGAGAAGATCAGTGCTTTTTATGGTGGCTATCAGTTTGAGCATTCCTAAACAGCATAAGCTACACTGAGCTACAAATAGCCCACCACAACCCAGATTACAAAGCATCATTCCTGAAAGCTTAGAATTTACTTTTCAATTTCATAGTAAGCATGCTTCAAAGTGTGCCATTTGTATAAACATTGATCAGTTACTTCTTGTCACATAATTCTGTGTTCATGAAGCTACTGAATTACATAAATTATATATGTGTATACATATACATATGTTTGCATGTATATAAGTATGTATGTATAATACTACCCTAGTAATTTTATAAGGTGACACTAGAGCCTTTTATGATTCAGTAGTTCTGTCCCTACTTTTTATAAAGATGTCAACTAATAATTGATTGTTGTAGCATAATACAGTAAATCAATCACAGCAACTGTAAAACTCAAACTAGATTATTTTAATAATGTACATATGAACCTTTCAAGGAATCATATACTCCAGCTTATAAGATCACTTTAAAGAATACAGGAGCAGTTTCTAGCATTGTTTGGAAGATTTCTAAATAAAAACACACATTATTTTTTTAAAAGAAAATCACTGGTTTGAAAAAGATGATATTGTATACAAGCAAATATATTAACGTGTCCCTGTCACTTCAGCATTGACCAAGACAATAAGAATGTGTCTAATCCAAATGTCTGTATGTTAGTTTTCCTCAAGCAGTAAGCTTAGTTTTAAGGCAAGACATTCTGCAGCAGAAAGCAAGGTCTCACTGTTTGATCTTACAAAAGTAAGTAGCCATGTACAGCAAGCATAATGCCAGTTAGTCAAGAATTAGTAACTGTGAAAACAACTTGCATTAACAGCTCGAGAACTTTTCAAGAAACAGACTCTGTCTACCAGCTCATCAAAGCTATGCATCTGTTCTGAAATATAACTTGCTCATACATATTCCTTCACAGGGAGTCCCCAAGCTCTTCTTCCAACTGATAAATGACAGGAGGATTACTGAAACACCAAGCTTCCCTGTGGCTGGTAGTGCAGAAAGCTGGACCAAGCCGTTCTTCAGCTGAAAAATCCCATCAGAATGTCAACAGGTGCAGAAAGTTACTTCTCAAAGGGAATTCCGTCTTCCCTTCTGGTGACCACGTCCCTGCCAAGAGCAGGCATCCACAGGGCAGTTTGGTCTACAGGGGCCTCTGGATCTTTCAGCTGTTTCTTAGAATAGAATAGCTTGTCATTCTTGGGAGTTAGTCTCACGGCCCTTGTTTACTTTCAATATTGCCTTTCCGAACTAGAGGCAGGGCAGCAGAATGAGGTCATACTTCCTGTCACGATCATATCAGTGGTGTTCACATAGTGAATATAGCAGATCTCCTTGACCATCAGAAGGGAACAGGCAACCCAGAGTCAGGTCAGCTCGATACACTGTAATCAAGGAAGGATGCTTCTTAGAGCCTCTGTGTCACCTCAACCTGTACAAACATGAGAAAATTTAAGCAATGCTTCCGGTTTTTCATTTTCTGATTACATTCAATTATGAGTAGTATACAGTTATACTTTTGGTCCATATTAACCTAAATATGTTGAAGATAATATATGCTATTAAGTTCAGTATGCTATAAAATAGTATATAATAATGTGATTTTATGAGAATTTCCACAGTATTGATATGTTGAATCAAAAAAGTTTGATTTCTCAAAATGCTCAGTGGGTGGCATTCTGCGTTCACATTTTATTACAGTTCAAATCACTTTGTGCTTCCCTGCATATCTAATGCTCTCTAAGCAGCAAAAGAAGTACTTAGTCCAGAAACACTGAGGTAACACCAGGAAGTGGAAGGAGCATGGGCTTCACAGACTCACAGGCTAAGATTAAAATGGTCTTTCATATTAGCTTTGGGACCTCAGACTTGTGGCTTAGCATCTTTGAGTTGCAATTTTCTCAAATTTAAATGTAGTAATCTTTAGCCCCAAGGTTGGCCTAAAGAATCAAATGAAAAGAAAGAAGAAAGAAATAGCTGGGTACCTGAGGAAATGTGCAAGATGTATTTCTTACTGGATTTTGTGAATTGACTTCTCTTTGGAGAGTTTTGTTGGTCAGGATGGTGGAGAAGTTGGTGTTATCAGTTTTTGGGGATCACTGCAGCACCGAGATTTTGTTGATGTTGGGAGACATCAATATTATTTCCTACACAGAATCCCACAATCTCTCTACCTCCATTGTCTCTCCCTGGGACTCCACTTACTACCTCATTCTGCCTGGATTTTATGCTAACATTCCAACTGTCTACCTGGCCTCTATCCAACACATTATGCATGCACATATCTCACTATGGAAACCTGATTATGTCATTCCTTAAATTAAAACCTTCAATGAGGCATCTTTGCTACTCTCTCATAAGTTCAAAATCATCCCTGCAGCCTCTGAAGCCACATGAGGTCTGGTGTTGCCTTAGTTTTAGCATCATGCTGCATGCATTCTATCTCCTAAAATTTGACCAGGCTGATCTTCAGCTTTTCATCTTGTTCAGTTTCACCTTGGAGCCTTTAAACATACTACCATTGCTTCTGCATCTTGCTCCTCCTTCTATAATTCTCTCTGACCCTCCTAGATCAAGTTATGAAATCCACAGTTCTCTACACTTTCATTTGGAGTGTGTATCATAGCTACAGTTAATGAACCAAGAGTCGCTCCATGTTCCATCTCCTGCTTTACTGTGAATGTTGGGAGCTTAAGGCCTGTGCTTTTCTTGTTATCTATCATGGTTTCTATGATTAGTATGAGGTCTAGTACACACTAGGAACTTAAAAATATATGAGTTGCATGACTACCATCTACCTCACTCTGGGCTTTTTGCCAAACAGAGCACAAAATTTTATCAGGGTCTGACATTGCTCTTCTGGCCAGAGCCTGGGAAAGCCAATAATCTGGAAAGAGTTGCAGGGCTGTCATTTTATCATAGAAATTACTCCACAGTAAAAACAAGTATTCAAACCTTAGTTGTTTATAGTGATATGCTTCTTTTTCTCAGATGGTGACTTTGTGATTGGTCACCTTGGCTAAGCTGAGCTTTTCCCAGAACTCTTTCCATTTCATTTTTTACCCACCAGCCTTTGCAGAATGTTAAATGTGGAAATGGGGCAGGAGCCTTGGCTGATTATGTGACTGTTCATGTGCTGCTTAGTTCGATTCTCAGCTTGGCACAACCAAGAATCAACTGACAGGAGTCTTTTGTTATTTGTTTTTTTGTTGTTGTTTTTTGTTTGTTTGTTTGTTTGTTTTTGATTTTTCGAGACAAGGTTTCTCTGTGTAGCCCTGGCTGTCCTGGAACTCACTCTGTGGACCAGGCTGGCCTTGAACTCAGAAATCCACCTGCCTCTGCCTCCCAAGTGCTGGGATTAAAGGCGTGTGCCACCACTGACAGGAGTCTTAACCGATAAATTGCCTAGATCCAGTTGGCCTGTGGACATATCTGGAGGTCGGGGGTAGATCGTGATGGTTCATTCATGTAGAAAGATCAAGCCTAGGTTAGCAGCATCATTTCATGGGCTATATAAGAGTAGAAAGAGCTAACTGAGAGCAAACAAGCAAGGTTGTCTATATTCTGTCTTTGCTTTTACCATTATTGTATTTTATTTTTATATTGCTGGGTAAGAACATAAGAATTTACACATACTAGGCAAGTACCTTACCTATAGCTAAAATCCAAGCCCTAAGCCACCATTGCTTCAGTATCAAGGCTCGAGAATCAGACTCATGATGGACATACCCCCTTAGTTTAACAAAAAATCTAGGCATTTTAAAATTTTTATTTTATGCATATTAAGTGCATACAGTGACCAAGTATGGCAAAAGAGAACATTGGATCCCCTGGAACTGGAGTTACAGATAGTTGTGAGCTACAATGTGGGTTCTGGAAACCTAACAGTGGCTCCCTGACAGAGCAGCAAGAGTTCTTAACAGATGATCCATCTCTTCATCTCAGACAACTCCATTTTAATGCAGATGAGAGAGAGAGAGAGAGAGAGAGAGAGAGAGAGGGAATCAGAGAGACAGAGAGAAAGAGATATTACAGAAACACATAATAACTTATAAAGCTCTTTTGTTCAACTGGCACTTAAAATTTCCACTCATTGTCATATATAAGTTGAAACAGTCTGAATATCCAAGCTCAGTGTCTCCATAGTATAAAAATTCTTTTTACTAGTGGAAAGAATCACAGATCAGAGAAATGGACAAGACAAATAACAGGTTGCTAGAGGAGGAAATTGATGAAATAACACCTAATTTATTATAGTTCTTCATTTTGGTCACAGATACACCCACCTTTGACTTTCAAATATTGTGTATTCACTTCTCCATAGAGGACACTCAAGACTCATGTCAGTCATGGGAGCAGAATTCAAGTCCAGGATCTCATAGTAACCTCTTCCCCAGTGTGAACTGTCTTGATTCAGAGCCCTTGGAACCATCCTGTCTTCCCTGCCAAAGAAGAAACAGGCAGAGTTACTTGCACCAAAACTCTAGATAGGGGAGTTATAGGATGGCCTGGGTGAGACCGTGGGAGCTCTGGGATTGGAGGTCTAATGCTCAGTGCACTGGTAGTTCTCTCCCCACAGTCAGTAACTCAGGTAGCTGGTTTTGGCTTCTAGCTCCAAATATTAAAACCTTTCATTTTTCCATTGCATTCACTACCACACCCAAAAGATAAGAGAATGAACTTTCCATGGGGGCTGGAAAATTCCCCAACAGACTTGCAACTTGCAGAAGTTGGAAAATGAGAAGAGGTTCTGATGTCCTTCACTTCTCATACTCTTCTTGTACCTTATTATTGCTTCGGTTGTGCATTGTATCAAACACACAGTTGGCATATTTCCTCTGTTTTATTCCATCAAGTTCCCTACACTTGTGTCACTGCCTACAGATCATCTTAGACATGTTTCTGTCTTTGTTGTTAATTGTTGGCTCATTGAGCTTACTGGATCATTGCTTCTTGGATTTCCAAGTGTCACAGGACTTATTCATGGACACTGCCTGTCTTCATCTTTTTTTTTTGCTATGAAGTGACACTATGACCAAGGCAACTTTTATGAAAGGAGCATTTAATTGGGAGCTTGGCTACAGTTTCAGAGGCTTAGTCCATTATCCTCTTGGCAGAGAGCATAGTAGCACACATGGTGTCGGAACAGTATTTGAGAACTACATCCTGGTCCTCAGGCTGAGAAAATTACACTGGCCCTTGCTTGGATTTGAAATCACAAGGCCCATCTCCAGTGACACATTCCCCCAACAAAACCACGACTCCCAATCCTTTAAATCCTTTCAAATAATAATATTACTTCTTGGTGACTAAGCATTCAAATGTGAACCAGGGGTGGGGTTAGGGGATTTCATTTAAACCATCACACTGTTTCTTTCAAAGTTCGAAGTTTTATGAGAACTAGATTCTAATAACTGTCTAAACTGTGACCATAGTGTAGGACCTGAATACCATGTGGGGCCATCTATCTAGCCTTGTGGGGATGGGGACTATCCCCATCAGTACAGGAAGATGTGATAGCAATACAGTTGTGAGTTACACAGTAAGAAAAAGCTAATCAGAGAAAGAGCGAGCCTGGGTAGATTGCTAGGTTGTAGGTTTAAACTGTACTTAAACTTTAACCTCTGAAGAAAAGCAACAGGCTCTCCTGTCCAAATAGTGACACAATATGAATTTCTAATAGAATCTTCTGAGTTTGGCCATCTATTTCTATGTGGTTAAACTCATTTCATTACCTTTAGGATTTGCTTTTGAATTAGATTTTGTCTGTATTTGATAGTCTCAAACTTCCTTTGTCCCTAACGAGTCTCAGGATTTATCTATTTCCTGTAACTTGAACTTTTTCCAGATATATATTTGAATTAGTATCCTTGTTTTGAAAAGAGAAAGATGGATAATGGGGTAGATAGATAGATAGATAGATAGATAGATAGATAGATAGATAGATAGATAGGCAGACACAAGATAGATTATAGAGATAAACAGATGATAGATAGATGATTGTTACAGATGATAGATAGATAGATAGATAGATAGATAGATAGATAGATAGATAGATAAGGAATATCTAAGAGAAATTGATCAGCTAGCTATAAAATCCCAATGTAAGTCCTTGCAAACAATTGGATCCAGGAGGCAGGAATAGTTTTTTATTTTTTTATTTTTCTCTATAATCCCCAGCAGAAATCACTAGAGTGTATGTAAAATATCTAAATATTTCTCAGAAAATGTGTGTTTTCATAGACACATAATTAGTGCAGGTAAGACTACCCTCAGATAAATGGGCCACTTCAAAAGGCGAGAGGACCAATGGGAAGCATCTGGCATACGGATATTGCTTATGGTTTATGAAACATGTGAGTCTTGTTTTCTCCAATTAAATCCTCCATGAAGTAGATTTTCAATCCCCACTTCCATGAAGAAAAGTCAACCAAAGAAGTATCTATTCCCAAAACTACTGGCAACATGTCAAGTCTAACATATTTCTGATTTTATTCCAAATGCCTGCTTCTTATACAGTGTGTACACTGTATAAGTGTACACTACTGAATCAAGCAATATCAAGAAGCAAGTGAGTAGGCTTATTTCCTTTAACTTTACAGTTTTCTATGATCTTTAAATATGGCTAGTCCTAAAACAACAATAGAAAGAAAAGAAAAACAAAAGATGCTTGCCCTTGTTAGAATAATTTTGTTTCTGTTGATTGTTTTGTCAAGTCATAGGAGAGGAAGTCCCAATAGCTGACCACAGGGGAGGTTGCCTCAGAATCCCTCAGAGTCTTACAAGGGGAAGCTAGCAGACCAGGAGGGTAGCAATGCTGATGCTGACAGACCCAATGGATTCACCTCCTCCAACCCCTTCCCACAGAGAGGAACTTCATCTATCTCAAAGACCATCAGTTACCTTGGGGGTGTAGATATTGTTGTCTTACACTGAACAAGAGGACAAACTGAGGTGAACTGCAAGTGGCCAGATGTCCATGACCCTGTATGTTCCTCAACCCTAACACTTGTATTCAATTCAACTGACCTGTTCACTGGTCCATTTAACTATACTCTTAAGTGCCTTAAGACCAGGAACTGGAGAATGGAAATATGGCTCAGTAAGTTCCAGTCCAGGACCTACATCAAAAGTCTGGCTAATTGCATGGGTGCTACAGTTGGAAGATGGGTAAAAGGGAATCCCCAAAGCTCACTGGCTAGCCTGTCTAGCCAAACCAGTGAGCCTCTGGGTTAGTGTAATACCCTGTCTCAAGGCAGGAAGGTAGCGAGCTGTATTTCTGGCTTTGGCCTCTACAGGAGGCTACTTAGGTCCATGTACTGGTAAACTCGTGTGAACTCACCTCAACACACACTTAAGCCTAGCACTGTTCTTGGAACATTCCAGATATTCAATGAATGCATGTGAGAAAGAAAACTGTTACATAGTCAATTTTTGTTGGTACTGACTCAAACCTATGAAGAGCTATTAAGTATAGTAATTACAGTTTATGGAACTTGAAAGATGGCCCAGCAGTTAGAAGCACTTGCTGCTCTTTCAGAGGGCCTGGCTTTTAGTACCAGCATCCACACAGCAGCTCACAGCCATCTGTAACAACAGTTTCAGGGGATATTTTGCCTTCTTCTGAGAGTAAACAGACATACATATAGGCAGAACACTCATACACAAAAAATTAATTTAAAATAATTTTAAACATAGTCGCAGTTTACATAGTGTCATTGTGTGAAATTTTCTTATCCTTCAAATACTAGAAACCTGGTTCCTTCTTTCCATGAAGTCTTTCCTGGTCTACACAGGAAAAATGCATGGATTTCTATAACACCTCTATTTCTTTTTTTTTTTTTTTTTTATGTTTTTACTGGATGTTTACTTTGGATAAAATGGTTGAAGTTACAATGATACATTGCACTGTAGGTTTAGAAAATAATTTAAGAGAGTAATTTAAGTTCTAACACACTCCTAAATGTAAGGGGGATAGCCTTCGCCTAGACCTCCCAGCAAGGATACTTTCTTAACAAAAATAGGTACTTTGGGTGACAAAAGCTCCACCACAAAACAGTCTTCCCCCATCAGAACAGCCTGCTTACACCAGGAAATCTTTTCTGCAAAAGGAGTCCTGCTGTGAAAGAAGCGCACCATCAAGTACAGGCGCTCGGTACGCCAGCATCCATCCGAACTGCACAGTGACCACAGCACTGCACACTTAGTCGGCTTTACCAGTTTTCAGCAAAGCAACAAGCATTTAAAAGTCATTCCATTGTTCTTTTAGTTAACAGATGGTGATTCCAAACTCTATAAAACACACCATACCACACCTCTATTTCATGAAGTTTCTTAAGATTGATTTATTTATGTATATGAGTGCTCTATTTACATGTATGTTTGCATGACAGAAGAAGGCATCGGATCCCATTATAGATGGTTGTGAGTCACCACATGGCTGCTGGGAATTGAACCTAGGACCTCAGAAGAGCAGCCAGTGCTCTTAACCCCTGAGCTATCCCTTCAGCTCCCTGCTTGAACTTCTGAATCTCTAGCATAGACATATGTTTTGGGTGTTTAATCTGCCTCCTTTATGGTACTTTGCAACAGCAAACTAAACGAACTGAAACTTTTCAATAATTAGTAAATGAACAACAAATAGACATCCAGCCTGTCTATTGCATTTGAAGATGCCACCAGATTGAGCTCCTTTTTGTTTCAAAGACAGCAGCTATCACCAAACAGACCTTGCCTTATCATTTACCTGCCTCAAATTATTTACTTATTTATTTTTGAGGTATTGAGGTATGGAACCTTGACTAGGTAAATGCTCTTCAATTTCTACCTTTTAGATACTTCCTCAGCCTGATAATTTTGTATTCTTTTTGGATATTAAAAACTATCTTAATCAAATGACCAAAACCAATCATTTGTGCCTCAGATGATTGAGAAACTCTTATACCTACTTCAGATCCAAACAACAGTCTGGTAGATTTTCCAAATCCCAAGTTAAAAACTCAATAACTTTGAATGAAGGAATACATTTGCTGAAAGGGACTGTGTTGATGGATGTTAGTTTGTATGGCTGCTGTGTTCTGGTACTCAAGTCTCCTCCCTGAAATTGCAACAATTCCCAACAATGTATCTCTAATTTGCAGAGATTGGCTGGAAAAGCAAACAGACCACGACTTTGGAAGCAGCTCAGACCGGTCTCTTACTGAACTTGTCCTTCACTGGGTTTTGCTGACCAGAAGCATACACTCAGCTGTGGAGGATGATACTAAACTGTAATTTGGAGTTACACTCAGTCTACACCATTTGAACTGAACATTAGTTATTTTTGTTGCCTGCTTTCATTTCCCTTTCAGAGGAAACATCTCAATTTTGCTTTAACGACCCCACTGACTTCCACCCTCAATCCATAGGGTTTTGTAATTTCTGCTTTATTTGCATGATAGAGATTTTAGTCTTTTTCAAATCAGACTCGTGGCTACCACTCCTAATTCAGAGTTGAACTTAGTTTAGGTCAGTAAAAGACCCGAAAGACTTTTTTCTTTCTTTCTTTCTTTCTTTCTTTCTTTCTTTCTTTCTTTCTTTCTTTCTTTCTTTCTTTCTTTCTTTCTTTTTTTCTTTTTTGTGCCAGAATATTTCAATGATAAGGCTGAAGCTGTTAGGGACCAAAATATAGATGCTAAGACTCAAGTCAGCTTCAAAGAAGCAGAATGAAAGATATTGTGATTTGATCCTTAAATCAAACTGACCCAAAGGGAAGAAATATTCTTATCTCATATTAATTATTGAGTTTAATACTTACTCTTTATGCTTAAGACTCTTTCCATGAAATCCTCCCGTGTGTGTGTGTGTGTGTGTGTGTGTGTGTGTGTGTGTGTGTGTGTTATACTCGAAGGCCATAGGAAGATGGATGTTCTGCTTTATCAGTTTCCACCTTATTCCATTGGTATAGAGTCTCTCACCAAATACAGAGCGAGGCTGACAGCAAGACTTCCAGTGACCCTTCTGTCTCTGCCACACACCACGTGAGTTATATAGGCCCACACAGAGCCAAGATTAGGGGTGTTTATTTGTTTGCTTTGGTTTGTACAAAGGTGATTGAGATTTGAACTTGATCCTAAGGTTTGCTCAGCACTTCCTCATGAACCAGCTCTCCACAAGAATCACAAGCAAGCAAAAAAATTTTCACACCCTTCAGGTCTAATACTTTTGTGCACATAAGGCCCATATAGTGTGGCTTATTAAGATGTTTGCCTCCAAACCCAAAAGAAAAATTAGAACCTAAGAATTTGCATTTCAGCAAACAACCGAGGAAGGCCTAATACAGATGAGTGGGGGAGTTAAAACTTAAGAGATGTTGATCTGGTGGATAAAAGTGATACCAGCGAATCCAAGGAGACACCATCTGTCACCATAGGAGCTAAAAGAAAAGAGCCCATCTTCTTTCTTGGTATGGCAAAGGGGAATATGTTTTGAAGCATCAAGAGGGATTCCCAAGTCAAATGCTAGTCTGAATAAGGAACCTGTACATTCTTATAGCACTTTCCCCTGTTGTATATGACATGATCCTCTATCTTTATTTGAGACTGCCTAAGGGTCCACCTGTTGTTCATTAATAAATAGCACTTCCTTCCACTCCAAAAACTGTCCAGGATTGGATGATAAACGTTATGGCCATTCTTTGCTTCAGAGCAATTGGCATACAAAGACAATTTGTCTCTCTTGTGGCATACGTGCACATGCACATTTACCTGTTCATGCACACACACATACACACACACACACACACACACACACACACACACACACACACACACACACATGTAGCTGGAACTGTGATATCTTGAAGTTATTGCTGCCAACTCAGAAATCTTTAGAATTTCAGAAATACAAGTGGCTTCTGAATATCACAAGAACATTCAGTAAATACATACTTACAACACACACATATATGTGATTATATATATATATATATATATATCATCTGACATGCCACTTTTATAGTGCTATTGTTAATAAGGAATCCATTATTATTAGCTATGTGAACAGAAATCTATAGTAACATCTGAAAAGATGAGGTCTGCCAGTTTGTTGCTACCTTGGAGGTCTGCTGCAATTGATACATTCTGATCAACTTGATAACTATTGAGCTCAAATAAGTTACATTAATGCCATTTTCAAATATCTTAGAATAGGGAGATCTGCCAGTGCTGACTATTGCAGCCACAGTTCTCCATTAAACTAGTCTATTAACAAAAATTCTTGAATTGTTTTGATTGTTTTGACTTTGCTGAAGCTAATTACAATTAAGCAAACAGGAACAATACCTGTCTTGTGTTTCTGAGGATGACTTGTATTTCCCTGCTGCAAGTTACACGCATAGTTGTTAAATATTCCAGCAAGTATTATGGTTCCACACTCACATTTCTAGTGTTGGAGGAATTTAGATCAGTGATTTCTGCCTAACAAGTGTTGTTTCAAGATAATTTTCCTACTGCTTGTTTGAATTTGTCCAAACACAGCTGTAAGGTCTTTCTTTCTATATTTAGAGTCGGAGTGACTGATGGCTTATATCCACCATCTGGAAGAGATTGTATTGAATGGGACAGAAGAGATAAAGATACATGGCTGGGGAGACACCCTTAGAATCTTCTCTACCCTGTATCAAGGTTCTGATCTTAAATTCAGACTCTATATGCCACACATGTGAAATTTTTTAAATTTTTCTCGTATGTATATAGTGTGTGTGTGTGTGTGTGTGTGTGTGTGTGTGTGTGTATGTGTAATGTTTGCAAACATGTGGGTGCATGTGTATGTGTGTGCTTGTAGAGGCTCAAAGTTGATGCTAAGAGTCTTCCTTAGTAACTTTTCATCTTATTCAGTGAGGCAGGTTCTCTCAAATAGACCCAGAGTTTGACAATATAGCTAATCTAGCTTGCTCCAGGGATACCCTGTCTCTGCCTTCTGAGTGCCACCATATCTGCATGCTCACTCAGAATTTCATGGGTTCAAGGCATCTGAACCCTAGTCCTTAAACTTACATAGAAAGTGCTTTAACCACTGAGCTGTGTTTCTAGACCTAGGTAAATTTTTGTTAGTTTTATCACATTAAATGCCCCCATTTTAGAGTAGATTATATCTTACCCTCTCTTGAAATAAAGTAATTCCTAAAATGCTTCCAAAATATCAATATGACTGTGGTGGTTTGAGTGAAAATGGCCAACATAGGCTGGGGAGGGAGGGAGTGTCCTGTTGGAATAGGTGTGACCTTGGAGGAAGTATGTCACTGGATGTTGGCTTTGGGATTTCAATAGCCCAAGCATGGCCCAGTGACACACTCTTCCTTCCTGCTGCCTGAAGATTCATATATAGAACTCTCAGTTACCTCTCCAGTACCATGTCTGTCTATATGCTGTTATACTTTCCCCCATGATGATAGTGGACTAAACTTCTGAACTTTATGACAGTTTCAATTAAATGTTTTATACATAAAACTGTGAGCCAATGGACCGCGCAAGGAAACTTGGTATGGTTGAGAGGGTCCACAGTCCCCGGCACCCAGGTACCCACCTGAGAAGGTAGGCGGCTCCCTGTTCCCTACTAGATTCCTGGCCTGGAACACATGCCACACTTCCCACATAGGAAATGTGACTTGTGGTCTAGTAGCATAGAACAGAGTTCTCCATGCTAGTGAGGTACCTAGCGGTCCTGAGGGTTTAGCTAATAAGCGTCCCTTCCTGGAAATTCCTTCCTGCAAAAGATATTTAATATCTGGTCCACACTGAGAAGGTTGTATGCACCCATTTCCCATGATTAGCAATCAATAAACAATTGAGAACCAATGACTAACTCTTTCATCAAGAACAGCCATGGGAAACATGGAAAAAGCCTTTGAATACCAAGCTGCAGCCTAGGTCTCCTGCAGAAGGGCCCCTTCTGCACACCCAGACAACTACAACCAAGCTTCAGACTTTTCTGATGAGCTGAGATGGAGGAGTTCCCACCTCCCCTGGCCCTGGGCTTTTTGCCATCCTCAGCCAGTGGGCTCTCAGCTCCACTCCCAACTCTTCATGACCCAGAGGTGCCTGGATATCTAGGAATTTGGGAGCCCCTGGTCCTGACTTCATAGTTTCTGACTCCTCTGTAAGATAACCCAGTGGTGACTGGATGTCCAGGAGCTTGGGAACGTCAGCCTCAACTTCCCACATCTTAGACTGTGTTTACACAGCCCCTGAGCAGTGTCTTGGTGATTCCCTAAAGCCCAGCACCAGATGGCAGCAGCACAGGATAAACACAGTCAAGTCTCTCCTCCCCAGTAGCGCTTCTGCATCCTAGCAGCGGGCCAGAATGCAGACCCACAGAGACTCAGTTTTCATCACACACAATTTTAAACTTTTTCATTCTTATGAGTGTCTAGATGGACATTCAAAGGCCATTCATGGCTTGGTGTAATTCTTCAAGCTAAAGAGTTGCATTATGTATTCCAAGCTGTTTAGCAGACCTGGGACCTCCTTGTTAAATAGTAGAGATTTCCCATTGCAATTTAGTGACAACTAAATGTGGCACTCCCATTTTTAACATGTATTCAAAGGGAGGGTATTAACTCCACAGGACCACAGTCACTCAAACCACTAATGTACCTAAGATCTCATTCCCATTTATAAAACAATCATTTTTGATTTGACAATTTTATACACTTGCATCATAAATTTTAGTCATTTTCACACCCTGTTCCCCTTCTCACCCCCTCCTTCACTGGAACTCCTCTTCTAAACAAGTCTCAGCTCTATTTTCATGTCTTCATTTTGAGTGTTGCTCACTGAGTTTGCTAAGGGTCACTTACCTGAGTGTACATGGGTGGTTCCACTCAATCTGTGGAATACAATTTATTTGAGGGACTCTGTTTATTTCTATTTGAAACATAAGAATCATCATGTTGGTACACACTCAACATAGTAAAGAGTATATATATATATATATATATATATATATATATATATATATATATACACACATACATACATGTATATATACACACATATAAAGAGTATATATATACATATATATAATTTCAGGAAAAGTATATATATAAACATGCATATATTTATATTTAAACACACACATATATTTATATGAATGCACACATTATATATATATATATATATATATTGGAGTTAGAAGCCTGTCTTAGTGGTACTATCACTGATGTGATTTGTAAACTTTTAATCCTTATTTTGAACATTGCTAGCATCTTTTAATACAAATTTTTAAAACAACATGATTTAAATAGCATTTAAAGTGAAACCTATAGCCACAAGGGAGACTAAATTCATTAGATCCTAATATTTTCATCCCATTTAGTGATGGGTTGGCTCTTCCCCTAAGATTTCTTACATTTAGGTTAGACTCTGAAATAAATGACCTGATTTTTAAATATATATCTTTTATTTGTCAACATTATCCACTTTATTGTTTAAATTAAGTGTTGTTTTAAATTACATGTTTGTTTTAGGTGATATGTAATTCCTGCAGTCATCTTAATGTATCAAGGACATGTACTGCTAAAACAGTAATTATTGCAAACATTGCAAAGCACAGTACCAGGCAGAAAATTTGTAGAACTGGCTTCTCACATTGACATTTTTTGTGATAACTCTTACTTGTATTTTAATTTTACAGCAAATCAAATAACCGCACATAATATTAAGAAAAGTGGAAAGTATAATTCTGCCTGCGACAGAAGAAAGATTTTAGAAATATTAATTATATTGAACTAATGAAAACCACAGAAGAAATGTCTCAGATATTGAAAAGAATAACATGAAAACAAACATCATCTAAGGACTGTCTCATTTACATTGTTTGTAGTAGCATCACTAAGCTCAGTGTAACTCCGCAACTATTAGATATATATTTGAATGAACGTCTTTTGAATAAGAGAACGATTATGAACATTTTCTCAGTTTACCAAATCTCTTGAAATTTAGAGAAAACGTTTCTATTTTCACTGTACACGATGAAGCAAGATAAATATAAGTGTCATTTGTATGCAATGATGCACTTTTTAAAATGTGGGAGGCAGAGTGATGGAGTGGAAAGCAAAAACAAATACATGTTTCCTCTCAGTAGTACTTTGAAATGATCACTTGTAGATCTTCTCAAAGCTGGGACAGGGATTCTCAAGCTTAATATAGACTTTGGTGCCTGGTAGGTATTCAATAGAGGTAGTCCTTTACCATTAATTGTGAAGACTTGTTCTATTACTGCCCTAAACTTCTTAAGAATTTTAAAAGATTCTTAATCTTTTATTTGTTTTATAAAGATTTCTGAAACTGGAGAGTAGCATAAATAAGTGTGCAGTTGTGGTTGTCATGTGATATATTTATAGCAGAGTGTCGGTGAGAAAGTATCCATTCCAAAGAAACAATTCTGATTTTGTAATATAGATCATTGTGTCTGTCCTTAATGTGGGCTAGAACAGACACCGTGAAAAGTGTGTGGTGCATTGCTAAGTTTGCCCAATGTGTCAAGTAGTTAACCAACAACAATCACAAAAGGGTACCACCCTCTTGACCCCACCAAGGAGAATCTACAGCCCAGGTCCCTTCTATGGGCAAGGAGCCCATCCCGGGCCGAAGCCCCACCTCCAATATAGTTCTCCAATCGGCTGCGCCGCGCCAGCCCGGCCCTCGCCTACCACGTGATGCAACCCAGCCCGCTTCCGGCGCGTCGCGGGCGGCTGACGTCCCCGGCCGGCGTCGTGTCGGGGCTGGCCGGCGGCGGCGGCGGTGGTGGCAGCGACGGCGGCGGCGGTGGTGGCAGCGACGGCGGCTGCGATGGTAGCGGGCCCGGAGTGGACTTGAGGGCTCGGACCCCGCTTCCTCCCGCGCTTCCTCGGGCCGAAGCGGCGCCGCGGGCCCGGCTTGCTCGGCTCCCGCTCCCTCCCCTGCCGCTGCCCGGGCAGACTCGGACGAGGCCCGCGCTGGCCGCCCTGACGCGCCCCGGCTCGGCCCCGGACGGCCCGGCTGCTGTGCGGAGACGAGGCCGAGTCGGTAAGAGGCGGCGGAGGGGCCTGGAAGCTGCCGGGTCCCCGGGCCGCGCTCGTGCCCGCGTTGCTCTCGGCCGGCGTCCCGCTCCCTGCCATACGCTGACCCTATTGTCTGCGCGCCGCCGCGCTACCCCCGCCTTCCTTCCCTTGCCGGGCTGGCGGCTGTCAACTTGCAGCTCCCGGACTCCGGACCAGCCGCGCCCGCCGCGGCCTTTCCTGGCTCCCCTTGACACCCCTGCGGCCCGCCTCGCCCCCCACCTCTGCTTAGCTTCTCGGTCTTTCCCTCACCGCTTACTAGCTCTGTCTGTCTCTTTCCTCTCACTGTCATCTCTGCTAACTTTCACCATCCTTACACCGCAGTGCTTTTTTACCGCTTTTCCTTCTCTTTTCATTCCTTTTTGTTTCCTTCTACCCTTTCTCTCTCTCTGTTACACACTTTCACTTTAAGATCTATCTATCCAGTAGATTGTCTTTCCTAAAAGTTCTTATTCAGCTGCCTCTCTCATTCTCCCATCCCCGCACAAGAGAATGGAAATCACCCCTGCCTTTTGAGGTGCCTCATTCCTGCGAGTCACTGGGGGATTAGATTTACAGGCTGGAAGTTTGATCTTGGGAAATGTTAGCATAACGGGCAAACTGCCTCTTCGGATTCTATTTCTGTACATTGAAGTAACAACCTTGTATGTTGCACACTTATAAGATTTCTATTTAAAATATTTATATTTGTTCCCATTACACCTAGTGTGTTCTGGCTATGAATCTTAACCTTACTGATGCCATGCCCGGATATTCTATAGCCCTTTAGCCACGACCTTGTAAACTTGATCCCCCATATTTTTGTAACAAGCATTGATGCTATTTCTTTCTTCCCTTTTCAGAAAAAAAAAAAAAAAAAAAAAAAGGAAGGGACATTTGGAATTCTGTTTGCTGTTCTGCTTTACCTATTTTAAACAGTGGCTAAAACATAAAATTTTTCATTCGTGTGAGGTTTATTTATTTTTTTTAAGCTAGAGATCCTAGTGAGTAGTAATGTAAAACATGTTTTAAGCATCTCCCTCCCACAGGAGTAGCTTTAGATTCCTGGTTACCAACCAATTGTATTTTGATGAGACTGTGCTTACCAATTATTATTTTCATTCCACTATTGATACTTGGGGAATGTATGCATTTTCTTCAAATACTCAGTAGTAAAAAAGGTCTCACGTGTGCTAGTCAACCAGTGTGGCCAAAAGAACAGTAAATACTTCACATGTGAATGGGCTATAGAGAAGGAATGACTCCTCTGCAGTTTTTTGTTTTATGGTTTTTTTTCCTCTTCTTTTTTTAAATGAGAAACTTTTTTTTTTTTAATTGTCATTGTGGGCACTATGCTGAGTTAATAATAGAAACCATACCCAGAGTCTGACATGGTTTGATTATTAAATGTGAAATTTAAGAAAAATCCTTTGCAACTCTTTATGTTATAATTATCCCGTGGCGTGCTGCTGAGATAGTATGTACTAACCTGATCTTCCAGGAAGATTGGTTAGACTTCTCCCTGACACAGTGCTTATCTGCTGCTTTCTCCATGGTTTTGGTGTTTTCCATAGTGTTGAACAATTTGACATAATAAATGATTTCTGGAAATTAAGTGGAAGACGATTAAGCTGTTCCCTTCAAGGATTTCAGTAAACAGAATTGTCTTATTTTTTTAAAACTCACAGCATTTTCAGCCTTCTTTGGCTGGAACTTTCCTGAGCTTTTTTTTTTTTTTTTTTCAGTTAAGATTTGAGGCATTTTCGCTATTAGTGAGCCTTAATAGCTTGTCTCTTCTCTTTAGCTTTAGTCTTTTAGTTTTTCCTTTTTGTATTCCTTTTATAAATGCTCTACCAAGATTGCCTTCATGTTATATCCTACCTACGAGTATTGGTAATCATTCGATTAAAAGACTGGCAAATATTGTAATGTCCCATGTATTATTTTGAAAATTAGTTAAATTCTGTCTGTTCCTTTAAACCATATTCCATGTGCATCTCATGCATTAGAATCTAACTTTCTTTTTTCCTCTTGAGGTAGTGGAAAGAAAATACTGAAGAATAGGATCTCAAGATGAGTAAAAAGCCCCCAAATCGTCCTGGAATCACTTTTGAGATTGGTGCTCGTTTGGAGGCACTGGACTACTTACAGAAATGGTATGGAAAATAACAAAATATTGACCCAAATCACAAAATTCATAGCTTTAATAAGTCAGTTGCTATTCTAATCATGTGACTGCACATGGGTATATTCATCCCTTGAATACACATACACATTGGGTTTAGGTTTAGCATTTAAAAACTTCAGACATTGTACAGTGCTTTAGCTGTTTGAGATTTGAAAGTGTTTGTCTAGAATAAAATGCAAATAGGATGCAAATGCAAATGGATGTTACCATTGAATAACTAATAGAGTTATATTGATAGAAGTCAAGGAAGGCTAATTCACACATTTAGCTTCCTAAAAATTTGTATAAAAACCATTATGTTTGTTTTCTTGCTGTTTACCAGATAAATATTAATGATTAGGACTTGTATTTTCATAGGGTTCATGTTCATCCTTTACTATCCGACTGAAAACCGAAATCACAACCTAACCTCCTCCTTCCTTAAGGAGCAGAACCTCAAATCATGTTGTAGCTGACTGTTGTACTAGAAAGGCAGTTCTCTCAGAACAGCACTTTCTCATCTTGTTCTGGTCATCTGTGGCAGTGGTCAGTATAAACACCCCATGCATATCACTGGCAGAGTGGTATAGGAAGGGGTAATATGCTAGTGGGATCTCCATGTGGCTCGGAGAGGAGAGATACAGCATTCAGGGGTCACTGGCTCAGAGAGCACTAAGGGTAAGGGAATGAGTTGCTCGTTTTGGTTAGTGGCTCATCACTCTGCCTTCTAGTCTAATGACCTCTTGTTGCCATTCTTGGGCCAGTGAGAGGAGCATTTGATATGTTCTGCCTGGGACCAGTGCTACCTTTGCTCCCTCTGACGCTCATTTATTTTGGAGAAGGGCCTAGCATAGCTACTCCAGGACTTTATTTACCACACACTTTGATATTTTCTCTCACCATAGCTTCATTAAAGCCATAATGAGAGCCAGTAGATTTGCTTATAATCCATTTGCATTCAGTCTACTTACTGAATTGACAGTGGCAGGCAGAAACCTTGTTTAGTCATATTATTGACTTGAGACTAGCCCTGGGCTTCTGTTAACATCTAGCCTTAGACCTCAGCACATCTATATCACTAGCTTGATGGCCTCACTTTTGGGCTCTTCTGTAGGACTTTTGAAACTCTGATTAGAGGCTGAGTACCACAGTTATTTTGTCTCTTTCCCCCAACTACTCAGTGAGTAGTTCTTTTAAGAATCCCATTCTTACTAGGTGAACAGTATATATAGTGTTTTCTTGAACTTGGGAAGCAACTGAAAAATAGACTTCATCATAGCAAGGAAGATTAAAACCAGTGTCTAGATTTTACCAAATGTCAGCAAGGATGTGTTGGTGACAGTGGTGAAATACTCTCAACTACAAAATAGTGGATTTATACCATATAGCAAAAGATGCCAGTTTGTGCAGGACTTGACTTTCTTTTTTTTTTTGTTTTTGTTTTTTGAGACAGGGTTTCTCCGTGTAGCCCTGGCTGTCCTGGAACTCACTCTGTAGACCAGGCTGGCCTCTAACTCAGAAATCCACCTGCCTCTGCCTCCCAAGTGCTGGGATTAAAGGCGTGCGCCACCACCGACTTTCTTGGTTGTGATTTAGCCAAGATTGTTTTACTGTGAAGGTATACTATTGAATTTTTGTGAGATAGGAATTTAAAGAACCTTTTTGAATGTGAATCTTTACTGTGAATAACAAGTTATTTCATATTCATATATTCTCATAGGCTTGTCAGCCAACAAAGTGCCACTGAACTAGCATCAAGCTTTGAAGAAACACATAGTTTATTTCTGCTATAGTTTTTAGGGACATTAATGTAGCTTTAATTTTTTTCAAAACCTATTTTTAATGATGGTTCTTAAATGCTTTACCCTCCCTTATAGCCCATCACCCACTAAGTAGTTAAAACAAACAAAAAAAAAGATAAGGGGAAGTGGACCTGTTTAGAAAGGTTCTTTGGAGCAACTCCCATTCCAAACGACTTTTCAAAGAACCCTTCAGTTTTTACTTCACACTAATGTAATTTTGACCTCGATGTATAAGGGGTTTTATTTTTGGTGGTGAAGTATCCTCTAATTCAGTGGCTGTCATATTTTGATTCAGTAACTAAATTTAAAAAATATTTTTATAGAAATATTTGTTCAGACCTTATCTGAGTATACTTTAGTGTCTTATGTTTCAGAGTATAATTGCTGAAAGCAAGTCAGAGTTGTAACTTCTCAACAAGAGAGTCATGCTAACTAGGTTTTGATGTCTACATGTATTTCTAGTAAGTCCAATGATGATGGCCCTATTGAGATACATTGGCCAGTAGAGCATGTTTACTTTTCATTCTCAAGACATATATACTGAACCATATACTGTGGAATTAAGATATCACATATGGGTACCTTTCCTTTTAAAAAGAAGTATTAGAGAGGCTACAGACATAGATCAGTTTAACCACTTAAGGGAGCTTAAGTTAACCAGGTAAACAAGTTTAAGCAGTTAAGGGAGCTTGCTCCTTTCCCATAGGATCTAAATTTAGTTTCCAGTTCCCATGTAGAAAAGCTCACAACTGCCTACAATTCCAGCTCCAGGGAATATGATGCTTTCTTCTGGCTTTTGAGAATACTCTTACTCTCACTCACATGAACATACACATATACATACACAATTTTTAAAATATTTTTATTTTTATTATTTCATGTGTGAGTCTTTTACCTGTTTGGTGCCTGAGAAGGTCATAAGGGAGTTAGAGATGTTGTAGGTTCTGGGAAATGACCAGGTCCTTGGAGCAGCAAGTGCTCTTAACCATTGAGCCGTTCCTTTAGCCTATTCCCCCACTTCATACACATGAATTAAAGAGGGGAGTTGGGGAGCAGAACAAGCCAAGCATAGTGGCACACTTCCAGCAACTTAGGAGGCTGAAGTAGGCATGCAGCAAGTTTAAGGTCAGCATGGCAACTTAGTGTGCCTACCTCAGAAGAATGTATCCAGGTTTGGGCAATTTAGCTTTGTGGTGGAGCACTTGTCTGATATGTACAAAGTCTTGAGTCTCCTATACCATCCACTCAAACAGAAAACAGCATCAAAAGCACAAAAGTAGATAACAGTGGACACTCAAAATGCCAGTTAATTTGATCTGTATATAAACAGGTTATTTATGTATAAAAAAGGAAAATATATACTGACCTAGTAATTAAAAGACATGCTAAATTTAGTGGGAAGAAATAAACTAAAGCTAAGCTCCTCCCTTTAGGTTTAGGAAGATGTAGTTTCCTAGGAAACTTAAATCTGCCTCTTAGGACAAGTACCGTCAGTACAGAGCAGGCAGTGCCGCATACTAGATAGCTTCTCTTAGAGAACTCACATACACAGCATAGAGATTGTTCCCTGTTTTCAAGTAAGGATGCGGCTACCTATGGAAGTCACTGATGGCTTGATTGATCTGTCTGCACTAGTGAATGCAGGTTCTGAGAAGTCATTCTGCAGTTTGACTTTTTTCTTTATATTTGCTTTTGTTACCTAGATAGATCTCTTCTATACAGACTAAACCTCTGCTGAACGTGGACATTTAATTTTTAAATATTTTGTCATCTTATTTAAAACATTTTCTTTTACTTTATTTTCTAAACAATCTGCATAAGTACTATGCTAGATTAGCTAATGTAATCAGCTCTCTTAAATCATATTTTTCTATTATATCTTCCACTCTTACCTATGTCTATTCTCACCTTGACATGAGTTTTATCTCTGGAAGACAACATCATTAGAATACATAAAAATACCAAAACAAGTATTTGATATAGGAATATATTTGGAGAAAGAATGTTCATAATAAAGTTATATTGGAGACACTAAGTGGATGGTTTTTAATTTATGCAGCTACTTATAGATCTGGTAAGTATGGGTAAATCCTCGCTTGTTTTGAAGTAACATTGGCTATTATTTATACAATATTTAGGGTCAAATAAACACATATCTGAATTTATTTTGAATTCTACAGTTTCAAATTTAAAACGCTGACATAAATACAAGGGTAGAGCTGAAAAACAAACCTCTGTGAATCAGAAGACTTCAGTGTCCAGGCTTTTAATAGACTTTAGTGTTGGCATGAGAGTAAGCTAGACTCATACAGGACAAACATGTCATTGTAGCCGGCTGTGAAAGTATAGTCTCTGAGATCCTCATTACATCCTCCTACTCCTGTAGATTTTTCTAGATTGCAGAGCACCTGTACACACATTCACACATTGACATTTAACCATGTGCAGTATAGTTGATAAGTGATAGAACTGGTTCTAACAATTTAACTGCAGCCTTTTGACTAAGTTGTTATTCTGCAGTCAGTGGTTTATTTATGAGAACACACCAGATGGAGTGATATGCTGTTAGTCTTACAATATTTGAAATACAGTCAAAGTATTCAGAAGAGTTCTGCTCTTCTGACTTCTTTTGGAATATTCCTATTAATTCTGCTCTAGATCTAAAGAAAAGGAAAGTGAAAGATTAAAAGTATGGCAGCGTCTCCAATTATGAGAGTTTTCTAGAACAGTTTTCATTTGAGTTGGCAAATGCTATTCCCACACATTTGGAGGGCTTGAACTGAATGGAACATTTGCAAATGTGTTTAAGTTGTTCACCAACAGGATTTTAAAAGTGTGAAAAAATTGAAGAAGTTAAGATTGTAGTAGTGACAGATACCTTCTAATTGAGAATAAATGCATGGTTTTTTTTAAAAAACTAACAGTAGCTTTAAATTGGTGGCTCTTCAGAGGAATACAGAGATGTGTGATCGATGTTGAAGGCCAGAGAATGCCTCTGAAAATTAGTCATTGTAATGAGTTTCAAATTTATAGGAACATTATTAGGTGATTACTTTTAAGATAGAGATTCTTTAGATGATATGAACAAAATTTTTGTCCTTTGCATTTGGAGTTTCCAAAGATTTTCTTTTTAATACTTGAAATATAATTACTTTGAATCATTCACTGCCATTGAAAGCCTGATTTCTGCTCTAGACTCAGAAAAAAAAAGTATCATTGCATGTATAATACCAACATAATTGAATTATAAATTAGGTTCTTAAGTCCACAAAAAATATCTGTGGACTACAGTTTAAGCTCTAGATTGAAATGACAAGAACTTTGTTTTAAATTCTGATGTTTAATCTACTTTAATCATTAAGTGGGCCTGTGCCAGCATGCAAACACTTCAAACTTTCCACAAACCAGAGCTCTGCCTAGTGTGTTTAAGATGCTAATGATGAAGTTTATAGACCTTCTCTATAAAAAAACAAACTTAGAAATAGGGGAGGTGAGCTCGTTAGTTCAGAGCACACCTGGTTCTTCTATTCTTCTTAACCACATGTGCTCAGTGTATTGATACATTTTTTAATTAATTTTTTCTGATCTACAAGGTGTTTTTTGCTTTATTTTCTTTGAAAAGAGTCATTGGAAAAGTAAACTTAATTAGAAGCAAGAAAATAGGTGTTGTAAATGCTTTTTTGTTATGAGCTTTGTATCTCTGTTTTGTGTTCTTCTAGTGGGAGTCTTCTATGGCAGGTTTTTTCCAATTAAAAGCCTAGTTTCTTTTTATCTACTTTCACCTTTTCTGAGTTGACAGATAATTTTACCTTACTTATAGATGTATCTGCCACATACCTGAGACAGAAATAAAATAGGTATGAATAATTTATAGGTAGTTTTTCAAAACTGCTAGTCACTTAGAAGAAAAAAGATGATTTTCAGAAGTATAGAGGAAAGCCAGTATAATTTGGAACCAAAATATAGAGGTCATTTCGGTGATAAAAAATTTTCACTCCAGGTGTAGTTTGATCACCAGTACAATCCATTGCTTCACATAGATTTCCAAGATTTTAGCCTGTTGGCTAAATGTGCCTAGGCCAGCACTGTTCCTAAGACAGTGGTGTATGTATGTGATATTTAAGAGCCCTCGGGTGCCTCGGTTCTTAGAATTATAATTTTAGGCAAGGCAAGTTAATTTCAGGTCTTCCTCTCCGACAACCTTCCTCCTGATTTTGGCTTAGAAATGAATCTTCACATTGGCAATTTTGTTTCACGGCTTCTATCATAAATTTATAAAAGTATAAAGGTGAATATCATCAGGCTTGCTGTGCTTTATTTTGTGTGTGTGCGTCCGCGCACTCGTGTGTGTGTGTGTGTGTGTGTGTGTGTGTGTTATGTATTTGATATGTGGTTTAATGGTAGCCATTATCCTGCATATTCTCAGCATTTTTACTAATTTGGTCATTGTTGACATATCATTTTCTGCATAGTGGCTGTTTACTTTGTGTGAGATAAACTATTCTCTGGACTAACAGCAATTTCAGACATGTTTGAATAAGAAGCTGACTATTTGCAAGAAAAAATAAACAAATAAATTATTTTAATTTCTATATTGTCTTCACTGGTAAGAACCTGCTAGGCTTGAACCACCGTAGTGATGAGTTGACCATCTAGTGCATTATGTAGAATGTATAAAATGATTGGATAAATCATTTTTATGAACTAAAACACCTGAGTTCAAGGATCCATCATTTATAACCTCTTTAACTTGAGCAAGTTATTGAACCTTTGGAAGCACTGGTGACTTCACTTTTTTAAGAAAATAGGAAGAGTTTGGTATGGTATATGTAATCCCAGCACCCAGGAGACTGAAATATTCTTTTGAGAAATAGCCAGCTTAGTCTGCATAGTAAGAGCCAATCTCAAAGACAAATCGTGGGAAAGTAGGATTAAAGCAACAGTATACTGAAAGAGGTTACGAGCTTAGCGTGGCTACTCCCACATGCTATAGGTACATGATAAACATTAATATCAAATAAGGTAGAGCCAAGTGAAATAAGTCAATGTAAGTCTGTAGAATTAACCGGGTATAAACAAACCTCACTATTGGAAGGTATTCTAAATGCTTAATATTAAAGAGAATTCGCTGCATACTGGCACAATTTTAAAAAGTCTGGTTTTAGAAATCTGAACAAATTGTCCAAGGTACATGAACTTTGAATCCAGTACCAGAGAGCATGGTTTAGTGGAGGTGGGAGGGAATTCCTTTAATACTTGTAATGTGGGAAGGTAATGGGGGATAAAACTGCAAAGTAGGTTGAAAGGAAAATTTATACTGGCAAATTTCATAGGAGTAAGTAGATATGCAAAAATCTGAAAACGCACTGATGAAAATTTTTAGGATTCAGTGTTAGGATGTACTTTTGACCTAAAATCTATTACCTCAGTCTCCTTGAGAATCAAGACTATTTCATGTTTTTTTCCATTTTATAATATGAACATTGAATTGAGATTTTGTTATCATTATTATGTTTAAAGTGTGAAAAATTAGCATGTCAGTGTAGTTGAGCTGAATAGGCGAGGGAATTTTGAAAATTACAAAGCATAATATAAACTTAAAGTGCTTCCAGGAAGCTAACAATATAAAAACCGTACTAAGTTACAAGCATTTGCTACATTTCTCTTAGTTATTTGGCAAGTAATCATGTAACCCAGCAGTCATAGGTAAGATAGTTCTTACCTTTGTCCTGGCTGTCCTAGTAGGTTTTAGAAAGTTTTAGTGGACATATGTTGCAAATGAACGTTTCTGTTCACAGATCTGTTTTAGATTGCCAGTCCTTACACTCTACAGTTTCCAAACACTTAGATTATTCTTAACTTCTGTTTCAAGTTTCTTTCCTGCTATCCTTTAAAACTTACCTACCTTGTCCAAGGTGATACTCTGTTCTCTCTTTAAATACCCTTTGTATATGTTAGTATAATACTGTCATTACTCATCTTGCCATGGTATGATTCCTCCCCCCTCTCATCTTCTCGAATAAAAACCTGTCCATTCCTAAATTACCAAGATTATAAATTTTATTATTAACATAATGATATCATTAAAATATGTAACTTGAAAACGTGTTCGTATATATTTTGAAAGTACCTTTGCTATTCTGTTTACATGATACTTATTTAGAAAATATAGCATATTCTGGTTGTATTTAGTGAGTTGTAACCTAATAATGGTTATGAACTATGTCCTTTGGATTATGTGCAAAAGATTCACAAGTCATGTAACAAACTAGATGACAGATCAGAATGAATTCCTTAAATACAGATAATGCTTGTTTTACTACTATTCTAAAATGATATTTTAAAATTTAATTCATCGGATGATATTTCTGGCATAGCTGTGTGCCTGTTTTCTCACACCACTGCTCTCTAGGGACAGTTAAGAGAGCACTGATGGTAGTAGATTATCTTGCCTTCCAGAAGGTGTATGTCCACGGGTATCTCTTTAAAATCTAATTCAACATAGGAGTCTGAAGAAAAGTCATCTATCTCTACACCAGAGACAGATTAGTTTGCAACAAAGAAATTGTCCACTCTCTTGACTTAGTAAGCAAATGCAGTGATATATATTTGCAATATGTGTGTATACATGCATATGTTATGTATGTGTATACACACACACACACACACACACACACACACACACACACACTCAGTAAATATATAGCTTACATAGCAAGTATAAGACAAAAATAAGATCCATGTGAACTAGGATAGGAATTCACCAGCAGTGACTTCTTTCTTAGACTGCTTGTGTTCTTGTGTTTTGTCAGCACTTGGGAGTTGATGCAGTTGGGAATTGATACTGTTCAGGTGCAGCTAACTTCTTTGACCAATGTCTTTAGCCAGTGTCTGGTACTTACTGAATTACAGGTTTAGTCCAGAATCCACAGGTGCTGTTACTCTCTGAACAATTTTATACGAGTTGGAAACGTCACTTATAAAAGTATTTATTCAAAGCAGTGAAATTTCAAGCGTTTTGGAAAGATAAAATAATTTTTACTTTTGCTAATGGTGTTCCTGTGTTTGTAACTATGGCTTCAATTTAACTTGAGTGTTAGAGAACTTAGACATGGAGAGGCTCAAGTACTAATCCTCAAGGCCAGTTAGTATTAGCAAAAAGTTAGATTAGCAAAAAATATTTTCAAGTTAGATCATTAGTATATATTTTTTTGTTTTGTTTTTGTTTTTTTTTTTAGTTTTTGTTTTTCGAGACAGGGTTTCTCTGTGTAGCCCTGGCTGTCCTGGAACTCACTCTGTAGACCAGGCTGGCCTCGAACTCAGAAATCCACCTGCCTCTGCTTCCCAAGTGCTAGATTAAAGGCATGTGCCACCACTGCCCAGCTCATTGGTATATTTTTATATTTTTCATTTATATTAGTCGAAATGCCTAAAATTTATTTTAGAGTGAGCAGTTTTTCCTCCATTTTTTGGAAGTAGACTCTGCTTCCAGGATTAAGTATAAAGGACTTAGGAAAAACAAGATAACTCAGAGCAATACAGGCAGTTCATGATTTTTCTAAGTAAATCCTGCCAGACCAGAATCTGTGTACGACTTACACTGTCTGCCTTTTGATGTGGGATTATTTCAAGGAAAGTAGATAGAGAAATCTTTGTTACTGTTCAACAGTAGTTGATAAGGGGCCAGAAAGCTTTTCATGGTATGTTGGCTTTGAGTAGTCATTTGCTTGGTGACCTGACATTCTCTTTATTTCTTTCAGTTAAATCTTTTTTAAAAAAATTATCTTTAATCTATTTTTTACAGTCCAGTCATTGCCCCCCTCCCAGTTCACCCTCCAACAGTTCATCATCCCATTCCTCCTCCCCCCAAGTCTCCAAGAGAATGTCCCCACCCCACCAGGCCTCCCCACTCCCTGGGTCCTCAAGTCTCTCGAGGGTTAGGTGTGTCTTCTCACTGAGGCTAGACCAGGCAGTCCTCTGTTGTCTATGTGTCAGGGGCCCCAGACCAGCTCCTGTATGTTGCCTGGTTGGTGACTCAGTGTCTGAGAGATCTCAGGGAGAGGGTCCAGGTTAGTTGAGACTGCTGGTCTTCCAATGGGGTTGCCCTCCTCAACTTCTTCTAGTCTTTCCCTAATTCAACCGCAGGGGTCTCCAGTTAAATCTTGAGATAGAGCAGCTATGGAGATTCTCTTTAGTCATTCTGGCATCTTACCTGACACTATAGACTCTGAAATCCTAATCTCCCACTTAAATATTTTCCTGATCATTCATAAATGTCTAAGGCTGAGCCTAATCACTATTCTTTATTCTAACAGCTTTCTGTGATTCAGGCTTTAAAACAAAAACATTAACACCACATCTTCCAAATTCAGGAAGAAAAAAATCTTATGTTCAATGCAGTCAATTATAGTAAAGCATAAGTAGCATATGAAAATAATACATGCTTTAAGATAGTCATTTGTGAATATATTTGCTCAACAAATTTTTTTTACACTGTGTATCAAAACATATACTGTTAGTTTGGGCCATCTGTTGGAACAGAGGAATTGTTTTGTTGTATAGAGCTATATGTGAATTGCCGTATTGTAATGTGCGTCATACATATGTTGTGAAGATCTTAGCATGCTTTTTCCTTCCCAAGGTGTAACCAATGGCCCAATTAAATAGAAGTCCTGTGCCGAGTAGAACAAAGGATCGTTTCATTAGTTTGCTATTTCAAAGCTCTAAGTTTGAAACAAGCTAATACATCCAGTTTAATGTCTCTCTGTTCTCCTTTATCAGCTGTACTGCTTAACATGTTGTCAGGCCAAATGGGATATTACTGTTACCTTCAAGTACCCTCAAGTCTCGGCAGGTCAGTCTTGAGGACAGATGGCACAGCTTGCTTTCCTTAACAACCTCACGCACTATGGTTTCATCCAGAGTCATAATATTTTTCAATACTGAACATTTAATTAACTGTACCTTGTGTGTACATTGTAATTGTACTCAGACTCTTAATTCTTGAAATATCCCACCAAGTCCAATATGGACAGTGTCTCCAGGAACCTTCAGTGAACTTCCCAGTGTTCTCAGAATTACATAAGCATGAGAAATACGGTTTTCTATTCACTTAGAAATTTTTCTGTATGTGTTTCAGTCTTACACACACACACACACACACACACACACACACACACACACACACACACACACATACACTTTGCCCCACTTTTATTGACATGGGGTGGAAACTATTATCAGTGTCTGCTTTCATGTGTATTCTTTAGTCCTCATCTGTTAAAGCAGATTATGTTATCCATAGCATGAACAGAAAACAAGATACAGTGTATATAAAGAACAATCAACGTTTAATAAACAAAAAAAATAGAGTCTGATACACAACACTATTTCTCATCCAGATCTCCAAACTGAGCTCAATGATGAAATGATAGAATTTAGTTATATTTCTTTTTAAATCTACCAATAGTGCCTGCCTGCCTCCTTTGTGCTCCCTTCTCTTCCCCTCCCCTTCCCTCTTCCTTTTCCCTCTTCATTTCCAAGTGCCATGGACCAAAACTGAGCCCTCATTCTTGCTGGGCAAGCCCTATGCCACTAAGCTATCCCTTCCATCCTACCTTTGACTTACTAGATGTACAAGTGTATGTATGTTGGTCATTCTTGATAATATTTCTGACACCTTTAACCATCAAATTTGAGTAGTGAAACTTGTAAAAAATAAAATAGATTATAATTTTGTGCATTTGCACTTACTCTTGGCAGTAGCCAAGGTATGCATATCATTCTCTAGGCATTTATGTAGAGACTCTAACATGCTGGAACTTACCCTGAAGAGGTTCCTCAATATATAATTTCTTCTGGCTGTTGCTTCAAGCATCCTTTCAGCCAACAGAATTTAAAATATTTTAGGAAAACCATAAGTTGCTTAAAAATAACAATCTAGATTTACATTATTTAAATTCATTCAGATTCTGATTTTTTTTTTTTTTAACAGAATTGAATCATGAAAATAGATATATATTTGAATCTGTTACTCTTTTACTGTGGACTCTTTTTACTTTGAGGAATGTTTTAAACATACAGAGTTCCACCCCGCAGTGGTGGCGCACACCTTTAATCCCAGCACTTGAGAGACAGAAGCAGGTGGATTTCTGAGTTCAAGACCAGCCTGGTCTACAGAGTGAGTTCCAGGACAGCCAGGGCTACACAGAGAAACCTTGTCTCAAAAAACAAAACAAAACAAAACAAACAAACAAACAAACCATATAGAGTTCCATACATTTAGAATTTGAAAGAACCTAGAAGAGCAAAACCAAGGGCTTTGGATTTTGCTTAAAATTTGAGTGTTGTGATAAGTAAAATTAAAAGCTCTTACGTTTTGAGAGAGTTTTATCTGTTTTTTAATTTAATAGATATATCTCTTCATAGTGCTTCAGTAATGTTGAAAATATAGAGCAGCCTTGTTGAAAATTTCCCTGTATGCTATAATAATTTTCTATTTTAAAAATTAGAGCAACAAAATGAATCAAGGTGAAGACTACAAACGATGAACATTGTAGTTTTGATTTTATGTGGCTGGATTAGGCATATCTGCACAAAAGTGTGTTAATCTATGTTTTATTGGCTTGATGCTTTTCAGTAATAAAATGTTTCCTAACCCACTTCTCCCCTAAGACTAGGAAGTTAGATTAGAATGAGCCTACAGCCTTCATAGTTCTTAAGAAACATGAAGACTGCTGCCTTTAGCATCACTTTACTTTCTTGCTGAACACTGCTCCAGTAGCTTCTGTATGTTAGGGCTGTGCCAGATGCTGAGGGCTATGATAAGGAAAACAGCTTAGGGACACCCAGAGCTCACAGGCCTGAGAGTATTCTAGCATCATGATCCTTAGCTATGTGTTGTCTCTAGACATGTTAAAGATTTTGAGATAAAACAGGCTATATATTTCCTGTTTGATAAAGTCAAGTGCTTTATCTCCATTTGTTGACAACAGCAAGAAGTCTTCAAGTAAGTGGCCTAATTTTGATCTAGTATTTCCCCAGCTTATTTGATGTTGGAAACCCTTTGAGACACATATAAATGCCTCTGGTGATCACTCACCAGCACTTAGTTTTGGAGTCTATCTAGAAAGAATTTCAACAATCAGAGTTTGATAAGGTCGATGGAAAGGGGAGTCCAGGAAGTTAGCTGAGATCATTACATGTTGGACAAAGCCTGAACAATGAGAATGAACAAGACAGGAAGGGCAGGTTAGGCAAGGCAGGAAGGAGAGAAGCAAGGATGGGTTGAAGAACGCGATGTACGTGAAGAACTGTGCAATAGCTCAGTATGCTACAAGATGAAGAAATCATCTCAGAAAAATTCAGTGTATTTAGATGTGTAAACGACTTTGAACAATATGACTGGCCTATAGAATAGATGGTAACCTGAAAGTTGCATAATAACTTTATGTTTAAAACTTTTAAAAATAAAACACAAAGCTTTGAATTTATTTTTAAAATAGAAAAATATGAGATGAACAATTACAGCTGAATTATCTCCCAAATGTGGCTATTGAGTTCAAATGTTACTCCTGTTATAAACAGTTCCATCATCTGTGCACATTGTAGGAATAGTGGAATAGTATACTCCTTATTAAAAGTTTAAGTGAATTAATTTTTAGTTCGAAATTAATCAAAGGATAATCTACTTGTGAAGAAAAAGCAACCAAATATTTTAAAATTTACAATCTTGGGTTTTTCTTTCCTAGCATCTATGCTTACTATAGAAAAATAAAATGTGCTTATACCATATAGAAATGGATTTATAGTCTGGGGAAATAGCATAGTTGGAATCATAAGGTCTTGAGTTCTACTCCCAAAACCTGTGCAACAAAAAACTGAAGGTGATATCCAGTCCTATAAAGGTGGCTATCCACAGATGTCCAGTACTGATTGTCCAGCCAGCTTACCTTATCTGGCAAGTTCTACATGAATGGTATTTGAGGAATGATAGCTGAGGCTATCTTCTGGCTTCCGTGTTAATGGGTACACACAGGCATGTACACACAGAAATGAACATGTATACAAAAAGGAATATGTCGAAATATTTTAAAGTATATATATATATATATATATATATATATATATTTCTAAATATAATCTTCATTTAACTTTTTGTTTTGTATAATATGAACATGGTATTTGAAGATTAATACTCTGTTCTGTTAGATATGCCATTATTCATATAACTATAGAAAGTCTTCAGCCTTTCCAATCATATTTTTACAGAGTTTCTATTTTACTGCAAATTATTCAGTGTGTATATATCTTCAGAATGGGAGTATTAATAAATAAGAAAGTAGGGATATCCTTACAATTTGACACATGCCAGTGCACTAGCTTCTTAAACAGTATAGCACTTTATATTTGGCATTCAGAGTATATTAGAGGATTTGTTTTCTCAGCTTCTAAGAGAAATCACTTAAAAATGACAATGGTTTTATGTATTTTGTGTGTTCAGTAGTTTATGAGTATACTGACTTTTCTCATAGTTTTAATGGAAAGTTGTACCCATTAAAATCTTTGTGCTTAATACTTTCTACTTAACAACATAAGGATTTTTCTTGATATGAAGCATTTAAAATTTCTTTTGAGGTATCCATCACGAATTGAAAAAATTGATTATGAAGAAGGGAAGATGCTAGTCCATTTTGAGCGCTGGAGTCATCGTTATGATGAGTGGATTTACTGGGACAGCAACAGGTTGCGACCCCTTGAAAGACCTGCACTAAGAAAAGAAGGGCTAAAGGATGAGGAAGATCTCTTTGTAAGTAGGAAGCCTTTCCCAGTTGTCCCTTTCATATCTAGATAATGGCATTTAAAAAGGATCCTGTCAAATTTAACAGCTTTTTTTTTGTTGTTAATGAAATTTTTATTATATATGGAATTGATCTTAAAAGTTGTTTGAATAGGATTTTAAAGCTGGAGAAGAAGTTCTGGCTCGTTGGACAGACTGTCGGTATTATCCTGCCAAGATTGAAGCAATTAACAAAGAAGGTATGCATTTGACATGACCTGCGACTTACATAGGACTGAAATTTAAATTTCAGTTAAGTATAGAATTGTCTCATATAACTTTTTTCTTGTCTTATACTGTTCTGTGTGGATGTCCTGCTAGTACTCTTTACAGGAATATTTGTTAAATATTGCAGAGTGATATGGCTCTTGACTTCCCAGCCTGAATCAAAATACCAGGTATGTTAGTAAGATTTCCCATGAGCCTAGGAAATCTTTCAGACAGATACTAAACTGGACCACCATTTAACTGCTTTTTTCAAAGAAACAAACGCTGCACACACTTAGTGACAGGTTCTTTACGAGGACATTTGATCTACTCAGGAGACACTTTCTTAAGTTGCAAAAGTCACATAAGCTAGTGGAAGAAGAGCCAGAAGGGCTTTGTTTGTGATGAAATAGTAGGGACATTGTTGGACAGAAGCACAGATCAGTACATGAGAGACTTTAGAATCTTGCTAAAGGACTTGAATTTTGTTTGGAAGCAATGGAGAAAGTTTAAACTTTAGGTTAACATTAAAAATAAGCGTGAAAGAAACAGAAAGTAAGATGGAAGCAACAAACATTTAAAATGTATAACGAATTCAGTATGAAAAATAAATAACAGTAGTCTAGCTGAGAACCATTTTACAAGGATTTCAGTCCCATTTACGGTTGCAGTGATTTGGAGCTGCAGATGAGACTGTGGTGCCATTTCTGGTGGTTATCCACTCAGTGCAGGAAGAGGTGGGGATAGCACTGTCACTGGGCATGCAGGTTGTTTGTCCTTTTCGTTTTCGTGCTTACACTTCTGCGGAGCCATATTTCATGTCTTACACCTAAGCATCCTCAATGTCCAGTCCAGAGCCTAGCACAACGTAGGTTAGTCATTAGTGGTATGGGCGGAAAGAATTAGTAAATCTGTTCTCTTAGGTGCTGAGATCCATCCTAAACCTGACAAAGTAAAAGCACATAATACTTTGTAACTAAGATCAGCTGTGTTGAGTATGGAGCATTTAAGACTTGCCATAATTTCTAAGCCTGTGCTTATGTAGTTGTGTACATACACACGTATGCACTATACTCAAACCACTGTTGCTGTTTATCCTATTCTGTTTATCCACAGGTTTTAAAACAAAATTAAGTTTATATTAGTAGAAACAGGATGCTACTGGTACTGTGGTTACTGCCATTTCTAGAGTAGTTCTAGAGAATCTTTAGGAAATATTGATACATATTTTTTAACTCTCCTCTAGAAGTATTAATTTTGGTTTCTATATGTCCCACAAGGTAGGTAAGCCTGCCTCTTTCCTTCAAGGGGAAAAATGGGAATTGGGGAAACCTGCAGTTCATTGTAAAAGCAAAATGGAACTAACTAATGTGGACATTTAGATATTTGTGATATAGCTTTTACAAGTGAAGAGAAAGCAGTAAAAATCTATGACTGTAAACATAAATATTTAGAAGGCAGTTTAACAACCTGACCTTTTGCCAAATTAATAGGTTCCCCCTTGAACCTATGATATCCCTAGGCACGAATGTTGTCCATGATAACCATACCAGGCCTGAACCTGTGGAAGGGCCTAAGTCTAATCATGAGACCAACATGGGGCATGTTGTCTTGCCACTATTGCACTAATAAACACATTTCATTCAATAGGTCAGTATTGTAGCTTGTAGGGTAAGTCGACTGATTACTTTTCTCCCCCAACATCCTGCACCCCCCCCCAACACCCTAAACAGCAATAATTAGACTGTGGGTTATTAAAAAAAAGAAAAAGAAAAAAAAGGGCACGAAGTTAGGAGAAAGGTTATGAGTAGAGTTTGAAGGAAAAATTAATGAGGAAATGGATGTGATTAAGATACATCATATCTATGTATAAAATTCTCAAAGAATAAAATGAAGAAAGAAGGGCAGGAAATGTGGACTAGAGTAGCCAGCGAAGTTTTCAGCTTGAGGATGGTCACTGAAAAAGTGGTTAGAGGTAGATGCTGTCAAAAGACACAGGGAAGCATCCAAGTAGAGGAATAGCATGAGCAAGGGCTGGAGGAACAAAGGTCCCGCCCGTGGCTTAGAAACCACATGGGCTGCCCAGGAGTGCCATGTGGAGGAAGGGATTGAAGAAACAACTGCAGGAATGATGCTAGTGCGAGGGATGTATACAATTTGGGATTCTTAAATTTCTTCCATTGTCCTTACATCCCTGCTTATTCTCTTGATCATTTGTTTCTTAAGTTCTAGCTTAGGTCTAGAACTTTGCAGTATTTCTTGAATTATGCTAATCATATGAAAATATTAAAAATTGTGATTTTCAGGTTACAAAAAAAGAAAAATCTTTATATATATGTGCCATTGGCTTTGGAGTAATTTTTTTTTTTTTTTTGGAGACAGGGTTTCTCTGCGTAGCCCTGGCTGTCCTGGAACTCACTCTGTAGACCAGGCTGGCCTCGAACTCAGAAATCCACCTGCCTCCGCCTCCTGAGTGCTGGGATTAAAGGCGTGCGCCACCACCGCCCAGCCGGCTTTGGAATAATTTATGTGATAATAGTATGTTTCTTGTTTACACGTCTTTTGTAAAAGCCTTGTATCTACTTAAAGTGTTGTTTCAGTTTTCTATAAGTATAAAACCGTCATGACTTTTTCTAGTAACACTGTTTAATATTGACTTGCTAGCATGAGACCTGGCACAGAAAGTGAAGGTGCTTCAGCATCAATAAGCAGACAGATGCAGGAAGGGAAAGGCACAGCTGGGTGCACAGCAGGGTAGAGATGGCTGTGCTGCTGCTGAGCTGAGTGTCCTGGTGATATGCAAACTACCTCCATCTTGATGCGTTCTAAGTTGCTTTCTAGCTTATCCTTGACATGTGAGAGTTTTTTTGCCACTTTAGTACTAATGTAAATCTCACTGAGAAAATGATCTTTATCACATATCAGATCTTTCCCCCTGTTACCTTCTTTAAAAGTAACTTTTCAAGACAGCCAATGATTGTTCCTGTAGAAATACTGTTTATGTAAATAATGGTTTTATTTTTATGCGATAATTCTAATAATATTTATGTCTTCTCACAATAAATTTCAAAATTCTTCAGCAAAAATCAAAGTTACATACAGCTAAGTTATCAGGTCTTAATTTGTGCATATTTAAGGGAAAAATTAGTTCAAAATTGTTTAAACATTGAGAGAGAAAATACCTTTAATAACTCAGTGGAGTACATTCAGGAGACCGTGCCTGTGTTAGTGCAATCACAAAGCATCTTTTTCCATTATACCACTATTGTTAGATTCCAAGTGCTGCTATATTGTTTCATGACACTTTCTAATCTGATTGCTCTTATTTCAGGAACATTCACAGTTCAGTTTTATGACGGCGTAATCCGTTGTTTAAAAAGAATGCACATTAAAGCCATGCCTGAGGATGCTAAGGGGCAGGTAAGAGTGTTCAGTATTCCTGGCTACTGAAGGGATGTCTTCCTCAATGGTATTTGATCAACATACGTAGTTATGGATTTTTTAAATGAACTAATTGTAGGGTTATGTGCTGAGAGCCCCAAATAGCAGCAAGAAAGAGAAGCATAGTATGTAAAATAAATTATACACTTGATTTTTGCTTCTTTGGTTTTAGACCTGCTAAAGTTATAGGTCACTAGTTTCTGTTCCAGGTGAAATCCCAGCATCCACTAAGCTGGTGTTGTCCTATCGACCCAGCTGGATCGTGTAACCAGTCTATGGGAAGTGAGGTAAGTGCCTTTTTGCTTTTAAATATTTTTGTTTGTTTTATCTGGTATAGAGTCTTATTTAGAAAGCTAATTTTTAAAATGAAATTTTACATAAGTTTCTTATCTTCTTCTTTCCTCCTACAAATCATAGTTATTCACCTTCCTTAAAAGGCGCTTACCTGACACTCTGTAGGCTGTTTCAGGTAGGGCTCTCTGAGTAGCATAATGGAAGCAGCTCATTCTATGCTTTGCTGCTGTCAAAGCAGTGAGCATTTGAGGGAGAGTCTGGGTTGGAGCCATGTTCCATTTGCTGAATATAGTTCCTCAAACATTGGGAAGAAAGGTGCCATTAGAAACTAAAAGTATTTTCTTTTATGTTCTGCTGTTATTTGGGATTTTCAGCACCTGGACCTACAATTAATTTAAGAACTTGAAAGTAATCAATGAAAATGTCTAATGTAAAAATATATTCCCTATTTGTTCCATACCATGTAGCTAAAAATTTTATCCTGAAGTGTGTTAAAAATCACATAGTAAATCACATGAGCATTTTATGGTCTGCAAATGTCTAATTCCATATTTTAATTATTTTTGAGTATTCTGGAAAGTGTGATTGCTTCTGAGATGATCAGTTATATAAATGTAAATGCAGTTTAAAGTGAAAATGCTTTCAATCAATAAATCACTTTGTATCCTCCTGTGCATTTATTTATATTAATGAAATAGTTGTAAGCATCCAGGGGTGTTCTTTTTAGTATAGTTTGCTACATAACTTTAAATCCATTTCTTCTTTTGCTTTAATTCTGTGACTCTGTAACTGTAGTTATTCAGAGGTCATTACATGACACTCTTATTTATCATTGAACATTCAAAGTGGGGCATTGAGACAATGTGAGTTGGGGTTGAATAACAGGCTATAAAAATTAGATTTGTTGGATGTCATATTTGGAAGTATTTAGTCCTATCACAATGCGCATTAACATTAAGGTCAATGCCAAAATACAAAACTCCTTAAAGAGTATTTAATTGGCAACATATTTCATTTTAATTTTTTATTTTCCCTTATAATTCTTAAATTATATGCAGATTTAAAATATTTATTTTATAAGTTATTTTATGACTTTTTTCCCACAACTATACGTTAGGCAAGGCTAAGATTTTTTTAGAGTTGGAATACTTTGAGAATTCTTATATGAAAATATAAAGAAAGGCATCTTACACTAACTTAGCAAAGAATAACACACTGAATAAATTTATAGTGGAAATGTTCTTCTCTAAGCCCTGTTTAGCACCCGTGTAACATGAGACATTAATAGTAGTTTTATGTACATGAACTTCCAGATTTGTTTTCTTAAGCTTAAATAAAAGTCCTAATGCTATTTATTGTTCCTGACTTTGAGACAGTTGGTTGATGCTATCCCACCTCTGTTTGCATTTTGAAGATAGCTTGACCCTTTCAAGAGATTTTATAAATGCTTCTGTTGAAATTTAAACTGTAGGCCTTTTTGAACTATGTTTGCAGACATTGTTCTTCACTGGGCAATATAGTATGGTAGACATAGTGACTATCCAAACTAAGCTGCCCTGTTCTTATCCCTGTCTTGTACATAATTTTGAATGAAATGGTAGTGTTGATCTGTAGTTATAAAGCTGATATTTCCCAGGATAGATACCATTCTCACACTTAGTAAGGTATCTTACTACTTCTTGTTCTCCCTGGTGCCCCACCCTTCAGTATAGCAGCAGTAACTGCAGGGTGAGAGACTGAGGCATATTTAAATTTGAAGTCTGTAAACACAGCCTCAGACCTTCTTCATTCTTTCTGAAAGTGTGCTAATGTAAAGTGTGTTATTGAAATAAATGCACTGAAGATGGGTTTATAAATGGTTATAAATCACTTGCAATTCACCTGCCTGATATTTTGCATCTGTTGGTTTATTGGTGTTCGCAGATCTTTTCATATATACATGGTTGATATTTTTAACCTTACAATTGAGAAGTCAAAGCATAGTGAATTGAATGACTGACGTTTCATTCACCTATTACCTACAAGCGACTTCTGGCTCAGACTTTCTGATTTCGCAACTATATTCATTATTAATGCACTTATCTATTGGCTATAGAGCATTTTGAATATGTCATTGATTCTGATTCTTTCAAAAGCATCCTCAGTTCTTTTTTACAATGAAGCTTTTCTATGTAACAGTTTAGGGGAAGAACACTGGAGGTAATTATTTAATCACATGGCTATAATGTTTGCCATGATTAACCAATTTATGATTAAAAAGCATTTTTAAGTATTTAAGTTTTGAAAGGCACAATGATTCTTCTGCTGTGTCTTTTTTGAAGGTAGAAAGAAATTTGAGATGGAAAGTACCCCTAACCATGTCTAACATTGCTCTGTTTACTGAAACAAACAAACAAAACAGCTGCAGTGTGGAACCTACCTACATCCACACTACAGGAGGCACATCTGCTGTGGTTATGCTTACTTCTCTTTATCTGCTTTGTTGGCCTATCCTTGGTTTTCCTTTGTTGGAGTTCCTCTCCTCACTACTTCATTGTGAGCCTTTAAGCTCAACCTTTAGCTATGGCAGTCCCCAACTAATTCCTCTTCACCTAAATCCTAAATGCATCTGTTCCTGTACACACTGGCTTCTTTGCCTTCATTTAATGTCTTTCATCTCATTTAGAAGACTTGTTTGCCCCTTTTTAGCTATCTATTTTTCAAGCCAGTTCTCTTCATCTTTAGATTTAGAGACCAACTCCTATACTCTTATCTCTAAAGTCTCCCATTAGTTTTTCTTTTTGGTCAGAATAAGTCTTTTCTGTTATCTTACGGTATATTTGTATGTCCTATCACGTCACCTTTTATTCTTTTCTTTTAAAGATGGTTTCATATAGCCCAAGCTCTTCTTGAACGTCCTATGTAGCTGAGGATAAACTTGAACTTCTAATCTTCCTTGCTTATACCTTCCCATCACACTATCTTGTGGTTAATTTTATATCTTTGTAAATACCTTGACTAACCTCTTTTATTTATCAGCTTTTGTGTTTTAATGTTAGACTGATACCTGGCTAATCTTGTGAGATATTCAATAGAAAATGAACAGAAAACCATGTTAGATAAATCACATGATATTTACAGATCATTTCACTGATAGAGGGGAGAGATAACTGTAGATACATTTGTTATTTGCAATGGCCTGATTTTCCTCATGGCGTATTTTCATGGGTGAATAGTTAATATTTTTTGTTTAAATTTGTTAACAGTAGTGCTTATGTTCAACTGTACAATCTACTAATTAAATTCATTTTATGTTGTGAAATTATATTCAGTAGAGTAAGAACTGTGCAAGCTGGATGAACTTTATTGTCCATTTAGATAGTGCTTTAGGGGCATGAGTGAAAGATTAACTCTGTAGAAACATTATAAATGTTTATTTAAAACACTTTTTTTTTTTTTTTTACTAAAACTCAATATAGAACCATTGATGCTTCTTTATAGTGTTTTATACTTTCACAATAAAGAATTTTGAGTTAAAAATAACAAGATTTATTTATTTAGGGTGGGAAAGATGCCTCAGCAGATAAAGGCACTTGCTGCCAAGTCTAATGACCTAGTGTGCGCTGACTTTGACCCCAGGAACCCACATGGGGAACGACTTCTACAAATGTTTCCCACCAGCACGCCATTGCATGTGCCTCCCCCACTCTTATCCCATTTCTTTACTAGTATTATAAAGGGTGTGATAAATTGATCCTAAAGTTTAAAAGTTTAAAAAGTAGAGGCATAGTTTGATTTCTAAGATATTAACCATGAATCAAATGGTATGTGCATCTTAAAAAGGAACAGTAGCTTGTTCAGTAGTAAAACATTTTTCTCAATACTTATATAGTGTAATTCTCTTCTGTGTAATCCACTGTATTATGAGAAAGAAAAGTAATATCACTTTTAACTCTGAAATGTTGAAGCATGTCACATAGCATTACAAATTTTCTACAGACTTTTAAAGTTGTTTTTGATTAATTATATAAAAACCTATCCAAGGCCTATTTGCCATTGAATACTTTTTCATTTTCAGTTCAATTCATTAGTTTATTAATCTAAAATCTCAGTCATGTTGATAATCTGCCACATAAATATAGTAGCCTAATTTTTACATGTATGTATGTTTGAGTAGCTGTCAAGACACAATATTTTTTATGTACTAGTGAAGCTAAAGTTGGATTTTTAATACTTCATGTGTTATGTTTTTCCTTTGGAGGACTGGATTGCTTTAGTCAAAGCAGCTGCTGCAGCTGCAGCGAAGAATAAAACAGGGACTAAACCTCGAACCAGTGCTAACAGCAATAAAGAGAAAGAGAGAGATGGGGGAAAATGGTTCAAAGTACCTTCAAAGAAGGCAGAGGCATCAACGTGCCTAGTCACAGCAGAGCATGAGAAGAAGGAGGAGCTACCCACATCTAGCGAACCGTTTGGTACAAAATACATTTTTACCTTCCTTTCTCATGACACAAGTAAACTGAGGTAGCAAATCAGCCAAAATCCTTTGGTTACTTATAATTTTGAACTTAGAATTAAATTATTTGCTCCTAGTATAATAGGGTGACTGACGTTATTATCTTTATTATCAGAATATATGTAACTCTGAAGATTAAAGTTCTGATGTCAGTACGTGACATTAGCTGCTTTCTTAAGTATAAGTCATTTGATATTAGTAGGTTTTTGTTTGAAATTTTTGGTTTTAGTTTTCGAGGAATTGTGCTGTTTCAGTGTGCTACATAGGAGAAGCAGTAAGTTATTCTCTTCAAGCTTCACTTCAAGAGTAACTACTTAGTATGCTTTTATTTCCGTTGTAGCAATCCCAAGGTATTTGGTTTTGTTTAAGTCATAATCAAGCACTAGATTTTAAAAATATATATACAAATGCTTTTGCTAACTTGCTATCTATTAATTATATGTCTTAATTTTGGATTCCAGACAAACTCTCATATATGTGTTCTGTTAAAAGTAGGACTTCACATAGACAGCGTTCCAAAGATCGTCTTTCCACAGCCAGAGAGCACATTAACAAACAAGAGGAAAAATAATCAAGGCAACTCATTTCAGGCGAAAAGAGCCCGACTTAACAAGATTACTGGTAAACTACAATGATTCTTTTGGCATTGGGGAGTAGGGGGTGCTAGGGGCTTCATGTTAGAGTAGTTTCTTTTTAATAAAGGAAAATGGATCTTTTGGCTCAGTGTAATAAGTTGATTACTTTCTGGTTCTTCAAGGTAAACATCTCTCAACATTGTCAGCTCTTTCTGTTATAAAATGTGAAAAGTAGCACATATTTTCTACCTACCTCACAGGGATGTTGTGAGGATCAATAAGCTCAAATGTTACAAGAATATAGTCTTAAAATCACTTCCATGGTGGGAATAGTTTCTGTCAGAAATGGGTTGTCTGCATTTACCAACTTGTGGTGGCTTCATTTCCATGGCTGTAAGTATTTACATATAAACAGTTTCACAGATGTCGAAGCTTAAGAATGGAACCATTTGAGGTAAACATATGAATATCTGACTAAATGAAGTTTCTGACTCACTTGTTAGCTGCTGCTTTTTTTTCTTGAGGTTGGTCTCTAGAGTACCTTCTTAGTATGTAGCAGTATAGGGTTGATGAAATTACAGACAATCCTTGCCAGACTAGTGCTCAAAGAAGAGGGAATTGAAATATTATATCTAGTGCCAGTCATGCTATACCTGACACGTGTAGGCTGTCAGCCTAATATGTTTCTAGTATTTAAATGAAATTATGATTGTAATTCATTTCGAAGTATACTTTAAAGGGAAGCTTAACTATTTTCATAATTTGGACACGTGATTTTTCAGAACAAAAAATTTTCAAGGGCCTCTAATAAAACTGAATAAAACTTCATTGCCATTCATTTAAGTACTTTGAAGAAGATTAACTTCTCTATTAGGTCCAGGAAAAAATATTAATTACGTGTAGTATCTTTTCTCAAGAGGAGACTTACTGAAGGATGGCTGGAGCAGAGGGCTCTTGTGAGCTGCTTTGTGACAGGGTTAGGATTTCTTTCTGCACTGAGGGGATCAGACTTGTTCCATTTGTTTATAGTAACTTTTCTTTCGAAATTGGTAGTCTTGGAGAAATCTAGATTCTTCTATAAATTGATCTGCTGTCAACTTGAGACTTCGGTTGTGACTTAAAATACAGAACTCAGTGTGCTGCTTGCAGGGCAGAATGGAAAACTGCTTCTCCTGGGATAAAAAGATTGAAACTGCACTGTTGGAGGATTCAAGACCAAGGAAGATAGAAATGCCACTGACAGGGTTCAGCTAATTGCCAGCTTCCCGGCGTGATGGCTTTCCTCCTTCAGCCATATGACCTGTTTTAATTTCAGCCAATATGCTTTCACATATGCCTGCTTCTAAATTCCTTAATAGGAGGATGGGAAGGTTAAACTCAACATTTAAAGAAATAACAAAACTAAAAGAGAAGCCAGCTGAGTCCACATGATGCATTATCTTTGCATGGCCTTGGAGAGGCAGTAGTAGTAAGGTTAAAAGAACCATTTACCTTCTTCCTCAGATTGTAATCCAGGTTGCTTAGTAACACTTCAGGTTCTCTGTAAAGGGACTTTCTCTCCAGTTTTCCTTAGGAATGTCAAATGTTAGCAACAGACTAACACAAAATCTTACCCATGTGAAGCCATTATGGTCTTTCCCCCTTTTATTTACTCAAAAAATTTAAATGTATCACAATCCTTTTAGCAGCGCATCTCTGCTTTTATTTTTGATTTCATGTCACAAATATGCCATGCAGAAGCACAGTAGATATAGGATTGTCTTCAATCCTAACCCCTGGTGTGCATGTATACAGTGTATTTCATTTGTGGTCTGTGAAGAGAAATGAGAACTAGTATAAAATGGCAGATTCATGTTGGAATCTGGCTGTATTTTAAACTTAACAAGTTCTACCTGTGTCTTTTTGTCCTTTACTAGAGATGAGTGGGCAAGAATTGTAGCAGTTCTTGCTTACTTTCCTTTTTTCCACTCTCTTTTTAAATAGAGTGTATCCAAAGATTAGGGAACCAGTCACTGGATAAGTTTAACTCTGTGATGCACTGTTTTCCTCTCCTTCCTTTCATCTGTATCCTATGGTGATTCTAACCTGATTGCTGTAGAAAGAATGATAAAGTGATGATGTTTCCAAAGTTTGCAACTACAAAGAAATGAAAGTGGAGTCTCCTTGGTTACTGTTTTTGAATATGTAATTTGCTTTAGTGATGGTTCTATCGTATGGTATACACACATTCATTTTAAGGTAGACAGTTTTGCACTGAAAGCCAGAACCCGTAACTTTAGAAACAAGTTGCAAACAAATTGAGTTTTAGGGGACTCTAAAATAGTAACTGTACACATCATAAAAGAATAAAGAATAGTACTTAATACATGATGTACTCTAAATTGTTATGGACATTGCTGGAAGTTAGAAATGTTTGTGCAATGTCAGGGATTTTTGAAAAATTTGAAAAAAAATCCTGATATTTGATGAAGATTTCAACTTCTTTGTTCTTTGAGCACTCCTTTTGTATTCCAGGAAGCACTGGCCTCTTATTTCTCAGTGAAGTAAATCATATGAAGTGATTTTGTTTGGTGGTAGGATTCATGATGATTGGATGTTCACCTTCTACTCACTGTTTAATGTCCTGGTGCTGTATCTTGCATTCTTTAAGACACTCTTCTGGAGCAGAGTCTGTTTCTAATGTACTGATAATAACTATTTGAAATGATTAAAGTTAATTTAATTTGTGTCAGTTTATTTTTTTAATTCTCCTTTACTCTGGATATTAAATTTTTCTTAGAATGTTGTCAGAAGAAAGATAATTGCATTTGAACTGTCCCTCCAGGCAGAGGTAGAACCTGCTCACCAAGCACCTATTTTATCATGTGTTAAAGTTGATATTCTGGTCAATATACAAAATTTTACTGTGTATATTTGGAGCTTTTGAATGCTCTATATACCAAGTATATTTTTGAAATTAGTTTGTCTTAAGTTCCTCATTACTGTCTGGCCAAATTAAAGGGTTTCCTTTTTTCGTTACAATGATTGCATAGAAATGGCTTTTAATCAGTTTGGTCTATACGATTGTAATAGGTTATGGATGAATTATTTTGTTTCTTTTACAACTTGTACCATATGATAAAATTTGAGTTTATAATTCATCTCATCTATTGATGAATGTAAAAAACATTCTTACCACTTCTAGGAAAGAAAACAGAGTAAGGCATAATTATTAATATATTGAATGGCAAATATTTGTTATGTTTGAATAGCTTTAGGAAATAGAACTGCTCATTTCCTGACATAAAAAGACGTTGATTCTGTATCATTAACAAAAACTTAGCTCATTGATTCTCAAGAATGTTAGCTGCAAAAGAAACAAAAACAGTGTTACGTTGTTTTAAATGTTAAAGAAATAGTCTATATTACATCTTTTGTGTTTATATAAAATATGTTTACAATGTAATTAGGATTGAATTTGTGGGTTAAAATTTTATAAGATAATCTACATGCCTTTATTTCTCATTTAAATCTACACTTTATGTGATGTGGGAGGTGAAGGAACTGTACAGATTGTAGTCTCAAATTAAGTGGAGTACCAGTCACTGATAAATCAAAATCATTGCTTTCTACTGCATCTCTTTGTTTCATACTAGGTGTAGACATTCAGCTTTTCAGTAAAGTGTGCCAGTGTGCCTTCTGTCTAATGATTACATTATATATGTCTCTCTTACTACTTTAAGGATGTCTTATGAATATGTGTGTTCCCATCTTGGTTACTTAACACTTTTGGAGTAGTTATAAGAGAAAATCTGGCCATGTTGCCTTGTGAATAACTCTTTGTCCTTTAGTGTTTCAGGGAACCTTTTCTCTCCTATGAACTAATGTTAACAGTTTCAGTAATAAAGGTGATAAAAATTCCTATAGCAAGTTTACAGTTGTTATCACATGTTATATATGTTTCCTTTTATGAACAAAGTAACCATAAAATCAAATAGTTGTCCATTTGAAGGCCTAGTCTCATAAAAGGTACTGACAAAATGAGCAAAGAATTGTATCCAAGTAAATTATTTTGTTAATTAAGGCAGAATCTTGATTTTTTTTTTTTAAAAAAATAACTATCATAAATAAAGAATCTGTCTTTTAAAATCCAGTGTTAGGGGTATACATTCCAAAACAACTAGAACTTTCTATTTTTTCATCCCGTGTGGAATGAAGTCAGGCCAGATGTTCTAAAGACCCACACATTCTCCACTTTCATAGAAAATAAGTCTAAGAAACGGTATTGAAACTTCTGGAAGATACTACATAAGTGAGCACAGATGCACAAAGCTAAGGCTCAGGAGTATAAGTGAAATTAGAATTTAGAAATGCTCTTTGAAAACTAATCCGGCAGAATGAAATGCTACACTACTTTTTAAGTATTAGCAATATAAAACATCTTAATCTAGACTTTGAAGCCAGAATATTTTTTTCAGAATAAGTATTATATATTTAAGGATCTCAAAGAGTAACATTTAAAAAGAAAAAAAAAAAGTCACTCAACTATGTCACTCAACTCTCAAATTTAAGGGTATTTGCATTTATTAAAAGTTAGCATTTGAAAATACTCCCTGTAGAAGTTTATTGTAATGAAATCAGTATTTTTTTCCTAACAAGCCATTCTTGTACAATTTTTCTCAAGGACTGTTGGCATCCAAAGCTGTTGGGGTGGATGGTGCTGAAAAGAAAGAAGACTGCAGTGCAACAGCTCCAGTCCTGGAGCAGGTATGAAATGGTAGCATTTGATTGTTTCAAGGTCCCACTGGAAGGTCACTCACGGAGCTGTAGTACCACGTGATTGCAGTTGCCCTCTGATCAGATATGGGGATAGAGCACTGACTCATTGATGAGACACTTTTAACTCTGCCTTCTCCCAAGTATGCACATAAGCTATGGACTGTACTAGCTTATGTTCTCCATAGACTGACTTGAAAGCCATTGTCTCCACAATTAGAAGGCCTGGAGACAGGCATCCCAGGGTATGAGCTTCCAGCTGGACACCTTTAGCTTTCAAAAAGACCCTTACACAAATACTTTTCATTTGTGGATTTAAACAGGGTTTTTTGACATCCAATTAAGCTTCTTTTATAAGAAGTTTCTTTTATATTGTAACAGTTGGTGTTCTTAGACTGTGTTTTATGAATTGATCAATGAGCCATACATTTTTGCTAGGATGTATATTTTAATAACTACAATAAAAAAGAGAATTTTAAAAACTTTTAAGGGTCTGTCTTAAACCACCTAATAGAGAAATTTAAACTGCAGGTTGCAGTTGCTAGAACTGGCCTTGGCTACATTCAAGTTCCCACAATATCTGTACATAATGAGCTGTGCATGCTTTTCCATCCTCTAAGGGCTTCACTGCTTAGGCACTGTATGAATACAGTAATAGCCATAACTGGATTTCTTTGGTTCTCCTGTTTTAAAATCTGAGCCTTAATGTAGTTTCAATATATCCTTTTTGTATTATCTTAATTTTCTTTATTAGTAGCCTTATAAGACTTTAAAATGAGTACCTTTTGCTCTTCTCTATATGTGTTTTAAAGGATAGTCCAAATTTAATTGATATTGTATTGAGTTATTCAGTGTTTATTCAGGCCTGATTTGAAAGCAGTACATTGTTTTGGTACTTCCATTAATGTTGTAGTAAATGAATGGTCTTTTAAATTGAAATCAGTATGTCAGTGACTCATACCTTCCGGTTTTCTGGGAGAATCTAACGGTTAAGTTTTTGCCGTTATTGTCAGTATATCGACCAAATTTTAAATAACTTTTATACTGTGTTTGACTATATTCAACGTCCCAGATATAACAGTATTTTGTGCTCCTACAACTGTTACAATATACTCAGAATACGATATATCAGGGACTTGGGGAATAAAATATTTCTGGAAAATTCATTACAATGTCAATCTTTCATTACACATAATCTGTGAGGTAAATGTGATTGTTAAAAGTACATATTATATGTGGGAAGTTAGTTTAGACTTCAGTAACAAGTTCAGAGAAATAGTTTTAAAGAGAAAGGAAAATAGAGCAACTCGGCTATTTGTACTTGCATAATTCAAAACTTTTCAAAGTCCTTGCCAGTTTTGTAACAGAGACCAATAATTATTAATTGAACCTTTGTAAATGTTCTAGAGTTTAAGGAACATCATGCTATTCCCTCTTTTATTTTGTCATTCAGGTTGACTTCAATGTGAAAATGTTTTGTAACCAAACTCTTAATTTTTATGGTATTTGTTAGCCTTGCTTCTAAGCTAAAAAGCTGAGTTATAAAGCTCTTAACTATCTCAGTTGGTATCAGCAAGAGACCTAAATGAGAAATTTTGATTGTTGCTAACTTCTGTTGTCCTAAGGAGTTAAAATGCCAGTTATGACAGACTGATAACAGGCCTACAGCCACAATTTGATGTACTACTAATGAATTTATATTTCTGAAAGATTCAAACTGTGGTCTTAAACCCCATTATCAGATTATTAGTTATAGATTACTTAATTGTATTAGGGAAATGTCATGTTATATTTACTTTTGGATAAAACTTGCATTTGATGCATAATAATTCACTAAGGTTAAAATATGTTAATTTGTCCTTGTTTAGAAGTTAAGCACCTTATCAAGTTATTAATTTAAGTTTTAATATCTTGTTTTATAACTTTGTAACTCAAGAGTAATGGATGCTGTAGTGATGTCTCTCACATATGTGAAGATGAACAATAAAAATGTTTATTTACAAGTAATGGCTCTAATTACTTTCCTGGCAACACCTTTTATAATAAGCTTAGGAATACTTTCTAGTCTTGGAGTTCTTTTTCAAATGATAGTTCTACTTGCACACATGTATAGTAAAAAAAATTCAAGAGTAGAAAATGAAAGTTGAATGAATGGGATACTTGTCACACACCCTTTTATGTTAGATACCTAGCATGCCATCTATAGAACATTCAGTGAAGCCATTCTTAATATTAAATATATAATTCCCACCACCAAAGTCTGAGTACCTTTTATTTTAATGGGAATAGAATTATCTATTTGTTCCCCAGACAATGATCTATCATATTCTAGAAAACTGAAGATTATAAATTTGATGAACATCCTCCTTCCCCAAATATGTAGAAGCTAAATGATTTCTTGAGGACAGCCATGTTATTCATAGAACTAGCAACTTTACTCTTTTTAGTAGCTTCCCATATCAGTTTTTCAAATTCTGTATTTCATTCATGTTTTGCTGTTAGATACTAGCAAGAAAACCAGAATAGGCATGCCAGTATGACAGAACATGGATCCAATGTGGCTGCTTTCTGTTGTCTTTAATAAAAGATACATTTATACATATTTTTACATGTGCAAGGAATTTTACTGCCACATGATTAAATGTTTATGAAAGAACTGACAAAGTTCTAATTTTTTTCAAAAGTATCAGTTGGCAGGAATAAGGTAAAAACTCTTATCTAAGACTGCGACGTATTTTGTTTTTAAATCCAATGTTTTAACTTACATTTTATCTCTTTTCTGTTGTTGTAGTTGTTGCTTGTTCTGTATTGTTTTTAGTCTTTTAACTCTCTACTGCTGGTGGCTCTGATTTCATGATGCATTTTGCTTATGAAACTCTAGCTTTCAGCACTAAAATGAGTTAAAAATAATGTTTTGTTAATTTGGTCATTGTTTTCCTGTTGAGATTGTTCTTTAAAGGGAAACTGTCTGCTGAGGCAGCCACACACTTGATGACAGATTATAAAATCCCTTCTAAAAGGCAGGAGTTTAAATGTGTTCTTTAGCACTCTAAAACATGAAATACTTTGTTCATTTACCTAGCTGTTTTAATACCATTGACAATTACAGTTAAGAAGAGGGAAGTTTCAGATTAATACTGAAATGTTTGTCCAATAGAATATTTGCTATTGGAAGAATTTCATGGGCATTAAAAACATTGAGTCGGGGCTGGAGAGATGGCTCAGTGGTTAAGAGCACTGTTCTATGAGAGGTCCTGAGTTCAATTCCCAGCAAGCAACCACAAGGTGGCTCACAACCACTTGTAATGGGATCCAATGCCCCCTTCTGGTGTGTCTGAAGACATTGACTATGTACTCACATACATAAAATAAATAAATATATATATTTTTAAAAAAACATTGACTCATAGTTGACAGTATCCCTTTAAAGACAGCCTATTCAACTTTTAGTTAATAATTTGTGGGGTTCTTTTTGATTTTTCATTTGTAATAGAAATGTTATGTGTTGCTTAACAATGTTTTTGGATAATAAAGTTGCTTAACAATCAAAAATAGAATACAAGAAGAAAAAATGAAGAAACCAAAATAAAAATATCAATTTTTTATTATTTATTCAGGCGATTTCACCTAAACCTCAAAGTCAGAAAAAAAATGAAGCTGTCATTAGCAGTTCTGCCAACACTCAGAAACCTGCACTGTTATCCTCAACTTTGTCTTCAGGGAAGGCTCGCAGCAAGAAATGCAAACATGAATCTGGAGAGTCTTCTGGGTGTATAAAAACCCCTAAGTCACCACTTGCCCCAGAATTAATACAAGCCAAGGATTTGACGCTTGTATCTCAGCTTTCTTCAGTGATAAATAAAACTAGTGAGCACAGACTTTACAAATAGTTACTTATCCTGTAAGATAGAGTCAAAACAGTTTTGTTGTAGTTACCTTGTTTTTTATGAAGTTGCTTTTTAAAAACTCAAAAGTTAAGTGGATATGACAGAGAAAGCTTAAAACTATTTCAAGAGTAGATCATGGACAATTTTTACTGCGTTACTGCTCCAAGTCTGCTCCTTAAGAAGTCCTGCCATTGAATGACACAAATCCCACTGTAGTTTCACTCTCCTCAACTAATAAAGCAAGGCCTGATTCATTACAAAAACAAACAAACAAACAAACAAAATACCCCTGGAAACAGAAGGAACTATAAAAAGACCTTTAGTCCACATTTTCATGTGACTCCTCACTCCTTCTGTGACCAGGTAGGAGGTGTCTCCTTTTATGTGTAGCCCTCTGAGTGTACTTTATTTATTGTTATTAGCAAGGCAGCCTTGGATCCAGTCTCACCCTTATTGAAAGGAGAATGCCTCCTTCTCATAACATTTGACTGCTACAGTACTAATCTTTCACGTGTTAGTCTTTTGAAAAATCTTTTTTTTCTACCCGGATTTGGCTAACTAAAAGATAAGGTTTGTGGTCACATAACCAACTTTCAAATAACTGTCAAGTAGTTACCGGAATAGTCACTAGTTAGGTGACATTTACATTTTCAACAAGTGAGTCAGTGTTGTACTCAGGAATGAGGATGACACGTGTCCTTGTGAAGCATCCTTGTGAAGCGTCATCTTTCAGAATAATGATATTGGCATTTGGAAGGCTCCATCAAACACACCTGTTGTTCATTCACTTCTGACATCACTAAAGAACATACCTCAAATTTTGATCAATCTTTATTTTTTGAATAATTAAGCAGAAACAGGGAATTGAAATTTTTCCTGAAACTTCATTATGAAAGAATGTCAGTAGTAATTAGATTATCACAAGACATCAATAAACATTTTATTTTGAAGTTGCTTTATATATTGATATAGCCACAGTATCATAAAAGTTACAATTATCATTTGGTTTTCCCCATTATTTCATGTCTTTTTGTTTTTCATTATTTTTCATTGTCAATTATCCTTAAATACTTAAAATATAAGCTTCTTTAAACTACTACTTTCTAAATTAGTAATATATTATCTTTTACAGTCCTACCTAATACACAATTCAGCAAGTTCATAGAATTCTCAAGCATTATTGAAACATTTGTGTTAACATCACTAAAAGACAAATAACTGTTAAAATTAGTTCAAGCAAATGAAAATATCTGAGGGCAAAAATAGTATCAAACTAAATAATAACTAATTTGGCCTTAATAAGCATATTGGTTTGTTTGTGTTCAATTTTTTGAATGAATCAGGCCCCGGATTTATATTTGTAAAAACCCATGTGGGAGTATGAGGATGGGCTAGGTTATTTACAGTAGCTCACCTGGGGAGGAAAGCAAAGCACCAACTGTATAACGTGTATAAGAGCCCTGTGCCCCTGCCTTCCTGTCCCCTAGAGTGCCAATGTTTGCAATGTAGCAAGAGTTTTTCTCCTGGTTTCCTCCTTTCCCTTCTCCCTCCACTTCCCTATTTTTTGCTTATAAAGAGATTACTTTCTTGGAGGCAAAATGGCAGTTGACACAAGAATCCACAATTAGAGAGCTAACTCCAGTCTCTCCACTTCGGGAGAGCTACTGGAAGTTAACGTTCTATTTTACTGTCTTTCAGTTCTAGTGGTTTTAGAAGTTTTGATTAAGTCTTTTTGTGATGAGGGAACTTTTTTTTTTTGCCTTTGAATGCCTCTGGGACATTCCATTTCTTGTGGTTATCTAATAGCAGCATCAGAGAACAGAATATGTCTCATTTTTTTTCTTGCTTATCTCCTTAAAAATTATAAGATGATCCTGGTATGTATCTGCTTCGTGAACATTGAAGATCTTTTTCTAGGTTCTCCACAGCCTGTGAATCCCCCTAGACCTTGCAAGCATAGTGAGAGAAGAAGAAGATCTCAGCGGTTAGCCACCTTACCCATGCCTGATGATTCTCTAGAAAAGCTTTCTTCTTCCTCTTCAGCAACTGATGGCAAAGTATTCTCCATCAGTTCTCAGAATCAGCAAGAGTCTTCAGTACCAGAGGGTAATGTATATCGATTTCCTATAGAACCAAATAACTAACAACAATTATTCAAATGTTGTTTTCTTTTATTTCTCTTGACTTATAAGCACTTTGTGTATGCTACAGATAACCTATTTGGTGCCTTCTTTTTGCCAGGCACTATATAAATACTAGTGATCTGCACTGATATTAACTGAACCAGTTTCTCTGTTAATATTAGGGTTTTCTTTTTAATTTTATATAGTGCCTGCTATTGCATATGTGCCACTCCAGAAGCTGGGACCCTGCTTCCCTCTTGATTTAAGTTGTGGTTCAGAAGTCACAGGAAGTGGAGCCCCAGATTCCTCCTATCCTGGTGGTGAATATTCCAGGGAAGAAAAGGAGGAGACACCATTGTTGGGAAATCCAGCCTCCAAAGTAGTGAGTGATGTAAAAGGAGCTGCAGCAGCCACAGGTAAGGGAGCTCTTGGTTAAGTCTATTATAAACATTTCAATATTCAACTTCACACAAATTCATATAAAACCCCTCTTCTAAGAACTTTTAGGTAGTTAATATGCTTGGATGGAATTTCTCTGTTTTAGAATTCTTTATGTAACCATTGCCAGCATTCCCTGGACATATTTCTTGTCATTTTTTTCTTCCTTCATTCTTTTTCTCCCTCTTTTTCTTTCTAAAGAAAATGTATTTGTTCACGTTATATGCCAATGTCAGCCCCCTCTTTACTTGCGGTACCCCAACACAGATCCTCCCCCCCCCCGTTCCTCCCTCCTCTTCTCCTCTGAGAAGGGCGAGTGCCCCCTCTGGGTGGATGCACACACACACACACACACACACACACACACACACACACACACACACACACACAGGCTTATCAAGTCATGTGGTTAAAGACATATACCATCATGCCTGGCTTCTTTGCTTTTTTAATGTGTGTGTAAAATGTGGTATTGCTGCACCTGGAGCTAGCAAATCCTAGCTACCCAGCTTGGTCATCTACCAAGTTTTAGGCCAACTAGGGCTACATAGCAAGACCCTGTCTCAAAACAAGAAATAAATTATATGAAATATATGCTTATTTTTGCTACTAGAAATTATTAGAGTTAAATACAATTCCAGAAATTCTTATTCTTGAAGCAACAAGATACTTTATAATATTACAATTTCATAAAAATACATGTTTTTTTTTTTTTCAGAAGTCTAATAGTATGTATCAATTACCTTCTTTCTATTTAATTACTAATTTGGAATTGGCTAGTGAGATACTTAAATTAGATTAGGAGACAAATGTAAAGAAGCCAAATGTATTAGCAATAATTGTGTTTAACAGCATCTTCCACAAAGACTGTGGCATTGGCTTCTTGGATGAAACCAAAAGATAGCTTACTGTATTCTGTCCATGCTACCCACTGAAACAATGACTGTAGTCGCTTAACTTAATTTGTGTCTTTTACTTGTTCTTTCTTTCAAAGTAGCACTGTCAATACTTAAATACATATACTTATCTACAATCCCATTTTACCTGTAAATATTTAAATTGGTTTATATATAATAGTGCTTTCTTATTTAGAAATTAAAAAATGCCCACAGCTGAAAACCTTTGGGTCTTGAGAGATTGCTTTTGATTTCTCAGATCTGACCACTGTGTTTGGATATTCATCTAAACCTTATCTTAGAGTAATTCAGTTTACTTTATCTTTTGTGCACAAGATTCCTGAATTATCATTGACCTTTTGAGGAAGTTTTCCTGGTAAAGGTCAACTTTTTAGCAGTCTGGAAATTCTTACTGCACTGAGTGTATGAGAATGATCTCGATGTCATAGTAACATATACCTATTGGGAAAATGATCTTTTCAATGTGTGTGTAAAGTTATTTATATGATTCTTTACAATACATGTTTGGTTTGATTGTAATAGACTAAAATACAGATCAGTATAAGTCCATGTCATAAACAGTGTTGTTATGTAGGGTGGAGAGGTGGCTTATTTGATCCCCAGCAACCACATGGCAGCTCACAACCATCGGTAGCCCTATTCCCAGGGGATGCAGTGCCCTCTTCTGGCTTCTTATGGGTGTAATACATATATGCAGGCAACACACACACACACACACACACACACACACACACACACACACAAAATCTTCTTTTAAAATGTCATGCCAGCCATATTGTATATTCTAAACATCAAAGCAGCATCTGTACACTAAAATCCTTTGATTTTTTTCCTCTCACCAGAGGATTAACGTGATTCTGTTTTGTTTTGTTTTGTTTTGTTGACTGTTTGTTTGTTTTCCCTTTAAATTCCTGGGAGATTTATAGCTAGCTATATGGCTAGATATGTTGGGGAGGTAGTTGGTTTTGTTCGTGATGTTGAATTGTACAAGGGTAAAGAGAAGGCACAACCATTATGAGCTTAACATTAAGAATACATTGCTCAGCAATTTTTGCATATTTTTGGTTTTGCTTTTAAGAGAAAAGATAAATTTTGGCTAAGAGTTCTGGAGATGCAGTCTACCATCACAGGGAAGTCAAAATGACAGGAGCAAGTGAGAAGACAGAGATGAATGAGTGCCAATGTTCTGCTCTGCTCACTTCTCCTTTTTCTTCATTCCAGGACCCAGTCCATGAAATGGTGCTGCCCACAATTAGGCTAGGGCTTCCTACTTCAGTTACTGAAGTCTAGATAATTGCTTAAAACAAGAAAATGCATGCTTTTAAGCTAGCTACTGAAAGCTGGTATATACATGATCATGTAGATTGCACATACAGTATTTGAATGGGATGAAGTAAGATTTTAATTCATTTCTATGACTCCTTTGAATTTTTCTTTTTGAAGAAAGTGGTGGAATTCATGTTCTATTCTTCTGTTTAAAATTGTGTCCGTTTGTTTCACTTTCACTGAACTTGTATGCTGTGTGCATGCTCTTTCTCTCTTAGTCTATGTCTTTTGTCGTGGTAGTTCTGTTTTGTTTCTTTGAAACGGAATCTCACTATGTCCAGAGCCCAGGGAATATGGAGCAAAATGGTGTGCCCCAGGATGGTTTGGAAGTCTTGCTTTTCTTGCTGTAGAGTGCTGAGATTGTAGGCATGTGCCATCATATTTGGCTTTCTTACTGTGTTACCTAACTGTTCTTCCTTATTTTGAAGTTATTTTGTGTTTCTCTGTTTCCTGTGTTGATGTGTACTTTTTGTTTTGTGTTCTTCTTTTTATACCCATGTAAATGAGTATGAGTATACATATATTTGGCTGGTGTTTATCCTAATTATCAAAATAAATTCCATTTCTATTTTAATACTTCTTTACAAAGCATTATTTACAAGGACTGTTTTAGCAGCATTCTAAACTTGGAACTCCTAGACAGTTTAGACTGATGAGAATGTTAACTGAGAAATCGTTTAGCAAAACTTAGGACTCTTACGAGGTTAAACTTTGCTTTTAATTGTGTTTCCAACAAAGATTATGAGTTTGCACTAATTGGTCTACATTCTTCCACTAGGATGGATGCCAACATGATTGACTGTAAGGTTTGGTGTACCATAGCTGCCCAGTTTAGCAAAAAGTAAAAATAATAGGAAAAGAAAAGAAATGATACATTTCTAAAAGTTAAAAAAAAAAGACACCTTTGTTTTTTTTGAGTTATTGACAGAATGCTTTTTCTAACAGCCAATGAACCAAAGGAAGAGATACAGCTTAAGAAATCTTATTTCTCTTACACTCTGGGAGGCAGAGTAGATGGGGTTTCTTAAAAAGAATCTTTTTCAGAAGAAACCTTTTCTGACCTGGGCCTGTCTTAAGTTCTGCCATTAAGGTGAAATGCTTAGAATGCCGACATACAGAATCTACACTGAAGAAGCTTAGAGTCTAGACGGAAATCAGGCTAGTAGCTGAACTAGACATATGACTGAAAGTTAATAACTATAAGATGTAAAATCCTTCAGAGGTATAAAGTAGGACAAGGAGAATGGCTCAGTGTTCAGAGATGCTTCCTACACCTGGGAACCTGAGTTCTAGGCCCCTGCTCTACATGGTGGGGTGGAAGGAGAAAACTGATTCCATCCAGTAAGTTGTCCTCTGACTTCCACAAGTACACTATGGTCCCAAACAGCCCCACACACTAGACAGACGGACAGACAGACAGACAGATTATAGATAGATGATAGATAGATAGATAGATAGATAGATAGATAGATAGATAGATAGATAGATGATAGATATATAGACAGACAGATAGAGGCCCTAGGCAGAGGAGGAGGTATGCTCTTAGCTAAGATAGTAGGAACCTTCTGCTTGTCCTCTGTTCTCACTTTTTTTCAGCAAAGTTTAAATGAACTACTTCCTTCACACATTTATAATGGGAATTTTATAGTAGGTAACGTCTGTGGCCATTTCCAACTCTAAAGTGTTAATTATTGGTTTGTTTATTTTATCATTCATCATGTATTTTATGAAGTCAAAATTGTGATATGGTCACATTAGCTTTCACTTACAATTTTCAAATAGTTTTAAAATGGTAACTATTCTTAGTAGCTTCCATTAAGACAAAATTGGAATGAGTTGGAATTAGTATATTATATGAATTCTCAACATTTATAGTTAGTCCTGTTTTGGAAGGCTCATCATAATATATTTCTATCTTTGTATTTTTAAAGCAAATCTGAATGAAAATATCAAGTAATATTTGTTTTATTGTAGAATATTTTAGTTAATGTGGATACAAGTGTTAGATTGATAAGCATATGAACACTATATCTTTGTAATATCAGAATGCACATTATCAGGGCATTCAATTTTTGGTAAATTTAGCTTTAGTTTTTGGTGAAATTAGATGTGATTTCTTGAATTTTTAAGACAATTTTTAATGAAATGTAGAAATAGTAAACATGCAAATGCGTTTGCCACCATTAAGAAAGTAAGACTTAGGACTCCAGTGGATCCTCTGTAATGAGTCCAGGGGTTACTTTGTCTGCTTAATATGACGTTATCACCAAGGAAGCCAGAGCCACCTTTTAGATGGCATGCCTTTCTATCCCAATATTTGATGTTGACTCTACATTCACTGTTTAACAGCCTTTTAACAAACTGGGCTTTCTATAGTCTCTGGGATTGTATCTTGTAGCACTCTGGAGAATTTACTCAATGCCCTTCACTCTACAGTTGTGGGGAGGAGAGAAATCAGGGCTCTACTTTTCTTATTGGAGTCAGGGTAGCCTGTTGCTTTTGCTCTTTATTACAGTGGCTCTAAGAGTTTATTTGAAGAAAATGTCCTCTTGAGAAAATTTAAAGATCACTGTCCTTTATACTAATATCCTAATATTTAGGAAATTACAGTACATGGTGAAATATTAATAATCATATCTTTTAAACTAAATTAAATTTTTTTTGTTGAACTCTGATAAAAAGGTCTGTTTTGGTTTTTTTATTTGTATGTACTTCTAAAATGTTCACCAGTGTTACATGTTCATTTTAATATGTTTTCTTGTATAAAATGTTGTCAACCCCTTGTCAGAGTCCCAGTTTTGCTTTGTAAGTTGACCATCTGTGAAGTCTTGGGCAGGAAGCCAGTGCACTCTGGGGCTTGCTTTCCTAGAACCACTTAGAATGGCTGTTTGTTCTGCAGTGTTGCCCTGCGGCCATTATTATCTGTGTGCCACCTGCCAGAACTCCCTGAATATAACCAGTTTGATGGGGTATTTTGACTCCCTTCCTTTACCATAAGCAGTCCCAAGTCCTGGATATCTTTCATCTGGAGATTGAGCCCTTCAGATTAGGAACATAAGAGGCAGAGACATTGTTAACTTCTCTCTTGCATGCTACACTGCCAGTAGGCCTAAGCAGCACTGTCCTTTGTTTGATTTGTGAATGCTTTCTTAGTTTTAAGAAAACCACATTACATTTGCAATTTCCATAGTCCAGTAGTCAGCAGAAGGAAGGAATAAATGTGTTCAATTGTCTTGATGAGTGGGAAATATTACTGTGTTTATCTTTGCTGTGAGGTCTCTTTCATTCTTTCTGTCACAATCTGTGATTATCAACATCCTTATTAATCTGAAACTTTGTAGAGCCTTGTTGCTCCTTAAATTGAGGGATATTCTTTATAGTTTTATGTTTAAACTATGTAAAGTATTTGAATAAAATATAAAATATTTGACATAGTTGGTATAACTTGATTCTTTTACTAGATTAACCTGAGCTACAAACAAGACATTGAGAAATGTTGAACGGAACTGGGAAGCTTTGTTAAGGGAATCTGTTGTTTTAGTTGTAGTTAGTGAAGTACAATATTTACAAATGTAATTTGGACTACTAGGTAAGACATGTCATTAATATGATATATTTTATGTGTATGTGTACCTTTGCGTTTCACATTTATGTAGTCCAAAAGTGATTAGCAAATTCATTGTTTGGGTTCTTTTTGTTACCTAGCAATAAGAGATTTATGCAATGATATACATGTCCCAGAATTCACATGTATAACTTTATTTTAGGAAATAAGAGGTCAAATATCAGCTTATATATGTTATTAAAATAACAGTCATATGTTATTGAAAACTAATATACTTTACTGTGAATTTGAATATTTCATTTGGATGCTCTGAAGAATAGTTATGACCAGGCTGTCACAGAAGCAGCAATGGTATATAGGCCAGCCATTCAAAAGACTGTCAATACCTTCTGAATTGCTTAAGGTTGTGGTGCTGCATCAGCCTTCATTGATGGCCAGGGACCTTTACATAACTTCATTTTCTGGTTAGAGCCCCATTTATGCTATTTATGAAATAGTGTAGCCTCAAAATACCTATGCCCAAATACAAAGTAAAACAACACACTTACTGAGCACTGACCAAAGCATTTACATACTTTGTCTCATACAACCTTAAAAGAACAGTGGTAGGTATTCTTACTCTTATTGACAATAAGGAGGCAAAAGTACGGAGGCATTAAACCACATACTCAAGTCATACATGTAACAAATTGTAGAGGCCAAGAATTCCACCCAGGTGGTATGAAGAAGCACCAATATTCCTTGAATAAGTTTTTATTAGTAGTTCAGGTAATAAAATTGTGCAAGGGGAGGACTCCTATTTAGAGTTTTGGAAACAATTGTAATTTTAAAAACTGTACCATATTTTTATTGTTCTGCCTAAACTTACATCTTATCCCCCTAACCCACAGGAATATCGAAAACAGAAAAAAAAGTGAAATTGGAAGAAAAAACCTCCACTGCATTTGGTATGGACAGAAAGTAATCTTTAAGCAAAAGACTAGAAAGCTTGACAGAGAGGACAGCATCTGTGTCTTCCCTTCCCTGCTAGGGCTCCTTAAGGTGCCTGAGGTCATCTGCTTCTGTGCTTAGTAGTTAGTCAGCTTCATACGCACCTGTTCTCCAGTGCAAGCTTGTACTTACATGTATTCTACGGGGATTCTCTGGATTTCTCTGAGTTCTTTGCTTCTGAATGTCTCTGGTTAGAACTATGGATAGCTCTTTAAAAATAAGCCTCCATCTAATATTTTTTGAGACTTAGAATAATGAATGATGTATTAAAATAGTCTTTCTTTTCATGACATTCTTCAGTATGCCTTATTAAAAGGATGCTGACTTTTTCACTGTCTTTTCTTCTTAATGCTGAGTAAAGACTAAAAGTAATGAAATAATGGGTAATAATAAGTATTATTTAGGTTTGCTAATTGGAGTCACTGAAAATTAGCTACATATAATTGGAAAATTGTGGGCTAACTCATTCTGAGCTGGAAAAATAGCTTGTAGAATATCTGTTCAGTTTTAATTTGTGATACAATGTTCTAATATACTGTTCAAACATGTATTTATCTTCTTTAAAGTACAGATGACTAAAGAAAAGAATGCTTTTTGGAAAGAATAGAATGAAATCTTTTTCTTTCTTGTTTTCATTCATGTATGCACAGGGAAGGTATTTAAATATGGAAGGAGTTATGTATAGATTAATTTGATTAATTTTGTTTCTCTTTTTTGAAGACAAAATGCCATCCATTCTTACTTAAATTTTCTAAAACATTAATAAATTATATACAGAAATGCTGATTCTCCATAGTGAGGTCTTTTTAAATTATGGAATTTAACTTCTTGGCACATAGTAGGAATTTTAGTCTATTACGCATTTAAAGATTTTAACTACTGTCTGTGTTAACTTTAAGGTGTCAGGAATTGGGATTTTTCAACACTGCTAATGAAGATCCCCTCTTATAGTCCAATAAGCTAAGCAAGAGTTCCAGACTCATGACACGAACAGTTTAATTGAATCCGTCCACTCTGGGCAGGTGACTGGAATCACTGATGAAAACATAAATGCTGCTTTGAGGGTAACCACAAAGGAGCAACTAAGAATCACTCACAATTATTGAAGGACTTGCTTTTGTTTATTTTAGGTAAAAGGAAAGAAAAAGATAAGGAGAGAAAAGAGAAGCGAGACAAAGATCAGTACAAACCAAAGCAGAAGAAAAAGAAGAAGAAGAAAAAGAAATCTAAACAGCACGGTGAGTTTATTGAGATATGTTTTCTAGTATTTTGAGATTGTTCAACTCTCATTTTTCCCACCAAAGTAGAGGTATGGTAAGATTAGCATGCTGTTGAGAACTGAGACATTCTTGTAATTTTTCTTTGTCCTCTCATTTCAAAAACATAACAACTCTGCTGTGTAAAATAAGTTGCAATGACTAGAGACTTTTATCTCCAACAAATAGTGAAGTAAGTACTGTGACTACAAACCCTTTAACATGATGAAGGAGATTTTCCCCCCTACTGTGTATGTGTATATATGTACATGGTCTTTTTTTCTTTTCTTTCTGTGGTATATATGTGTGTATATATGTGCATATGTACAGTCATATACACATATGTGCACTGGCCTATCCATGCATGTGCGGAGAGCAGAGGTCAACATGGTGTCTTCATCTATAGTTCTGTTGTTTTTTGAAACTGAAATCGGAGCTTATTATTTTACCTCAACTAGCTGTCCAAGTATCCTCTGGGATCTTCTTGTCACTGCTCCCCAGCCCTGGATTTGCAGATATACTCTTTGATGTCTAGATTTTATATGTTTGATGTGCAAGCACTATATCAACTGAGAATTCTACAAAGCCAAAATAAAGGAGTAATTCTAAACCCACAATTATAATGTCCTTTTAATTCACTTTCCAGGATAAGAGAAAAGGATGGTTTTTAGAAAAACCAGCAGAATTTGGCACCGATGAATAAAGGAAACCCTAGATGCACTTAAAAGCGTAAGAAAAATGGTGACAGAAGGAAGCATGAGATGCAGAAGACAACATAAACGCACTGTAAATGTGTGATCAATCTAAACACTGATCTTACAAAACAGCCTGTAGGGATAAGAAAGCAAAGTAATAGAAATTACAATATATAATACTAGCTTTTATATTGGGAGGTAAATACTTACAGTTCATTACTTTGACTTCCTTGTATGATTGCTTGTAAGTCCTAAGAAGTTTAGTTTGCATTTTCAAACTTCTAAGCCAGGAATAGTGGCTCACACCTGTAGTCCCAGAACTCAGGAAGCTGAGGCAGGAGGATTTACACTAATTTGAAGTCAGTCAGGGCTAATAGTAAGTTCTAGAACAATGAGAACTATGGTGTACGGCCCTGCCTGTGAAAAAATGAAATAAAAATATTTGTTATATAAACACTGAAGAATAGTAGAATAGAGTATAATTTCCTAAGTAGGAGTAGAAAGAATATAAATGTAAGTGAACCATCTACATCCAATGGAGCTGAAAATTAGAAAACAATAAAGTATAAATAAGGTATTAGAAATAAATATATCATTAGTTATACCCTATGAATGACAGGACTGAGGTGATAGCTCAGTCTGTATACTTCTTGCAAGTGCACAGACCTAAGGTTGTTCCCAGGGCACATATAAAATGTCCAGGTATAGTAGTACACACTTGTAATCTCAGCACTGAGGGATATACAGGAGCATCTCTGGGGCTTGCTAACCAGTCAGCCATGTTAGCTAAATCGGTGTGCTCCAGGAAAGACCTGTCTCAAAGGAATTAAATAAATATTCCTGAAAATGCCAGGTAGTCCACTAGCCTCCCCATGCATGTGCACATGTCTGCACGTAGATACACAGCTAGCTGCACGCATTCCTTTATAAATGAGTGGGTAGCATCTGTGTGTTGGCCAACTTTCCTTTATTATGATAAGTACCTGAAAGTACTTTCACCTTAAAGGAGAGATTTGTTTTAGCTCACAGTTTCAGAGGTATTGTTGCACAGCTACATTGCTTTGTAGCCTGTGGTCAGATAGAACCCTATAGTGAAGAATATGTAGCACCAATTGCTCAGCTTGTGCCAGGCAGCCAAGAAGAAAAGAAAAGAGAAGATGTTAATGATAATATGTATCCATCAAGAATATACCTCAGCCGGACAGTGATGTCACATGCCTTTAATCCCAACACTTGGGAGGCAGAGGCAGGCGAATTTCTAAGTTCGAGACCAGCCTGGTCTACAGAGTGAGTTCCAGGACAGCCAGGGCTTTACAGAGAAACCCTGTCTTGAAGAAAAACAAAAACAGAATCAAAAAAAGAATATACCTCAAACACCTGCCTCTTCCAGTAGGCCACTGGTAGTACGTTTTAAGTGATGAAATTCTTAGTGCCTTCATCCATTGGTACTATTAGTGCCTTCATGATCCAATTTCTTCTCAAAGGCCCACCTTTGAGATTCTGAGTGCTGGTACATTGGAAAGCAAGCCTTTAGTGTATGCACTTGTAAAGGATATCTAAGATGCAACCATAACTAATTTATTTTTAAAATTGAATTTTCTAGTATGTATAAATTATATATGCAAACATAAGGATAGGTAAGATAGAGAAATGTTGAAAATAAAATCATAGAAAAAGCTGACATGCAAATAACAGAAAAGTTAGGGTAGATAAATGAATAACAGAATATTCATAAGGCTAGAAATGGATTACCATATATTGATAAAAGTATGGTCCACTTTATAGTTATAAATTTTAGACATAAGCTTCAGAATGTTGTTACAGAATAATGTTACTATATTTTTTGATAATTAAGAAAAGCAAACATTCTGTCAAATGTTGTGGCACACATCTGTAGCATTTGGGAGACAGTAACAGTGGGATCACTCACTACAAGTTACAGACTAGCCTTATCTATATGAAAAGTTCCAGGCCAACCACAGCTACATCGTAAGACCTTGTCTCAGTCATTACCACTACTGCCCCTACCCCACCGAAACAGCAAGATAGAACAAAACCATATCCTATAAGAGTAAGAAACAGCCTTTTACTATATTACAGCTGATATAATAGACCGGAACAGAGCACCAAACTCAACAGTTACTGAGTGAAGGTCTTGTCACAAGCAGTTCTGAAACTGACTATCTGATACAACTTTAAACAAATCATTGAAAAAATTAAACATGGATATAATTTTATCACAGTTGTCTACTAGACAACTTCCATGAAGATAAATAGAATTTCTCCATTGTTTAGAAGTAATCTCACAGTCCTCCATAGCTCATGCATCAAAGAACAAACATAAAGATGTTAAGAATGTGAAAATAAAAAGATGTTAAGAATAATGGAAATATTAATGTCTAAACTTACTAGTGTAGTTTTGTTGTTTTGCTTTATTTTGGGGTGATAAGGTCTTACTCTGTAGCCTAGGCTGTCTCAAACTCTCCTCTGCCACAGCTTCCTGAATGCATAGGTTACAAGTATATACTACCACACCCAGGCCTTTAAAATGATACTTATAAGAGCAAAATATATTTTTATTAACACGGGCTTACAGCTTAAGACATTAGAAAAGGAGCTGGAGAGATAGCTTACTTGATAGAGGGCCTAAGTTCAATCCCCTGAACCCATGTAAAAATCCAGATTGGTGCTACAAGTTTAGAATCTAAGTGGTAGCAAGGTGGAGACAGGTAGATCTTTGGGGCTCACTCAACAAATAGCCTAGCCTGCTTGACAAGTTCCAGGCCAGTGAGTGATCCTATTAGCAAAAAGTAAGAGTGAAAACATGGACACTGTCTGAAGAACAACATGTAGTGTTGTACTCTGTCTTCCACATGCATCTGAACATACGTGTGCTACCTGCACTCAAGCATGTGCATGTACATGCATAGATACAAGTAAGGCTGAATAAGCACGAATGAATAAGAAATAAAGGTGAATGAAAATAAGTTAACTCTGCTAGAATCTCATTTGAACCCAAAAAGACAAAAAGACAGATGGTTGCTAGAAATTAGGTTCAAGATAGTCTCCAAAGCTTAAAAGAAATATAACTAATATGTTAAAACCTCCCTAAAAGAAGTTTTTCAGTTCACTTCTTCAAAACATTGAAGGAAGGAGGTTTTGTTTGTTTGTTTGATTGGTTTGGTTTTTTTGTTTTGTTTTGTTTTCAGTTATTTCACCTTCCTTACCTATAGTTTTCAGTATATTAGGAAGCTAATCCAGGAACATGACTTTAGTGCAGAACGTAGAAACCAGCCTCCACAACATACTGAAACTTCCTCAAAAAATAAGTAAATAATTTCAAAATTGGGGAAAAGATAGGGAATTTCTCATAGTAGGTGTGAATAGTACCCTCCTCAAATATATACTCAGTACTAACTTCTTGTAGTCATGAACACCACTATATTTGGCAATAAGATAGTCCCTGATACAGTTTTAAAACTGAGAAAGAGACATCAGGATTTAGGGTAGACCCATAAATGTAGGATTTTGAGACTCAGATATGAGAAGCCATGTGAAGATGGATGCAAGGAATGAGGTCAGATGCTCATGAGGCCAGGAGGCATTGCTCCAATCTCAGAGGGAGCCTGGGTCTACCAGTCAATACTGGCTTGGGACTTTTGGCTTAAAGAACTTTGTGAGCACATCTATTGACCCATGATTTGGACTACATATGAGGCAGAAGAATCACCTCGATGGCCACCAGGGAGAAAGGAGAGGACTTTGGGCCTGAGGGTGCTAGTGGCTCCAGTAAAAGGGAATGTCAAGGTGGGAATACGGGAATGGGTGGGCGGGTGGGTGGGAGGAGGAATTCCCTCACAGAGGCGGGGAGGGGGAGGGGACACGGGGTTTCCAAAGAAAAGGGGAATCATCGGAAATGTAAATAAAGTATCAAAAATTTAAAAAAATAAGAAAAAAAAATAAAAAATAAAAAACCGAAAAAAAAAAAAAAAAGAAAGAAAATAGTACTGGTATCATTTAATACAATTTTGGCAAGAAAAAAAAAAAAAAAGAACTTTGTGAGAATAAACTTACTTTGTTTCAAGCTATCAGATTTATGGTATGTTTTTGTGTTACTCATAGGAAACTAATATAATTCCATCTGTGTCTTATGTGATTTAAATAACTGCTGTCAATAAAAAGAGGAAGGATGATCACAGGTTCTCATTTCTCATATAATTGCAAAATGTCATAAATATTACAGAGTTATTCTAGCAATTCATGTGAAGGATATGAACATAGGTGGAATGCAAATGTGGTTGATTACCAGAAAAATCAGTTTATAAAATTCAACACCATAAAGGTAAAGGAGAAATATATAACTACCTCCATAAGTGAACAGAAACCTTTTGGTGACCCATATGCACTGATTCTGTTAAACTATGAATAAGCTGGTTGTAAGCTTGTTTAGAAATATTAAATAAGTAAATGGAGAGAACTCATGTTCATGGGTTGGATCTTTCCGTATCAAAGAGATGTCAGTTAATGCTAAGTAGATCTATAGAGCTAGTGCTTATTTTAGTACTGAAAAAAGGAAGAATAAAAAGCCAATAATACTAGTTATTCAGGAAGAAAAAGACTGAATTACTATTCTGCTGTTGTTACTAAGCCATGGTGCTGGAGATGAAATAGCTAGTCCAGAGCAGATGTGCACGCTTTTATATAGAGCTGGCACTGAAGGTTAAAAGTAAAAGAGGAAGCCTTTAGTAAGTGATGTTGGAGGAATTTCTTCTCCATGTGGAGAAATTGAACTGATATGCCATGCAAAAAATTATTCAGGTTTATTAAAAAAATAAATATATGAAAAAACATAAATATGAAGGATAGTGTAGGAAAATATGTTTATATGACAGGTAGAAAAGGGTTTTTGAAGTGTGTACCCTAGAGGGAAATTTTAAAAGGCTATAATAAAATTTTAAACTTTCGTTCATAAAAAATAAAATCATGAAGAGGTGAAAAGACAACCTTCAAAGTACAAGGAACAATTCTATCACATACACCTGATGAAAGATTAGCATTTAAAATACCAAACTAGGGTAGAGGGATGACTCAGCAGTTAAGAGCATGAACTACTCTTCTAAAGGACCAGATACCCAAATAGATAATGTAAAATAACTCTATAATGTATCTCAGTCCTACAAATGAAAGAAAGTTAAGTGTAGCCAGTCAAGGGTATGTACTTCTGTGATCTCAGCACTCAGACTCTGAAGGAAGATTGTTAGTTAAATGAGTTAAATGACAGTCTGGGCCATAGTCCTGGTCTACCCCCAGCTATATAGTAAGACTGCATTAAAGAAACAAGACAGGATGGATACCCAGGTAGGGCAGTCCCCAGATGGCCCTTTCTTTAGTCTCTGCTCCAGTTTTTTGTCCTTGTCATTCCTTGGACAGGAACATTTCTGGTTAAAAACTTAGAGATGGGTAGGTGACCCCATCCCTTGACTGAGGTTTCTATTTTTTTACAGTCGTCGTTGCCCCCTCCTCCCGGTCACCCTCCCACAGTTCTTCATCCCATCCTTCCTCCCCCCTGTCTCCAAGAGGATGCCTCCCTCTCATCAGGCCTCCTCACTCCCTGGGTCCTTAAGTCTCTTTGAGGGTTAGGTGAGTCTTCTCCCACTGAGCCCAGACCAGGCAGTCCTCTACTGTCTATGTGTCAGGGCCCCCAGACCAGCTCCTGTATGCTGCCTGGTTGGTGGCTCAGTGTCTGAGAGATCTCAGGGGTCCAGGTTAGTTGAGACTTCCTGTGGGCTTGCTCTCCTCAGCTTCTTCCAGCTTTTCCCTAATTCAGCCACAGGGATCCCCAACTTCAGTCCAATGGCTGGATATAAATATCTGGATCTGTCTCAATCAACTGCTTGTTGGGCATTTCAGAGAACAACCATGCTAGGCTCCTGTCTGTAAGCACACCATAGCATCAGTAATAGTATCAGACCTTGGAGCCTCCCCCTGAGATGGATCCCACGTTGGGCTGGTCACTGGACCGTCTTTCCCTAAGTCTCCTCTCCAATTTTGTCACAATTTTGACTGTGGGATGGCAACCCATCCCTCTACTTGATGCCCTGTCTTTATAGCAGAGCTGAACTCTATGAGTTCTCTCTCCTCACTGTCAGGCATTTCATCTCAGGTCCCTTGCTTTAAGTTCTGAGAGTCTCTCATCTCCCAGGTCTGTTACTTTCTAGAGGGTACCCTCCCCTCCGAGATTGCATGTTTTCATTCATTCTGCTGGCCCTTGAAGCTTCTCTCCTGTCTCCTTTCCCCCCATATCTGACTCTGTTCTCTGTTTCCCTTCCCCATTTCCCTCCCACCCAGGTTCCTCCCTCCCTCTGCCTCCCATGATTGTTTTCTTCTCCCTCCAAGTGGGATTGAAGCATCCTCACGTGAACCCTTCTTGTTAACCTTCTTGAGTCCTGTGGATTATATCCTAGGTATTCTGTACTTTTTTTTTTTTTTTTTTTTGGCTAATATCCACTTATTAATAAGTACATACCACTCACTAATGGTCTAAGTTACCTCACTCAGGATGATATTTTCTAGTTCCATCCATTTGTGTGCAAAACTCATGATGTCCTTGTTCTTACTAACTGAATAGTATTCCATAGTGTAAATCAACCACATTTTCTGTATCCATTCTTCCATTGTGGAACATCTGGGTTGTTTCCAACTTCTTGCTATCACAGATAAGGCCACTATGAACATAGTGGAGCACTTGCCTCTGTGGTATAGTGGGGCATCTTTTGGGTATATGCCCAAGAGTGGTCTAGCCAGGTCTTTAGGTAGATCTATTTCTAATTTTCTGAGGAACCTCCAGATTGATCTTCAGAGTAGTTGTGCCAGTTTGTAATCCCACTAGCAGTGGAGGAGTGTTCCTCTTTCTCTTCATTCTTGCCAGCATCTGCTGTCACCTGAGTTTTTTATTTTAGCAATTCTGATTAGTGTGAGGTGGAATCTCAGGGTCATTTTGATTTGCATTCCCTGATGACTAAGGACTTTGTTCATTTCTGTAAGTGCTTCTTGGCCATTCAAGATTCCTCTGTTGTGAATTCTCTATTTAGTTCTATTCCCCATTTTTTGACTGGGTTGCTTGGGTTTTGGAGGTTAGCTTCTTGAGTTCTTCATATATTTCAGATATCTATCTATCTATCAGATGTGGTGTTAGTGACTTTTTTTCCAATCTGTAGATTGCCAATTTGCCCTATTGACTATGTTCTTTGCCTTACAGAAGCTTTTCAGTTTCATGAAGTCCCATTTATCAATTCTTGATCTTGGAGCCTGAGCCATTGGAGTTCTGTTTAGGAAATCTCGCCCCCATATCAATGACTTCGAGGCTCTTTCCCACTTTCACTTCTATTAGATTCAGTGTATCTGGTTTTATGTTGGGGTCTTTGATCCACTTAGACTTGAGCTTTGTGCAGAGTGACAAATATGGATCTATTTTTATTTTTCTACATACAAACTGCCAGTTAGACCAGCACAATTTATTGAAAATGCTTTCTTTTTTTCCATTGTATATTTTTGGCTTCTTTGTCAAAGATGAAGTGTCCAAGAGTGTGTGAGTTTATTTCTGGGTCTTCAGTTCTATTCCATTGATCAATGTGTCTGTCACTGTACCAATACCATGCAGTTTTTATCACTATTGCTCTGTAGTATAGCTTGTGAGGTCAGGGATGCTGATTCTTCCAGAAGTTCTTTTATTGTTGAGAATTGTTTTCACTGTCCTGTTTTTTTTTGTTGTTGTTGTTGTTGTTGTTCCCATATTAAATTGAGAATTGCTCTTTCCATGTCTGTGAGGAATTGTGTTGGAATTTTGATAGGGATTGTATTGAATCTGTAGATTACTTTTGGTAGAATGGGCATTTTTACTATGTTAATCCTACCAATCCATGAGCATGGGAGAGCTCTCCATTTTCAGAAGTCTTCTTCAATTTCTTTCTAGAAAGACTTGAAGTTCTTATCATACAGATGTTTCTCTTGTTTGGTTAGAATTATACCAAATTATTTTATATTATTTGTGACTATCGTGAAGGGTGTTGTTTCCCTAATTTCTTTCTCAGCCCATTTATCATTTGTATAAAGGAAGACTACTGATTTTTTTGAGTTAATTTTTTATCCAGCCACTTTGCTGAAGTTGTTTATCAGCTGTAGAAGTTCTCTGGTAGAATTTGGGGGTTGCTTATGTATACTATCATATTATCTACAAATAGTGATACCTTGACTTCTTCTTTACCAATTTGTATCCCCTTAATCTCCTTTGGTTGTCTTATTGCTCTAGCTAGAACTTGAGTACTATATTGAATTGATATGGGGGGAGTGGACAGCCTTGTCTTGTCCTTTATTTTAGTGGGATTGCTTCAAGTATCTCTCCACTTAATTTGATACTGGCTGTTAGTTTGCTATATATTGCTTTTATTATGTTTAGGTATGGGCCATGAATTCCTAATCTCTTCAATACTTTTAGCATGAAAGGGTGTTATATTTTGTCCAATGCTTTTTCACCATCTAATTAGATGATCGTGTGATTTTTTTTCTTTGAGTTTGTTTATATAGTAGATTATGTTAATGGATTTTCAAATATTGACTGAATCTTGCATCCCTGGGATAAATTTTTTTTATTGGATATTTTCTTTATTTCAAATGTTATCCCCTTTCCTGGTCCCCCCCCAGAAACCCCCCTATACCATCTCCCCTCCCCCTGCCCTCAAATTCCCCTACACTGGGGCATCTATCAAGTCTTCACAGGACCAAGGGCCTCTCCTCCCATTGATGCCTGACAAAGCCATCCTCTGCTACATATGCGAATGGAGCCATGGGTCCCTCCATGTATACTTCTTGATTGGTGGTTTAGTCCCTGAGAGCTCTGGGGAGTCTGGTTGGTTGATATTGTTGTTCTTCCTGTGGGGTTACAAATCCCTTCAACTCCTTCAGTCTTTCTCTAACTCCTCCATTGGGGACCCCGTGCTCAGTCCAGTGGTTGGCTGAGAGCAACCACCTCTGTATTTGTAAGGATCTGGCAGAGCCTCTCAGGAGACAGTTATATTGCGCTCCTGTCAGCAAGCATTTCTTGGCATCCACAATCGTGTCTGGGTTTGGTGACTGTATATGGGATGGATGCCCAGGTGGGGCAGTCTCTGGATGGCCTTTCCTTCAGTCTCTGCTCTACACTTTGTCTCCATATTTGCTTGTGGTACATTTACACAATGGAGTACTACTCAGCTATTAAAAACAATCAATTCCCAGCATCCACAATAACGTCCAGGTTTGGTGGCAGTATATGGGATGTATCCCCGGGCGGGGCAGTCTCTGGATGGCCTTTCCTTTAGTCTTTGCTCCACACTTTGTCTCCATATTTCCCCTTGTGAGTATTTTGTTCACCTTTCTAAGAAACACTGAAGCATCCACATTTTGGTCTTCCTTCTTGGGCTTCATATGGTCTGTGAATTGAATCTTGGGTATTCCGAACTTTTTGGCTAATATCCAGTTATCAGTGAGTATATACTGTGTTTGTTCTTTTGTGACTGAGTTACCTCACTCAGGATGATATTTTCAAGTTCCATCCATTTGCCTGCAAATTGCATGAAGTCATTGTTTTTAATAGCTGAGTAGTACGCCATTGTGTAAATGTACCACATTTTCTGTATCCATTCCTCTGTTGAGGGACATCTGGGTTGTTTCCAGCTTCTGGCTATTATAAATATGGCTGCTATGAACATGGTGGAGCATGTGTCTTTATTACATGTTGGAGCATCTTCTGGGTATCTGCCCAGGAGAGGTATAGCTGGGTCCTCAGGTAGTACTATGTCCATTTTTCTGAGGGTCCGCCACACTGATTACTCACTGAACCGTCTCTCTGGCTCATATATTTATATATTTTAACAACAACAAAAAAAGTCTACTTTTGTTTACATTTTAAAGTCAGGCCTTTGTTCAAATAGTTGTGGCAAATAGTGAAAATCCATGGAAACCTTGCTATTTATAAATAAGAATTGTTAAGTCTGGTCATCTCCAGCATCTTCAATATTATTATACTAGAGGAAAGTTATTCTGGGTTATTTGCATTCATCTTAGAAGAGATGATCTCACAGATAATTAATTAGAATGGTCTTCAAACAGGTAATAAGAAATTTCAAATGGCTGACATTTTAAAGACAGGCAGTGCTGGACAGTTCACATTATTGCTGTGTAAGTCTTCTAAACTGTTTGTACCTAGTATTAACACAGTTGGAGAAATTAATTTTTATTTACCACTCAATGATGTTTTTTATATCCTGCTTATATTTTCCGTATACCAAACAGAATCTGAGGATTTCATGTATATGAATTTATTTTGTTAATCCTTTGAAGTGCAGTCTGATAGCTGTGTTTTATAGCTAATATAGCAGAAGGAAATTTGTTTAACTCATCGCTACTAGGTAGTGAAAATCAGATTCAAGCCTACTCAGTTGGCTTTGGATTCAGTTTTGTAATTTTCTTCCTTTACTCTAAAGATTGCTTCAGACTGCATTCTTGCCTTGTGTAATTTTCCCTTGTCTCTGTTGGTATACTGAAATGTCCAGTTTACCTGTTTGTTTAAATGCCATTAGGAAAGTAGTGACTTATTTAAGTAGTTCTTTATAACCCTCATGCAGTAGTGGGTAATAATAGGCTTGGATTATCATAACTCCTTTTCCAGATAGAAAACTGGCATTGTCTTCACCTTGTGGATGGTAAGTTGCCATTTTGGAATTTGACATTTTATCAGGTTTTTAGCTTTGTTCCTTTGTGGAGGTCTCTTTCATGTGCCTGTTACTGTCAGACCAAAGGCCCCAGAGATCAATCAGAAGTAGAACTGGAGATGCAGAAAACCCAAGACTATAATGGACACAGTTTTCTTCAGTGAGCTTGCATGCAAGCATTGGTGTATCTAATGTAAGTGATAGGATACACACATCATTGTCTACCTGGAAGGCCTGGTATTTCTGTAGGTGTGTTATGAAATCTGTCCCAAAGTGGGGGGGATCAAGGAAGGGTAGTAATGGTACCCTCGCTTGACTGTTGCAACATAACAAACTTTCATCCTAATAGCCAGAGGGGATTAAAATGGGAATGTAGGTGATATATAGAATGCCAAGTCATTGTATGTATTTTCTAATATAGAATAGACCAACTAAGTGTCAGCTATGTTCACTTTCTTTCACTACTATATAATTGGCCTATTTCATTTCCTTTTGCTCAGAGAGAAGTCACTATAGGTTATAGGTTTCATTTCCTGGGCATAACATTTTCAGCTGAATAACCTTTGGCAGATCATTTATATTTATATGTCTCAGTCTCCTCTCCTCTAGAATGGTCACAGCAGTTTCTATTGCTCCTGAGCAGCATCGAGATTAACTAAAGTTATCATTATGCCATGCTAAACAAGGTACCTAGTGTAATAATCACCATCTCCATGCTTGCCTATGCAATAATGTAGTGTTATGCACATGTGAAGCTGTGTTATATAGAGATTGCACGATCACGTGGCAACAGCAGGATGGCTTGGCAGTGTTCCCACTTCCTGTATACTGGGATGGTGGACAGAAACCTGGGCTTTCCCAGATATTCCAGTTTCTACAAACTTCAAAATCTAGTCCTCTTACAGGTTGTTAAGAGTGAGGTTCCTGGAGTCAGCCTACCAGGACATCTGGGCATGAATATTGTTTTTGCTGGTGACATTGGGCTGTTTTTGAACTGTGTACTTAATGTGTTCTGCTGTGATTCCTTGGTCATAAAATAGCATTAGCAGCCAAAACCTATTCACTGTAGTTTTGAGAGTATTAGAAGTTAGCACATAGAACTTATTTAAACTGTCTTCTTCACAGTATTTAATTGGTTTCAGGTTAGTTGTACTCTACTTTGTATGATGATCATTGTGTAAACTCTAATAGACACCTACTAAAAATACCAGTTGTCTATAAAACAGCTTCAAATTCTTGTGGTCAGGAGTCCAAAATAGTTCTCTAAGCTAAAGCTATGATTTCTTTCTGGAGGCTTCAGCCAATAGTCCATAGTCTATGCTCCTTCCTTTTCTGGCTTCAGAGGCTGCCATGAGTCTTGTCTCCAGTTTTCTCATTTTCAAAGGAGCATTAGCCAGTCAGTTCTTGCCTAGATTGATTCCTTTGTCTTTTTCATCTGAAGTAGGCCACTAGGATTCCACTGGGCCCACAGAGATAGCCTGAAGCACATTCCCTGCTTTATAGCCCATTAGTTTAATTTAACCTGCAATGTGAATTCCCCTTCACCATGATACTTAAGCATTTACAGAAACCAGGTCATGAGCATACATGAAGGACTGAACTTATTACCCACCATACTGTCATGACTGTGCTCCTGTAAACATCCTTTCCCACCTGTTACGTGCTCTCCAGCCTACCTTGGTGGGTGCCTTTAACTCCTGCTCAGCTGAGACAGTAGACAGAGGAGGTGAAAGCTTGCTTTCTGTCCACATGTATTCACCTCACTGAGCATGTCCATCTTCTCCTCGTCCCTGCTAAAATGAAAGGAATGTCCTTCCCTATTGAAATCCTGACATTCCTCAGCACTCGAAGCAGATAGATGGTATCTAGGTAGTTCTCTCCATCTAAAATAAAATCCCTTCTCTAACTACCCGTTTCTTCTCTTATGTCTTCTCCTGGCCCTATCACAGACCCACTTTTAGCACTTGATCCATCAAATAGGAAAACCATCCTGATGACTTCCACCACTGCTCTCAGCTTCAGTCTATGTTACTTCATGTTTCTCCTCAGCTTCCTCTCAGCTCTCACCTTCCTAGTTAAAGTCACCATCATATGTGTGTATACCACAGCTATGGCCTGTGACCCATCCTCTCTTCTCATCTATCTTCTACTTCCTGCTCTGTCTTACTACTAGAATGAACTTGCAAAAATGAAGTGGACCTATGCCTCGTGTTGTTTTCCTGTAAAACTTATGAATGGCTATGCCTATATTAGAATAAAGCCTAAAAATTAAACAACAACGCAAAAACTCCCTTGTACCTTGCTGTAGCTGCTCTCAGGGCAGCCTGTCCAACTTATTTCTCACACTGTTCCCCAGCAGTCATGAACTTGCCAAGTGTACTCCATGCTTTTGGCCCCAGAGCTTCCCTCCCACCTATGCTTTTCTCCCTCTATTCCCAGGTCCCTCCCTCGGTAAGCTGTATGGTCCTTCCTTGCCTGTGCCTGTATGACTTACCCTGGCTGAGAACAACAGGCCTTTGACACACACCAGTTTATTTCCCTCAGAAGTTTGTCTTATGTATGCATGTGTAAGATTAATTGATTAAATTATCACTATAGTTATGCTAGAGAGAAGTAGGTAAAAGTAGGACAACCTTTTAACTAATTGAAAGAAATAAACTAATTCCTCTTCCCTATCTTGCTGCAGACACAGCTGTGAATATGGTGGAGGAAAAGGTAGAAATGACCCTTCATGGTTTCTTCATTATAAGAGTGTACTGGGACCACTTACATCCTGGCAATTCCATGTGTCTACACTATATGGGGTTACTGATTTTGCTTGTTCTTGTCAACACATTTATCAGCTGTTTGGTCACAGGTGACAGATGAAGCCGTTGTGCAATGGTTTTGTGTGTCTTCATGAGTTGTGATAACACTTGATTTCTTGAGACTTTAGTAATGTGTCTTTCTGTTTCTTATGTTTCAGACTATTCGGACTACGAAGACAGTTCCCTCGACTTTTTGGAAAGGTGTTCTTCTCCACTAACTAGATCTTCTGGAAGTTCTCTAGCTGCACGAAGCACATTTACGGAGAAAACTACAACTTACCAGTACCCGAGGGCAATTCTGTCTGTTGATCTGAGTGGTGAAAGTATGTGTGACTGTGTAATAGTTAAAATAAGACCTTAGATTCCTCAGTATGAAACTTTCTGCCTGCCTTTCTGAGTACAATAAATGCTATAGGTACCTGGTTATGTTTTCTTTGTCCTGTTACTACCTAATTTTTTCTAGGCCTAACTTGTCTGCTAAGGGCAAAGAATATTTTTTTCCCTTTATGGTTAAAAATAGGCAACATGTGATTTTGATATCTTAACTTTCAAAAATTTGAGGTAGGGGAGAGGATTAAGAAAAAGTCTCTCTCTTCTATCTAATCTCTTTACCAGCAGGTGCAATTTTTGTTTTTTGTTTTTGTTTGTTTTGTTTTTTTCTCATTTGGTCCAGTGGTTTGTAATCCTTGCTTTGGTGCCTTTAAAATATTATAGTCTTGAATCCAACCATAGATAACATTTATGGGTGTATTCTGTAAAGATAGAGCAGCAGCTTGGTGGCTCTGTGAAACTTTTATTTTGGCTGTCTCCAGAGCCATCAGGACCTGCAGGTGGCTTTTGTTTGTGGCTACTATAGGCAAGGAATGGAGCTGGAGTGATAGCACCTGAGAGAGTAGATACTCACAAGCCTGCACCCTATTGCTGTTTGTCTACTGTCCCATCCTTGGAAAATGAAAGAGGCATTGGTTCTCAAACATAAGCATACAACACAGCCACCTGGAGAACTTGTTAAACATATTCTTAGAGCGTTGCCTTTAGAGTTTCTACTGACAGATTTACAGGTGCTGCCAGCATTGGTGATCTGGAAGCTCTCTTTTAAGAACACTGTTCTAGGAAATAATAGTGACAGCTGAGGGGTAGCAGTTTAAAGGAAGCAGATATTATAAAGCTGCTCAGAGTCATTATCCTATGGCTTCTCCTGTATTAGTATAAGAGGAACATTGATTTGTTTATCTTACACAACTTCTACCCCAGTGACCCAATTGTTTATCTGACAGATTGAGCCAAATTTATGTTTTATACTGTGAGTCAGTTATTTAAACAAAAATTTCTGATTGATTTACTAAAATATGTATGCCAGTACCATGAAACATGATATTTGGACCATGTGTGTTTATGTTAATTGCATGCTACTTCCTTTTAGTTTAAAATCTTTTCTTATATTATTATTGCCATTCATTTATTGTCTTGCTGTGTAGCCCAGAATGACTTCAAACAATTGATCATCTGGCGTTAGCCCCCAAATACTGGGTTTAGAGGTGTGAGCTACCGTGACCAGCTAAGTAGTTGGTGCTTAATTGCCCTTATCACTACCTGGTTGCACAAATCAACCATGTCATATGTTGTGTGTAAATGCCTAGTATAATGCTTGTTATATGTAGTACAATGGTAGTTGATTAAAAGGGCATTACTATATAGTACAAATAATAAAAACTCTTTCACAAACAAAAAGGACTAATAGTTGGGAACAAATCAAATGTTTGCAAACTGTATAAAAACTAAGTTTCATTGTTGGTATTAACCTTAGCCATGACCTGTTAGCAGGAAAATCGGTGGCTACTCAGTATTACTTTCAGCAGTGTATATGAACTACAAATAATTTAAATGTTTCTGTTTGATTTTTGTTTTGTTTTGTTCTAGAGGCAGCAACTCAGTTTGCATGTTTGCTCTGCTGAAATACTTATACTCACTTCCTGAAGCCCCTTTCTGATAAATGATAGTCGCAATGGTGTGCATTTTTATTTGTTCCAGACTTGTCAGATGTGGAATTCCTGGATGACTCTTCCACAGAGAGCCTGCTTCTGAGTGGGGATGAGTACAACCAAGACTTTGATTCAACTAATTTTGAGGAGTCTCAGGATGAAGATGATGCTCTTAATGAGATTGTACGGTGTATCTGTGAACTGGATGAGGAGAATGGCTTCATGATCCAGGTACTTGACCAGCCTCTGCCCTGCAGTTCTGGATCACTGTGGGTGTTGAGCAGGTGGACCAGAGAGCTTTTCCTTTTCATTAGCCATTTCTCAAAAGGTAACACATTGCCTTCTAGCAGTACTGTAGGAAATTGCTGCATTGAATCAAGTAGACATTTGGCTTGTGAGTATCATTGTTCACTTTAGGTTATCTGTTAAAAGATTGAGGCCTTCATGCTGAAATGTTTAAAGGCTCTGAAGGTAGGTCTTCCTCCACAGTGTAGAGTTGGCTACAGCATGGTTTTTACTGACACTTAATAATCAGCAATATATATTTACTCTTTGGGGAGTTGAAATCAAACCCAAATGTTCAGAATTCCCAAAAGAAGAAAGAGAACTTTGTTGCAAGGGTTAGCAACCTCTGCATATAAGAAGGGTGTCTCTAAGAAATCAAGGAACCATGGCCTGCAGTTGTGTTGATATGTAGAAAAATTAGGAGACATTAGTTACAAGATTTAAAAAAGTAACCACCTTTTTTCTTTGTTAGTGGTGTTCTCAAAGGTGCTGTGAATTTAAAGCTTTAACACATGACTATTTAAGTGTCTTGCACAGACATTTTACAGATTTGCTTCAGTAAGTGTTTTTATGACTTATTAAAGCATATTTTAATAGATGTGATATAAAGAAGTTCTTGAAATAGTTGAATATTTCAGTGATAAAATTCATCTTAAACATGACTTTTTCTTGTGGCACATAGGACTTGAATTGGCAGGACAGGGTGGCAGGACAGCTAGTTAAAAGGTGACAATGTGAGTCCTTGCCTTGCCTGTCCTGGTTTGTGGGTGCCGATTCTGCCAGCACTATGGGTCTCTTCTGTTCTCTGCAGTGTGAAGAGTGCCTATGCTGGCAGCACAGTGTGTGCATGGGGCTCCTGGAGGACAGCATTCCGGAGCAGTACATCTGCTACATCTGTCGGGACCCTCCGGGTGAGGCCCTCCGCCCCGTGTGGGTTGTGTGACGCGGACTCCAGAGTATGGCCACTGTGTAGAGCACCTGCACTTCTTGGTTAGCTAGACTCCTCTGCCATAACGTGGGTTGAAGATACTTTTTGCCTGTTACAGCATGACTTTCATAGTAATCACCTGCACACGCACATTTATGTAGACATATTTACATACTGACTACCTTACCAAAAGGGAGATCATGACTTTCTTCTGAAGCTAGCTTTTGACTACTCCTGGGTAATGATTTCTAGGTAGAACTATTTGTGCTGATTTGAATGGACCAATATTCGTTGCCTGGTAACCATCTGATTAGTTTTGAAAAGTTTACCCAGTTTATTGCAGAGTAAATGGGATTCCACAGCCTTACTTATATCTTTTGTTTCCCTGATGAAGCAGCTAGATGTGGGAAGTCACGTATTTGTGCCTGAAAAGGTACAACTGAGTGGTATACTGAGATTCAAAACTGAGCTTTTTTGACTCCCAATCCATTTTACTTGCTTTGTCATGCCTACTTCTATGCTAAGTAACACATTTTGCATGTAGAATATATTTTCAGCTATCAAAGCAGAGAATAACTAGTTATTAGGCAGATGAGCTGGTCTCATGCTTACTGAAAGGATAAAGGAAAAATTTTAAGAAGCAAGAGAGGGGGCTGTTGAAATTGATTAGCAGTTAAGAACACTGGCTACTTCCAGAGGTCCTGAGTTCAATTCCCAGCAACCACATTGATAGCTCATGACCATCTGCAAAGGGACCTGGTGCCATCTTCTGGCATCTAAATGTGCATGCAAACAGAGCATACATTTAAAGATAAATAAATAACAATTAATTAAAGCAAGAGAGGGATAGGGAAATGGTTTAGTCCATAAAGTGCTTTCTATAGGCAGGAAGACTAGTGTTGTGATCTCTGAGCATGCCTGTAGTCCCAGCCGTATAGAAGGAGAGACAGAAGGTATCCCTGGGCTTGGCTGGCCTACCAGTCTAGCCCAATCAGTGAGTTCAAGATTCCATGAAAGATCCTGTCTCAAAAGCTGATGTAAAAGTGGTAAAAAAAACATAACCTCTGGTCTCATATGTGCAAACAAAGAACCAAGAGAATTATTCAGAGCTATTGAATATAAATGCTTTTTTATTGTTTCTGCTTATATTATAGACATTTGCTACTTATTGTATGTTTCAATAACAAATGTAGACTTTCACTTTTCATTCAGTTGCATTTATTGGATACCTTTTATCTGTAAATACTGTGGAAAGATGACTGATTCAAATTATTCATCCACCTTGTAGTTACACAGACACAGGAGCGTCTAATTGTAAGAGGATCCAGTATGTATTAGCACTGAGCTCTAGAATATTGTAGGATTTTGTGAGATCATTGTCATGAAAGCAGGATCCCTTCTTGCTCAGCTATAGCTTTGTTTTACCTGGATATGAGATAAAGTGAAAGAAAGCCCTGTGGTTTCTGCCAGCCATCTTAGAGGAAAGGTGGCTGGTAGCTAACAATTGAAAGTAGTAGATCGGGGTTCCCTCAGTGGCATTCCTTCTCCTCATGTGCAGGCAAAGCAGAAGTGATGAGGGGCTCTTGTCATCTCACCCTTCCTCAGCTTACTATCTGAGTTTGGAATCTACTTTTAGTGGTAGAGCTTGTCTTATTCACTGAGGAGCATTAGTGGGAACGAGGATCTGAATAAGTAGAATCTTTTATGACTTCAATGTCAACTTCATCTGCAGGTCAGAGATGGAATGCAAAATACCGTTATGATAAGGAATGGTTGAATGATGGAAGAATGTATGGGTTATCTTTTTTAAAAGAAAATTATTCTCATCTCAATGCCAAGAAAATCGTTTCCACACATCATCTTCTTGCCGATGTCTATGGTGTAACCGAAGTGCTGCATGGATTACAGCTTAAGATTGGAATACTAAAGTAAGTGAACTGAGTCACACGCTGCCTTGTACATTTTTAAAAAATTATTTTTATTTGATGTGTATCAGTATTTTGACTGTGTTTATGTATATGCATCACATGGGCATGGTGCCTGCAGAGGCAAGAAGAGGGTTAATTCTCAGGAACTGGAGTTAATCACAGTTATGAGCCACCATGTGGGTGTTGAGAACTGAACCCAGGTCTTCTTGCAAGAGCAGCAAGTGCTCTTAACCAGTGAGCCCTCTGCAGCCCCATTCTTACAAATTTAAGTACAAATCTAAGAAATAAAAGCATAACATCAATTAACCACAAATGTAAAAACTAACTAAAAAACAAATATAGGTAAGCTTTTAAAATTATTTTATTTGGGGGGAAGTTTAAAAATAAAATTGTCTTTTTTCACAAATTATATGAGTTTATTGGGTAGTCTTTTGGAGGTCCACAGTAGCACTTCAGAAGACAGAACAGTTAAAAGAAATCCACAGTAAGAAAAATGTTGGGCAGTCGTAGCACACACCTTTAATCCCAGCACTCAGGAGGCAGAGGCAGGTGGATCTTTGAGTTTGAAACCAAGCTGATCTACACAGTGAATTCCAGGACAGCCAGGCAGGACTACACCGGGAAATCCTGTCTCGGGGATGAGGGGAGGAAGAAATGAATATCCCTTTGGATGATGACAAGCTCTGTCTACCTGGTTCACATCCTACTATTTCAAAAAAATTTAGAGCTAATGTTTTATGCACAGAGCTAACTGTAGCTGATATGGTGAGTCTGTTTTCAATCTCTGACCATAGTGGGAGATGAATTCATTCTATGAGCATGTGTTCTTTAACTACATTAAGATGGACTTAGAAAGGGTGAGGAAGCAGCAGATTGGGGATCACATTTGCTGCTGTGCCTCATAACATTTTAATACCCTCAGACAGTTCTTCCTTAAGGAAAGCCTAGATCCTTCTAAGTAGCATATCTGAATAGTTTTGAAGCCTTGTGCTTATTTCCTTCTAATGCCAGACCATAGTTGTTTAAAGACTAAAGGAGAGAGCCTTTTGTTTTATATAATGTGGATGTTTTGCTCATTCTTCCCAAGATTTGCTCCATCTGCATTCTGAGGCCTCATACTTTCCTGTGAGTCCTAAGTTTGGTGTGCCTCTGATTTGCTCTTCTGCTTACTCTATTGTTTTAGACAGCTTTATTTCATGGGAAAAGTTTCTGTATCTTTTCGTTTCTGTGGTTTCATTCTTCTTTTGCTTCATTCTTCACACTTAATAGCAGCATTTGTATTAACAAAACAGAACAGTAGCCTCTTTCATGCTGTAGTAACTTCTGCTGCTGACCAAAGGCCTTGAATAATAGGAATTTTATTGACATATCCTCCTTCTTAATATGTTGACCAACCATTTCAACTATACCAAAGCATAATCTCTAAATGAATTATGATTTCTTAGACATCCAGGTCTTTTAGTTTCCCTAGAAGATGCCTTTCTATTTGGCAAGATTTGAACCTGCTCTTTTTGGCACATTGCATGTGTACTGAAACTATCATTATTTTTAGGTAGACCTTGGGTCTTAAAGTCTTCCTGAATTGAGATTCAGGTGTGTGCCACCAGGCCAAGCTATAGGCTTAGCTTTTCAGAGGGTTATGCCACCTGTCTTCAAATGGCATGGCAAAATTCGTTCCACTAGACTGTGGAGCCAAAGAACTAGGTTGCTTTCTAGTATGCCTTCTACTATTGAGAATTTTTTTTTTTGATACTTTATTTACATTTCCAATGTTACCCCCTTTCTAGGTCTCCTCTTTGGAAACCCCCTATCCCCTTCCCCTCCCCCCCACCTCTATGAGGGTATTCCACCTCCCACCCACCCGCCCACCCACTCCCATATTCCCACCGTGACATTCCCCTTTACTGGGCCTCTAACACCCTCAGGCCCAAGGGGCTTTCCCAGCTCCATGGCCAACAAGGCCCTCCTCTGCCACATATGTGGTCCGAACCATGGGTCCCTCCATGTGTATTCTTTGGTTGGTGGTCCAGCCTCCAGGAGGACCAGGGGGGTCGGGCCAGTTGACACTGTTGCTCCCTCCATGGGACTGCAAACTCCCTCAGCTCCTTCAGTCCCTTCTCCCACTCCTCCATCTGGGACCTCACACTCAGTACAATGGTTACTGTGAAGTGAAACTTGGGTATTCCGAACTTTTGGGCTAATATCCACTTATCAGTGAGTACATACCATGTTCGTTCTTTTATGACTGAGTTACCTTGCTCAGGATGGTATTTTCTATAATCTAGATATTAAATTGATAGAAGTTTAAAAGACCAAAGGTTATAAACTAAGAAATTATAAATGGGTATTACTAGAAGAAAGCTAATTTGAATCTCATTTAGAAATTACTAATTTGCAGCCATCATTGAGCCTGTAGGACAATGGTTCTCAACCTTTGGATTGAGACCCTTTAGGGGATCTAACCACCCTTTCACAAGGGTCGTGTTAGACCACCAAAAAACACAGATATTCATGTTATAATTAATAACAGTAGCAAAGTTACAGTTAACGAAGTAGTAACAAAATTAATTTTATAGTTTGGGTCACCACAACAGGAAGAACTGTATTGTGCCACAGCATTACCAAGGTTGAGAACCACTACTTTAAAAAGAGTCATACCTTCAGAGTAACTGTCTTAGTCAGGGTTTCTATTTCTGCACAAAACATCATGACCAAGAAGCAAGTTGGAGAAGAAAGGGTTTATTCAGCTTACATTTCCACATTGCTGTTCATCACCAAAGGAAGTCAGGACTGGAACTCAAGCAGGTCAGGAAGCAGGAGCTGATGCAGAGGCCATGGAGGGATGTTACTTACTGACTTGCTTCTCCTGACTTGCTTAGCCTGCTTTCTTATAGAACTCAAGACTACCAGCCCAGGGATGGCACCACCCACAAGGGGCCCTCCCCCCGTGATCACTAATTGAGAAAATGCCTTACAAATGGATCTCATAGAGGCATTTCCTCACCTGAAGCTCCTTTCTCTGTGATAACTCCACCTGTATCAAGTTGACACACAAAACCAGACAGTACAGTAAACTTGCACTTAATTCTGAGTGGAGCCCTGCTTTGCTTATTTCATAATAAGCAAATATTATGATCTTTACTACACATTATCTAATTCTTATTTAAAATGGAGCACCCTAAGTGAGCTTAGGCCATAGTTGCGGGTATATACAATGGACCTTCTTTGGAGGCTAAAGCAAAAATATATTCTATTCTGCAGTTCTTTATCTGGAAATTGATCTGACAGTAGTATTCTAACATGTGCAAATGATACACCTCTATTGGTGAAGAGCTGATGGGATGTACTCGTCTGGCAATACCATTTAACTATTAAAGTCTAAATAAAGAAAACCTGTGTATACTGGTGTGGGAAGATGCCCACAAAGTGCTGTTTAGGAGGAAGGAAAAGTATGGTGAGGCCTACTTGTATAAAAAGAAAAAGAAATATACCCCTCTTTAAAAAGAACAGCAAAAAGATTTAATTGTTCTTATTTTATGTGTATGTGTGAGCACCCACTTGTATGTATATACACCAAGTGTGTGCCAGAAGAGGGCATTGATTCAGTCCCCTGAAACTGGAGTTACAGGCAGTTGTGAGCCACCTGATGTGCTGAAAACCAAACTAGCTGGGTCTTCTGCAAGAACAGGAAATGTTCTTAGCTGCCGAGCCATCTCTCCAGCACCATATTTTCTTATTTTTAATAATTTCGTATGTATAAAAAATCTGTAAGATCATATGGCATTTACAATTGCTACAGTGGAATACACTTGCTTTTTATGTGTTCAGTTGTAATGTTTTCTGATGAATATGGATGGCTTTTTGATTGATTAAAGGTTATAAAATATGTTCACATAAACTTTATGTATCATACAGTGACAACAAAAATTCTATAAAGAAAAGTATATATCAAACAATGTCACTAATCAACATAATTAAGTTCATTGTTGATTTTCTGAGTATTGTATCATTAAAACTGAGAGGACTTGGATTTTGGATAAAATGCTAGAGGAGTCAACTTAAAGGACAACTTCGCCTTTGATCCTGACCCCTTTTTCACATAGTTACCAAATTTACTACAATTTTTAGCTTGTTGCCATTCTTTTCAAGAAGGGCTATTTCTCTATTTTTTGTTTTAAGGAATAAACATCATCCTGACCTTCGTCTCTGGGCTTATTCTGGGAAGAGGAAAGACCAAGATCAGGTAGTAGCCGGAGCAGAGAGAAAAGTAACACTTCAGGACACAGCTAACTCAGAGGGAAAGAAATATGTACAGAACCACAAAGAACCACCTCTGAAAATGGAAGAAACTTACATAGCAAGTGAACACAGCTATCAAAAGCCACAAAGCTTTAGTCAGGACTGCCAGTCTTTTACAGATCCTGGAAGCTCAGATGATGATGATGACGCTAGTAGTTGTGAAGAAGACGGGGAACTCCATGTGCCAGATAAAAGCCATCTTCTGTACACAGTGAAAGACCGTGGAGTGTCAGACAAGGTAATGGTTTCATAAAACATGAAAAAAAGCTGATGGAATTAAACACACCTAGTCCTCAGGCTTTGCTAATATGTAAATAACTGCTTAAAGAGTTCTCCTTTCTCTACCACAAAACACTATCCATGTAAACATTGAGTTGTTATAATCCATTCAACTTCTACCCTAAAGTTTTCAGTTCCTAAGCATACATAGGTATCTCTAGAAATTAATGAACCAGAATGTATATCAAAAGGAAAATGAATTTGTGTGGGATCATTCAGGTATATATGGAGTCATAATTTGTTTTCCTTTAATGTGTTTTGGACAGAGCATCACACTAAAGCCTATGTGTCAGCTTATCAATCCCATTGTGCAGTAACTGTGTAAACATGTCTCCTGTTGGTTGGGCTTACATTGAGATTGAAAGGGACCCTCAAGCTTTATTGCTTTTTCACTAGCAAGTCCACTTTTAAATTAGTTCTTTGCTATTCTGGCTTTTTTAAATGTCAAGCAATCGTCACCAGAAGTTTATGAACTGAATTTGGAAAGCTTATATTTTATGAAACTTATGGTAAATTATTTTGCCAAATTAATATGCTTCTATGAAATGTTACCTTTGGCAAATCTAAATCCATATTTTTATATGTGTATGTTTTTAAATTTTTGCATTCTGAAGTTTTTTTCAAAGATTCTTACCTCCTGTTATCTCATCAGTAAAGGCCAGTTTGCCATTAGCTGAACTTTTAAACCAGTCTTTGACAGTTAACTTGATTTTTTTTCCAATAATTGCTTTGCCCTCACTCCATTGTCTCACCAGTGAGAAAAAACATGGTCCACACCACTTAGTCATTCCCATTATGGAATGAAATTTTCATTTACTTAGCACATTTTACTAGAACCTTCTTCTCTGGGTCACATTTTACAAGGCATGGATGAGGGATATAGGAACACCTTTATTCTAGAAGAACACCAGTGGAATTTAATGCTGTATAACAAAAGACTTTCTCAGATTCAGATTGGCTCTTGTCTACCTAAGTAGGGTAATAGATTTTTCTGTATCCTTCTCATTTTGAAGTAGCATTTCATCCAGTTCTCTGTGTTTTGTTTTATTCTGTTTCGTTCTACTTTTCCCACTGGTCCTTTGGAGAAGAATCCAGCTTCAGGGAATAAAGTGTTTGTTTATAATGATAAAAAGGGCACGGAGAGCCCAGGAGACTCACATCTTCAGTGGCAGCTAAATCTCCTCACGCATATAGAAAATGTGCAGAATGAAGTCACCAGCAGGATGGACCTCATAGAAAAAGAAGTGGACGGTAATGTAGCCAAGAACTCAGGTGTAGCTACTGTCATGAGTGTAGTGTTATTATGAAGAAGCTCTTTAACTAAGTCATACAATGCAAACTACAGATGCACTACTTGCCTGCTGAGGTCTGTCTCTTTCTTTACACTGTTTTTAGTATATGCAGGGTGTTTTAGGCTCAATACAGGATAACTGGATATTATCCTTAGTAGTGATTTCTTGTCTGTTTTGTTTTATTCTTAAGATGGATATTTATTAAATACTGCCTATATGCCTGTTTAATTAGAATATTAGTGAAGTGTTTGCTAGTTTCATTGAAGAATATTTTCAATGAAGTCAGTATATTCATTTCCACTTTGCCTAATAATTTGTTGAGTAGAATTAACTTCTACAAGCTAAGCAAGTAAACCTTAAATTTGCATAGAAATTTTCACATAGTTTTCACTCACATTTTTGTAAATTTTATCATCACATAGGAACTAAAAAGTAGGCAGAAAAAAATACCCCTTTATTATATTTGAAAAACTGGAATAAATTGAATTCCTGGATTCTCAATCTTATATGCTTCTTTTGCTTTGACTATTTTGTCCTGATCTCAAAGATCATAACCTGCCTCCAGCCTTTACTCCTCTCTCTGTAAATTTTAAACTTGTACTAAGGTTGATATATACTGTATTTCTGCCTTTTTTTTTTTTCCTCCCTTAAGAGAGGAAGTAGACACCTATTTCAGAAGCATCTTGTATTTGTTTTTAATTTGATTAAATAGAGTTACTTTGTCTTGTGTAGATTTTTGAAGAGGTCAAAATGTATCTTGACAATTACATATTTTTAATAGATTTTTTAAAGAAAACAATAAAAAAATTGAGCATATAATGGATTAATTGAATTCTACATAAAATTTGAGTATACTTGCATATATTACACAGAGAAGGGGGGAGTATTTCAATAAAGTAGTAATCCTGGAAAGGACTCTGAGAAACCTCTCCCTTTTCCTTTGTTAATGAGGAAGATGTGACCTGAGGAGATGGCTCAATGTTAAAGCACTTACTTGGCAAATATGGGCACCTAAGTCCAGATCCCTAGAAGCCATGCAAATAAAAGCCAGGTGTGATAGTAGGCACTTGGAATCCCAGCAGTGATCAGGTGGGAGGTGGAGGCATGTTAAGTCCTGGTTCTTTGTGGCCAGCTAGCCTAGCTACTTGGCAACATTCCTGGCCAATGAGAGACCTGATCTCCAACAAATGATAGATGATGTCTAAGAAACAAACCCAGTTTGTCTTCTGACCATCACACACAAACATGTGCACATGAACACAAGAAGAAGAAATAAAAACTATTTATATCTAAATTAGTAGAAAGTTTGAGCAGGCCTAAAGAACTTCTACGTTCTGTTTCAGAAAGAAAAAGTGAAGGAGACATAATAATGAAATGTGTGGATTTGTGTATATGCATATTATACACACGGGGGGGGGGAGATGTTCTGAATGAAGTGTGTGTGTATGTATGTACACATGAAGGGTGGTGGGGAATGAGGCCATGCATACAGTTCAGTGTTTGAACACCTGCTCTAGGTACAATCCCCAGTATTTCAGGAGGAAAAGCGTCTTGAGATAGCAGATGAAAGTTTGCCAGAAGGATTAGAATTCTTGTGGGTGGGAGGACTAAGTGCATTGGTCTTCTGTAAAGAGGGAAGTGAACTCTTTATTTCAGTCATCATTCCGTCCTTCTAATTGCTTATCTTCTGGCTCTTCTCAATGACATTTAAACTTCCCCCCACCCCCTGTCTTCTAGTTCTGGAAAGCTGGCTTGATTTCACAGGGGAGTTGGAGCCACCAGATCCCCTTGCAAGACTGCCTCAACTTAAACGCCACATAAAACAACTCTTACTTGACGTGGGCAAAGTACAACAAATTGCAACTCTTTGCTCTGTATAACAACGATAAACATTTGGTGACAAGAATGTGTCTTTCTTCAGTTGAATCACTTTTATTGATAAGTGGATAGTCAAAAAGCTTAATGTTTGGTCATTTACTGATTTGTGACATCAATAGTATGGCATCTTGGAAAGAAAATGAAGAACAATTTTATCAAGGAAGCTAACATTAAAAATGAGTGAACAGCTGCCAATGATAAACCTATGCCAAGAATCAATGAGTATAATGCAAGCTGCACTAAAGGAATGGAATTGGCAGGATACTTATAGTTGCTTTCATGAAGCTCAGAAAGAATTATGATGTATTTATATAGGTTTTAGAAGAGATACCCATGTTTATAAACCAGCATTTGGCCAAAACCACACTGTAAGGAAATTCAAGTTCTGGAGAGTTTTACAAGTTTGCTCTAAGAATTGCCTTCTAGCAGTTGGATCCAGCTGCAAAGAAACTTAGACTATTTTAACTTCTGTAGGATCATGAATTATTTCTTGGGTGATGAATGTATTTTAATCAGAAAACTGACAATGGAAGTCTCACTTTGGGTAAAATAATTGTAGAATTCTAACTTCATTATGAATGTATTTTAAGAAACCCACCAAATAATTGGAATTTATTGCAGGTATTGTGCTCTTTAAAAGTAAAGTGGCTTGCAGAAGGGCCCAATGTGCCAAATGTTGATACTGCTGGAGAGAGGATTTGAATATTGCAGGAATCCTTCCACCCACCATACGCAATGCCATTAACCCACACAAACCTGTATACCACATGCTGGGTGTGCTCTCTGTAGGGGAGTCATGGTATCCAGACTTCAGCCTACATTTGATCCTGGATACACTTGGTGTTTGCCTTTTGAAAAAAACTATAAACCTCAGCTGGGATGAGGAGTGACAAAAATATCAAAATAATCTGTGGCTGTGGATTTTTTTTTTTTAACTGCTAGTAGTGGGATACTGGAAAAGCTTCATTTCTGAAGACAAATTTTATTTTAAAATACACACTCACAAGTTTTAGCTTTGTTCACAAATGGACAGATTTATGAAACCAAAGGCAACTAAGTTGCTTACTCAGCTCTTGCTGGATTTTTGAGCCTAGGTCCTACTGTCTGCTAGTCCTGGTGCGAGTTGTGTGCACGCCTCAGTGCTACATGTGCAGGTATGCATAAGTGAGTATGCTTGATTAAATAGTCGACATACATATGTACATAATCAACATATTTATATCACACATATCTAGTTTTATTATTATAGATTATACAAATTGTTGGTTAACATAAAATGTTACCTTTTAACAGACTGTTTTTAAAAACTAAAAGTGTATGTACAGGTTTTGAAATTTTTTTAAAAGGGGAAAGAAAAGACTGTTAAGAGGAGGCTATTTGATGACATTACACTTGAATATTTTTTGCCTCATTCTGTTTATCAGTTCTAGCAATCTGTATAAAGGCACTTAGAACTGATAGACAGTGAACTTGAATTTATCTTTGATAAGAATACATGCCACTGTACATTCAGATATTATTTAAATTTGCAAAACACACTGTTCTTTATGTAAGGTACTGTATGTAAAACTCCATTAAAACTGTTCCACATACTGTCAAATTTCAGCTTGCCTTTTTGCGGCCTTATGTTTTGATGTGAGGATTAAACGAATGTGCAAAACATTGAGAAATTTTTATTGCCTTTTGAGATTTTTCAACTGACAAACGTGCCAAAGATCACCATACATAAAATGTAGTCCTCTGTATTTACTTGTGATACCTAAACTTTGTCAAAGATCCTACTGATGAAAGCTTTAGCAGAAGTCATTGTGGGGTAGTTGCTTAATTTGCATATTAAAGTAAAAAATAGTGCCTATAACCCATGTGTGGAGTAAATTTACTAATGTTTGTGTTTCAAGATTGTTACTGTATTGTTGATTTGTGTTTAAAAATGATGGCTGTAAAATTTCCCATCACAACTGAACCCTTGATGTTGAATTTGCGTCTTGTTTATGAAATGTAGCCAATAATGTCCTCAGTCTGTAAATAGTGGTGTTGCCTTGGTTCCTGTCATATATGCAGAAGAACTCTGCATTCGGTGATATTCAGCTTCTGAGTTCTGGTGACCTTGGTT
>CM052718.1:33405271-33443388 GCA_028551405.1 Uromys caudimaculatus | reverse complement strand
AGACAGACAGACAGACTCTGGGCTCAGCAGAGGCTTTTGAATCCCCAAAGCCCACTGCCAGGGACTCACTTCGTCCAACAAGGCCATACCTCCTAACCCTTTAATAGTGCCACTCGCTGGTGATCAAATCTATGAGCCTATGGGGACCAATCTCACTCAAACCACCACATACATGTACTCTGTGCCTCACCAGCCCACCATGCAAATGAAAGCACCAGAGTGTGGAGAACTACATATCTGGGTATTGGCTGCATTTTCTCCATCCTAGCAGAGAACTGAGGAGAAAAGTGACCACTCATCAAACAGGGAGAGCAGCTGATTAAATGTAATATACTATAAACATTTGTATAGCGCTCAAGTAAGGCACCAGAGCTGGAGAAGTTGACTTGAACGGGGTTCCGAAGTCTGTTATACTAATCCAATCCAAATGGGCAGTGCAAGGGCAGAATTTAATTATTAAAAAACAAATAGCAATAAAGTTCTTTATATGTATGCACACGTGGTCCTACGATCAGATGAGTGTGCTCGGTCTGGATAAAACCAAAAGCAGAGGTTAGTGTGAAGGACAACATGGCTGTTGAGGGCCATGTGGAGACAGGGGCTGCAGTGGAAGAGTGGACTGAAAGAATCCTCATCAAAGGGAAAAGAGCCCATTAAAAAGCAGGGATATTTGGCTACCCTAGAGTACCCAATGATTGTGAAGGGCCATGCAGACTTAAATGATATTAGATCATTCTGAATACAAAGAAAAAAAGAAAGCACCAGCTTTTGTGAACACTGCTGTAGATTCTGTGGGAGAACCTGAGCCTCCACATGGCTGCCTTCCAGAACAGGCCGTTTCTGTGTAAGAAAGAATGTTCCCATGTGTTGTGCCAGAAGGGTCACAAACCATGCCCCAAGTGCTAGTCCCACAGACAAACTTGATCTGAGTTGCATAATACCGTAGAAGCTTGGCATTTTCATTAGATCACACCCTGAAAGGTTTCCACAAAACTCAGTATCAGTGATTTCATACATTCAACCTAAACACAAAACGCATAATATGGTTATAAATACTGAGGCTGGAGGTTGTATGCATTTGTTTAAGTGGTTAAGAAGCTAGCTTTGAGCTACCTGCTTTGTACCAAACCCTCCTGTGTCCTGGGTCCCTTAGAGTTTGGCCACCCCTCTCCTGCCAGCTCTGTCTGTTTCCAGTACAATCCTGCCCCATAGCCTTTGCCTCTGCCATCTGCGGTCTTCATCTGCCACTACTTTGCAAGGTGACCTGGTCATTTACCTTCCCAGAGCCTCCTCAGTTTTCTGCTGGGAAATGGAAGCTTGTGCTCTATTTACTGGGCCAAGATGAAGCTCTCCTGAGACTTCACTTATGAAACCACTGAGAATATGTATCCTCCCAACCTGATCATGTGCAGGGAATTCTTGTGCTTCACCCAGGTTTAGAAAATGCAGGTTAGAGTCCTCCCCCCCCCCCAGAGACTATAGGTTACCTTAACTGGGAGCACAGGACCATCCGGCAGTACAGTTCATCAAATGCTCAACTACTCTGTGTGATTCAAGCATCCTCAGTTCACATCCAACTGAATTCTAACTGTATCTAAGGAGTTTTCTAGATTTCAGCTTTAATACAGATATAATTTGACAGTGTAGTCTAGAAGACTTAAAGAGCTCACTCTGGGAAGCGTAGTAAGTAGGCTTTAGAGGTGTATAAAATGCTCACTTGTCTGTATTTATATGATTCGTGATTCATTTCTCTTCTCACACAGCATAAGGCACATAGTCTTCCACGCAGTAAGTCTACAACCCCAGTAGACTTTTTACAAGGGAGCAAGTTGAGACTGAGGTTCAGTTCACAGTTAATGCCACAAGAGGGCAGTCTAGTTAAACACAAACGTTGAGAATCAAGTATTCATTGTTAATGCAAACAAAGGTACTCTCTTCTCTCTCTCCCCCTCCCTCCCCCCTACCTCCCCTCTCTAGCATATCTTTGAACAAATTCTGCCCTAGAAAGGTCATGGGAACAGTTGGGTGGTTGATTATTGAAAACCTGGGGGTAATCAGGAATTTTGTTACTGTGTTGATTTGGCTGCCCCCTGCTCAGCGATTCCTTTGGGCCAGTGGAAGGAGCTGTGGAATCCACATGGAATAGGCCCAGATCACCTGGGGTTGGCAGATATAATATAGGACAGCCAGTTGCAGTTGGGTTTCAGATAAGCAATGGGTAATTTGTTCTGTATGTCCTTGACATTGCCTCAAATATTTGAAGGCCTGGGAGTAGGGTGAGGATTTGAGTTGTTATGGCATTGTATAAACACCATCAGATCCCTGGACTTTAAAAAGAATGACCTGGGGTAGAAAAGAGGTAAGTGGGTAGTGGGATTGCACCCTGAGTTCCAAGTTCTGAGGGAGATGATGGTGGCTCCATGTAGAGGAAGTGATAGCCCTTGGGAAATGGAGCTATATTGGGGGCATAGCTATCACACAGAACCTTGGAATTCTTGGAAGAAACATCTAGAAGAGCGGGAGAGGAGAATCCTATCTGAGTAGATGGTTGAAAATATGTTTGGGAGGTAAAGCTTTGGCAACTTACTTCACGGGTCTTAGAGATCCTGGGACCCAGAACAGTTCTTCCCAATCCCCAGTGAGGTCTTAATATGCTGTGCCATGATTTGTGTTTGAACTTGGCCATTATAGGTTTTCCCTATGAGGAAAAGCTATTGTTTACTATGGCAACTTGATTAGAAACTAGGAGCCACGTTGTGGTGGGAAATAGCTATTCTGGCTCCTTTGTATGGTTCACTTTCTATATGGCCACAGTCTGGTCACAACTGTGGGACTCTGTCTTATCCAAAGCTTCAGGCAGAGCCCTGCAGAACTTGAAACATGGCTAGTGCCCTTATCAAGGTTTTAGAGATTGGAGTTAAAATTCTTTTTATCAGTCCTTATCATTAATTACTATACTTGCCCTGCCTGCTTAGTAGTAAGCCTCACCTAAAATGACCTAGTACGTCTGTTTTTCAGGGGAAAGAGTCAGGAGCACCTTAAAATGTACTAAAGCATCATAACTGGAATATGGAAGACTATAGGGAAATCCTCACAGGCAGATCATCTGGTCACCTTCGAAACCACCTCCAGTGGCCAGTTTGACTTGTATGCCGTGTTATACGGTGTATGGTTCTCTCCAAAGACTATCCAGCTCAGGAGAGAATCAACACACTGTTAAGTTATTAGTGTATTGGTTGCAGGTTAGGTTTCTGGAGGACTGCCCATGGGAAGAATTAGAGAACCTAATGGTGTGGAGAGTGTTGCAAGGTAGCCAGAGGCATGGATGGTATTATGTAAACAACAGGGCTGGGGACCAGCCATCCAGACTCCAGGAGACGAGACTTCACTTGTAATCTCTCTAAGCCTGGGGTAGCTGAATCTAAGCATAAACTCAGAGATGTATAAACTCACTCCCACTCTAGGATTTTTGTTTTCATTTCATTAAGCATGTGATTTTTATCGTCCTTCTTTCTTTGTATATGTCTAGAACAGGATAGAGGAAGTTAGTGGAAATCATGGAGAAGACAAGGTGAGAAGAGAAAATAAGTCAGGAAAAGGATTGGTCTAGAACATTAAAGTTACAGAAGTGGAAGGGGATTTATATTTGCCTCTGAGCTCTGGCTATAACCAGAGAAAAGATTTATTTTTTAAGTCTGAGAATAACCCAGTTTTTACGCAAACACACCCATTTATTCTTTTAAGGACGGAAGGAGCTATGGCTCTTGGGTCCTTATCAAAGGAACAGTGCGCAGGGCATCTTTGACTGTATAGTTTGATAACTCCTCCTGCCCATGAGACCAGACCTCTCTCCAAGCCAGTGCTCATAAGCAGCAGCCACACACTCAATTTCAGTGGTAGATATGCTGGGTCTTAGCATGCTCCCCCTTGTTTCTTCCTCCTCTAAGACTATCCACTTATCTCTTTTTTCTCCTGCTCATTCTTGGAGTATGTTTTCTCGAGAAGACATGTCAATGATCCTTATAGATATGTCTTCCATTCTTTCCTGCTCAAATGGCCAAGGTAGCTTTAGAATGTAGCTCAAACTTTCCTGCTTTGGAAGCCTTCTTGGACCAAATCCATCAGACCTAGAAATGGAGAGGGAATCAAGCTGTCTTTCACTGGCTCTGGCAGTTCAGTTTTAGGACTCTGCCTTTCTTTGACTGATGTAGGGTAAGGGATCTATCATGGTGATAAGTCAACAATTCTAGTTGAAGAGGCAACAACCAAACTATTAGAACAGTGGAAATGACTATTCTGGAGTCGGAGTCCCCAAACTCACAAGTAGAGACAAACATTTCAAAACCTACCCACAAAAGTTAGATTGTATTAAATCAAGTTATAAAAATAACAGGAACTCATGATTACTGTCAGTTGTAGGTAAGACCCTAAAGGACCATATTCTATTTAAGTGAACGTCTTACTATTCTGGAACAATGGGCATGGGCGCAGGATGCCCTGGTTCATAGACTATTAAAAATGCCTGGCAGAGTGTCTTACTGATCCCAGTATAGTTTTGCTACTGTTTCTGAGTAGCATTAATAGTGACAATCACTGTGGAAGGCCAGGGCAAGAATTCTTCCACACTTATTCAAGGTCCCCAGGCCTTCTCATTGAATACAGAATTGATAAGAGAGGCTCGCAGAGGCGTGAGGTCTACTCTACAGGCGCTGAGGACAGTCCTGGGGGGTGGCAATAGCAAACCTTTAGGAAATAGGCCTGAAAGGATTGAAGGACCCTTCCTCTGGCTGAAGTCAGGGAGAGACTCTAAGTATGCAGAAGGGAAGAGGTAAAGAGAAGTCACATAGAAAGCACTGGTCTGTTCATAAGACCAGGAACCCCAAGAAGGGGGCTTTGACTATAAAATGGGGGAGTAGAAATCATGCAAAGATCCTGGAGGATCATGTTTCCCTGAGTGAAGTTGGCTTCTGGGTTCTCTCAGCACTTTGTGGTTTAGGGTAATTTAAACATCTTTGCACTATGCTGTAGTGGCTGTCTGAGCCCTCTCAGCATCTGGGAGACAGGTATGTGCGTTTGTCCTTAACATGGTATCTTCAACATCTATGAGATGCCAGGAAAAGTGAGGTATTGAGCATGCACAGAATAATGTCAAAACAGATACAGGTATTAAAGGACATGAGGCAGGAACCAAGACCAACCCACACTGAGAAACACTATTGGCATATACCAGGATCAGATGTTGGATAAGGCCAAATGTAAATCCAGTGTACTACCATTAGGCCAGGATAGCAGCCCATATTCCTCACTGCCTTCATCTCAAAGATGAGATGAAAAGAATACCCATCTTGTGAAGAGCACTGGATGCATTAATGAGTCAATTACAGGGATCAACAAATAGAAGCAACTATTTTACTATTATTACATTTTAAAACCAAATTATCCTAGTTTCCAAGGAATGAATTTTTCTTTCAAGACAGAGTTTCTTTGTGTAGCACTGGCTATCCAGAACTGGCTTTATAGACCAGGCTGGCCTCAAACTCACAGAAGTCTGCCTGCCTCTGCCTCCCAAGTATTGGGATTAAAGGCATGTGCCACCACTGCCTGGAGAACTTTTAAAAATTATGTATCCCCTATATGTGGGGAAAAGACAGAGTGTTCCATTTCTACTTTTGCTTATGATAGCACCAATTTCAACATAATTCACAAGCCCCCAATAAAGGACAAGCAAAATAAAAGCAATATGCCTTTAATTCTAAAGCACTTTCTTGTATTGGTAAAAGAAACTTGGCCTTTTCGTAATGAATGGGCCCACATCATGTTCATAACTTCCATTTGAGTTAACTAATACTTGTGTCTGCACATGTTCAGAATCACAGAGGGCTCCCCCCACACCCAGAGCTGGCTTTTTGTGTTAATGATCATGCTGTATATATTTGCTGTCTTATACCCACCCCTTTTGAGTGGTGTTCCCTTTTTGCTTGTTTATGAGTATCACCCTCATTTGTAGTATTTTATCTAATGTGGCAAGTGATACTATAATTCCCTTCATTTCTCCACCATCAGAGATGCAGGTTGTTTTTAGTATTTTGCTAGAAGGTACCATGTAACAGTAGAACTCTGTGCAGATCAATATACTATGCTAGGTTTTCAGACACAGGTTAGAAACACACACTTGGATGTACTATACTAGCTACGTAGGACATGAAAACATCTCAGACCTCCTCAATGACTCTCAGTACTTTAGTCTCCTCACCTCCAAAGATGGGGACCCAGAAAATGGGCTCCGTGTAGCATTTGCAGGTATGCCATGGTTAAGACAAGCATTTCTTCAGCTGACAGACACAAACGGTGAAATAGTTTTCATATCATGGCATTTAATGATGGAATGGACACATTTCCTCCTTAATAGAATTCCAGTAATAGAATCTGGCTTCTTCTTTACAGGCCTTCGAAAATTGTAAAAAGCCCTGCAAGGGGTTGCTCTCACAAAATGGGACTCTTTGCAGCCTGTCACATACCTACAAAGGAAGCCCAGCCTTTGAACTCTGGTTACTCTGTTGGGGAAGCTGATGTAGTGCTCGTGACTTGTTTTCTCTCTGGTCCTCTGAGACACATGTGTGGACACAAATTGATGAAATGTTGAAAATAAGGAAAAGGGCTAGTTGGTAGATGACAGCTAAGCATGGTCTGCCCTTGCTTTGGTGAAGTAAAGCCAGAGTAGGAAAGCTGCAAAGCAGCTGAGGACTCTGCCACATTGGTTTCAATTGAAGATGGCTCCTATTTTATGAAATGGTGACCATGCATCTTCCTCTTTGACAGGTTTCCAGATGCATTTGTGACCTTCAGTTCCTTCCGGAGCAGATTCCCTGAAGTGTCTGGGTACTGTTACTGTGCTGACAGCCAGGGGCGGGAGCTGGCTGAGACAGGTAATCAGCCACCCTTCTGGCAATGTGAAGGGATCAAGTGTAATTCTTGGACTCTAGTGCCTAAGGTGGAAATTGCACTGGAGTTCTACATCCTTGCTAGGTTTCTATGGGTGTGACAGAAGACACAGCCTTAGCCAGCTTTCATCTATGGTACACTGTCGAAGTGTCTGCTTGCTTGTATGGTGCCATTGCTGGCTGAAAGATGTGTGCACCTTGCTGTGTGGCAAGTGGAAGACAAGACATGATGTCAGCCTCATTCTCTAGGTAGCATTCCTCTGTGCTGTCAGACCAGCATAGCTTCGACAGCAGCCCTGACTTTAGAAACCGTTAGAGTATTATTCTAGGCGTGTCCAACCTATGGCCCAGGGGCCACATCGGGCAGCATATGGCATCCAGCAAAACAAGAGATGTGACCCTACAAAAATCACAAATATATTTAAAATGTTGTTGCTGTATTATTATTATGTAACTCTGTTGCATGGTTTTTGAGCATTTTATAGGTGATGACAATTTATAATGTCTAAAGGATGGATATGGCTGGACCCATTGCATAATGCTGCTAATGTAGACTCTGACCTTTTGACATCTGTCAGCTCAGCAAGGTTAGAGCTTTATTTTCTGAGGATCCAATTCCTGAAATGCTGTCTACCTTTGCTCAGGACTGGAGTTGTTACTGGATGAAATTTATGACACCATTTTTGCTGGCTTGGACCAGACCTCCACCTTCACTCAAAGCACCATATACCGGATATTGCAGAGACGATTCCTGACCATTCAATTAATTATCTCTGGCAGATTCCGATGTAAGTAACTAGCTAGCAAGAGACATGTGCTTCTACTGTGAAATCACTGGGGTCGTGGGGTCACTTTCATCTGCATGGCTGTTACATCAAAGTAAGTTTAGGGAGTCAGCTCTGGGGCAGCAAATATCCATGCAGGCTGTGAACACACAGACCTTACCCACTATGAATGCCTCCTTTGCTGTGTGGTCTCTTCTAGGCCCCACTAAGTGTGAAGTAGAACAGTTTGCTGCTACCAGCTTTGGTCATCCATATATCCCAAGCTGCCACAGAGATGGGCACTATCAAACAGTACAGTGTCAGATGGAAGGGGTGTGCTGGTGTGTGGATGCCCAGGGAACAGAGATCCCTGGCACTCGACAGCAAGGACAGCCACCATCTTGTGGTAAGTTTCCTCTCAGGGTAAACATTCTGTTCTTCTCAGAGCCTGTTATTCTTTCTGTTTCTTCACATCAGTCGCTCAGGAGCTCACTAATCAACTACTGACTGAATATCCCCCAGAGATCCTTCAAGCTGTGTATGACCGAAGGCAATCTGCTGCTATTAACTTGCAGTGGGTTTTTGGTCCTGTGTCACATAAAGTTACTTTCTCAGAAATCCTAAGGAATATCAGGGTACTCATAGATAACACAAAAGAGCTGAGTTTTCATGTCCTGTGGATGGGGTGTGCACAGGCAGCTGACGGAGCACCAAGGGAAAGCTCGTTAGTTCTATTTCAAAGCATAGAAAGGCTTCATGGGTGAGGGACAGTTGCTCAGAGTGCCTGTAATAAAGCCTCTTCCTATAGGCTCCGAATCTGCAAGAATAGAAGAGACAATGTTGGAGTAGGGAGTGCACATTGTGACTTGAGGAAAGGCAGGACTGAGCAAGAAAGTGGCCCTTCTCATAACCCAGGCTTGGGCTCCATGCTGGAGGGACGTGAGGCTGGTATGAGGCTCCTCCTGGAGAAGCCTGTTGGGCTATGTGTGGGATGTATGTCTCCCAGCAGTGCTAGGGGAGGGGCTTGAGGAAGCTTTGGACCTGAGAGAAATGTTTAAGGCCTTGTGTGGGAAGTATTTGAAGCCAACACCCAGTTACATCGGAACCTAGAGAATCTTGTACCCTGCAGTCTTGGGTGAAAATAAAGAGCCACAGCTTTCCAAGTCAAAGCAGGAACTCTGAAGAATGCTTGGGTGGGTTTTGGGCTTTCATTCATTCTCGGTGTCTGATTCAGTAGCAGCATTTAACAAATATGTAGAGGGGCTTTGCTCTCAGTGTGGAAGGGAAAGTGGAGCTACGCACTCACTTCCTCAATGTCTCCTGTGATATCAATTACAGGATGCAGTGGCCTTGCTAAGGGATCTGCTCAGCTTTATATGTTGCCAGCACACACACACACACACACACACACACACACACACACACACACACACACACACACCTCTACATGTTCCAGTTCTTTCTCTGTTGCTTGGTTACAGAGGGAAATTGGCTGACTTCCTTTCTGGCATCTGTGTGAATCCAAAGGAAAGAATTATTTTTATAAGTTGAGAGTGAGGTGGTGGTTTAGAAGGTCCCCTAAGATTTGTGGATTTGTGGAATTGAATGGAGCTTGATTACATCCACCTATGTGAAGAGAGCCAGATGATGCTTGAGTTTTTTTTTTTTTTTTCTCTGAAGGACACTTAGACAGAATGTTCTGGCCATGCAGAGTTGACTGAGTCGGTTAGCTTTTCTCTAGCAATTTCACAGAAAGGCCAAGAAGCCCAATTGGTGCAATAAGTGTGCCTGCTGGGTCAGCACTTTAATATTATAGTATAGAAAAGAAGACGATAATGGAATATGCTGTGTTTTTAGTATTACATATCATGATATAGAAAAGTATTACTTATAGAAAACACAACCAGCATTTCTGGTACATGTCTCATTCTGAAAGACACTATAAACTGGACACCAGAGGAATTAGAGAGTCACAGGAAGAGCATATGGTGAAGCATTAAAGTCCTTTGAGAATTCCAGCAATGGGAAGCTGGGAAGCAGAAGCTTAGCACACTAACAGGACTTTGTTAGCAAACTGAGATCCTACGGCTGCCAGAACCGATCGCTACAGTGAGTGCCTGCTGGGATTCTCATCCTGGAATTCAAAAGTCAAGGTGGGAACAGGCCATCCACACTCCCTTTGGACATTTTAGTTGATAGTTTCTGGCATTCCTTGGCTTCATGGCTGCAGCTATCATTCTAGGCTGTGTGTCTTGACCCTCATGTGGCCTCTGCTGTTGCTCTTCTTACAGAATCACCAACCATTGGATTTTTAACTCACTCTAGTCTAGATGACCTCATCTTAACTTGATTATGTCTACCAAGACCTTGCTTTCAACTCACATTTAGGGACCCACAAGCAGAAAATGTCCTTAGGGGACACTATTCAGACCAACACAAATGTGGCCAGGTTTTCAAAAAGTCAGCTGGTGTCTCATAGACTTGCTGTAGAAAAGCATCAGTCTGGTTTGAGGTGGCCCAGTGGTCATGGGGACAGGAATACTCACCCTCACAACTAGCCCCAAGGGACAGCACAAGGGAGAAGGGAAGGCATATGTGAGCACAGAAAAGGAATGGCCCAGATGGTAATGGCCCATGCTTTTAATCCTAGCACTTCAGAGGCAGAAGTAGGTGGATCTCCAAATTCCAGGCCAGCCTTGTCCACAGAGTTCAAGGACAGCCAAGGATACACAGAAAACAAATAAACAGCAAACAAAATAGTCCACAATGTAGGTGTAAACTTTTGAAATCTTACTACCAGAGGCATGAGGACATAGTGGAGGAAGGGTCCTCAGGACTAATTGCTCTGCTAACTATGTTTTTAACTGTTTCATGCAGCTGAAGATCAGTCGTGTGCCTCAGAAAGGCAGCAGGCCTTGTCTAGGCTCTACTTTGAAACCCCAAGCTACTTCAGTCCCCAGGACCTTTTGTCTTCTGAGGACAGGCTAGTTCCTGTGAGTGGTGCCAGACTGGACACATCCTGCCCACCCAGAATCAAGGAACTCTTTGTTGACTCTGGACTGCTACGTTCTTTAGCTGTGGAGCTCTACCAACAGCTTTCTGAATCCAGAAGTCTACTTAGAGAAGCCATCAGAGCAATTTTCCCCTCCCGAGAGCTGGCAGGGCTTGCCCTTCAGTTTACCACCAACCCCAAGCGACTCCAGGAAAACCTCTTTGGAGGGACATTTTTGGTGAATGCTGCCCAGTTTAACTTGTCAGGAGCCCTTGGTACAAGAAGCACGTTTAACTTCAGTCAGTTTTTCCAGCAGTTTGGTCTCCCAGGCTTCCTGAATGGAGACAGAGCTACTGATCTAGCCAAACTACTCCCTGTGAGATTGAACTCCAGTTCTACCCCAGAAACTCTCCGTGTGTCTGAGAAGACAGTTGCTATGAATAAAACAGTTGCGGGTACCTTTGGCTTCAAAGTCAACCTAAAAGAGAACCAAGATGCCTTAACATTTCTTGCTTCTCTTCTGGAACTTCCAGAATTTCTTGTCTTCTTGCAGCGTGCTGTTTCTGTGCCTGAAGATATAGCGAGGGATTTAGGAGATGTGATGGAAAAAGTATTCAGTGCTCAGGCCTGTAAACAGACACCTGGGAAGTTCTTTGTCCCATCATGCACTGCTGGAGGAAGCTATGAAGATATCCAGTGCTATGCTGGAGAATGCTGGTGTGTGGATTCCCGAGGCAAAGAAGTCGAAGGCTCAAGAGTCAGAGGTGGACGCCCAAGATGTCCCACCAAGTGTGAGAAGCAAAGAGCTCAGATGCAAAACCTTGCACGCGCTCAGCCCGCTGGCTCCAGCTTTTTTGTTCCTACATGTACTAGTGAGGGATATTTTCTGCCTGTCCAGTGCTTCAACTCAGAATGCTACTGTGTTGATGCTGAAGGCCAGGTTATTCCTGGAACTCAAAGTACAATTGGTGAACCCAAGCAGTGTAAGTCCGTTGGGTATTTAACTTAAAGATTCTGGAGTCTTTGTTTAGACCAGAACTTGATACATTGTAAGAAACTGAGTTTGCTCATGAATAAAGAGCAAACTTCAGTTAACAGAAAGGTTACTTTAGCTAAACATTATTCACAGAAACCTGGACAGTATTAGCCATTATAAGGAGCAAGTAGAGATATTTGCTTGTCATTAAAAAAGTGCACATACCTGGCTGGGAAGATGACTCAACTGGTAAGGTGCTTGCTGCCCAAGCGTATGGATCCCACTTTGCATCCATCTAAAATCACCGTGAACAAGGCACATTTGTAACCCCAGTGCTGTGGGCAGGGGCAAGATAGAAACAGGTGGAGCTGGAGCTTACTGGCCAGCCAGTCTATCTTAATTGGAAAGCTCCAGGATTAGTGAGAGATCCTGTCTAAAACAGTAAGATACAGTGATGGAAGAAGACATCAACCTCTGGCCTCCACATATTCACACATGTGCTTAAACACACATATACACAAATATGTAGCATACATGTAACAGAATATTCCACATAAACATTTCTGTGGTATTGGCCATGCCGGTAACTGGGTTAGTCAGCAGGTTGGATGCCATTCATTTATTTAGGCCTTTAAGATTGCTGAGACTGACAGTCAAGCAATCACCTTGATCTTTCTGTCTTATTCAATTTATTAAATAGCTGTTCCTTGTTCTCCTCCAGGTCCCAGTGTCTGCCAGTTACAGGCTGAACAAGCTTTCCTTGGGGTGGTGGGGGTTCTGCTCTCTAACTCCAGCATGGTGCCCTCCATCTCCAGTGTCTACATCCCCCAGTGCAGTGCCAGTGGGCAGTGGAGGCGTGTGCAGTGTGATGGGCCCCATGAGCAGGTCTTTGAGTGGTATGAACGATGGAACACTCAGAACAGTGATGGCCAGGAACTGACCCCAGCCACACTGCTGATGAATATCATGAGCTACAGAGAAGTAGCTTCCAGAAACTTCAGCCTCTTTCTTCAAAGTCTCTATAATGCTGGCCAGCAAAGCATCTTCCCAATGCTAGCACAGTACCCATCCCTTCAAGATGTTCCACAGGTATTGTTGGAGGGAGCCACAACTCAGCCCGGGGAGAACATTTTCCTGGATCCATACATCTTTTGGCAGATCCTAAATGGCCAGCTCAGCCAATACCCAGGGCCCTACTCAGACTTTAGCATGCCTTTGGAACACTTCAACCTCAGGAGCTGCTGGTGTGTGGATGAGGCTGGTCAGGAACTGGATGGAACTCGGACTAGGCCTGGCGAGATCCCAGCATGTGAGTTAACTCATGTAGAGACCCAATTTCATGTTTGCTTTGAAAAGGCTTTCTGGTGGGAAAGCCTTCGTAGGACCAGGGCATTTCTGGGAATCATGGCAACACTTATCTGTCCATCCATCCTTCGGTCCATTCACATCCATCCACTCATGCACCCATCTAACTGTCCATCACCCATCCATCCATCCATCCATCCATCCATCCATCCATCCATGCACCCACCCACCTTTCTATGCCTGTCCATGCAAGACACAGGTGATCCAGATCAATATTTGTAGGGTGAGACTGTCTAGCAATTATGAGTAAACTGTATAGTGAGGAACGTGCTCAAGTTATATGACTTCTGCAGGACTCAGTTTTTTATCTATATTTTGGTGTTGAAGTTAGTTTTAATTGTCAATTCGGCACCTCCTGGAGTTATCTGGGAAGACATTCTCATTTGAGGAAATGTCTATATCATATTGACCCATAGATATATCTTTGGAAGTATTTTCTTAATTATTAATTGGTATAGGATGGCCCAGCCCACTGTAGGCAGTACCATTCACTAGGTAAGTAGTACTAAACTATATTAGAAAGCTAGCTAAGCACAAGTTGCTTGCTAGCCAGCAAACAAAATACTCCATGGCTCCTGCTGCACTTCTTTGGCTCTGAAGGAAGTTCTTAGTCAGAGGTAATGCTATGTGAAATATCTGGGCTTTCTTCATTTTCCTGTTTTAACTTACCTCAACGATGGGTTGTGGCCTAGAATTGTAGCCAATTTAACCTTTTCTTCTTTATATTGTTCTTGGGTGAGGACAGTGGGTTAACATAAATGAAACTTGGACTTGTGGGGCCAAGAGTCTTCTTAGACTGGAACTCAGATTAAGTTAGATCCTATGGATATACTTGAACTGAGTCTGGCATGGTGTGAACATTGCATATAACCAGTATTCTGCAGGTTTCCTCATGAATGCTGAGTGAATAAGGTCTAAGAAGACAAATCAAAGAGACACAGACTTGGTAACTGAATCCATCTATGCTCTCTGTATTGTCCTAGGTCCTGGCCCCTGTGAGGAAGTGAAACTTCGTGTCCTGAAATTTATTAAGGAAACAGAAGAGATTGTCTCAGCCTCCAATGCTTCTTCATTTCCGCTGGGAGAGAGTTTCTTAGTGGCCAAGGGAATCCAGTTGACCAGTGAGGAGCTTGGCCTTCCTCCTCCCTACCTATCCTGGGAGGCTTTCTCTGAGAAGTTTCTACGTGGGGGTGAATATGCCATTCGTTTGGCTGCTCAGTCCAGTGAGTGTTGCACTGAAGATTCTCTTGGCATCTCTTTGGGGGAAGCAAGAGCTTGCATCTGGCTCTCCAGGACTTAACTTGGATGCTACGAGCTGCTAGGTTCCTGGAAAGGCAGAGTGGTCCACATAAAACCATAGTCTTGTCAAAAGGCCCTATGTGCTCTCAACCCTTGGCCTGTCTTAAAGTTGCCTCTCACTCCCAATTCTTCAGGGAAGGAGAAGGAAGATGACCCTCTTTACTGAGGACTCATTGCTCCTGTGAGCTCAGAGAATTCTGAGAGCAGGTCCCAAAGGTTTGGGTCACAGTCCTCTGTCCTAGCAACAACCACAAAGTGTTTTAACCTAGCCCATGACCAGGTACTTGCATGCCAAGTATATGACTGGGTCATTGTGTTAGTTCTGTTAACATTTCAGAAGAACAAAGATATACTACCTGCGATTTTTTTTTTTACACAGTGAAGTTGAGTCCTGCCCTAGTCACTTGCTCAGGTTTACCCATCTGCTTACTGTGGAAGCTGGGTCAGGAAGCCTAGTAGTCTAGCTCATGCAGTTAGTGTCCAGTGCCCTGCCCACTGAATATGGAACAGCTGGAGTCAGTGCCAAGACCTAGCTCAATTGAGAGCTTGTGTCTTTCCTCTGCCTACAGTCTGCTCTAGCAAGAGGCTCTGACCCTGATGAGTTTTCACTGACCCCACCTCAACAGAATCTGAGATCCATCTCTCACTAAACCTTGTCTGAATCCCCACCCTCCTCAGTTGTCTCTGGGGTTTTGGGCTGCCCTTCCTTTGACAACATTTATGTGACATTAGAGTGAATTCCCTACAAAAAGCTGGAACCTCCCTGTCTTCCCTAATGGTACCTACTGCTGGCTTGGGATTGGTGTCTTTGTTCTAATCTCAGCGGATCTCATAGTCAGTCTGTTTCTGCTGCTCTCCCTTACCAGGCAACTGTTCTAGAAGTCAACACCCCATGCCTTCCTCGCCTTCCTTTACACTGTGTCCTGCTCATCTCTTACACTACTGCTCTTCCTTTCTCCTTCAGGATCCTGAGAGCTTCTCCTTTTCAAAGGAAAGCAGTGATTTTAAATCCTGTGCCTGGGTTATGTCTCAAGTACTCCTATAGTTTGGATCACTTTGATCAGCACAAAATGCAGAGGAGCTGCTGCTGCCATAAATTGTCACTGTGTGACATGGTGACATTTTCTTCATCAGAGCCCAGTCTCAGGAAGCTCAGAGTCAAGCTCAGGAAGTTTCTCTCCTGTTAGCTTCATGTTCTGGCTCTGCAGGGGTTAGACTAAAAAAGAAGAAAACTCTAGAAAGAGATAGCCAAACTGTTCTTTGCCTTGAAGTCTGGGGATTTTGGTCTCAAGACAAGATGAAATTGGGGGGGGGGGGCACAAAGCACCTTTGGCTGGTGGAACAGGGTGTGATTTCTATAAATGAAGAGCCAGGGATGGGGTATGGGCAGCAACTCAATGCGTGTCATCTTCCAGCTCTTTTATTATGGCATACCACTTACCCTGGTCAGTACTGCTTTCACCTTACTGATGAGCAAATGCAGATTCAGAAAGGTAGAGAAATTGCTCTTGATCATCTAGGCAAGAAGGATGGTGCCAGGATTTACACAGAAACTTACCAGCCTTGATAGCACCATGCACAATACCAGGCTGCTTCAAATGTACATCCTGGAGTCTATCTGCATGCTGCATACCTGTCTCTTCTTGGAAGCATCTAGACCATTTGTGATATGCAACAGGTTGTGAAGAAATTCCAAAGCATGCAGAAAACTACAAAGGCTACACAGCAGAGGTGATAATTCTCTGGGGAACCCAGGAAGAGCCACACCCTGGCCATTTTAACCAGAAAGGTTAGAGGCCAGACAGGGAAAAGGGTGGGAGAGAAAGCACAGCACTGTAGAAAGGTGGTAGGGACCTAGGATGAGTGTCTGGGAGATTCAGACTCCATAGTTTTGGGTTCTGGCCACTACTTACTTCTCTTTGCCCCTCCTCTCATGCATGTGTACGTGGCAGCATTTACTTCAAACCCTTTTCTCTTTCTTTCCTTCAATTGTTCCCTTTTTACTAATTTTATATATACTAGGGCCTTATATACGTTAGGCAAATACTAGTCTACTGAGCCAAACACCCAGCTCTTTTTACAACTAAAAACAAAACAAAAAAATTGAGACTGAAGTTCATTAAGTGTCCCAGACTGGCCTTGAGTTTGCTCTATAGCTCTGGCTGGTCTCCAACTCAAGATCCTCTTGCCTCTCTTACCCCAGCAGCTAGGATTACAAGTGTGCATTATGCTAGATCAATGCTTTCTTCAGCATACATTATGAGTCAGGTTCTGTTCTTTTGTGTGTAAAACAAACATGAATATCTGTATCAAGGATCATAATTGTGAGCCTAGAAAAGGAGCACAGATACAAACTAGATCAGTACATGTATGATGTATTGAAGGATGGCGAATGCTGAGCAGAGGAGCCATGCAAGGGTGGGAGAGATGTGGTGTGTCAGCTTCTGTGGTCAAAGCCTGCCCTCCATGTCCTCTTGTGAGATCTTAGCCGACTAGTCATCTGTCTGTCTCAGTTTTGCCACTGGTCAGATGGGATGCCAATACCTCCTAGGGCCATGGAAATGGATCAGTTAGTTCATTCCAGGTCATGTCCAACCAGCAGCTCTGAAAGGCTACATGTATTCCAGGATAACTAGGGCTGAGACCCAACACAAAACCATAAAGCTACTTGAAGCATTATGAGACACATGTGACTTTTGCTTCTGTAACTCAAGTGTGTAGTTTAAGACTGAACTTTATAGATGACAATGTAGTGTTCCAGTGTCAGAGGGTTGACACGCTTGGTATACAGCATACCTTTGGCTGCTCATGATTTTTCTCTAGAGTACATCCCAGGGGCATGAAGCCATTCACCTGCCTAATCAACTCTCTATGAAGTTACCACACAGAGCTGTAGCAAGTCCTCCAAGTGCAGTCTAGAGTTCATTTTCACAGGGTGATCTGCTGAGTGTCTACTCGCTGCCCAAGAGGAACATTTGTCTGGTTATAAGAAGGCTGTTGGACATGGGTACAAGGGTATGCTCAAAGGCATTTGCAGTGTATTTCAGGACAGAGCCCACAAGGCAGCTAGCACACTCTGCCTTTTCTCTCTGCATCTCTAGCCTTGGCTTTCTATCAGAGTCTTCGTGCTTCCCTGAGAGAGTCCGATGGAGCAACCAGTCTTCTGTGGCCAGGGCCCTACATGCCACAGTGCAGCATTACTGGAGACTGGGAGCCTGTGCAGTGCCATGCTGGGACAGGTAAGGATTATTGGCCCCTCTTTAGCAACTTGGACAAACCCTTACCTTCTCAACTACCACCTGTTTCCCCTGTGTTAGGGAAGCAGGGACCTCCAGTCAGCTTGAAAGTGAAAGGTTCATTTGATGGAAATTTTAGATGCTAATTCCTGTGATTGTGGACAGTGGAAGGCAGGGGTCTGGGCTAGACAGACTACCTTACTGGCATTGCTATGAATGCAAAACAAGTTTTGAGAGAGTCTCTAGCATGCTTCCTGTGCTTATAGTTTATGGCTCTTTTCCAGGACAGTGTTGGTGTGTGGATGGGTGGGGAGAGTTCATCCCAGGCTCACTGATGGCACGCTCCTCACAGATGCTCCAGTGTAAGTAAAGCCCATTGGAGTTTTCAATCTGACCTCTAGAATGGAGTCATTGATCCTGGAACCAACTTGGTCATGCAACTGAGAAGGACCCTAGGGTCTAGCCCTTCAGACCAGTTTCTGAGAATACCTTGGACACATTTTTTTAAGTCTTCAGGACTGGGGGTCATAATGACTTTAGGCCTTACATTGTGGTGCTCTCACTGAGGATATATCAGACAAGCCAAAACTGGTGACAGAGCTTGACTCTAATCTCTGTGTCCTGGCTCCTGGCAGCTCCAATGACTGTAATTATATTACTATTTCATGTGCATTTCGGCAACCTAGCCTCTCACTGAGGGTCACTCCTGGATTGCCAATGGCCTACTTGATGCCTCAAAGCTAACAATACAACCCACATGTGTCTCTGTCCCTGAACTTCAGCCTGCTTTTCTTGAGATTATAGCTTTGTGAAACACACACCTACTGGTCTGAAGTTTGGCATTAGCTAAGGTTGTCCACCTCCCCTTAGCTTCACAGCCACCTACTCAGAGGCCTTCTCATCCACAGGCCCCACACGCTGCGAGCTGTCCCAAGCCAATGGGTTGATCTCTGCATGGAAACAGGCTGGACCCCAAAGAAACCCAGGACCAGGAGATCTGTTCACACCAGTCTGCCTACAGGTAAACTTCTGTGTATTCAGTAGACTTTGAAGAGTTCTGGTTCATTCTCCTTAGTATAAAACTTACCAGGAACCATGGGTGTTCTGGGTCTTCTAGACATGGGTGTATGTTATTGGGTAGTTTGCTTAGGTTCCTAGTCCCAATTATGTTTTATTTTAATCTAAGGCTTGGGCCACATTCTTATCTTCTCTAGTTCTTGGGTTATCTTGAGACTCTGAGGACAAATCCATCACCAAAAACCTTTAAATACTGATTAGTACATGTTTCCTGATATCACCATGCTTGGTCCGTAGGTTCACAACCAAAGAAGAAGGCATCACCCTTGTGGCTCCTAGCTCCTCTGCTAGCAGTTGTTGCCCACAGTTCATTGACTTGCTAACATAAAATCTCCAAGGAATGAATTTGTGTTACTTATCAAGTGAACCACATCCTCATGCCTGTTTTCTCTCCCTACAAATGGGTTGATGACCCCACCATTTGCCCTACTTAGCTCCCAGGAGCTTTGTGAAAAGCAGATCAAACTGGGAGTATAGAAACTCATGGAGACATGTACTCCTGAGCAATGTTGTGGCTATCATGAGGATCCATGAATGTGTTCTTCTTCTTAATTAATTTGTAGAGAAATTTGCCAATACAGTTCAGTCTTTTATATTGGCTGACAAATAAACATTCCCTGGAAACAAGCCTGCCCAATGTCCCCAGCATGGCTATTCTCCTGAGAAAGGAGATCCAGGATGTAACTTCTGAGAGCAGGGAGGATAATTCTGGCATGTGACCCGGGGGTTCACAGATTGTGTAGGTTCTTGCCAGCTATGATACTGATAAAAAAACAACAACCAAGACCCTTACTACCCAAACTGATATCTGCATCTATGGCCTCCTTTCATCTCCAAAGATTGGTAGCTGACAGATGGACTCAATTTGGGTCTCAATGAATGGAGATTGGTATTCTCAATTTTAACTTTCTCCTATCAGGTTCTCTCAGAACGTCATTTGAGTTTGAATCTTACCTCTGCAGCTGACCAGTTGTGTGGCCAGGGCCTGCCATCTGGTCCCTTTTCTCTGTGTAGAATGATGAGGGGAGCAGAGTCCCCCCACTTTCGAGTGCTTGTAGATTCTGTAACTCACCTGGGGTGAAGGTATTTGTGAGCATCCTGGAAATGTTGGGTAATGTCATTGTTTTCAGAGCAGCTATAGCCTAGCATAAAGCCAGCAAGTGTCAGCTAGTAAGTATGGCATTCAACACACTTAGCTGCTTGCTGCTTTTCTCCTGCTGTCTCTGTTCTCGGGCTTTGAGTTGCAGAAGCAGGACAGAGGGCTTAATTGCTGAAGGCGTTCCTAGAGTGAACTGCTTTGGTATCAGGTCTGGGGAGATGACTTAGTGGATTAAGTGCTTGCCTTACACACAATGATTTTTGCTTTATCCCCAGAATCCATTAGCCAAGGCTGAGCATATAGTGCTGTACTTATAAATGCAGTTTTAAGGAGGCAGAGATAGGCAGATACCTGGGGTTCCTGGCCAGCTAGCCTAACCTACTTGGTGGGTTCTAGGCCAATGTATAATCTAAAAATAGCAGGTGAATGGCTCCTGAGGAACAACTGAGACTGTCCTTTGACCTCCATGCACACACAAATACATCTTATGCATATCTACACTCACACACACACACACACACAAACTAAGAAAGAATCAATCTAGTCTAGTTTCTTGGCCTTTAGGTGGGGGAAACTGAGGCCTAGGTAGTCAAATTGTCAGGCTAGAAACCCTGCTGACACAAGACAGATCAGGAGAGGATGAACCAACACAGATAGGTCCTGTTTATGGTTCCCCAACAATAGGTGGGAATTGGCTAACTGTCTTAGGGCATATCTGCATTACTAATTACAGGTACTTAGGACTTCTTATGTGTTCCATAATAGAAGTTCTTTCTGGAATTTGTGGAGCTGGTTCTGGACAGTGTGGAGCTAGATGGTGTAGGCATGCTGTGACACTGCTACTATCTAGCTCTGGGACATTGCTCCACCCCTCACACCTCATAAGACTCAGTTTTCTCTGATCTCAAATGGCACCACTTGTCCTTGCTTGGTGGCCAACATTCCAGAGAGTGGCCATAAGGTTTGGATGAAACAGTGACCCCTTTGTGGACAACCTTCTTTGTTTGGAGAAATTGTCACCAGTTGTTTAGGAAGAGATAGTCTTGCAAGACCTTCTTCTACCAATAAGTGAGAGGCAAAACCTTGCTTATACTGACAGAATCATGGCTTTATTGCAGACAGGAGAGTATGTCAGGCAGCAGACATTGGGAACAGGAACTTGGTGTGTGGATCCAGCCTCAGGAGAAGGGATTCCAGCAAACACAAATGGCAGTGCTCAGTGTGAGTAACCGTTTCTCCTCCTTGTTGCCCTTAAGCCTCCCAGATGAGTATGGCCCAAAGTCTCAGCTCTGCCACCTCCACAGCTAGGACACAGTTCCTAATCCAAATGTGACCCAGTTTCCCCATCTAGAGCATAGGCACTCTTCCCACCTTGAAGGGTCTCAGAAAAGTCAGAGTGGCCAAGAGTCTGCTGTGCTCTGGAACCAAGAATCACTAGCTGCTATCATTATCCAGCATCTGTCCCTGCCTACAGAGACATTGGCACTTTGGGGGACACTGGCTGGGCAGCTCTGAGGCATTGCCCACTCTGCCTGGCTCTATAGCTCTATGTCATGTGCTCATGTTCCCAAGGCCAACCCTGGGCTCTTTGCCATAGCTCAGGGTTCCCACATTAGACCCCTGTGTGTGTGGCCTCTTGGATTCCTCTCACTTTATCATTGCTTGCACCTGAGATCTTGTAGCTAACTGTGGTTAACACTTAAAGAGAGGGCATATTCATAGACTTTGGTTCAATGTGACACAACTCCCTAGAAGGTATCTACCTCTCTCCACTCCTTAGCTGATTCTCACCGACCACAAGCAGTTTGCTGGAAGGCTTCACAGGGTTCTGGTTGCTGATTCAGGACTGCCTCATGGTTCCATGTTGTACCTTATCACCCTTCTCTCCAGTGGCTCACCTCTGAAATCTCCTGTGAGGGTCTGAGGCCCTCCAGGGTAGGCAATAGCAGAAACAGAGCACAGACCTGGGGGACTTTACAAGCAGCTGGTCTAGTAGGGCAGGGGTAGCAGGAAGGTACGTGGCAGTTGATTCTGTGCTGGGAGCAAGAGCAGGGTGTGATCTCCGTTATTTGTCTCTGTACAGGTCCTGGCCTCTGTGATGTTCTCAAGAGTAGAGCCCTGTCCAGGAAAATTGGCCTTGGCTATACTCCAGCCTGTGAGGCACTGAATGGGGGCTTCTCCCCAGTGCAGTGTGACTTGGCCCAGGGCAGTTGCTGGTGTGTCCTGGGCAGTGGAGAGGAAGTGCCTGGGACCCGTGTAGTAGGCACCCAGCCTGCTTGTGAAAGTAAGTCTTGAACTGCTGGAGGTACTGTAGGCTGAAAGCCTCAAGCTGTACTAGGGGCTCTCTGAGACCCTGTGCTGTTGGAACAAGAATGGGCAGAATACTAAGACAATCAACTGATGTGGTGGGGAAACTAGTGTGTGTACTTCCAAAACTCATAGCCTGGCCTTGAAAGTAGGAAGAGCCTTGTGCTTCAGTACGCCATTGTGGTAACTCAGGAGAGTCTGGCCTGGTTTTCTATTGTCCCCAATCAGGAGAAACATCATTTTTATTTATAATTCAGGAAGTTACTTGAATATCATGTACTGAGATATATATCACACAAGCACATATAAGAATAGAAAAGTATATTATTACATTTTATAATAAACCCATTAAAAGTGTTCCATGGAGGCAATGATTGTGAGACCAGCACTCCCTGGTAGGTGGATCACCAGTTTGAGTCCTGTTTGGGTGACTAAAATAGGAAGACCATGTCTAAAACAAAATAAAACAAAACCATACAAAACCAAATACAAAGAATCAAATCGATGTTCTGGCCAAGGACACAAAGCTAAGGACATTAAGCCTTGATGACTAAGATGTCCTGCTCCTGGGATGTGGGACTATACTAGGAATCTTTGGAGAGCCAAAGTTCTTGCCAGACCTACAAGCCCATCTGTATCTCATACGGGGAGCAGACGGCTTGGGAAGTATCCTGAGAGGAGGTGACATCGTCAGACCCCTGCAGTAGTGGGAGGAGTTTAGTGAAGTTTTAGTGACTGAGTATAGATGGGGACTAGAAACTTCCCCAGTTATTAGAGAATCTCAAAGTGCTCTGGGATCTTACTCTTGATTAGGGGCCAAGAAACACTGCTCATTCAAATCCAGGAGAGTAGAGCCAACTTGGAACCTTCATGCCATGAGACCTGAAGTTGCCCAGGCTCAGTTCTGAGTGTTAAAGTGGGAGTCGTAGAGGACAACAGCTGGGCTGTAAAGAGGATGGTGGTCATTGGATTTGCAATGTAGCTGGAGATGCTGCTGTAAGACACCTTTTCTGGCTGTCTAGTGAAACTGAGAGACTGTGGACTTATCCAGTAAGAAGGCATAGAAGGAGGGGGAAGAACCAGGCCCTAACAGGACACAACCAGAACAATCCAGGGAAAAAGAAAGGTAGGCAGGAGCTGGGCTTAAGCCTGGGAGGTGCCCATGACTCTTCTCCCTCTCTGCTCCTAGGCCCACAGTGTCCACTGCCGTTCTCTGGGTCAGATGTGGCTGATGGAGTGCTCTTCTGTGAGACAGCCTCTAGCTCAGGAGTGACCACTGTTCAGCATTGTCAGTTGCTCTGCCGTCAGGGCCTCTGGAGTGCATTTTCACCAGGGCCACTGATTTGTAGCCTGGAGAGTCAGCGCTGGGTGACACTGCCGCCACCACGAGCCTGTCAGCGTGAGTAGCAATGGGGAAACTTGTCCTTCACTCTGGTCCCTCTCAGGGCTATTGCTAAAGAGACTTTCTGCTACTCAAGTACAGCCTTTTCATGGTGATCAGGCTTGGAGAGCTGGCCCCATGGAGCACTGCTTCTAGAAGGAGCAGATTAGATTTTATTGGTGGCTCTCTGGAGCCAAATAACATATCAGAAAGTTGACATTAGGTTCCTTGTGGTTAATTGGATTGGAAACATATTTAGCTGGTGGATGCTCTTGCTGCTGAGTTAAGACCATATATGATGTGCTCTGAGATTCCAGTGCATCTTACAGTGATCCCTAACCTCACCCCATATTCACCTTGCTCTTTATGATGAATGCCTGACAGGGCAGGGGTCCAAGACCTCTGCCAGGTAGGCATCAGTTTTTTGAGTAAATATAGGCCTCTTCCTATATTTAGCTTCTCTGCTGCCCCCAAGAACTCACTCAACTCAAGTAAAGAAAAACTCATGCCACACACATGCAATAGTGTGGCAGCATGGGTTTCTGCCCAAGCCTGACTTAGTGAAGTCAGGCTGTGAGCAGCCGCAGCAGAACTGGATAACTGGAACCTTATACTCGACCTTCCTGGGGCAGTGGTAGGAAAGGCATCTGAGTGGAGACCCACGTTCTGGGATTAATCTACATCACGAGGTTCAAGCTGACTGCCAGAGTGTCCAGGACAGGATTAGCTACAAAGCCTGGTGGGTTGTAGAGGGTTCTCATACAGAAAAAATTTAATATGTGGTTTGGACAAATAAGTGGCCTGTCTCTTGATTATGACAGGGTGGCCCCAGCTGAAATTAAGACCAAATCAACCTTCATTGAACACTGAGCAGCATTAGAGAACATCTACCCCTAGCCTGCTGAATTATGTGGGATGGTGGTGTTTATATGCAAAGCAGTATGGGAGATTTTCCAGGGAGAATGTCAGAATCCCTATGATGACACAACCTGATTTAGAGACAGAAGCAGCTCTGAGCTTGCTGTTAGGAGTCTAAGTGATTCAGAGTTAAAGTAGTGAACCAGGAAGTCAGGGTTTGTGTGTTTACACTAAATTAGGAGGGACTATGTATCAAGAAAAAGCAACAGGAAGAAATCCTGCAGACCTATCGCCCCAGCCCATTCACCTCTTTTGTTTGGCTGCAGGGCCTCAGCTGTGGCAGACCATGCAAACTCAAGCACACTTCCAGCTCCTGCTGCCACCAGGCAAGATGTGCAGTGTTGACTACTCCGGCTTGCTGCAGGCCTTCCAGGTCTTCATACTAGATGAGCTGATAGCCCGTGGCTTCTGCCAGATCCGGGTATGTGCCAGCCTTTCCATCTGTGAGGGCTTGGTCTAAACTCAGCATCACTGTCAGAGAGCCTCAGGTTGGAAAGAGGCTTTTTAGTACCCAATCCTCAGGAGCAGGATGGTGGCAGATTACAGGAAGCAACATAAGCCAGATACTCCCGACACCTGCTTGATATCAGCAGCTTCTCCTTCTATGTTCCTAAACCGAGATCTCTCTCTCCATGCAGGTAAAGACATTTGGAACCCTAGTTTCCAGCACTGTCTGTGACAACTCCTCGATACAGGTGGGGTGTCTGACTGCAGAGCGTTTAGGAGTAAATGTTACGTGGAAGTTACAGCTTGAGGACATCTCAGTGGGCTCGCTTCCAGATTTGCACAGCATTGGTAATTTTACCTGCACTGCTGCCTTGAAGAAGTTGGGCATCATGGAGGCTCAGACTCCCCCTTACAATGAAACTGAGAAAGGCCTAGTCTATTCTCATAACAACACAAGGAGAATTCTGTCTAGCCTTTGAAAAGAGCTAGCTGCATATTAAAAAGTATGTAAAAGTTATATTGCATGGTACTGGAGTCACAGGTGGTTGTGAGACAATCAGTGTGGGTGCTGCGATTTGAACTCTGGTCCCCTGCATGAGCAATTATTACCCTAAAGCCACTGATCCATCTCACATGGGCAGCCAAACTACATAGTTTAATAGACAATTGCTAGATAATCGACAGATTACTAGAAAAAAACAGAAGACATGAAATTGGAGAAGTGGGTGGGCTTGGGGTTAATGTGTGAAGAAAGAGTTGTGGATGATATGAAATTATATTGTATGAATGTCTTATAGAGTTAATAACAAATTATATATATATATATATATATATATATATATATATATATATATATATATATATCATCAGAATTCTGGTCAATAGGGATAAATAGCATCATGAACAACAGAGAGCTAGAGATTTCTATGTAGAGGTGAGATAGACACAGTATGAAGGGAGATTGGGCGGAGAGAGGAATCTTTACTGGCTTACAATTTATATACCACCCACTTCCAAGAAAATACCTCAGCATATTGCCCCTTTAACCTTGACAGTTGTGATAGAGATGAATTGAGTGACCATAAATGCCTAAAAAGAAAGGACAAAGTGAACTGTGTGAGAGCTACCATGAGTGGGTGCCTGTTTTCTCTGAGCCTTCTGGTAGGGTGGGGAATAATCCACACATCTCTAAGTAGGGACTGGAAGTTAGCTCCTGCCTTTCCTCTGTTATTCAGTGGCCAGACACCCAATATTAACCTAGATTACCTGGAACTTGACCTCTGTTCTATGGAGTCTTAAAAAAACAAAAACAAAAACAAAATACTTGTCTGGAATAGAATCTTGGAGGCAGACTACAAGTCTCTGATTCTCTTGACTTTCTGATGTCACCTTGACAATAATATACCTAGCATTTTGGATCAGTGGTTTCCATTTGAATTAGCCTTCCTCTGAAAAAGCCTGGATAATCTGGGAGTGTTTGCCATTGTAAATGTGTGAGATGTTTGTCCCAGCTTCAATGTGAGGGCAATGATGCTTGTGGCTTCAGGCCAAGCCCACTTTGCCAGTGGGAGGCTGCAGCATAGATGATTTCTCACACAGAGGTCTGCCCCAGCTCCTTACAAGGCACTCTTCTGCTTTCCACTTGGGAATCCACAGCCTTCCACATATTTATCAGAATAGTAAAAGCCGCATTTCCAACAGAAGGGCATGCCTTTCTTGTGCATGGCCCTTTCACACATACTATCCCTTGGGAACCTTCCCATCTGCAAACAAAGCATTCCTAGGCTTTTCGAGCAGAGGTGCACACTGAGACTCAGAGGAGTGAGTATGTGTGTGTGAGTGTGTGTGTGTGTGTGTGTGTGTGTGTGTGTGTGTGTGTGTGTGTGTCACCTGCATAGTGCACACCAGATCATGGTAATGCATGTTCTGTACAAAAGGGGGTCATTTTGGTGCCATAAAACTTGAGATTTAGGTTAGAGTTTTACTTGTGTGTGTGGCTTTGAGCCAGCCATTCACCTTCTCTAAGCCCAGTCTGTCCTAATGAAAGAATCTGTGATGCCCATGTGTGCTTTCTGCCAGGCTATTCTAGGCAGCACCCCAGCTATCCCCTGTGTCCCTCTGGAAACAATGAGATATCTCTGCCTGGTCTCTGTCTTACAGAAAGGGTGTTAATGGGCCAGGATCTCCTTGGGCGCTTTGCAAATCTGATCCAAAGTGGCAAGTTTCAGCTTCATCTGGACTCTAAGACATTCTCAGCAGACACAACTTTGTATTTTCTCAATGGGGACAGTTTTGCCACCTCTCCTAGGACTCAGCTTGGATGCTTGGAAGGATTCTACAGAGTCTCAACCACCAGTCAGGACCATCTGGGCTGTGGTAGGTACCTGCTTCCCTCTAGACTGAGGTATGGAACCTCAGTATTCTTCCGGAATCATCAATGCATTGGTCAATAAGTATTTTCCTGTCCAGTTTTCAAGGGAATTACTCATTAGCCGTCACTCATAAGGCTCACCAGGAGGAAAATACCACTGTGTGACATTGTCCTTTCTGTTGGTTCTTCCTTGGCTTGACCCTGGTGGTGGGATCTCTGTGAGAAGAAAGTCCCTGTCTATCTTATATCCTGGCTTGACATTTCTTGGTTTTGTTTTGGCAAAATGTCATTGCTCTCAACCACTTCATATCCATTTGACAATCCACTCTACTGGTCGTGGAGATGGGACCGCTACGGGTTGACTTGACTGGTCTTGCTCTTGCCCATGAGCATCTTTGAAGACCATTTGTATAGGATGCAGCTACAAAGAGAGTGGAAGATGTGCCAGCTTCCTGTTACTCTCTTTATAATCACTCCTGACTCAGTTGCTTTTTTTATCGTTCAGTAAGTTGAATTGCATTGTGAGTCTCCTTGGCTAAAATCATCTTCAGGACTTGTTCTTCTTAAAGGCTCTGAAGGGATCTGACGCCATCATTTTCCCAAAGCCAGTTACATTCCCTGGCCCTAGAATCCCTCTTTCACTGACAAGTGCAATGTACTGTAGCTTTCTGACCCTCCCTGCCTCTGCTCCTGATTTAAGAGTCATTTTAATGACCTACAGATGGATCCTCCAGGAAACTTTCATGGCTGTGTGGTCCATCTATTTTTATTTTAATTCCACCTATAATTTTAATTCCTGCTGGCCACATAACTAATATATGGATTCCAGGGATAGGGATGTGGTGGGATGTGCGTAGGGTGGTGGGATTGTTGTTCCATCACCAAAAGATTCAAAGGCTTTATGATGGGATGGAAGCCATCTTCCTACATGGACTGAGTTGGAGAGCGTTTTTATTGAGCTAAAGAGAGATGCTTTCTGTTATTTTCCCCCTATTTATATTAGTTGCAACAGAAAAGCTGCATAGACTTTCTAAAATCCTTGCCAAGTGAATTTGAGCTACATCCCAATTTCAGCATAGAGTACAGGAGCACTGCCACTCCCAAACAGTATTTACTGCAGATATTACACTCTGCACTGTGACTTTGCAAGTATCTATTTCACAGGAGACCCTGATGGCAGGGCCTTTCCCCACCAGACAGACAGAGCAATGGAGGACCTGTCAAATGGGCTTGTGCAGCTTGAGCGGGCTGCCTCCCGAAAGGCACCTCACCAAATCCAGTGTCAATGGGTGGGGAATCCTAGCTCTTCATGGGACAGAACACATATTTTGTCTTTCCATCATCTTAGAGCTGCCCAGATAGGAAGATGAGAAGTGAGAGGAAGAGTTGATGGTGGCATCTGCTAAGTGGGAAAAACGGGCTCCCAGAGAGGGCATGTCACACATGCCAGCCACTGTGTTCTCAGACTTGACTATGCAGTGTCCTGAACTACCTGGATGAACACCATGGGGTTGGTGTATTGGATGTTTATGTTCATGTATGTTCACTGTGTTCATTTTACAACACACAGGAAGTAAGGGGGAAGCTGAGAACCCAATTGCAAGTTTCTTCTGGGGTGCTGAGTCAGTAGTGACTCTAAGCTCCTATCACCAGGAGATTGGGGGTTAGATGGGATGGCTTTGTCTAAAAGAGAAACCCAGTGTGGATCATGTGGGGACCTGGTATCAAGCCCTCTTGAAAAATACAGAATGGTGCCTGGGGAAGAAGTCTAAGGCCAGGCTTTAGACTATACTATTTCACAGCCCTTTTCTGTAAAGGTCGAGAATTTGTGGCTTTCTGGGCCAGTCGAGTTTCAATAGTTTAACTTAGTCACCGTAGAGAGTAAAATGTGATTCGATTCTAATAACCATGGACTACTGAAGCAGAAGGCCAGCCTCATTTGCTTTACATACCACAGTTGAGCAGCTTCACTTTAGCTCTATCTACATTCTATCTTTCAACTGCTCGGTCTTCTTGCCTTATCACAAAGGGTTGTCCATCCCACCATCTAACCTTTCACCTCTCCTCAGACTGAAAGGTCCAGAATGAATTTACAAAGGATGCACAAAAGACTTGGGTTTTCTGCAGTATCTGTGAATCTGTGGTTGTGTCTGAGAACCCCCAGTGAATTTCTTGTATGTATGGGAACTTGCTGGCATTTCTATAGAGCTGGGTGTTTCCCCCATCCTATCCTGTAGTGAAGATAAGAAGGGGAGACATACAGCTCTATATACACTTAAGACATGGTCTTTAGAATCAGACATGCCTGGGCTTGAGTCCTGGCACCAGCAGCTTTTCATCCCTGGAATCACGGAAGTTGTTTGTCCTCCCCTAAAACCCTGAACTCTGTGACATAGAGCACAGCTCTCTGCCTGTGACCAACACTCAGTGAGTGCCCCTCATTTTAGTTGGCAGTGCAGACATGTGATCTCAGCTCTTTCTGCTTCCATTGCTTTGGTTCCACCCTGTGCATCACACCTCTTCCTTTTCAAAAGGGGAGTGCTAGTGAAATCATAACATACAAGGATCAGGCTTCTTCTTGCCTCTTCTTCTAAAACACATCTGGAACACAGCTGTGAAGCTGTGGAGCTACACAGCAGAATATTGTCCTGTGGAGATGAAGCAGGCCTTTTCTCTGTCACCTCTGAGGTCTGATGTAAGTGGTCCTTGGTTGTGCAATGGCTTGGTTGGGGGGAGCTTCTCTTTCTTGTAAATTGTATGGACATGGTCATTCTGAGCCTGGAAACTGATGCGCTAGGGATAATAGGGGGAAGAAGCTTTGCTTGCAGTTTCCTCAGGATGTGTCTGTTCACTCTCTTGTCTCCATACATTTTGTGGCTTCTGTGGAATTCCCTGCTGGCAGCCTACATTAGAGGGGATCACAGGGAGATTGTCAAGATTTTCCATTTTTCTTTGGCCTGACATTAATTTCCACTTACCTTCAATAAGTTCTTTTTTCCCCCTCATTACAAATTCTCATAATAGAACTAGTTCCCTATGGACTTTTTTTTATCTGACAGGTATGTTATGACTTTCCCTTCCTCCTTTCCTCCCTTACATCCTTTTATCCATCTGTCATCCACCCAACTAAGCTTTAAAATCTAGTTATGTACAAACCCCATGCCACAAGTGCAGGGCAACAAAGATTTACATGGTACCACACATGATTGGAGCACAGGACTATGGTGTAAAGGCAGCCAGAGACGTATGTTAGGGCAGCAGGTGCTGGGTGGGATCTGAAAAACTGAGCAGAAATTGGTGCTAAGATAGGCAGATGGGATCCGTCTCTCTCTCTCTCTCTCTCTCTCTCTCTCTCTCTCTCTCTCTCTCTCTCTCTCTCTCTGTGTGTGTGTGTGTGGTGTGCATGGTGTGTGTGTATGTATGTGTGTGTGTGTGTATGTGTGTGCGTGTGTGTGTGCATTTGTATGTTAGGGGCACAAAAATGAAGAGTATGGCAGAAACTGTATGGCACAGTGAAAAAGCAATGACTCTAAAAGTCTGCTGGCTTTATGAGACAATGCCATGGTTTCTATAGCAGAATGGAGTCTGTGGGGGAACATGGCAGAAGGTGAACCATTGAGAAAGATAGGATCATGGGAAGTATAGGCACAAGCTTAGACCATCAACAGAGCACCATGGAAGAATTTTAAGCTGGAGAGTTACAGAACCAGAAAGACTTGACAGGGCTTGCATGAATTTCTTAAAATGTGAAGTATTATGATGTCTCCCAAAGATACTTTTCCTCTTTGCAAAAGTATGATCTGTCATTGCTGGGGTTGATAAAAAGATTGGCCGGAAGAGCAACATAACTCAAAGCCTTGAAGGCTCTAAACTCAAACGATCAACTCATGTATTATATAGAGGAGGGCACTTGTCACAGCCTTTAGTCATTCTGGCTGATGCATTTGAAGGTGAATGTGAGCATGCAGGGGCCATAGAACACTTCCTGGTCTTGAGAGGAGCCGCTTGCTCAGGAAAGGATGATGGTCATCAAGGCTCTGCCTCATTATGGTCTACAAAAGTGCCCTTTAGATGGAAAAACTCTTTATATCAGGGGCAGTCACAGTGGTGAAGAAGCGTGCATACTTCTCAAACTTACAGGAGCCTGTGGTTTGATAGTATCTCTCCAGGTCTCACTTTCCTGTCTTTATCAGGACTCTGAGTAAAGATTGCAGAGCTGATTACATTGGCCAGGAAGCATTAGTTTCCTTTGGCCCCAAATTTACAGGTACTTACTTGAAAAAAAATTGTCCCAACCAATCATTATCAATCTGACTCAAAGAAGTATTGGAACTTGGTGCTCAGAGAAGGATACTCACTGCTATTGTAGACTGGAAAGAACTACACAGTTTCCAAGACGTGGCTGAGTTTCTGATTTACTCTGACATAGCAAGAATGCATGCAGATTGAGGATGGTAACTCCCAGGCTTCATCTCACTGTGCTCCACCATGCTGTGCTTACTTTTTGTCATTTAATGATCTTGCTGCCAAGTCAGAAAAGATGCCCTTTTCATAGGGCTGTGAGATAACACATGAAAACAGCTGGCACTGTGCATGTCATATGTTAATTTCACTCTCTCCCTATTCGGGAGAGTACTGTAGCTAGTAATGGCTGAGCACTTCAGGTCCAATCTTTTCACCTGTGAGATGGGAATAGATACTTATTCTTAGTGGTGATCATAGAGGAATTTAAATCCAGCAATGTCGCTACTCTGGCAAGGGACCACATCCAAAGATCTAGGTTGTGTGATCTGGCTGAAATACAGGCATGCCTTTAGAACACACCTTTAATCCCAAACAATGAAGGTAAATTTAGTTTATACAAGGATACAACCATGTTTAAAATTGAGTGGAAGACAAAGTGACTAATCAGAGAGAGATTTGAAAATGAATCAGAGATAAGATACATCCAACTTTCATAGGAACAGACAGAAAAGAGAGGCAACTTAAGAAAGCAGTGGGGAGAGAGAGAGAGAGAGAGAGAGAGAGAGAGAGAGAGAGAGAGAGAGAACAGTTTTACTAGAACAGTTTTACAGAGACAGATTATAGGTGAAGACAGGATGAGACAGAATGAGATGGAGCCAGAAGATTAGAAAAGATTGGCATATTTAGTCTGAAGCTAAGCAGATCAATTCAGTTAGAAGCTGAGAGAAGGTAGTTTGAATCAGTTAGTTTAGAGAGGAGTTTGGCCCAGAACAGCTGAGTTGAACCAGCCAGCCAGAGTTCAGAAGAACTAGAAAAGGATATTTATTTGGCAGTAAACCTCTGAGATGACAATTACATCTGGCTAATAAAATTTACATTTTCAGGCAATACATTAATCCATAGAACATGCACAGCAGAGTTCCAGACACACACTGGGGGCTCCAATGGAGGGAGCTCACATTTTATGGGATAAAACTCAGTTTTTGAAGTTAGTTGACAAATTATTGTGAGTACATCCCTGAACAAGGAGGGAAAGGGAAAAGTTCCTCCATGTTTCTCTGATGGTCAGGGTAGCCAATTCCTGCATTGCTTTACAATGTATCTTCTGATTTCCCAGAATCCCACTGCCCGACTAATGTGTGCACTCAGTATATAACAATTGCTTTTACTTTTAGGGAAGGCCTTCCTTGCAGCCACATTGAACAAGAAAAATGAGGAGAGACTGAAGACATTAGAGGAATAAAAAGCACTGGGTACCAGCAGCTCTAGAGTGTAACAGTAAGACACTGACATCCAGCATGACAAATTAATGAGAGATCTTATCCACAGAATTTGGGCTTTCTGAGACAACCAGAAACCAAAAGGCCTAATAGCAAGAACCACTTTTAATGTAGTCTGCTGGGTGCCCAATTTGTCCATCCAGGTCTAGTATAAGCAGCACTGTTAATGACTGACCTACAGGGACATCAGCTACAGCAGTCTAATGAGATGGTACTAAGTTTCTAGAATTACTGGTATTGACTCATTGAGAAAGTGCCATTGCAAAGAGTTGGCTACAAGGAAGGATGGCCTTAAAAGTAAAAGTAATTGTTATTTGCTGAGTGCACACATGAGTCTGGCAGTAGGTTAGATTCTGTATGCTCATGACCACTATACCCCAATAAGTACTACTGACTCCATTTCACACAGGATAAAAATGACATTAGAGGATCCTAAGAACTGTACAGAAAGTGGGACTTCACCCAATCTACCTACACTTTCAACTCTCCACCACATCCTTAGATTTGGGAAGCTATGGTTGGGCCTCATCTTTCCCATCATCTCCAGATTCATCTTCTGCCAAGCTCATCTCCTTTGCAATCTTAGCTCTAGCTTGATTTGGCCTTTCTCTGGCCATTACACCTTGGGGGCTTCTTACTTGCTGTTTACACTGTTTGGTTCTTGGCCCCCCTTATCACTCGAGTCTCTGGTGTTAACTTCTCAGAGGCTGTGTCACTTTAATGTGCTCCTGGCTTGTCTCCTACTTTATTTGATCCACGTCTGAAGTCTTGTGTGGATTCCTACACCTCCTGTAAGTCCTCAACTTCTGAAGGGAGAGGACCCTACCTGCTTTCTTCTTAGCTGGCTCCTTAGATTTTGAGCCTAAGGTTACCTACTTCTCATTAATCGTACCATTTAAAATCCTAGGCTGATTTTGAGGTTCTACACATACCATAATCCTTGTCTGTAGCCATAACACAAGTTCTCACTCTGGTGTCATCTATTTTTTTCCTCTAGTGAAATGCCCTGAAGGAAGCTTCTCTCAGGATGGGCAATGCACTCCCTGTCCTGCTGGCACCTACCAAGAACAGGCAGGCAGCTCAGCCTGTATCCCATGCCCAAGGGGCAGAACAACCAGCAGCACTGGAGCTTTCAGCAAGACACATTGTAAGTTCTTCCTGAACCACTCTGAAGGAGATGCCTTCCCCACACAGCGGCTGCAACACAGCTGCTCAGCATCAGTACTAGAGATGTTTGGAGACATATCTCTCTTCACTCTAGAAATTATTCACTCTAGAAACTATCTCACAGTGGTAGGATGCTGAATAGCATCTATATATATCTCACATCAAATATCATATCTCACAACAACAGTAGCCTCTCCCTCGAGTTGTGATAACCAAACAGTTGTGACAAACACACTTGACTTCAAAAATTACTGTTTCTTGGGTGGTGGTGGTAGGACAAGACTTTCCACTGTTGGGAACCACTAGGTAATCAAAGGCCATTTTCTGTGAAGGCCAGGCTCTTGCAAGGCTCCAGGCCAGGCATGTTACCTGCAAAGTCTCTTATACTCAACCCAACTCCTTTCTCAGGTAGATAGCACGATCCACTTTTTTACAGATAAGATGAAGGCTCAGATAAGTGAAATTACTTAGCTGGTGTCATGCAGCTAACTCAGCTGACCATTGAGCATAGTTTTGCCTGATTTTGAAACTTCTGGCTTTTTAAAATTAACCTTATCAGAACCAGAAGTTGGAGACTTTTCCCAACCATATTCATAACCACTGTGTAACTCATGTTCAGTCTTTTATGATCCTGTGCTGGCCAGGACCCCATGGACTTGATCTTCCCATGTATCATGAGATTTCATTTGACTGGACTACTGAATAACCACCTAACTATTCTTGGGTTTGCCCTAGAAAAGACCCATGCTTTGTGAGAGATCTTTTTATATGAGTCTGTAATTATGTCAACACAAAGACAATTTTTATTGTTCATAATGTGAATAGTTTACAAAATTTGTAAAGAAGTGGTTAAAGGAAAGAAAGTTAACTTCTTTGATAAGGGAGGTTTCCTGGGAAAGGAGGGACATGCCAATAGGATGGTAATTATTCCAGATTCAAAATAAGAGTGGTTTCCTATGTAGGAGCTTACATTCCCTAAAACAAAATCCTCAGCATGCAATATCCTTGACACCAGAGTACTATACTCCCCTTAAATACTCCACCCATGGTAGAGGTGACTTAGCATGCTGTCCCTATAACAGACCAGAACTTTCTTAAAAGGGCATCTGTGTCATGGCCTGCTGTTCATTGTGGAGGGGACAAGATAGAAGTAGAGGGAGCAACAGACTATAATTGAAGCTTGTAGCAATCAGAGCCAAATTGGTTCGTTTCTCCCCTTGCTAGCATGGTGGCTGAAATTAAACAGCTGTGAGTGTCAGTCTGTCCTCTATGAGACAGGGTGATGGTGCCACATTCCTAGTATACCATCTGATGCAGCGTGGATAGAGTGATAAGCACTAATTTCTCATGGTTCTCATGATTCAAGATCAGTGCATCAACATGGCAGAGATGGGGATATGGGGTAGAAGGAACAGAGCTGTCAAGGTCAGCTCTCTCTAGCTGCCTATTTTATAGGCCTTTGTGTACTGCATGTACAAAGACTGAGACCTCCAGGTCCCCTCTTTGCTTAAAGACATAAATTCATTCCATCATGTTCTATACTCCTGACCTCATCTTCCCATAATTGTGTCCCAAAGGTCCTACCCTCAAATTCTATCACATGAAAGACTGGGGCTTCAGTATATGACTCAGAACAGACACAGTGTCAAGTCCATAGCAAGCAGAGGAGAAATATTTAAAGTGTAATAACATTTTCCTACACACACACATACACACACACACACAACTTAGGGTGCTGTGATGACATTTCTGTGCAGCTGTAGAGGGTGGGGCACACTCATGAACACTCCTCATTGTTCCTTCTGAATCTAAAGCAGTATTGGTGGACTCATCTGTAGACTATAGGCCAAGTGGAGAAAGGACTTCCAGGACGAGGCAGTAACTTGAGCACAGGGATACAGAAGTGTTCATCCCTAGATCCACCTCATACTTACATTCATGGATGTTGAGAGGGGCGTGTACATTTTAGACACTGGGCAATGTAATGGGATGCAGGTCCTGCCTTCATGGAGCTTCCATCAAATAGGATGCATGTAGTTACTAAGCACCAATTCACAGGAAAATAGAAACACTGACCAAGCTTACCACTGTGAAGGAGAAGTTTCAATTCCATGAAAAATTCTAGCATTAGACAAGACCAAGTTGGGGGTCTAGAGATGTTGTAGTCTTGTCAGATAGCTATTTCAGACTATCATAAGCTGGGTGGATTTTACAGGCAACAGAACTCTGTTTCTCACTATTCTGGAGTCTGGAAGCCCCAGACCAAATTGCCATCAGGTTCAGTATCTACTGAAAATACCACAGATGGTGACTTTCTGAGCGTTCTTATATGGTAGAAGGCCTCACCTCCTACTATGATCACTGATAACTCCAAAATATGGGCTTCAGAGTCATTATGAAAGGTGTTCTATGGGTGACATGGGGTCTCAGTGGCGTTCTTTGCTGAGGGTGAGCACATCAAGAGTTTTCAGCCAGAATGTCTGAGTTACCCATGTAACTTTGACATCACCATAGAGGTTCTGGAAGTTGGAAGAAAAGGAGGGAATCACAGAGTCCTGTAACTCATTGCTGTGTCCATCTGTTGTTCTAGGTGTCACTGACTGTCAGAGGAATGAGGCCAGTCTACAGTGTGACCAGAATGGTCAGTACCAAGCCACCCAGAAGGACAGGAACAGTGGGGAAATTTTCTGTGTGGACAGCGAGGGGCAGAGACTACAGTGGTTACAGCCAGAGGCTGGACTCTCAGAATCTCAGTGTCTGAGTATGTATTGGTTATTATATCCACTGTGGTTTCTGGGATCAGGGTCTTTGGCACCTACAAAAAAGGATTACACACAGATGCCATTAGTCTCCTACTTTTTTCCAAAAGTTTTTAACCTATGAAGAAGTTGGAAGAACAGTGAAATGGAAAGATTTCCTTCACTTACACCTGTTAATATTTTGTGCTTTCTTTTTCATTGTCCTCTCTTGTAGGAAGCTTGCCTCTGTGAGTCTCTCAGCTGGATGCTGGGGAACTACTGGGTATCTCTCCTTACTCTATCATCTCCTTATGGGGTGACTTAGGATGAGTTACTCAACCTCTCTTATCATGAGTGTCTCTAGTCTGTTTTCTCTGATATTATGAGAATCAACATCATCTTGTAATGTCAACAAATACTTACCAAGCACTACCTTAGGTCCTCAGTGAGGTACTGGACGAGAAGGTCCCAGGCATGCCATCAAGTTCTCCCACACATGGTGTGATAAGAATCTGCAGAGCAGAGAAGAAAGTGGTGTCAGAGTGGATTAGTCCCCAAAGTCCCCTTGTTGTTGTTGTAGTCCTGGATAATCACCCACCCTCAGCAGTTTCCTCATTTGCAATATGAGGATCCAACTGGGGTACAAAGTACCTTAGCACAGCTGACAGATACTTCTGACAGCCAGGGCTCAGAAGCTGTTGCCACCTGTTCCTCCTCTGTTCATGAAGAGGTGCTGCAGTGCGGGGAGCTGAAAGGATGGGCAAGGTCTCTTTGTGTTGGCCTCCCCTTTGGTCCTCAGGACTTAACTCTACCTTTACATATGTTCTCCTGTTACTTGAGGCTCTGCTCCTTGCTTTCCTTTCCCAGTGGACCAGCTGGGGTTGGGGTGAGTCCTGCTGACCAGACTTACTAACTGTGTAAGCAGAGGGTTGGCATATGTGAGCTCACTATGTACCAGGATTTTACATATTCACCACATTGTACCTGTGGTACACTAAGGGTAGAGTTATTTTCTCCAATAAATTTATCCAAAAAGCTGAAGAGACAGAAACATGGAATGTCAAAGTGGTTATTTCTAACCTAAAGCTGGAATGCAACCTTACTAGATTTAATCTTGGATGCGCCTAACTCCCTAAACTCTGTGCTTCTGGAAGTACTGATCTGTGCTATTCATATTCATGTATTTCCTTAGTACATAGGTGTGTGTGCGTGTGTGTGTGTGTGTGTGTGTGTGTGTGTGTGTGAGAGAGAGAGAGAGAGAGAGAGCATATACATATTCTCACTTATTTACACAC
>CM052718.1:33392569-33405171 GCA_028551405.1 Uromys caudimaculatus | reverse complement strand
AATTTTTATTACATTTTTTATTTAATGTGTGTGTGCATGCATACATTCCACTGCGTCTGTGTGTAGGTCAAAGAATTGAATCAGTTCTCATCCTTCCCTTAAGTCGGCTCGGGAACTGAATGAGGTAATCCGGTAATACGATGAGCCATCTCACCAGTCTAGAAACATTTTTTCTCAGTTCTTCTTGTGAGCTAACACCATAGGAGTTAGATGGCTCTGAAAGATTCTTTAAGAGACTAGGAGATGGCTTCTTTCCAGGAGCCTGCAGATTGTTCACAGAAGTGGTGCCATGTGCACTGCAGACCTGCTGCTCATTGGCTACTGAGGGATTGCCTAGCTGCTCTGAGCTCTCTTTGTCCTTGCCATGGTTCAGTGTGAAGATGACCACACAATTTGTGAGGCATTTGCAGCTTGTTCTACCCAGGGTGCAGAAGGAAAAGGATGCTTTCATCAGCAGCATAAGAAGTGTTCAGGAGTCACCTGACAGCTAAAGAGGATGTCCCCAAGGCACTAACTTCTGCACAATTTCTTTGGCAAAGCTGTGAGATTGTTTTACCTTTCTGGAGGTGCAAAGTATTTCTGTGTTAGCAAACAACTCTCCTGGGGCGGTGCGTCCCTTCTTATTCAGGAGAGGAGCTTTCTTCTGGGGAGGGAAAGTGCAGACTCCCATTGTAATTTTTTTTCAGAGAACGCACAGGCTTTAGATCTAGCCTCCCCATTTTCTCACAATGTCTCCTTGGGTGCTTCCATTCTCTGTTCCTCTCACTATCTCTGCCCAGGTCTGTATGTTACCATCATACACCCCACATCGGTCATACCCTCCTCACGCATCCTCCTGTTCAGCCCAGTGATGTCCCTTTGACGCTTCCACTATGATTATTTTAAGAATTAATTCTCCTCACACTGTGTCTCTTAAGTCTCTGTAGCTATACATCCCTCAGGAAAAAGAGAGGGTACAAAACGGCACCAACACTCTGGGTTCCAGCCTCATTAGAGTGTGTGTCCTTTTGGGACTACAGCTTACTCTGACTTGATGTATTCTTACAACTAAGACACTAGGATTCTAAGAGGCTAAAAGTATGCCTGAGGTCACAGAGCTAGTGAGAAAAGGTGACATCAGGATGTGTGCTGAGGTCTAACTCCAGAGCTAGTATGCTTTGTCCCATGGCCTGGTGTCTCTATGTCTTCAGTGCCTACATCTGCAGATCCTGAGGATTTGATTTCCCTGTGAAGACTTGGCCACTTTGCTCTCTACATTGGCTTGGTTTACTCAGAGAACTCAGCTGACCCTGACCAGGGGAAGTCAGTCAAGTTCATCTTCTCTGAGCTTTAGATCCAGTCCTAATTCTGTCCTTGCTGACCCATGCTGTGCTTCTGTGAACCATACCATATACCTAAACAGATTTTACATTCATCACACACTCTCCTGATTCCCCAGGGCTGAGGTTACAGTGCTATTCCTGCACATGTCCATGTGTCTATCTAGCCATTTAACTATTCATCCATCCACTCACCCTTCTGAATGTAGATGCTGTCTCTGTCACTGTGCCAGTTTGCAGGGCTTCAGATATGATTGGCGCATTCCCTTACTCTGCAGGCAATAGGCACATATATAGCCATGATTTGCTGTGCAGGAGCTATTGTCAGATATATGCTGTTTTAACATTAACCCCCAGGCTTCCTCTACAACATTCTAAAACTCTGCATTGATATATAGAAAGTATACCAACAGAACACTGGAATCCCCAAATTAAGTTTCACTTGCTCCTCTGCTCTGCTGGTCGTGAACTTCTTCATAGAGACCCCAGCACTGTGAAGATCCCCATCATCAGAAACCCTTCTAGTAGAGTCTCTAAGCATAGAGATAAATGCACTGCACTTTGAGTATACTTTGCTAGAAATTGAAGGATATTTAAAGTTTAGTTTAATCTAGAACATGGACACGTAATCCATATCAACCCAATCTTAGTTACACTAGAAGGATTCTGCTGTATAAACTAAGTACGGAGTGCAAAAATAAAGAGAGAGACAGGATTATGAGGCGAAGGCTGAGTATGGGCTGAGCTCATGGACCTGGCAACTTCAGCAACCAGAAGGGTCACTCTGTAAACTTAGAGAATGTCTTATTTCTTCCTTTTTGAAAGTTTTCATACAACTATATATTATTCACAAGCAAACACCCCTTGTCCTCTGCTTTTCCTTCTCTCATCCCTGACTCTTTCAGTTAGTTCCTTTTGTGTGCCTTGATAACAGTTCCACAGACTGCTTTGTACAGCAAAGCATCAGAACATTTAAGGCATGTTGTTTCTATAGCAACACTGCGGCATTTTTATGTTTTACGTATGAAAGCTGAGAGAAGACTACTTGGTGTATCCTCTACTTTTTCTGCTTCTTTATTTAAAACATGGATGTATTGACCTGTGCAGAGCAATGTAGATACAAGACTCATTTATAATGGCTTGGATGTTTATGATAATGAGAACCTACATTCAGGTTTGTAATGATGACTGAATGTGCTTAGGGGGCTATAAATAACATTTGCATGTTGATAGAGACAAGCAGTGCGTGCACACTGGAGCTTTTGTGGTTTGGAAGACAGGTCTCTTTCCCTGACTGTCACCCTCATGTTCCTACCCTTTGTGAGAAATGTGTTCCAAGTCATAAAACTGAGGAAATTCATTTTTTTTCCCTCCTCACTTGTCTAGTTCCATGAGCAGGTGACTCTGTGAATCTCACCAAATGGACCTCAAGTGTGTTGACGGTAGCTAGAGAAACAGATGATAACCTGTCACTTAAGTAAATACAGTCTGAAAAAGGCAGGAGCCACGTGACACATCTCGAAATTTGCAAAAACTCATATGCACATGTTTGATTTGTCTTATGAAAATAGCTTGCCTCACTTCAGAAAGAAGTCAGATTGTTTTAGAGGAGTGTATTTTCAATGTAATCATTATGCAACATAATTAGCATTTAAAGACAGGGAAAGAGATGCTTAGATAGGAAAAAAATAGCTAACTATGAGAAGAACTGAGATAAAAGGTCCAATGTAATGTTAGATTTTCCCTTTACTTCCTGAGAATAGGATAGGAGAGGCAGTGAGTTACATTGCTGAGTACTGGTGGTGAGGCAGGAGGCTGGCGCTCCCACCAGTGGCAATTGCTCCATGTGAGACACTTAAGTGACTGGTCATGAGGATGTGTCCAGAGACATCTTGACCATAGCAGCACTTTCTATCCTGACCTGATAATCACATGCTAATTTCCCAAACACACTTCAGGCCTTGATCTCACAGCTCTGCTTAATTCCAGTGATACGCAAATTTGAGAAAGCTCCAGAATCCAAGGTTATCTTTGATGCCAGTTCTCCTGTGATAGTCAAGTCCAAAGTCTCCAGTGCTGACTCCCCACTGGTGCAGTGCTTGGCAGGTAAGTGAGTTGAGGAAATGCATACATGGAGAGACAGAATAAACTCCACTATTCAATATGATGAAAATTTTAATTAGTCAAAAACAGCATAAGCAATTTTATGAAATATTTGAGCAATTTCTAACTTCTTTGCAGTTTATCTCATAGCTACTAATGGCCAAGAGTTGGACTGAGTGTTAGAAAGTTGAAATCTAGCCACTTGTGATTTATCATGCACCTGTGTAATCTGTGTATTGAGTGGTGGGAGTAGCAAATTCTGCTCATTAAGCACTCCTCTCTATGGGGATCATTTAGGAATTTCATAACCATCCCATAGTGATCCCATGGTACACATGAGAAGAAAGGTATTGGGAGTGTGAATAGTTTGTTTAACGATATGGAGTTAGCAAGTGACAGGTTTTAAATTCAAACCCAGGCTAGCAGATGTTAAAGCCTGCAAGAATGTCCATATGCCTCTTTTAATGGCACTTTGAATAAGGACCTGCTTTGGATAATGTCTCTGTCTAGGCTAAGCTTGTGCTCTTGCTTGTATTGCAAACCTAACACAAGGCAGGAAGTAGGGGCTTAACTAAATTATCTGTAGAACAAATGGTATGTGTGGTATCTGGGTAGACAGTGCCAAGGGAAAAGCTGGGCAGACATGAGGAAGCAGCCCCAGGTCAGCAGACTTGGTGTGTACCTATGAGGATCACTTCTCTCTGCACAAGGTATTACACATGCACCATCACCCTCTCTAACATAGCATGCTTTGGAAAGCAAGCGGCAGGCAGAGATGAAAAGGATGTGTAGAATTGTATAGAGTGAGGCTAGCAGAAAGGACAAGGCCCTTTGCTGGCACCAGGAGATACTTTATTCAAGTAGGTGAAATTCGGTGCCTAGGGCAAGGGGACAACAATACACAGAAGTTAGAGTGAGAGCACCACGTCCAAAGTGTCTGGCAAGAATGAATCTTATAGAGAAGTGAGAGTAGGCTATCCCACTCATAGGCAGGCAGGATCTATAAATCAGTGGAGTTTGGATATCTTCAACCAGGAAACTTATTTCCCATGACGTTAGAAACTGGAACCCTGAAAGCAAGGGGTTGGCAGCATTGGTCTGTCCTCAGTGGCAGCTTCTTGCTTGGTCTTCACACAGAGTTCCCTGTGTATAGATGTCCTGATCTCTTCTCTCTAGTAGGACATAGACTATGACCTCAGGTCACATTATTTAATTACCTCTTTACAGACCCTAACTCCAAATACATTATAGTCATATTTTCTTGTAGTGGTGGTTATGACTTGAACATAGGAATGGGAGGCATAATTATTCCCGTAATAAGTATCAAGAGGTTGCCGAAGAAGGTCACATGGACGTTTAAGAGGAAGGAACATGAAATGGCAGTGGCAGGGAGAAGTATGAGTATCACTGATTAGAGAAAAAAATGTCATAAGAAAGCCATGTACCATGGAGAAAAGAACAGAAGGGGGGTGAAGAAAAGGGAGAATTGGGTAAAAGGGTCACTGGGACATTGTGTGCTTGGGACATAGCAGCAGTGAGGGGTCTGGGTCAGCACAAACTAACCTGATAGTTCTGATACTGATCCAGAATAGTTGCTGCTTTGACTGCCCTTGTTCCTGAGTCTGAAGTATGGCCTTGCTTGCAGTGAAAATCAAGTTAATTTGGTCCAGGGCAGGAGTCTGTTAGAGCTAGGGGCATGTTGGACTAATATCAATCATTTTTCTTGAGTTCTAATGGGACAAGCCATTTGTTGGTTGAAAGCCACTATTTGCTTTCTAGTGCCCAGTTAATGTGGGGCATCATGGAAGAAGAGATACGCCTTGAGTATGTGTGTGTCTGTGTATGTGGGGTTGTCCCACCCTCAGCATCATCTGAGAGCTGAGAGGTGACTCTACTGTGGTACTTGCAGATTGTGCAGATGATGAGACCTGCAGCTTCCTCACAGTCTCCGCAATGGGGTCAGAGGTTTCATGTGATTTTTATTCTTGGACAAGGGACAACTTTGCCTGCGTGACTTCTGATCAGGTAAGCTGAGACAGCTTCCTGTTCCTGTAGAAGCAATCAGGTAGCCCCTGTGCCTGCAGGTTTTGAAGCTGCAGGGAATGGCAGCTGTCGTGGGCCAGTGCCACTAAGGAAGAGACAGCATCTGATAATCAGGATGGCACCTTAGTGTGGAGTAGCTTCCTTGTCGTCCACCATTACTTACCTCATAAGGTAGTTTGGGTCCTCATGCTAAGGGGTTATTGTCCAGAGGACAGAGTACCGTCTTACCACCAAGTTCTGAGCACCAGCATTGCTTCCATTATAGAAGTCAAGTATGGTTATGCTTTAAATATAAAAAAAAAAGGTTATACATTCATCAGAAAGAACTCCACAGGATTGCTGTTTTTACAAGTGAAAGCTGTTGGAAGATAGGAAACTTTACGTGGTACCATTGCATTAGAATAGAAGGCCATCCAACCAAAATCAATTCCCAGGTCCCAGGGTCCTCAGTGCTTGATATTGCAAGTTTCCTTCTTCTGTGTCCATTTAAATTCTTCTGGGTTCTTTTAGAAAAATGTCTGTGTACTGAAGCCTCTTTTAGTTTGTGTGTGTGTTAACTTAATAAATGTTTTCTTCTCTGACTTCCTCATGCATTTTGTATATCTGTATCTTTTTAGTGTGGTAGCAGTTTTTAAGACATCACCTGCACTGCATGTGCCTGTTCTCTGTGCACATGTGTCAGAGTGTTCATGAGTGATGCCCTGCAAGGTGGATGGAGAGGGCTTCCCCAGAGTTTTAGCAGCTTCTTAGATGTAAATGCAATGCTGGCAGGACACAGATGCAAGTATCAGTCCCTACCACTCATTTCCTGCTCTTTAGCTCCCAGGTCCTTTAGATAACCCACATAGTAACATGTGATTATATACCCACATCACAGGGAGATTGTGAGGATTGAAGAGGCCTTTCAGGAAAATTCACAGGACAATTTCTGGTACAAACATTACTATAATAGATACCACTTGTGTCAATGCTATTCCCCTCCCCCAATCTCTAACTAGGCCAGCAGGAAGTTTCACAGGAAGTCTTGAATGGAATTAACTTTGTTAGTGTTCTTCCCAAGGCCCTGGGCTCTCAGTGCAGGAGTGCAGATAGGGCTTGGATGTTAGTTACATATGACTGCTCCACCTTGTTCCAGTCTAGGACCCCATTCCTAACAGCTCCCATAGCCTCCCTAGCTCTTCGGCTCCAACTCCTTTGAGATTCTGGAGCTGCAGTGCAGGCATTCAGTCTCCTAAGTTCAGCCATCCCCTGGCATCTTATGGTCCCTGCCCAATCAGGGTACAACCAGAAGGGATAAGAGAGGGCTGTCACTGCCCTGGGTTTCTATCTTAATCCTTTTCAGGTCTTCACAGCCCCTTCTTTTAATGCTTTCCATGCGCCTTCATCCCATCCCCAGGCCTCCATCTCTTCTGTGAGGAAGAGCTAGTACCTTTAAGAAGCCTGTATTTTAGTCTTTTACCCCTACAAAGCCCTCATGGGGAATTTCAGGTCTGGCAACCCTGAGGAGGGGCAAATACTGTACGAAAAACATGGATGAGTATGGTCAGCTTTGCCTTCCCCCACTCACCTGTGTAACTGCTGAGAGCAAATCTGGAAAAAGAGCCAAGGTGACCAAGAGTACCACGTGCTCTGGAGGTCTGGCTGAGCTTTCTAAGCTTGAGTCTGCCTATGGGCAGAACACCTGCAAGGCCTCCCCTGAGCTGACTCCTCCCTCCTCCGCTCTCTGGCCTCTTCCCATCTCACTGGACAGAATTCCTGGTCTTCAGTTAGAGCCCCATCCACATTCAGTTTTTCTGGGAAGCTCTCCTCCGTTCTCCTTCTCCATAGAATTAATCACTGTCATCCCTGTAACAGACTGCCCATCTCCAGTTGTACATCTATGTGCAGCCGCCATTGATATTGATGGGAGTGTACTGCTCACACCTGCACCCCTCTAATAGCCAGGAAAGCTCAGAACCAGATGTCCTCACTAATTTTCCTTGTAGCCACTCGATAACTGTGGTCAGAGTTTGGTAAGTATGTGTTGAATTGCTTTGAACTATTGCAAATACTGGATGATAATGGGGCCCTTTTCCACTTCCAGGAACAAGATGCTGTGGGCAGCTTGAAGGCAACCAGCTTCGGAAGCCTTAGGTGCCAGCTGAAAGTGAGGAATAATGGCAAGAATTCTCTGGCTGTGTATGTGAAGAAAGGTAGGTTGGTGATGCTTGGGACTTCCCTTGCTTGTGTTGAGAGTGGTTTCAGCATGACGCATCTGTGAGGAGGAGATTGGCCCTCACCTCACTCCATGCATGAGACCTACTTCTCCCTGATCCCACCTGAAGCAGGCTCAACCCACCTGCCCTCTGCAGACAGACAGTGGTCTCCCAGCAGCTACAAAAGGATTTCTGTATAACATTCATCTGAGCCATCAGTTCTTGTTTTTATCCCAGTCTGCTGGGGTTGGGAGACTCATACAGCAGGAACCAAGGAGCCAATGGTAGCACAGACCCAGTGTAGACAGGCACCCAGCCAGCTTGGCCTATGTGCATAGGACCCAGTGCAGACAGGCACCCAGCCAGCTTGGCCTATGTGCATGGGACCCAGTGCAGACAGGCGCCCAGCCAGCTTGGCCTATGTGCATGGGACCCAGTGCAGACAGGCGCCCAGCCAGCTTGGCCTATGTGCATGGGACCCAGTGCAGACAGGCGCCCAGCCAGCTTAGCTTATGTGCCTGGGACCCAGTGCAGACATGCACCCAGCCGGCTTGGCCTAGGTGCATGCATACTAAGGCCTTCACCCTGCTTACACCTGGCATTCCAGCAGGTCCTGGCTTAGCTCTCTGCAGCCACGCCTCCCAGCCTTCTGACCCCTTCATCTTCTCTCTTTTTGATGAACATCAACACCAGACCACCTCCTACCCTCTAGACCTAAAGGGCTTTCTCTTCCATCTCAATGCTCATGGGACCCTCTCTGGTGGCCCTGTGCATGTGTGTCACCTGGGAGATGGTAGATTTTGAGGCTGTTGATGAGTTAGGCCAAGATATCAAGGTCTTTTTTTTAATGTTTGCTAATTGATCTGGTATTTCTTTTGTTGTTTTGTTTTTCCTTTTATTGAAAATGGATTTTCTTCTCATATGATGTAATATATTTTATTATCATCCCTTAGATGCCTTTTTGTTTCTTTTTTCTTGTTTTTCCATTAACTTAGTTATATTCACTTTGCATTCCATTTGCAGCCCTCCTTCTTCCCAGTCCCCCACTCACATGGCCTCTGCCCCACCACACTTCCCCTTCACCTCTGAGAAGGGAAGGGTGCCTCCCAGGAAACCAACCCTCCCTGGCACCTCAAGTCACTGCAAGATTAGGTACATCCTCTCCCACTGTGGCCAGTTAGGGGAACAGCATCCACAAGCAGGCAACAGAGTCAGAGTAAGATCTAGCCGTTGCATGCTGCCTGTTGGTTTTCTAATGAGACAGAAAGGGAGTGGATCTGGATGGGAGGGTAGGTGGGGGTACAACGTTCATAATAACTCTCCAAGGTCTGAGACCATGTGAGTCGCAGGGAATATTCTACCGTAGATTGCCCATCTCAGCTTCCATGTCTGCTTTCTCTTGCCTTATGGAAAACTTGAAGGAAGGCCTTAGAAACACAGGTTCTCTTTAATATTCCATGTGTCTTTTTTAAAAATCCATCTGTCCTATCTATCTATCTATCTATCTATCTATCTATCTATCTATCTATCTATCTATCTATCTTTCTATCTATCTATCTGTGTGAGTTGGCGAACATATACCACAGCATGCATGTGGAGGTCAATGAACAACTTGAAGTAATTCCTCTCCTACAATATAGGTTCTAGAGATCAAATCAGGTTGTCAGCCTTGGCAGAAAGAGACTCTACCTACTGAACCATCTTGCCAGCCCTTTCCCAGTATTTCTGTTGCTCCCTAAAGAGCTGGGCTGGGACCTCGGCATTCTCAAAGTAACACAGGACTAGCAGGGAGAGGATCTGGGTTCCTAGGAGTATGTGCAGATGGACAGCAAATGCCTCAGTCTCATGTGACCTATTGCCCTCTGCCATCTTGCCTGACTCTTGCTTGCTCTCACCCGCAAGGTCAGTGAGGTGTCACCAATGTGAATCTGTGTCCTGTGTCCTGTGGCTCCTTCCATGGTCCTGGTTCTCTGAGCTGGAGTGTTTTAGTGGTTCTGAGAGGCAGGATTTCTGACTTCTGTGTCTTGGAGGCAGCCATGTGGCCTGAACCACCACAGTGCTAGCGCTTTGAGCTCTGGAATCTTCCCAGATATTATGGACTTTAATGTTCATGCCAGTGAAGTAGGGGTCCTGTGTGAATCTGGGAGTCAGGAAGGTGGAATGAGGTAGCTCCTGTTACCCCTCAAAGCCCTCCTGGTAAGTACTGGAAGAGTGAGACTTTCTAAAGCTATTTTCTTCTTATGAAGTTGGTCAAGGTCCAGAAGACAGCTCATGGAGGCGAGACCTGGGATGTTAGGGTTGGAGCGAAGAGGAGTGAGGAGTGAAATGTGTTCTCGAAGGCCTGCAGCTCGAGGCACATGCAGCTAGATGCTGCAGCCTCAGCCTCGAACTAGAAACAGCTGGTGTTAGCTGGGCAAGCCACAGACTCAGCTGACCCTGCTGCACCCTTCCACCTCTGCAGGGACAAGTACGGGGCTTGTTCCCTCACATCCCTGTCCCAAGGGACCAGAGAGTGTGTGGGATACCAGAGCCTCCCGGTGCTGGGTTTCTCTGATCTATAGCCAAGGCTGCTGTGACTTCTGCCTCAATGCACAATTGTTTCTACCATTCACTTTTAAGCATAACCAAGCGTAGGGATTGTTTTCTAAAAATAAAAGCCAAAACAAATAAAGTGACCCCAGCCAAAAATGTCCCTTGAAAACTGTAATTTAGTCTTTTATCACACTTAAAAATACAATTGCATTCAAGTGTTTGTTGTCTTGTGCCTCCTCCTGTCTCCTGGAAGTTTATATTTGGATTACAAGTGAAAGTGAGAACCTCGTTGCTGCCAAACTAAACCAAGGGCAGAAATTGGCTTGTGGCTTTGTTTTGCTTTCTGTCTGTTTAAAGCCAAGATATGTTCCCACTGTACTGGAAGGAAAAGGTGGCTGGACTTTTTTTCCATAGCTGATCAGACTATTTCTCACCTCTGCTTTAACTCAGTCCTTTCTCTAACATGGTAATAATACATTACAAACAGGAAGAAAGTAGTTTCTAAACATTCCTCACCCCCTAAGGGCTGCCATGTCCATTTCCACCCCTCACCCTAAGCCACTTGTGTGATAGGACCATAAAAATGGGGGTGGGGCATAGACTCCCAGCTTGTTATGATGTCTAGCACCACCTGCTCTCTTTGCCCAGCTGAGGTCTACGATCCTAGAACCTGTGAGAGGAGCACGTAATCCTTAGCATCCTAGAAAAGCAATGTTGGGAAGCTCCTGTGTGATGATGGGTTATCTCAGCCCCCAACTGTAAGATGAGATCTGGAAAGGGGAAGCATTCTGTTACCCACTACATCCATGTGAAAGTTCCTCTAAATATGATCATTGTGACCTTTCCCAGTGTTGAGAACATGATAGCCATGTAGGGCACACAGCCTTGGAATGTCCTTAACTCCTCACTAGGCATCACAGGACTATAACAGAGCACTGAGTGGCAAAAGAATGAATTGGCTGACAAAAACGTTTTGCACGGTGTGGAGTGTTCAGATTAAAGTGAAGAAAGGAAGTGGTACAAAAGTGAACACGAGCTGCTTTAGCAGTTAGGGAGGGAACCCTGGAAGAGATGCCATTACAAGTGATACTTGAAGGATGGGAAGGAGCTTCCTGCATGGCAAGTTCAGGGTCCTCTGTGCCACTTATCCTATGTGAAGAACATTCCAGTCAGCTTGGACTCTGGTCTTGGCATCAGGCAGCACTATCCAATAGAACTACAGTCTGAGAACCTATGCAAAGAACATAAATGACAGGCAACAATCATACAATATTACTATGCACTCAAATGGCTGTGGTAGTCAAGCTCTACTCAGTGAAATTATTGTTCAGATAGTGGCATTTGGCTGATGACTACTGATGCACACATTTAGGAGTTGCTGCAGAGATATTCTCTCACATAGCTTAAATATAGAGGGAGAGGGATGGGACCTTCTCTAAAGGCCCAAGCAGGAAGCGATCAAGAGTCAGGGAAAGAGTGACAAGTTTTATGACAACTCAGGGTAGTTCCTTAAAGGGGAGCTGGACACTCCTGCAGGGTTGGTGGCAGCTTTCCATGCCCATCCCAGCAGATGGGGTTTGGAGAGAAGAGATGCTGCCATTTTGGAGTGTGTGAAACACCAGTTGGGCATAAGCCAGTGCTGGGATCATTGTATAGCTGGTGTGTATGTAGTTTGTCTCTCTTCAACATCCATGAAGAGAAGAGTTCTCAGGCATGTGAGTGGGTAAGGAGGTAGCAGCCCAGAGGATCCAGGCACTTGTGTAAGAAGGAACATTTAGGGTCTGCCCTTGGGACTTTCAGAATCTGAGATTGTACCATGAGGCTTTGCAGTGTCTATAGGAATGAGAGTCTGGTAGGCCTGAACTACCACTGGGCTAATGTAAGTCAGGGCAGGGAAGACATGGGCTCTGAGTTTCCTCTGTACCTACCTGCTGGAGACCAGGAAAGCCAGTTCATATCACAGACCAAGGTTCTCTCCTTAGACTAACACAAACGCAAGACTAAGGCTATGCATGCGCACATTGTAGATTGATGCTCTATGTGGAACTAAAATTAGGAAGAGGTGAACCTCAGAGCAAGCCACTTTTAACCAGAAGGCTAGAAAAGACAACATGCCCCTACTAAACATGATGGTCTAGTGACAGAAAAGGGTAAGCTGCGTTCCCAAGACACAGCTGTTGTGGACAGTGTAGAATGTGGCTTGAAAAGCAGGTGTCAGCAGGAGTGAAGAGGATAAGGGCAGGTCACGTAGTGAAGGTTTACATGGCAATGATTTTTTTTTTCTTATTTATTTTTTGATATTTTATTTACATTTCCGATGATTCCCCTTTTCTTTAGAAACCCCGTGTCCCCTCCCCCTCCCCGCCTCTGTGAGGGAATTCCTCCTCCCACCTACCCGCCCACCCATTCC
>CM052718.1:33368836-33392069 GCA_028551405.1 Uromys caudimaculatus | reverse complement strand
GGGTCCGCCATACTGATTTCCAGAGTGGTTGTACCAACTTGCAATCCCACCAACAATGGAGGAGTGTTCCTCTTTCTCCACATCCTCGCCAGCATCTGCTGTCACCTGAGTTTTTGATCTTAGCCATTCTGACTGGTGTGAGGTGGCAATGATTTGAAAGGTAGATCCTAAGACAGTTTGAAAGGAAGAGATTGGACCACTTAGCTGTGCAGCTGCTTGTCTATTCTAAGGTTGGTTTTTTTTTTCTGATACTTGATGTAACAAGATGGGAGAAATAGCATCCGTTGTGACTTGTGAATGATGCTATCCCCGTTTCCTTGTCTGCCACATGTTCAGGATTATCTGTGTTACACACATGAAGCAATAAACATGAAGTGTGATGCTGTGGGGTGCATGCCCATGAAGATGGGTCACTTTTGTCACATAGGAATTATCAAAAGAACAGCACATGTAGTTTTCTAGGGTTTAGCTTAGATATCCAAAGGAGTGTTGGGCGTGGTCCAGGTAAATGGTTTTAAGGTTCCTGTCTGGCAGTTACATCCTCTCCATGCACAGTCAAGTATAAAGGTTTCATGCCCAGAGAGAATCCTGTCTTGGCCCCCCCCATACTGCCCCAGCACTCGTGGAGCAAAATCAAAAGACATGATTGAGATGAGGGAGCTCTGCTCAACTCCAGAGGGTTTTGAGGTCTTTTAAGCCTTTCTTTTTCCTTTCCTTAGGCCATGAATCTACTGCAGCTGGTCAGAAGAGCTTCGAGCCAACAGGTTTTCAAAATGTGCTCTCCGGGTTGTATAGCCCTGTGGTATTCTCAGCCTCGGGAGCCAATCTGACAGATGCCCATCTCTTCTGTCTGCTTGCCTGTGACCAGGACTCCTGCTGTGATGGCTTCATCCTCACACAGGTCAAAGGAGGTATGGCCAACAGAAGGGCTGGACCTATCTAGAAATATGGGGCATTTGGAGACTCAGAAACCTGCCATTGAAATTTTCTAGGATGATACTACCGTGTCCAAATCCAAGATGGTATTCACACACAAGGTCAGGGAAATACTGGCCTCTTTCCCATGTCAAGATTGTACCATATTTTATGTCATTAAACTGGTTTATTACAGCTGTCTTCAATTTTACAAACCAAAACAGGAGCTCTGAGAATTGAAATCATTTGCTCAGAGTTATACAGCTTCTGAAGGGACAGGCTGGTATTTGACCCAAGGTGTATTTTTCCCAATATCTTACTGCTAGCTGTTAGCAGGGTCACATTCGGTCAAACTGCCTTAGCTCACTCCTCTGCTCCTAATGACTATAAAGATAACCAGCCTATGGTAGCTCTGCCCCTCCTCAGTCATTCTCAGTGGCTCTCAGCACTGTATATCTCTGCATTTTATAGAAGTAAATCCAGGCACTTAGTAGGTCAGGTTATGGTTAGAGGGGATGTTGGAGTTATTGTGTGGAATGGGATCAGATCACAGCGATTCCGTGGCCTTCTGGGAAAGCAGAGGCTGGTCCAGCCTCTGTGGGGGTAAAAAAGCACTTAGATGAGATGAGAAACCCAGGGCAATACTAGAGTGGGCACTGCTGGGCTAGAGGCCGGAGATTCCATCTGTTTTGAAGATTTCTAGCAGACTCTGGGTCTGAGTCAGCTTGTCAGCATGGCGAGAGGGAGCCTCACATTTCATCTTATTTTCCTGCCTCCCACCCTCTTCTCCATGATGAAATTATCGAGAGAGAAAAGATGATTGGTAATTACTAGGTCCTGAAAAAAGGTTAAATACAACTTTGGAAATCTATAGTAAGTGTTCTGTTCTATTCAGAGAAATGAAGATTTTTCTTGGGTCTCAAACAGAGTGTAGATTTTAATTTGCTGACATGAAGAGAGATGGTAGTCCTGGGTAGAGGAGGAAAGATACAGAAAAGTCAGTGCATGATAAAGAGAAGAAACCCTGAGTTAGCAGGATACCCCAGGGTAGAGGGAACTAGCAGAAGGTGGCCTTGACTTAGGAAGGAGCAGGAGGGAGAGGTTTCATCAGCTTTATTCAGCTGCACTAATCAGCATTTTCATCTTGAGAACATGACCTGAGCCGCCTTTTATTGGGAAAAAAAAAAGTTTGGACAGGGTCTAATGTATCCTAGGCAGACCCTCTAATTCAGTGACTGTAAACTTTATCTCCTCCTTCCTTCACCGCCTTAGTAGTAGGAATACAGGTGTGACCCTCCAAGCCTGACTTTATGTGGTGCTGGAATGGTATGGGCCAGGGTCACAATCACATTTGCATTTGAAGCCAGCACTCTGGCTGGAGTGTAGAAAGGTGACAGATGAAGCTGACTTAGGTATAGAGTGGCCAAGAAGGTGAGAAGCTATGTAGGAGACCAGGTAGCCCAGGCTAGGGTGGTGACAGTGGCATGAGGAAAAGGAGACAAATTTAAAAGGACTCTGGTATGGACAGTAAGAAAGATGGAGGTGTGTGGCTGGCTCACATGGTAGGAGTCTGCTCTGCAGTAAATAATGCATAGCAGAGACATCAGGTTATCTATTGCATAAAACCAGAGGGAAAATTAGGGTGCTCAGAAGTCTATCTGGGCACACTAAATTTGAAACCTCTTTGAGACATTTACAAAACATGCCTCACTTTGTATGAAAGCTCCAGGGCCCAGAGGAGCAGAGTGGGTGAAAGACAGAAACCACTGGATAAGAAGTAGCATCCAGAGGCGTCCAAGAATGGACAGAAGACAGAAACCAGTGAGGCAGCCTCAGTGCCTGGTAGCATCAGAAGTGGTAGGAGAGGGCTGAGGAGGCAACTCGGTGGTTAGAATGCTTGCTGTGTGGGTCTGTGCTTCTTGAATTCAGCTCCAGCACCATGGAAAGCCAGAGTTGGAGGTGCACACCGTAATGCTACTACAAGGGGCCAAGGGAAGAAGGCTAGGATGTTTATGGTCATTGAGTCAGAGGGCTGCCTAGGATACATTAGACCCTGTCTTAATAGTCTTAAAATAAAAGACTTGAGTGCAGGTGAGGAATCTGGGGGGAGGGCAGTGGTGATGGGTGGGAAGATGAGGAGTGAATGGGTCACACCCCTGTAAATACCTGAAAGAAAGGTAGAGCCACTAGGCAAGGAGGAAGAAACCCAGAGTGTCTTAAAGTAACCAAGTGAGGGAGGGTAGGACGTGCAGGGAGCATGACAGTCCCTCATTCTGCTGACAGCTCAAGGAAACAGCCATTGGAAGATGCCCAGCTGAGCCCACTGCATCAGTAGTGGTAAAAAAGAAACTAACTGGTTGGTTTTGTTGTTGTTTTTATTGAAACAGTGTCTTTCTTATCCCCAGCTAGAATTTACTGTGTACCCAAGGATGACTCTAAACTTGTGACCTTCCTCTTTCTTCTCTTCAGTGCTATTATTATAGATATGCTCCATCGGGCCAGGTTTATATGGTACTAGGGATTGAACCTGGGCGTTATGTATGCAAAGCAAGCACTCTACCAATGAGGCTGCATCCTCAGCCCCAGAATGAGACTGTTTAGCTGAAAAGATGGTTAGAACAACTTGAGTCCTAACCATCCTTCTGGCTCCAGCCATATGATTATACAATGTGGGTTTCTGTTAGTATTTAGGTAGGCAAATTATTAACTGTCCCTCGCTTGTGCATCAACACATGTCTTTCTTCATACCCATGTTTAGAAAGTCTTCAGAGACAGGATGCCTCCTTGAACTAAACATACATTCTTGGGCGCCACCGTTTCTCCAGATGCTGTGTTACTCAGCAGACCATGTGACCCTTCCATGTGGAAACACTGACTTCACTTTCCCCAGGATCATATATGAAGGATCATTTTGTTCCATGGGGCAATGAGCCTTCCAAGGCCTTTTTTTCCACGACACTGTGGTTGGCAGCCTGCTTGCTATTCCCTCCAAGTCTAACTAGTCATCAGTGAATTGCCCAGCATCTTACCCACCCCTACCCTCACATGCAAGGCCAGAATCTGGGCCCTTGTGACATGCCTAAAAACATCTGGCTGTCCTTCCAGACTCATCTGGTATAGTGGGTGGTTGGGAGTTTTAATTTAGGGGGCTTTGGCTGGACTTGCTGAGATCTGGGGACAGAATCCTGTTACACCCTTTACCACAGCACTTGAAATCCTTTAGCTTTCTTTAAAATCCCTCCTTTCCCTTGCCCCTCCTAGCCATCTCTCACAAAAGCTGCAGCTGCCTCCAGCCTCCTCTGGCTACCTACCTCTAGCTCCCAATGGATGGCTGCATTTTCGATAGGGAGTAGTTAGTGAGAACTCCTGAGACTCTAAGACTGCATTGTAGTGAAGGCTACTGGGAAGAGGGATTCGAGGGAACGCCCATGTAGTAAGGTTTACATAAGTGTCACTGAAGCTGGAGGGTGTGATCAGCAAGTAACTGGTCCCTATCATAGGAACATGTGGTACCAGTGGAGGAAGAGGTATGGGTTTTGACCTGGGGCTCAGGGTCAAGGGCACCAAGCTCTGAATTAAGTGTGTTACTATTCCTCCCTCCCTCCCTCCCTCCCTCCCTCCCTCCCTCCCTCCCTCCCTCCCTCCCTCCTTTTCTCATCCCCTTCCACCCTGGTTTTTCCTCTCCTTCTTTCTCTCCTGATCACTTTTTCCCTCCCATAAACCATGGTGCTCCCACATTCTTATTGTACCCAGACTGCCCTAGGGTTCTACAGCCAACTCAGCCTGCTCCTCAATGGGGCTGCTGCTGCCTCCACCCTTTCACTATTGCTCAGACACTAGAAAAAAACCCACTTCTCCTTTTGTAGTATCTCAGTATCCCACTCTGTGATTTAAGGGTATCTAATGAGGTCAGTGACTCTTGAACCTGGCTCTAGAGCAGAGTCTTCTGCGTGTTCCTTGTGAACATTAACTCCCCAATAGCATTTCAACCCTCATGTGACAACATGACAAAGTCTCCCTGTGTAAGTACATCAGTACCACATAAGAGGGTCTCCAAGGCCATCTTTGGAAAGTGAATTGAGAGCAGACTTTGGTGCCCCAGTGTCACTGTGCCATCCTCAGGCAGAGTCTAGGCTGTCAGAGCAAAGGATGGCTATGCAGGGCCCTCCTGGTTTCCCTCACACTGGCCTCTTCCCTTTGACAGGGCCCACCATCTGTGGACTTCTCAGTTCTCCTGACGTTCTGGTTTGCCACATCAATGACTGGAGGGATGCCTCTGATACTCAGGCCAATGCTACATGTGCTGGGGTGACATACAACCAGGGGAGCCGCCAAATGGCCTTGAGTCTGGGAGGCCAAGAGTTCCTGCAGGGTACGTAAGCCTCTACATTTCACCATGCTTCTAAGTTTCTCTTCCCACCAGTGAGAGCTCTGTCAACTTCTTAGGTGCAGCTCTATATCCTGAGAGCTTGTACCCCTATTCAGCTTCAAAATTTCCAGGGTACAGATATGTACTTCTCCTCACACTGACTTCATGCTATGCAGGCTCCATTTATAGTGTAGAAGGAAATGACACCCCATGAAGTTACACAGAAAGCTAATGGCTGAGTTCAGCGATATACATATGTACGTACGGACATACATACATACATACATACATACATACATACATACATACATACATACATACGGCAGCAAAATGTTAAATTGATTTAGCTCTCAAAGCAGCTTTAGGCTAGCTGGGGGCAGGTTCCCTTAGGAATCTAGCATGCCCAGCTGCTGGTCCAGTATACCTGGGCCAACTGAGGCTGGGCCTGCTCCGGCTGGTTTTCTTCTCGTTGGGGGTGAGTGTGCTCTTTTTCAGCAGGTGGCAGAGGCAGGACAGAATAAGGAAGAAGTGCAAGGGTTCTGAAAGTCTATAGACACTCATCTCAACCTCATTTTTGGTGCATAAACAAACCACATGGGGAAACCAGAAGCCAAAATGCTGTTTCATTAGTAGGAGACATTGCAAAGTCTCATGTAAAATGCCTGCAGAGAAGAAAGGGTAGAGGACTATAGTGAGAGACCCTGGCTGTTCTCATAGGAAGTTAATGTACCACCCTCTTCTAATCACAGGGGTACAGGGACAGGCCTGTTAGAGACGATGATGTGCAGGGGGGCAGCAAGAACTGAAGAGACCAAGAGTTCCCCATCTCCTATTTTGCTGAAGCTCTTCAGACTTTTCAGAAAGATATAAATGTTAGAGATAGCCGGACTGCTCCTCAATCTACAGAGAAGGGTACTGAGTGTCCAAAGCCTCCCTGGGCCAGTCAGGCTTCCTTTTCGCCTTCTTACCTGTCTACCCCTCTTAGCAGGCTAGGTAGAGAGGACAGGCTTTCCTTTCTGTCCTAAGAAGTCATTGGCCAGGCCAGTGCTGTTCACAAGGTTGGCCACAGTGGGGCCAGTATCACCCACAACTGGTTAGACATACTAAGTCTCAGGCCCCCATGCCCAATAGGCTCAGAATCTGTGTTCTGAGAAGCAGTTCCAATAATTCTTAAACCAGTTGCCTGCTAGGTTGGAAGAGAGGAAAGCGATATCAGTTGTCATAGAAACAAAATACCTCACAGAACTGTTAGGTCAGATAGCACCAAGGCTGAGACCTGCACCTACACAGTGGTTCAAGGAATGCACTGCTGTTGTGATCACTCCCACCTTACAGCTGATGTGAAACAGACACACAGGATTTAAGTCACTCCTAAGGGGGAGTCTGGGCCTAGAACCAGGCTCTGGGAGTCTTAGCCACTCCAGTACTGTCAGATATGCAGGGAGACCTTTGGATGATGTTGTATCATTATTTTAAATACTTGCTGATGCCCAAACCAATATGTAGTATGCATCTTATTCTTTGATGAATTATATATGCCTTACTAATTTTTGGATTAATAACAGAGCTTAAAACCCAGTGTAGAAAACACACAGGCAATCTGGATGGCATACCCAACCAAAGCCTGGAAATACACTGCAGAATCTGGCAGAATTCCAGGGAGCCTAAGTAGCTTCTTTTGGGGGTAAACAGAATCAAACAGCTTATTTATGGGATGGCTGCCTCACAGATGGTCTTCATTACTCTGAGAGGCACCCAGGGTGAAAACAGGCATTTCAGGAAAGACATGTGATAAATTGGCAGCAGTAAGTCACTGAACTGCTTACGTCTGAACATGTGCTTGCTGTGTGTGTCCAAGGAGCCAGGAATGTGCCCTGGCTTGGCCTCTCTGCAAAGGAGTGGCAATGAAAGGCCTTTGAAGGATTTAGGCCTTTCATCTGCTCATCTGCTCCTGTGTGTATATGTGTGTGTGTGTGTGTGTGTGTGTGTGTGTGTGTGTGTATCAGAAGACAAGTTTGGGTATCATTCCCTAGTGCCTTCCAGTTTTTCTTTGTGACAGTGTCTCTCATTGACCCGGGGTTCTACTGAGGCTGGGATAGCTGGACAGTAAAGTTTCTATAGATCTGCTTACCTTACATTTCACCATCACTGGAATTAAAAGTTGTTCGCCTGGCTTATTAAATGGGCTTAATGGAACGAACTCAAGACCTCACATTTGTGAGGCAAGAGTTTACCAACTGAGCAATCTCTCCAGCCCAAGCTTTGAGTTTTCAATACAGTGGGGGGGTGTCCTGTGCGTAAATGCTATATGTATATTGCTATGTGTGTGCTGTGTATACGTGCTATGTGTATGCATGTGGTATGTGTATGTGGTATCATATATGTAGCGTTTGTGTGTTGTGTATATATGTATTGTATTATGAATGTGTGTGTGTGTGTGTGGTGTGTGTGGTGTGTGTGTATGCACATATGTGATGTGTATGTGTGTGATGTGCTATGTGTATGTATGTGTGGTATCAGGGGTATGTATGTGGAGTCTGTGTGATATACATGTATGCGTATATGTGGTGTGTGTCTGCTGTGTGTGCATGTATGCTATGTATATGTGTGTGGTGTGTATGTGTGGTGTGATATGTGTAGTGTATGTGTGGTGTCTGTGTATGTATATATGTGGTGTGTGTGTGTATATATATATATATATATATATATATATATATATATATATACACATATGTATTACGTGTATGTGTGTGTATGTGTGTATGTGAGTGTGTGCTCTAGACTGAGGCTTTTTTCCCCGAGTTCCAACTCTCTGGTCACTCACTTGTATGTCCCATGGCAATCCTCTGTAGGGTGGATTTATTTTGTTTCTCAGCTAGTTGCTAATGTCAGAGCTGAGTAAAGCAGAGACCTGGACCTGGGTTATTCAGGCTTAGATTTGATTTGGAAAGCTAATGTGGGTAGGGTTCTAGTTGTAGGAGACTACAACTCAGTAGAATCCATGTTCTTTAAACAGGAAGCACACCAAAGTCTGCGTTGTATTATTATTTTCATGATCCTTTGGACCACCTGCTGAGGCAAACAACCCAGGGAATGCAAACTCCGTGTGTTCCATTGTTCATTAATGCCATAACTGTGGTTCAACTCTTCATTCTGAGCCCCAAGTTCTTGTGAAAACTTCCCACCATGACCCTAGAGTCACTTTCTGCTACTATGGTACCATGTATGATTTCCTAAAAGCAGAAAATGCTTTCAAGTCATCTGTGGTTATTGTGTCAAATTGCTTGGCACCTCTGACACTTTGGAATTCCACTCCTCAGATGTCACTGCAATCCTCACTTCTGGACTTGGTCTGAATGCCAGCTCATAGCAAATTCCACTTCAAAGATGGCAAAGGAGAGATGTTAAAAGGCTACTGGAGAGAGGAGCAGAGGGTTGAGGGAGGGGTGGTGTGGCCAGCCATGACTTAGTGGTGGTCCAGAGAGGAGCAGAGGGTTGAGGGAGGGTGGTGTGGCCAGCCATGACTTAGTGGTGGTCCAGAGAGGAGCAGAGGGTTGAGGGAGGGTGGTGTGGCCAGCCATGACTTAGTGGTGGTCTAGAGAGGAGCAGAGGGTTGAGGGAGGGTGGTGTGGCCAGCCATGACTTAGTGGTGGTCCTCACATGATATAACCACAACCTTGGGATGTATCCTCCACCACAAAACACAACCTACCAGGCAGATGGGAGGCATGAGGCCAGGGGCTGAGTGCAAAACATGCAAAGTTGTCCATCTCCAGGGCCGAGGTGCTTCCCAGTAGCTGAGGTGATAGGTGTGGGCATCACTAGAGCAAAGCAAGCCTGCAGTGTGTCACCTTCTTAGACTCATGGGATTTTAGAAACCCCCCATGCTCAGTTTCTAGAAACTAGCTAAGTTCTAAGATCACTTACCCCATCTAGGGCTGATTTCTGGTGCCCACTCAAATGAATACACCTGCCACTAACCCCACAGAACACCAGGGAATTGTTTGGTACAATCTGAGCCCACAGCAGGTTACACAGGAAGTTTTCCCCTAAAACCACCAGGGGTGTGTGCTGCAGGAGAGTGCTCGGTGAGTGTGCTGGGTTTCAGCTTAGACTTTGAGTCTGAGACTGAACACAGAAAAATGAGGAATGTTTACCACTGAGTGGAGAGGGTGTAAGAAATCTAGTTTTAGCCGGTGTGGTACCAGAGGAGGAGAACTGCCAGAAAAGAGAGAAGCCTAGCTTTAGTAGGAGGGGAGACTAATGGGGAAAAGGAGAGGATATGAGGCATTAGCATGATGAAAGTACATAATAAATGTCAATGAAAATGCCTTTATAAAGCCCATGACTACATATAGTGAAGATATGTCAATAAAAACTTAAAGAACAGTTAATAACATTAGCAATAAATTAAATAAGAAAAGCTGCCAATGACTGGATATGTATCAAATGTGAAGAATCCAGAAGGTAAGTAACACTGTAAAGTGTTGCTATCATTTAGTTGCCAGCTCCAATTAGTTTTGGCATTTAATGATTTATGTATTTGATGTGTGTGTGTATGTATGTATGTGTGTGTGTGTGTGTGTGTGTGTGTGTGTGTGTGTGTGCGCGCGCGCGCCTGAGCACACATGCCACCATGAGCATATAAAGTCAGAGGACAACTTGACTAAGTCAGTTCTCTCTTTCTAACATGTGGGATCTGGGGATCAAATTTAGGACATCAACTTTGGTGGCACATAATCTTACTTACATCCTCTTGGCCCCAGCTTCATTAGGGTTATCAGAGTCTCAGCAGTGATTGATGTCAGGAAATACCCACAAGGGACTGCCTAAAAGTCTTGTTTGTGTCACTGCTGTTGTTTTTGTCGTTGTTGTTTTTAACTGTTTTGGTTATCCTCCAATGTCATAGGCTTGTGACCCTTCCCATATCAGTCTGTTTTGTTTTGGGCTAGATTTCTGAAGTCTGACCAGCTCTGGTTTTGAACACAAGTGTTGGAGTGGTACTCCATGAGGCTTTGAGAGATCCTGTATAGAGACTTCTCAAGCCAGGAGGATCTTAAGGGGATTATGGGGCAATTGTAAGGGTTGGTGGTGACCAGTGAGAACACCCACTAACAGGCTCACCAAATGGCAATCTTCTGCAGGTCTAGCACTCTTGGAGGGAACTCAAGACAGCTTTACCAGCTTCCAGCAGGTCTACCTCTGGAAAGGTGAGCTCCAAGATGGGGAAGCAGGGGTGGCAGAAGAGTTTAGCCCCAGTTTCTATCTACAAGGTACTCAGCTTCCGGTGGAGGTGGAGGTGGGATACAGACTTAGGTTCTGTGGGCATGTTTTTATGGAGCAGAAGGCTCCCACTGCTCATCAGAGGAGACACATGGTTCACATGGATGCCATGTGAACAGCAACATTTATGAGCACCTTTAGAAGGATAAATGTTAATAGTTACAGTGTCGCAGGCAGTCTGGTTCTAGCCCTGAGAGACTGGCCAGTGTTTGGTACAGGGCCAAGCCTGCTCATCTGGGTGGCTGGATCTATCCCTGCCTTGTGTTTAGTTTCCGGTTGTGGGACATGAATGTTGTTATTGGGTGTTTCAGTATTACCAGTGATCTTATCTTCTTCCTAGATTCTGACATGGGGTCTCGGCCTGAGTCTATGGGATGTGAAAGAGGAACGGTGCCAAGGTCAGACTCTCCAGAAGGAGCAGGTATTGACTCGGAAGAGGTTATATCACTGAGTCCAGGCTACAGAGACAAGATGGTGGTACCCAAGGTCTAATCAATGGATGAACCTTTTATTATTACTCCGTTCTGAAACCTTGGAACCTCACAAAGCATCAAATTGTGCCTCTAGTCTAATTATCCACTCCTAAACACAGGGATTCCGGCAGTGGACAGTCAGAACAGAATGTAAAGTGGCTTCATTGCCAATTCCCACTGTCCTGCAACAGAAACAAACACAATTTAACTATAGCAGGAGAAACTGAGTGCTAAAAGAGCAGAACTTAACTGAGCATGTCCAGGACTCTTTCATGTCAACCCTGGAGGGCCTAGAAAAATGTTACTATGTGTCAGAAAATATCAATTGTGTCAAAATAAGCAGTCTATAAGGAGTCGTGGCAGGCAAAGGAGGAGTTAATCAGGAAAGGAATTGGGGTTGAGCACAGGGAAGGTGTGAGAACGACTCACCTCCAGAACCTAGAGCTGTTTTTACTATAGGTGGCATTAAGAACCAGGGAGAATGGAGAGAGAGGTAGAGAGGGATAGAAAGGAAGTCTGATGACAGAAGGGGAGTATCTTAGCCCACTCGGTGTAGCTATACCAAAATTACAGACTAGCTAATTTAAAAGAAATAAGTATATATGGCTCTTAACTGAGAAGGCTGGCAAATCTAGGAGTGAAAGCCTGCACGTAGTGAGGGCCTTCTGCTGTGCAATAACATAGTAGAAGTAGTCTAAAGGGTTCAAGAGAGTAAGAGGGAAGCCAGTTTGCTTTTATCGCCCACCCCGCTGTACAACAACCTGCCTACCATGCATTCGCCTCTGAACCTGGATTCCGACATGACTTAGCTAACAGGAGTATGGCTGGCTGAAAGTTTCTAACAGAAGAATTTGGTGATGTGGTGCTTTAGTTGGCAGAGCTGTTATCTGAGGTCACCCAGAAATGGGCTGAAATATTAGAGGGATTCCCTGCCTTAGGTAGAAAGGAGGACTAGAGGGCTCAACTTTTGTCCAAACCAAAATTCTGTATTGATGACTGTATGGTTTTAAAAGAGTTCTAAGACCTTCTGAACCCCTTTGCCTGACCAGATCGATACCCTATCATTTCTAGCCCGACTGACCTCAGGTCATGTAAGAATGCTTTTGCCTCTATCTCTGCTCTGTCTCCAAGTCTATTTCTCTCTGTTCCATGCTTACTAGATAGGTGTAAAGTCACCCGCTCCTTCTTTTGCAGATGTGGCAACAGAACTTTTCTCCCCTGTGGACATCACCCAGGTCACTGTCAACACAAGCCACTCATTGCCCAGCCAGCAGTACTGGCTCTTCACACACATGTTTTCAGCAGAGCAGGCAAACCTGTGGTGCCTTTCTCGTGAGTATGCTTAGCCTGTAGCTCTCTTCAGACCGTGTTTCAACAACACCTGAGAAGTAGAGAAGTTTAAATTTGTTGGTATAACTAAAGGGTCACTTGATTCTTAGCATAGAAGTAGGGCTTACTCCCAGATTTCAGGAAGCTCACATTGAAGGTAGTTTCTGCTCAGCAACCAGAACCTATCTTCTATCCATCCATCCATCCATCCATCCATCCATCCATCCATCCATCCATCTATCCATCCATCCATCCAACCAATGTAGAATATGCATTATGTCCTAGGATTTACATTTGACTGTGTGGATAAGAACCAAAGCAGAATCAGCCATGTCATTTCCTTAAAGGAGTTCAAAGGTATCTTTGGCAAGACTGATAGGTAGGGAACAGAGTGCTCATATACAAATCACTGCTCTCTGGTCTGCTGACTGTTAGTGCCTCTGAGAAGTCATAAATAGAGACACTGATCTTTCCCCATGTGTGTTGCTGGGTTTGTGTCTGGCCTCTCATCTCACTTTGGCTCTGCTTGTACTCAAGCAACAATATCATCTCTTTCCCCACTTCCTAGATTCCAAGTCTTTTTGTTTAGGCTTTCATGGCTATCATGGGCGTACTAGTATTTTTGCCAATTTTGTAAGAAAATTCCTACGTCAGATTGGTTCTATGAGACATTTTCCTAACTAATGATTGATGTGAAAGAACCTATCCCACTGTGGGCAATGCTGTTCCTGGGCTGGTGGTCCTGGGTTGTATAAGAAGACAGGCAGAATAAGTATGGAGAGTAAGCTGGTAAGCAGCATTCATTCATAGCCTCTGCATCAGCTCTTGCCTGTAGGTTCCTGCCTTGAGTCCTTCATGATAGACAATAAGCTGTAAGGTAGAATAAAGCTTTTCCTTGCCAGGTTGCTTGTAGTTATGGTGTTTATCTCAGCAGTAGAAAAGCAAAGTAATGCAGTCGGCCTCTGCCTTGAGAGAGTCCCCAGATGATTCTACCTACCTAAGGCCTTTTACAGACTAAACATCAACTGTACTCTTGCCTTTAGGGTGTGCCCAGGAGCCCGTTTTCTGTCAACTTGCAGACATAACAGAAAGCTCATCTTTGTATTTCACCTGCTTCCTATACCCAGAAGCTCAGGTCTGTGACAATGTCATGGAATCTAATGCCAAGAACTGCAGTCAGATTCTGCCCCACCAACCAATGTTCCTCTTTCGGAGGAAAGGTTAGTACTCTGGTCTTTATAATCTGGGCAGTTGATGGGCCATCTCTCTGTGGGGTCAGAAATGGTGCAATTCACTTCTTTTCCATTTAAAAATAATACTCTTCTCTCTTTCTCTCTTGCTCTCTCTTTCTCTCTATGAATGTTTTAAAGAGAGCAAAGAGGGTACATGGAACTGATCAGAAGGAGGAAAGAGAAGGGAAAATAGTATAATTATATTATAATCTTGAAAACTAATATATACATATATTTATATATTATTTATTTGTATATTAATAAATATATAAGGATAGATAGATAGATATATAGATAGATAGATAGATAGATAGATAGAGAACAGTAAGATTATCCATCGTCCTTCAGAAATGTGAAGCCATTAAAAAGGGTATCAGACTGACACCTTAGGTGGTCTGCTCTGCTCTGGGATCTCACCTCACTTTCACCAGAATTTCATGCAACTGTATGTACAGAGATCTCAGAAACAGTGACTTTTACACTATCACAGTTGCTCTCTCTCTCTTCAAGGGCAGTGATTATGTCATTTATCATCATGATGGTGATGTCATTTCTTTCACCCTGTTCTCCCAGCAGTTTCTTCTTTAGTTGTCTTTGTGAGGGCCCTTCTCATATTTGGAGGCCCTCAGTTTCTCCTTAAATATCAGAGGCCACAAGTCTGTGAAGCAGCTTTAACTGGTTTTTGGGGGAGTTTCTCTTAAGTATAATCTGGTTCAGTCATTTTTTTGGTGGGACTGTTCATATCAATACTCCTAGGCTCTTTGCCAGAAGAGTCTCACAGTGCTTGGTCTGAGTACACACTCTAGCAAGGTAGAAAGAGTATTGGTCTCTGGGAAACCTAGATCATGCTCTCAAATTCACTGTGGGGTCTGTGTATCTACTATCTAGGGCTGCTAAGAGACTGTCTCTTCTGGATCTTGGAAGAGATTCAGAATAAATCTTCCATCTTTGCCCTTGTGGGAGGGGTACTTAGTCTACCATTTCCCCTGGAGATGCAGGAGTGCAGAAGCAAATACAATCCTTGTTGCTTCACACAAGGGAGCAGAAGCTGCCTTCCTAGTCTCCAGAGACAAGGTTCATTCCTCCATAAGCTGCCTAGGTCCTGGGATTGTATGTGCCATTGCTCTCTGATTCTCATTTCCCCAAGGCTAGAACCTTTTCAAGAGTTCCCAGCATAAATGCCTTAAATGCCTGTGTTCCATTCCAAGTACCTAATAGTGGTTCATATCTGTAATTCTAGAAATTGGGAGGTAGAGGCAGGGGGATCAGAAGTTCAAAGACATCCTTGGCTAAATATCTAATTCAAAGCTAGCTTAGCCTACACAATAGCCTATCTCAAAAATCAACCAACTAAATGGAATCTTCTGAGTCTTAGTCTAGTAAGATTTGGGGAGCAAATGTGTCAGTTTAATCTGCCATCTTCCTAGAAGTTCAGTTTGGGTTCTACTCATTATCCCTATCTTTTCAAAAGTATAATAATTTTTATTTGTTTTCCCTCTGTGCAGTTGTGCTGATTGATCGAGTGAAGAACTTTTATACTCGCCTGCCATTCCAAAAGCTCACAGGGATTTCCATCAGAGACAAAATCCCCATGTCTGGAAAACTCATTTCCAATGGGTAAGTGGCCAAGTGCTACCTCTAAGCTTATTATTAAGACTCCTTGAGTTCCACAAAAAGGTGGTGTCTCAGCCTTTAAAGAGAGTAGCATAACAACAATACAACCCAAGGTTAAGGGTATTAGAGATAACCAGATCAGAAATTCTTGATGAAGGCAAATGACATTAAATACTACATTCTGTGCTGAGTCTGCAGTCAGCTGAGGGAGCTCAGATGTCCTGAGCAATCTTGTCAGTTAATAAAAGTGGTCAAGATTGTCATAAATTTCTTCTCAGAGTCTTTCAGTGTTGTGCTCAGAGTCTGGAGAGAAAGCACATTTTTTTTTTTTTTTTTTTTTTTTGGTTTTCTGAGACAGGGTTTCTCTGTATAGCCCTGGCTGTCCTGGAACTCACTCTGTAGACCAGGCTGGCCTCGAACTCAGAAATCCACCTGCCACTGCCGCCCAAGTGCTGGGATTAAAGGTGTGCGCCACCACTGCCTGGCGAAAGCACAATTTTTAACAGAGCCTTAGCTTATAGGAATGCTTACTTATTACCTCTCCAGCCTGTTATTTACTGGAAGCTGTTATTTCTTTATTGGCTGTTTTGCTAGTTGTTACAACTGAAGATGAGGTCCTCTCAGCACACGTTATCTACCTCACTTTGCAGAATCCCCAAGCATGCTTTGCCTATCTGCAACATCCCTGGGCCTTCCCTAAACCTCCCAAATTTGAGGTCCTGGGAGGAGAGTCAGGAATCAAGATTTTAAGGAAAATCCCCAGTGAGTCTCTTGTATTTTAGTAGTCACTGATTCACGAACTGCTAATCTGCGAAGTGCTGTTGAGTTATGGAATCATATCATGTTGCTGGCAACTAAGTGCTATTTCTGAGAATGGGGCTCAAAAGATGGCACAAACTGCTTTGTCTTGAGGTCCAGCTGGACATCACATTTTTAAGGGAGGGGATAGAAGCTAGATGTCACCATGCTGGAATAGGGGATAGAAACCAGATATATTTTGTTGGATGTCACCATGCTGATCTTGGTACTGAAACATGAACTGGTGGGAAAGAACTTATGATCAGCTACAAAAACCTACAGTCCAGGCTGGAGTTTAACAGTGAGTTTTAAAAAGGAAGCAGGAACAATAGATAAGCAGGTGGATAACTGGGCAGGGATCTATGGCAGAGAAAGCCAGGGAGATGACTTAGCATCTTCTGGGCAGAGATGCACTGGAAAAACTACCAAGCAGACTCAAGGTTCAACACTGGGTTATGGCTTGGATTTAGGAAAGAAGAGCACAAATGAGTCAGGATCCTGATACAAGAAAGGACCAAGAGGTTAAGCAAGCTCTCAGGAGTCAGGAGTGATTGATCGGATCAAGACATAGGATCAAGGAAGGGGAATATTCAGAACTGGGCTCCAGAACATTGGTTTGAGGTGCTAGAGCCCTCCTGACATGAAGCTGCAGGCAAGGTCTTGCAGCTACATTCGTTGGATGAACAAGGATGGCCCTGGAAAGGGCTTAACTGAGTGCGTAAATTAATGGATGATCTGAAGATAATGTTCCTCAGAAAGAGTGGAAATTTGTCTTCAGGGAGCGAGAATGCCAGTGTCAGCCAAAGCACGCACACTTTATGTGCTTACGTAGAAATCTGATTCCTTAAGTTCGAGTGATTCCATTCCTTCTGCACAGCAGAATATGGGTGCCCACAGGAAGCTTCACATATGTCTTCTCTTTTCACGTAGGTTCTTTGAGTGTGAGCGACTCTGTGATAGGGATCCATGCTGCACTGGCTTTGGTTTTCTAAATGTCTCCCAGCTGCAAGGTAAGACTAATGAAAGAGGAGCCCCCACCCTAGGCTTACACCTCAGTCTGGAATCACTCATGTTTATGCTCCTATATGGTCTGTAGCATCTCCTCATGGCAAGGAGGACAAGTTAGCCTCATGTGCAGAAGGGAAACAGGTGCTGGGAGAAGCAAGTGGCTCATCACTATGAAATTAACAGTGTAGCTGTCCTGGTCTATGATCTACCCATTTCATATTCACACAAGTCTATCTGATCCCAGGGACTGTCCCTCCTTGTTTCCATACTTCATTTATATGTTTTCTACTATACTTTCAGAGTTTTCCAGGCAGCACAGTTGACTGAACTTTAGATACATCACATAATCTATATTGAACATTCACGCAGTCACTTACTGATGGTGTGATTCTGGACAATTCACTTATAATCTAACCAGGCCTTAGTTAGCATCCTTATCTGAAAACCAGGCCCAGTGAAATGATACCCACAGATTCAGCTCACCTCTTTTATGCACAATTAACAGGTATTCTGTTAGGTGCAGCTACTTCCTTTCCTGGACTCATAGACTATATCTCATAAATAGTGGATCTGGTTTGTTGTCATGGCCAAGTCCCCACCTGGAATACAGTACAGAAATCCCAGCATCTATTGAGCAATGGCTTTCAGAATCCTTCCTGCTCAGTTTATATTTCTCACTGCCCCACCTTCCTGGACTCCTGTGTTCTCCTCCAGGAGGAGAGGTGACGTGCTTAACCCTGAACAGCATGGGGATTCAAACATGTAGTGAGGAGAATGGAGCAACCTGGCGCATTTTGGACTGTGGCTCTGAGGACAATGAAGTCCACACCTATCCCTTTGGGTGGTACCAGAAGCCTGGTGAGTAACCTGCTCTTGGCCAGATGTGTCTGCTGTTGATGGTATCCCAAGCCTGCATTAGGATGATGTCTTAGGATCAGGAAGAATATTAGTCAGAATTCACTGGGTACCAATGACAGAAATGGATTCTATTTAATTTAAGAAGAAAAGAAATGCCTTGAAGACTGTTCATTAACTTAAAGGAAAGATTATCAATGAGACCTCAGGAAAGATGGAACAAGACCAGGTTCATGGGAATGGTTAGTTAGGGTATGTAGCCAGCTTCTTCAGTTGCCACTTGTGGTCACTTTAGAGGGGCTGCTCATGGTGTCTTACAGGAGCCTTGCATTCAGGCCAGGTTGCCCAGCATAGTCTATGAATAGCCCCACTGCTGAAGGGAGAAAGCGATAGCACGGGTGGGGGGCTCAGAAAATACAGAAGTACTAGGAGAAAGGGGGTTGAGCTTCCTTAGGTCCTGTTACTGGACAAACAGCAGAGTCAACAGACTCCTACTCCCATATGATCCCTCGGGCTCCTCGCTGTGTCAGTTTTTCTCCTCTGTCAGGATGATGTACTACATGGCACTATCAGGGAAGGAAGGGGGCAGCGAATGTTGTAGGCACTTAAGTTAGGGTTCAGGAAGGGACAGCCTGTGTGGGTCATGAAGGCAAGTGGTTACATCATCTAAGACTCATTTCCACAGCTGTTTTAGGAGAAGAATCTGAAGTCAATGAAGAAAAGAGTAAATATTTCTGTACGTGCTTAGATAAAACTACACTCACATTTGATGTCAGCCTCCTCCCTCCATAGGACAGGCTGGTCTTTGTAAGACTCATACCCTGCCTTAGCTTCAGTCAGTAGGACAAGTGACTGAGGCTCACTGGTCCCATCCACCTAGGTGCTGGGTGTCTATGGTGTAGACAACTGCATGGAAACTAGAAGAGACTAGCCATCAGATTGTGTCCCCAGAGCAAACTCATGAAGATGTCTCAGAGATAAAATTATTGTCTCAGGAAGTAACAGAGAAGCTGAACAGAGGATCAGTGTCCCCAACCTGACACATTGGTCACTTCCTTCTCAATTTCATTTCTGAGTGAATCTGGAGAGTACTGACTGTTCTTGACACTTCCCTACAAACTAGGGTTATGTAATGATTGCTGTAACTGAAGTCTTAGAGAAGTGGAACTTTGGTCTCCATATTCTTCATGCCATAAAACAACCATTTCCCTACCTAGTTTGGGCAGTGAGAGAAAATGGACATTCTTCTTGTGTGTGCTGCGTATCAGAAACCTGCTAGGTCTACATGAGTATTGACATTTCCCAGTATGGGAGCAAAGTGGAGTAACTTACAAGCAACTGATTCATCAACTAAAAAAAAAGGTCAACGTGACAGCAGACCAGCTGTTCCTGGTGTGGTCTTTCTTGTCCAAGCCATGTTGTAACTAAAGTGTACAGTTTGGTTTCTAGGGCAGCGCTCCCTTAGCCTTGCTCATGTATCTATATTTTCTTTAGCTTTGTGGCAGTTAGTATGGACATGATTATTTCTAGGCTAGAAGATGTCTTCCTGCTAATCACTTGATTTGTCATGATTGGAGGCGGCTCTGCCGGGTTTTTCTTTTCTTTCTTTCTTTCTTACTTTTTTTTTTTTTTTTGAATTTTTTTCATTTAATACTTTTTAAAAAAATTTTAATAGTGTATTTTATTTGATCCAATAGTTAGAATATGACAAGTTTTAATCAGTTGTGAGCTATTTCACATAGATTCTATACCAAGTCTTTATAATCTAGTGTGTTTTATACAATTCAATCAGGACTAACCACATTTCAAGTACTTACTTAGCCTCGTGTAGCTGGTAGGCACAGTACGAGACAGCACAGGGCTATACAAGTTGAATATCCCTTCCTTGGAATTCTAGAGATCAGGAGTGCTTCAAATTAAAGAATTTCCTAGATTTTTAAAAAATATTTAATACTTTATTTACATTTCAAATGTTTTCCCCTTTCCAGGTTTCCCTTTTGGAAACCCCCTATCCCATCCCACTCACTCCCCCTGCTTCTATGAGGGTATTCCCAAACCTACCCACCCATGCCTGTCTTCCCTCCCTGGCATTCCCCTATACTGGGGCATCTAATATTTCAGACCCAAGGGCCTCTCCTCCGACTAATGGCTAACAGGGCCCTCCTTAGCCACATATGTGGCCAGCATCATGGACCCCTCCATATGCATTCTTTGGTTGGTGGTCCAGTCTCAGGGAACACCAGGGGGCCTGACCAGTTGACACTGTTGCTCCCTCCCCGTGGGGCTGCACACTCCCTCAGTTCCTTCAGTCCCTTCTTCAAATCCTCCATCTGAGACCCCACGATCAGTCTAACAGTTGCTGTGAATTGAATCATGGATGTTCCGAACTTTTGGGCTACTATTCGCTTATCAGTGAGTACATACCATGTTTGTTCTTTTGTGACTGAGTTACCTCACTCAGGATGATATTTTCAAGTTCCATCCATTTGCCTGCAAATTTTATGAAGTCGTTGATTTTAATAGCTGAGTAGTATTCCACTGTGTGAATGTACCACATTTTCTGTATCCATTCCTCTGTTGACGGACATCTGGGTTGTTTCCAGCTTCTGGCTATTATAAATATGGCTGCTATGAACATAATGGAGCATGTGTCCTTATTAGATGTTGGAGCATCTTCTGGGTATATGTCCAGGAGTGGTATAGCTGGGTCTTCAGGAAGTATTATGTCCAATTTTCTGAGGGTCTGCCAAACTGATTTCCAGAGTGGTTGTACCAGCTTGCAATCCCACCAGTAATGGAGGAGTGTTCCTCTTTCTCCACATCCTCGCCAGCATCTGCTATCACTTGAGTTTTTGATCTTAGCCATTCTGACTGGTGTGAGGTGGAATCTCAGACTTGTTTTGATTTGCATTTCCCTGATGACTAAGGATGTTGAACATTTCTTTAGGTCTTTCTCAGCAATTCAAGTTTCCTCAGTTGATAATTCTCTCTTTAGCTCTGTTCCCCATTTTTTGATGGGGTTATTTGGTTCTCTGGAGTCAAACTTCTGGAGTTGTTTATATATATTGGATATTAGCCCTCTATCGAATGTAGGATTGGTAAAGATCTTTTTCCAATCTGTTGGTTGCCATTTTGTCCTATTGACAGTGTCCTTTGCCTTAAAGAAGCTTTGCAATTTCATGAGGTCCCATTTGTTGATTCTTGATCTTAGAGCATAAGCCATTGGTGTTCTGTTCAGGAACTGATCCCCTGTGCCTATGTGTTCGAGACTTTTCCCCACTTTCTCTTCTATTAGATCCAGTGTATCTGGTTTTATGTGGAGGTCCTTGATCCACTTGGACTTGAGCTTTGTACAGGGAGATAGGAATGGATCAATTTGCATTCTTCTACATGTTGACCGCCAGTTGTGCCAGCACCATTTGTTGAAAATGCTGTCTTGTTCCCACTGGATGGGTTTAGCTCCTTTGTCAAAGATCAAGTGACCATAGGTGTGTGGGCTCATTTCTGAGTCTTCAATTCTATTCCATTGATCTACCTGCCTGTCACTGTACCAATACCATGCAGTTTTTATCACTACTGCTCAGTAGTGCAGCCTGAGGCCAGGGATGCTGATTCCCCCAGAAGTTCTTTTATTGTTAAGAATAGTTTTTGCTATCCTGTTTTTTTGTTATTCCAAATGAATTTGAGGATTGCTCTTTCTATGTCTATGAAGAATTGAGTTGGAATTTTGATGGGGATTGCATTGAATCTGTAGATTGCTTTTGGCAAGATGGCCATTTTTACTATTATTAATCCTGCCAATCCATGAGCATGGGAGGTCTTTCCATCTTCTGAGGTCTTTTTCAATGTCTTTCTTCAGAGACTTGAAGTTCTTGTCATACAGATCTTTCACTTGTTTGGTTAGAGTCACACCAAGATACTTTATATTGTTTGTGACTATTGTGAAGGGTGTCATTTCCCTAATTTCTTTCTCAGCCTATTTATCCTTCGAGAATAAGAAGGCTACTGATTTGTTTGAGTTAATTTTATATCCAGCCACTTTGCTGAAGTTGTTTATCAGCTGTAGCAGTTCTCCGGTGACATTTTTCAGGTCCCTTATGTATACGATCGTATCATCTGCAAATAGTGATATTTTGATTTCTTCCTTTCCAATTTCTATCCCTTTAACCTCCTTTTGTTGTCTAATTGCTCTAGCTAGAAGTTCAAGTACTATATTGAATAGATAGGGAGAGAGTGGACAGCCTTGTCTAGTCCCTGATTTGAGTGGGAATGCTTCAAGTTTCTCCCCATTTAGTTTGATGTTGGCTACTGGTTTGCTGTATATTGCTTTTACTATGTTTAGGTATGGGCCTTGAATTCCTGATCTTCCCAAGTTTTTATTATGAAGGGATGTTGAATTTTGTCAAATGCTTTTTCAGCATCTAATGAAATGACCATGTGGTTTTTTTCTTTGAGTTTGTTTATGTAGTCGATTACATTGATGGATTTCTGGGTATTGAACCATCCCTGCATCCCTGGGATGAAGCCTACTTGATCATGATGAAAATTGTTTTGATGTGTTCTTGGATTCCGTTTGTGAGAATTTTATTGAGTATTTTGCATTGATATTCATAAGGGAAATTGGTGTGAAGTTTTCTTTCTTTGTTGGGTCTTTGTGAGGTTTGGTATCAGTGTAACTGTGGCCTCATAGAAGGAATTGGGTAGTGTTCCTTCTGTTTCTATTTTGTGGAATAGATTGAAGAGTATTGGTATTAGGTCTTCTTTGAAGGTCTGATAGAATTCGGCAGTGAACTCATCTGGTCCTGGGCTTTTTTTTTTTTTTTTTTTGGTTGGGAGACTTTTAATGACCGCTTCTATTTCTTTAGGCATTATGGGACTGTTTAGATTGTTTATGTGACCCCGACTTAACTTTGGTATTCGGTATCCGTCTAGAAAATTGTCAGTTTCATCCAGATTTTCCAATTTTGTTGAGTATAGGCTTTTGTAGTAGGATCTGATGATTTTTTTAATTTCCTCAGAATCTGTTGTTATGGCTCCCTTTTCATTTCTAATTTTGTTAATTTGGATTCTGTCTCTGTGCTCTCTGGTTAGTCTGGCTACGAGTTTATCTTTCTTGTTGATTTTCTCAAAGAACCAACTCCTGGTTTTGTTGATTCTTTGTATAGTTCTTTTTGTTTCTACTTTGTTGATTTCAGCCCTGAGTTTGATTATTTCCTGCCTTCTACTCCTCTTGGGTGTATTAGCTTCTTTTTGTTCTAGGGCTTTCAGGTGTGTTGTTAAGCTGCTAGTGTATGCGCTCTCCAGTTTCTTTTTAGAGGCCCTCAAAGCTATGAGTTTTCCTCTTAACACTGCTTTCA
>CM052718.1:33237066-33368336 GCA_028551405.1 Uromys caudimaculatus | reverse complement strand
TTCATTGTGTCCTGGATTTCCTAGATGTTTTGGGTTAGGAGCTTTTTGCATTTTGCATTTTCTTTGACTGTTGTGTCAATGTTTTCTATGGTATCTTCTGCACCTGAGATTCTCTCTTTTATCTCTTGTATTCTGTTGGTGATGCTTGCATCTATGACTCCTGATCTCTTTCCTAGGGTTTCTATCTCCAGGGTTGTCTCCCTTTGTGATTTCTTTTTTGTTTTTATTTCCATTTTTAGATCCTGGGTGGTTTTGTTCATTTCCTTTTCCTGTTTGATTGTGTTTTCCTGTATTTCCTCTTTAAGGGCTTCTAGCTGTTTACCTGTGTTCTCTTTTATTTCTTTAAGGGAGTTATTTATTTCCTTCTTAAAGTCTTCTATCATATCATGAGAAGTAATTTTAAATCTGAGTCTTCCTTTTCTGTTGTGTTGAGGTATTCAGGGCTCTCTGTGGTGAGAGAACTGGGTTCTGATGATGCCAAGTTGCCTTGGTTTCTGTTCCTTATATTCTTACCCTTGCCTTTCGCCATCTGGTTATCTCTGGTGTTAACTGGTCTTGCTCTCTCTGATTGTGGCTGGTCCCTCCTGCAAGCCTCTTTCTCAGTACTCCTTGGAGACCAGCTCTCTCTGAGAGGAATTTGGGTTTGGAGAGCTGTGGTACAGGGTCAGCTCTGGGGTCTAGACAGATACCAGAAGGATCCTGTCCCCAGCTGTTCCTTGGTTCCTGTGTCCTGATGGCTCTGCAAGGGTCCTTCTTGATTGAGGAATTTGAACAGAAGTGGTGGTCTTTCTGTGCTCAAAGGTTTGTTGGCACTCCTGAGAGACCAGCTCTCTCCTGGCACTGAGTATGGAGCCCTGTGTCATAGGATCAGCTCCCTGGCCTCAGAAGGAAGCCAGAAAGCTACTTCTCAGTCCCTTTGTCCTGAGGGTTCTGGACGTGTCTCTCTGAGCAGAGGTGCTGACCTTACCCCGATCATAGGCTTGTCCACACTCTTGGGAAGGTAGCTCTTTCCCTGAGCTATTTGGGTATGGAGCTGTGTGGCACAGACCTCAGGCATAAACCAGAAAGCTTCTGTCCCAGGCTGTTTCTATGTCTCAGTGTTCTGCAGATTCCGGGCAGGTCCCGCTGAGCAGTGGTGCCCGTCTTACCTCCACTCATGGGCTTGTCTACACTCCCTGGATGGATGCTAGCCTTCTCCCTGTGCTATTTGGTTATGGAGCTCTGTGGCACAGACTGGGGTCCCCAGCTGCAGGAGACTGGAAGGTTGCTGTCCCAGGCTGCTTGTAGGTCCCTGTGTCCTGGAGGTTCTGGACAGGTTCCTCTTAACAGAGGTACTGGCCTTAGCCCCTGATCACAGGCTTGTCCACACTCCTGGAAGGGTAGCTCTTTCCCTGCACTATTTGGGTATGGAGCCCTATGGCACAGACCACAGGTGTAAACCAGAAGGCTCCTGTCCCTTGGCTATTCCTTTGTCCCAGTGTCATGCAGATTCCGGGTGGGTCTTTTCTTTTCTTTCAACAGCTTGAATTGTTTTAGGAAAAACATGGGAGTTGTATGATGAAATTGCCTCTGTCGACTTATATTTCTATACAGAGACATCTTGAGGGCCAGGGAGGAGAGGAGCATGCTTGCCTAACACATCAGTTCTACATTACCCCCATGGACAGCTGCAAGCCTTAAGCTGCTTCAGAGCTATGCTCACCTCAGTTCCTTCTTGTCTGTCCTCTCACCTTTTCAGCCTGCCAGCATCTGGAAAATGCCACTTTCCATTTTCATTTGAGTACAGGAGAGTTGGACAGAAAGAAGCTTAAGCAGTAATTCATTTGTTCAGAATGTGATGGAAGTCACGCCAAGCTATTTCAACATCTTGACAGGCTGGCAAGGATAAGAACCCACGGTACTCCTGGTTCCAACAGGTTCCAGCTGCTCTGGTCCTTTTCATCTGACAGCCTGAAGTGCTAGTGTCTTCCAACACATATTCGGTGGCTCAGAGTAGGGACTCAGGAGTCCTGACCAGAAACCACATGGCAGACAATGAAAAGTCTTATCAGGGCTGTCACTCAACAGCAAGTAGTGCCACGTCAAGAACCCTGTTGTGTGACAGCCTGGCCTCTGGGGCTTTCATGCTGGAGGCCAGCACTTTGGAAGCACTATCTCATTATAACCTCATTCCCCTGTCAGAGGAGAAACAAGAGAGGCAGGGAGGCTCAATGGTACATGGCAAATGGGTGACAGACCTGGGACCCAGTTTTACCTCTTAAGTTGTTATGTCACATGGCAGAGTGAGAATGATCCTGGTTTCCAAACCTCCAGGAACTCTCAGTCTTAAAGGGAGCAACAGATGCTGGATTCCCACCTTGAGGCTAGACCCTTCAAAACTTTACTGGGTGTTTGTACTGGTGTGCTATGCTGATCATTGAAGAACTGGAGAAGAACAGAATGTTGCTGTTTTTCATAGGCATATCCTAGAAAGGCCAGAGTGAGCATGTATGAATAACTGCAACATAGCAGGCACAGCCTACAGGAAGTCTGAGTACAGAAAGTATTGGGGATAAAGAAAGAAAAACCACACTTTTCTAGTCCTTGTCTTTGTATCAACTAATCACATATCACAGCAGAGAAGAATCTGTACAGGACTAGGGAAAATGGTACACACACGGCAACACTAAGCCTTGGCCTTGAAGGGTGGGCCTGCTCCTAACTGCACTTAGTCACTTAATCAGTCCTTGCAACGAGAATATTTTCACTGAGGAACTCTGATAGAGAGGAAGCTAGGAGACTGGACCTGCTACAGTCATAAAGAAAAATGGCCCTTCTTAAACACTGGCTGTAGGCAGACATGATTCTGAGCATGCATATGGCATCAGGGCACTCTCTCTGAGGAAACTTCCTTTCCTGTCCCCCATGGAGAACATGAGTTCCCTGACCAGAGAATTAACTCACAGCAATGCCACAGGTGTTGCTGAGGTGAATCCTCAGGATGAAGATGTAGCAGACTATAAAAGGGAAGCAAGAATTGCTCTTTTACAGGGAGACTTCAGGAAAAAGTGAGCCTGAGATAAAGGGTAGACGATGGAGGAGCAGAGAGTTGAGACAAGGGAAACATATGCTCTCCTCCACACCTCACAGCTTCAGCAAAGACGACTGCACACTAGCCATTATATCCTGACTTCTTTACCCTCACTGTTCTCACAGAGGATGAAACAAAGCTGCGTCCTCCAATGTCCACAAAAAAAAAAAAAAAAAAAAAAAAAAATACCAAGAACACAGAAGCATCACAGCAGGTCGGCACAGATCCTGCGCTACTGGGCTTGCTGATGCTGCTGTCCTCAAGTTCATGCAATGTCTGATGTTTCTTAGCACAGAAATGCAGAGGCCCTGACCAACTTTGTGAATGACAATGAGTTGTCCATGGTCCTCCCCAGCAGCAGGACCCAAAAAAGAAACATTCTTGGTGTCTAGAAGACCAGGTGTGTGTGTGTGTAGGACATGGGGTTACTCATGTCCACATATCATAAGCTCACGACTTCCTGCATAAGTAGGAACAGGCTCTGATAGCCCCTGAATCTTGAAGAAGATCGCCTCTCCCACCCCATTCATATGTGCACCACATGCGCTTCAGTGGGGCCACACTTGGCTTTGTTCACTAAGTCAAGTCTGTCTTCTTGAAATGACAATCACAGCTCTGGGTTCTTTCTTCTTCTAGGTAAGGTCTCTCAAAGCCTGTTGAAGTTACAGACACAAAAGAGACATTAGGAAGGGATTGACAATCTCTCTTAGTTGTCCTTGGGACTCACACAGATGGCGCCACTTTCACAGAGCAGTTACTATGTCCTCCATCCTCCCTCCCGTCATACCAACACGCTCACACTCCCAGGCACTATGTGTTCCTACCACTGGTAGCAGCCAGCATTCCCTCACCATAGTGCCTTCTAGCTACTCACAAGCCAGTGAGGTAAGGCTTGTTCTATTTCTTACACCCAGACAGATGAGATTGGAGCTTTTTTTCTCCAGCACTTCTAACACAAAATGTGTAGTCCCATCTGTAGCCAAGATCCCGATTCTCTAGACGTAAGTTGGGCATTTACTGATTCTTTCAGCTCTGATGTGAAATACATGAAGTTTAAGTCAGAACTCAGAACCTGTGCAAAAGGTGCAATCTCACAAGCTTCCCCACTACCTGCTAACTATGAGCTCAGGACTTCCTGTCCTTTCAGGCAACTGACTGTAAGTTAAGAAGTCTCATTTCCCCTTTTGGTGTCCAATAGTTTGCCAGAATAGCTCAAGGAATGCAGAAAAACCATTAGGTACTATTCATAGTTTACTAGGACAGATTCAAATGAAACTGGGTTAGGGTGTAGCTCAGAAGTAGCTCAGTAGTGCTCCTCTGGCTTGTGTAATCTTGGGTTCCATCTCTACCAAGGCAAGCAAACAAAAGCCAAACCCTTACAATTCAATAGTCGTGTGGAAGAGATGTGGAGGGCAATGTAGAAAGTGGGGTAGAGGGATCCCTTGCCTATTCTGGCTATGTGCTCACTAACTGTGAAGCTTTCCAAACCCAGCAGCTGAGGAGCTCTGTGCCAGGAAATAGGATGAAGTCCTGATGCACAAATCTTACTACATGCCAGTGCCAAAAATGCTTGCTGTATCCCCTGAGGTAAATACTCAGATCGACCATGGTGTGTTTCATGCCACTAGACTACTGCTGCAGGCAGATCTAGGAAACAGTATATACAAGTGGGTGCTGGGAGCTTTGTCTCAGTCACCTGACCTCAGTTCATATGCTTCAGTTGTCATTAGAACCACACACAATACAAACAGAGCTTCTGTGGGTACCCAGATAACAGGAAGTATACATTTGAATAAACACCCTCAGCAGATGGCCAGACTCTTCCCTAATGACTCTACTCTTGGGTTCCCTATTCTGAGCTTCTTCTGGGAAGAGACAACAAAACAGGGTGTTGCTGGAGTCCAGATACAAGCCTGGTACAAGAGTATAGGGAGAAGTTGTTAGCAATTGTGGGCATTGTGTGATGTTTTCAGTATGAGGGTGTGTGTATCCTCAACTCAGAGGTTGGTATAGGGAAATCTATTAGGAATATCAAGTCTCAGGCTCATCCCTAGCCCGTTGAACCCTTGGAAGATGGGTCCCAGCACAGTATTACCTGTTGTTACCAACCCCTGAGGCAGCTTTAATGTCAGCTAAAGTTTGGCAGTTGATATCTGTAAAGGATAGCAAGAGGTGTCTCCAGGATAGTGGAACAAAGGGAGAAAAGAGGCTGGGCCTGAAATTTGCAGGCAAATGGATGGAACTTGAAAATATCATCCTGAGCGAGGTAACTCAGTCACAAAAGAACGAACATGGTATGTACTCACTGATAAGTGGATATTAGCCGAAATGCTCAGAATACCCAAGTTTCACTTCACAGTAACTGCTGGACTGAGAGTGAGGTCCCAGATGGAGGAGCTGGAGAAGGGACTGAAGGAGTTGAGGGAGTCTGCAGCCCCATGGAGGGAGCAACAGTGTTAACTGGCCTGACCCCCCTGGTCCTCCTGGAGGCTGGACCACCAACCAAAGAATATACATGGAGGGACCCATGGTTCGGACCACATAAGTGGCAGAGGAGGGCCTTGTTGGCCATCAGGGGGAGGAGAGGCCCCAGTAAAGGTGAATGTCAAGGTGGGATTATGGGAGTGGGTGGGCGGGTGGGTGGGAGGTGGAATTTCCTTATAGAGGTGGGAGAGGGAGAGGGGATGGGTGGCTTCCAAAGAGGAGACCTAAAAAGGGGGAAACATTGGAAATGTAAATAAATTATCAAAAATAAATAAAACAAACAAAAAAAAGAGGCTGGGACTGAAGGTCTGGAGTCTTGAGAGACTGCAGTTCTTAGTTCAGTTTATGTGGTTACCACAGAACAGGGTGCCTTATAAGGAAATGTCTCTCAGAGTTTTGGAAGTAGGAAGGCCAATTAATGCTAACATGCTGGCGTCTGGAGATGGCCTTCTCAAATTGTAACAAGGTAGAGGAGATGCATGGTAATGAACAAGGTGAGAAGAAAAGCAACACAGTAGAGACAGCAGCTTTTAAAACAGGACTGTCCCAGGACCAGATCTAGAGGCCACACATACCTCCCCAACCCCTCATTCTCACCATGCCATTTATCTATTCATGAAGGTGGGAGCTCACAGCCCTGACCACCATTCAAAAGTCCCACCTATAGATAGTCATAGAGGCAAATGAACTTCTACAAGAGTTTTGGAGGGAGCATTCGAGTCATAGCGTGGTGCTTTGCTCACTGGACCAAAGGGAAGAAGATAGGAGATAAAAATATCAGGAGCCATGCAAGACTTTTGGACCCAGCGTAAAAACATACTGTGACCTGAGGGACAAGAGACAATGACATGAATGTGCCATTATGAGGGGGGAATTTTCTGAGTGGATAATGCTCGAATTTGTTGACTGCTTACTGTATTTCCCAAGCTGCAATATCAGCCCCCATGAGGAAAAGGAGTTCTGGGCTTGGTCCTCTTTAAGTCATTGGAAGGAGGAAGAATAAGGAGGCTTTGAAGATTTGAATGTGTTCAGTGAAGGGAGAGGAAGGGAAGAGGCTAGTGCATTTCTATGCCATCTACAGGGTGTGCAGTTCCTCACTGAGTTCTTACACCATCTTCACTATACAAACACCAAGGCCAGTCATCAAAACCAGATGACCTGTACCTGTGCACTTCTTCCTCATGATATATCATGTTCAAAGCCAAGTCTTGTCTTTCCCCAAAGTCCAGGTATCCCCACTCATGTAACTTGCTATTTATCGTTGCCATTTATTGATCTTTTGTGCTCTGTTTTGGGGCACACATTATATATTGGGTCGCCTTCTGTAGTCCCACAGTGACCTTGATAATAGGTAGTGTCATCTCCATAGTACAGATGTGGAAACTGAGGCAGATTCAGAGGTTACAACAGCAGGCTTTTGTGGTGTGGCTAATGACATATGAGTGAACAATGCACACTACTCCTAGGTGGAAGCTGTCAGGCAGTATTGAAGTGTACTGAAACCTCTTTACCCTGTGTGGGTTAACTGAAGCATAGTTTTGGACAGATCCTTCCTGATCCAGGGTCATAAGAGAAGAAGTCATTATGGAGCTCCACCCCTGGCTTATGCTGACTTCTGGTTTCCACCACTGCTCTGCACCTCTCCTGTTGTCTTTAGCTAAAATACTACCTTTTCTTCATTCCAGCTGTGTGGAGTACCACTCCCAGCTTCTGCCCGTCTGCTGCCCTGCAATCCCTCGCTGAGGAGAAAAGTAAGTTCATTGCTGATCATTCTTTGGAGAAGTACCATCTCTCTCCACTTCCTTATTCTTTCCTTTTCCTTTGTGCAATGATTTAGCTTTTAAGGCATAACACTGTTATATTCATAAATTCTAGACCCTGTGGATCAAACACATTTGCAAGTATGCTAGACAGCAGCAATGTGCCCTTTTCATAGATATAAATGACGGGAGTGCATACATAACAGCTCACAGGATCAGATGGGTTTTAAGACTGATGTTTTCCTGGCCCTACCTTAAGTATGTATAACCCTCCCAGATACAAGGCCAGGAGGATGGTGTTGTGGTCTCAAATTCAAAAGGCAGTTGTTTGTTTATTGGGGCAAGCCAGCTGTAGCTTGCAGCTGTTCAGAGGGTACACTAGATACTGAAGCTATGGTCCCACACCCAGGAATTCAACCAAGACTGGGGCAGACCATTGTGTTCTACTGCAACATGCCTCAAGTAGCTGCAAGGTAGTCTAGAACTCAGAAATGTGAGGGCTGGGGATGCTCCATGCTCTAGGGTGAGGCGAAATGGTCTGGCCAATGTGGAGTAAGACTTCTGCACTGTCCCTTCTTCCATTTCTCTCTGCCAGGAAATGAGAAGTACGTAGTAGGTCCCAGGTGCCATTCAGCTAAGAGGACAAACTCCATTAACCCCTGTCCTATGACATGATGCCTGAGAAGTTTGAGATGTCTACCATTATGTCCCTACCTGAGAACTAAACCATAGATCATGTAGGAAGGGGTATTTGACACCAAGGCTATGGCTGAGATCTAAAAATGTCAGCCTGTGTCATCAGCCTGCTTCTCACAGTCAAAGCAGTTGGCTGAAAACCACACAACATGCACATATAGGCTTTTTTCTCAGCATCCTATATTGGGTGTCTGCTACACACTTGGTCAGGTGCCACTTCCCTGAAGTACTATGAAGCAGGTGTCATTATTGTCATGTCATAGGTTATAAGGCTGTAACATAGAACAGATGACACTCAAATCCTCACTGAAGATCCATGTCTAAACCACAATTTATTCTGAATTGTGTCAGAGTAGTATATAAACATTGTTGGGACAGTCAGTGTCCCAAAGATTTGTGGTGTATCATGTGTGTATGTGTTTGTGTGTGTGTGTGTGTGTGTGTGTGTGTGCGCGCACATATGCATGCACGTGTGAACCTATGCCAAGTCTGTTCTACTTCCCTTTCTCATGCTGGAGGCCACCATTTGAATTCTTATGTCTCCTTTTTGTTAGTCTTGTCTCTGTGTTTCTAAGTTGCGTAGAGGTCTCATTGCTACTCAGTTTGTCTATTTTAGAACCACCCCTACCCCCAGCCCACCCCAGCCCCTGCCAAGCAAGAGCTAGCTGACACACTGGCTGGCATATTCTAGTTTTATGCTGCTCTGTGTGTCCTGACATACTGCTATTTTTCGCTACCATAATGTTGCAAATTCTTGTTGGGGCAACATTGTGGTGTGTGTATATTTTCACGCTGCTGCTAAGCTCTCTAAAGCACACATCATCTTACAGGTCTCTGTGTGGTCATCTGCTTTCTGTATGCTCTCATGTGCCAGTTTTTGTGACAGTCACAGTTAGTGGTGAACAAACAGTTGAAGATAGTATTGTTTTGACAGTGCTGGTTGGCCTATCATCTTCAAGTCTGCTAATGTCTCTCTGGTTTGGCATATTTGGATTTCATGAATCTTCATCATCGTAAAAACAATGGGATGAATGAGCACTCACAGCTCCTTCTGAAGGCCAAAGTGGTTACTGAGTGGATTCTCCAAAGAGGAATTTTACACCAGAAAAAAAAAGTAACATTTTAAGACTTGTCTCACATTGCCTAATTGCCCTCAAATATACTTGCTCCTAGCTTTTGGCTGTGAATTAAAATGTTGCTTTTTTTTCATACTACATACTCATGATTCTTAAATATTATCATTATCAAAAATAGCAAATTTGTAGAAAAACAGTGCTTTGGTGTATAAATGTCAAATATAGATGCAGATGTACAAATCAAGCCATGGCAAGGTGTGTAATGCTTGTTCTGTTTGTTTGGTTGGGACCTGACACATCCACAAGAGAAAACAATGAAAGTAATACAGTACTGAGTGTCTCCCCCCATGTAGTCCACAGCTCTGAGAAGGTGTTTCCAAGGCAGAGTTGATGTCACAGTAGTTTTAAGTGTGCCTTCAATGAGACAGATTCAAAAGCCATCCGGGCCGAGAGTCCCCCATCAGCATGCAGAGTTTGGGTTAGTACTTCGATATGGATCAGAGACAGGGTTTGATTCCACCTTCAGTGTTTTGGCTTACCATTGTTTTAGTCTAATTTAGATCCGTGTGTGTGTGTGTGTGTGTGTGTGTGTGTGTGTGTGTGTGTGTATGCACCATGTATATCTAAGGGTCTTATCCTTGTGTACTTTCTATTCTGGGAGAAAAAGAAATACCAAACATTTACAAATCACTTGATCATCACCAGGAAGATAGATGATAACATGGATCATTTTCAAATGAGCAGATTGGGGATCTAATGGGTTAATGGCTGAGCTGTGAGCCCATACCATCTGGCTTGTCCAGGAGATAGAAGAAATTTACTTTGATTGCATTTCTGAAGCAAGTTAACAGAGGTTACCTCTTGAGTCTAGGTTCCTGTAGAGGTCTTATGTCTTATCTTCCTGTCTCAGTTGTGATTATTTGTTTCTGTTCAATGTTGGCATTTCAATCATGGATCGCCTCTGATTAAAATGGGGCTCACCTGAAACCCAGACCTCAAGTAAAGTCATCATGAGTTAAGATGGTAGTTTTCCAGTGGAAAAAGATATCCTTACAAAAAGTGTATGGGGTCAGTTTGAAGGGGCAGAGACCAGAGAAATGGAGAGAAATCGGGTGTGCCTGCAGGAAGACTGACAGTTGGGTACTTAATATTCAAAACTAAGTATCTGGGAATTAAGGGAAGTAGGAATGGATGGGAAGTTTCTTCTGTTATCAGTGGTAAGGGATCATCCTCACACCAGGAGCACCTGAAGCAAATGGTAGGTATTTTTCTGTAGAGATACACTAAAGAAGAAGATCTCTATGGTTTCAGGTGTAGTTCTCAGTGACCACACAATAAGGAGGTGCCTTCTTCCCCTCTTTCTTTTTAGTGGAACATCTGGTTTTTCACAAATGATATTAAGTGGGAAAACCACATAGTATACCTCTGACATTATTCTCATTGATATAAGGTCACATATAAGAACCAATAAGTCACTGAGCGGTGGCTGCTGCCACTGTGTGACAGGGCAAAACTGTTTGACGCTGAATTCTTCCTTCCCTGAAGAGGCCATGGAGGTTCATCAAAGCTTCAAAGGCAGCATTCTCTGCTCTGCTCCATAAAGAATAGATAAGTGGGCCTTGGATTAGGCTGCCAGGAAGTCTTGACTTGGCTGCTAAGCTTGTGTGGTGGTACTTCCCTGTGGATCTGACTTCAGGGAGGGAGGGTGAGGTGGATGTGAGACCAGCTTGTATCCCAAAACTGAGATGGGAATGCTAAAGTACTAAATTACAAAAGCCTTTGCCATTTGCCTCACATGGCTGGAGGGGTATAAGGCACACACCCCAGCCTCCCTTACAGCTCCTCTACAGTTGGGATGACAACTCAGAAAGGTTGAGGAGCCAAAGCACTCTCTAGTTCTTATTACAAGAGTACTAATGAGGCCCCCCGCACAACCTGAGCACCTCAGAGTGCATGCATGCTACCCTATTCTGCAGTTTTCATCTCTTAATTGAAAAAAAAAAACCAGTCTTGTGATTTCTGGTAAGAGCATCCAGCATACTGAATGGTGCTTTTTTCATATGAGAAAGGTAAGGGTTAAGACAAAACCCAGCTCAGATCTTGAGACTGGCCAGGGCAAGCCTGCAGTACTAGGACCTCCATTTGGAAGAATTTTAATGCTTGAAAATGCTCCGAGCTCTGTGATCTAACATTTTTCCTGGAGTTGACCTGAAATGAGGAAAGTAGGGTAGTTTAAAATGGTTCTCTGTCTGTAAATAAGGAACATCTTCAAATGTATTCTAGTCTAGCTTTTAAAAGCATAGTCAACATTACAAAGAAAATACATGAGGAATGAGTAAATCAACCCAATTAGCATATTCATGACTTCATTCCCGTACAACAGTTTTTGAGGAGAATGTTTGAAATTTATTCTGTTATGCCAGACATGGTGCACATAAATGTAATCCAAGCACCTGGGAGGCTGAGGAAGAAAGACCAAGAATTTCTAGGTCAGCCTAGACTGCACATTAAGAGCCTTTCTCAGTAAATGATAGTCCTGAGAATGGTGATGATGACAGCAACAATGACGTCAACAACAAGAAATTCTTATTCTTGGCAACTTAAAGCTCACCAAATTCCACAGTAGCTCTCCACACCCTCCTTCCTCCTTATACACATGTGCCCTAATGTCACATGATCCATCAACATATATGGCTGTAACTGTCCAGTAATAGTCAAGGGAGTTGTGAGAAAGGCATGCAAGTGCCTCACCTACCCCGCCTGGGCTGCCCCAGCATTACAATCCTGGAGCAGCCCAGGGAGACTCAGATTGCTCTGTCCTCTCTTCTAGTTCCTGCTTTCTGCCCTGTCCATCTCTTCGGAGATTCTGTGGTTTTTAGAGGGACATACTGATGTGGAATATCCTAGATGCAAATATGTTCCACCTGAATGCTCTTCGGCCGTGGGAAATCTGTCTTCGTGGTGTGGCTGTGGCAAGCTTGAATCCTGAGTCTGGATAGTGTTGTGGTCAAGCTGAGGCTGCTTGCTGGGTTGTGGTGGGAGCTGGTCTGTTTGTCACCAGATCATGGAGGAGGCTCAAGGTCACAGTGAGGCCAAATAGCACAACCAAGCTCTACCCTGTGAGCTGCATTGGAACCTCTGTAACCTTTAGATGTACCATGTCCTTTCTTCCCAGACCTCAGTTCCTCCTACTGTAAGAAGGATTGGTTTAAATTAAAGAAATTCTGTTAGCTTCTTTTTATTCCTGTTCCTGTGACTTGTGTAGAGCAGGCGAGTACAGATGCCTAGATCCAGATCATAGGCTTGAGAGAGTCTCATGCAGCTGCAAACCTCAGGGGACCTCCTTGCCAGACACAGCCTTCTGCTTCCTGGAGGATTTCTGGGGTGGAGTGCTGTAGTTAGATTTATATTTTATAGCACTGAAAGGTCACAGTGTGAGAATGACCACAGATAGCCAATACTGGCAGCAAGGAGGCCCACCTTGAGTCTGTGAGGGACATTCCCAGGTAGGCTAGAAGATAGTTTGGACATAGGAGCTGATAAAAAAAAGATAAAGGGAGGGCCTCATCTGGAGATTACTGGGCCATTTTCCCCAGCATTGCTACAATGTACTGTCTGTGGGGAACAGGAGGAGGCTTGGGATGGTAAGCTGTCTATCATGGGGACAAAGATAGCTGAGAAAGCTCTCCTTTAGGAGGAAGGATTGATTTCAGCCTCCTGTTTCAACATGTGATCACTTGGTTTCACTATCTTCTGGTCTGTGGTGAGATATAAAGGAACATAAGGACATCTTTCCTTTATGCCAACTGTGGCCATTTTAAAAATAGATGGAAAACCACATTTTTCTTTTAACATATCATGTATTAATCTTTATAACATTCAAACTAAGAAATGAATATAGAATTTTAAGATCATTATATATGATCACTGAGTACTCCTGAAACTTGACAGGGAGTCTGCTAATTTAATCCAGAATAAATAACTAAGAATGTTTTTTAGGAATCAAAATAATGTACAAAGACTCTAAAAACAGTGGTAAAATGTGAAATAAGATGGCCTTGGTTTAAATTGTGTGGGAATAAACCCAACATTCAACAAGAGATACTTGACAAAGAAGAGGTACATACCACAGCAGCAACTGATGCACAGTATTTAACTTTACACACACATGCACACATACACGCACACACACTACACACACACACACACACACACACACACACACACACACAGACATTGTCAGAGGGTCTATGTTTCACCAATGGCTCTGGCATCATAATTATAAACAAATGTAGAGGAATCTCATCTATCATTCAGAAGAACTCCTCACAATCTGTCAATCCCCATATGGCTGCCACATCCTCATTACCTGGAAAGGAGGTCACCTACCGTAGATTTGAATCTGCATTTGGAGATTAGGCTCCACCCAAGCTAGCAATACCACCTAATTGGTTAAGATAGTGTTGTTCATGCCAATGGGCTCAGAAAATGATGTATAATTGACATTTTACGTTCTTGAATAAAGTGATAGTGCAATGGTGCTGTGAGTTTGTGGCTGATAGTAAGTTGAAAAGCCACGAGGATCTCCAGCCTTCCTGCATCAGCATGCTAGTGTCCTCAAAAGTCTTGCTGTCAGGGAATGTATGACCCCCAGATGCTGGCCTTTCTTGACAACAAAGGCTTACTCAGGAGACATACTGTAGGCTTAGAAGGGTGCAGGTAGAAGTATTGGCAGGAACTTGGCCGCAGACCCTGGGACATAATGCAGGAGTTTGCCCTCACTGGGGAATGGAATTTACTCTTTAATTATAGAGACAGAGCCTAAACATGAAGTATGGTCAAGGTTTCCATCTTTGGGCCATAATTGGCCACTGTGGTTCTGAAACCCATGATCAGTCTTCTCTGAAATTTCAGCTTCCCACCATCTAAGAACATTGAAGAGTTACCACATCACAAAGATGCCATTTGAGTTGTCTGTGAAAATAACAGCATGCAGAGCAGGCTTAAGAAAATGAGAGCCCAGAAGAGGCTGCCTGGCAACAGCTGAGCACAGAAGGACCCAGGTCCTGACTCCTCTGTCTCAACAATGGGTTAGAAGTCAGGGCATGGGGGATGACTGGATTGGACAATGGAGCCTCCTTGTGCCATTAGTGTTTTTCCATGAGAGACTGGAGAGAGCTTGCTTGTTCTATGCTCTGCCATTTGAGGATATGATAAGAAAGCAGCCATCCATGAACTAGGAAAAGGGACCAAAAACCCAGCCTCATTGGTATCAAGTTTGCAAGCTTTGAGTGCACAGAACTGAGAGAAACCACTGTTGAGAAAAACCACTATTGCTATTTAAAGTGCTCAGTCTGCTGAATTGTATTACAGATGGGTAACAGTGAGCACTTGGGGGTAAGGCCGTCTCATGGCTTTATTTACCATACTAACTTTAGTGGCATCTCACCCACCAGCACTGGTGTTAAAGACAGGTTGGAGGTAGAAATTACAGGCTCTCCTTATAGCTTGTAATGCTGTACTAACAAAGCAAAGACCTCCGCATACCTTGGAACAGAGCTCTGTAAAGTGACCTTGGGACCGTGACCTCAGAAGCCTTATTCTCATCTGACTTGGCCACTTTCTGGCTTGTTATTCTTGATGAATTCATTCACTTTTACACCACATTTATGAGGAAGCATTAGACCCCTAGCTCTTACCACACTTGCAGTACTGGGAGATAAAAATCTGATAATGGAGACATACATACAGTACAATACCCAAGACTGTCAGGAAGCTCTGCTAGCCTAAGGTCCATACTCATGAGTATAAGAACAATAAACTGCTGTGATCTTTGAAAGCAAAGAGAGATACAGGGAAGGAGGGAACAATTCTCTCTGCTAACTTTCGGTGCTGCTTTTCTAGAGTCAGCAACCTTGGATGTGCACTCAGCCCATACCAGGGCAGTGTTGGCCTCTTTAATGTTATTTCTGGACACTGACTTATAGTTACAACCCTTCCTCAGAGAGGCGCCCTCACCCCACTGCTCAGGCACGTTGTTATTTTCCCATAGCCAATGAGACAGGCTCCAACACACCTGTCTGTCCCTAAACAAGCCTGTCTGTCTGCTAGCTCTTTGTTCCTGCTCCTTGTATCACATGCCATGTACAGAACTTGGAGGTGTCAGAAGACAGCCATGGTCGGACCTAGGCTCCATAGCTATGAAGAAAGAGTCTTCACACACTGGCAAGTGTGTCAATATCCCTGAGTCTCATTTTCTTTATGTTTAAAAACAGATGTCATAACTGTCTTCTAGGAAACAGACTCTCTCTCTCCCTCCATCTATCTATCTATCTATCTATCTATCTATCTATCTATCTATCTATCTATCTATCTATCTATCTATATATGAGGTGATCCTTAAACACAGAGTGCTATTGGCCATGTTTGTACGTGGAGTACTGTATGGGTTAGCACTACAGGGAGAAGAGACAGGACAACTCAAGCCTGAGAAGAAGATGCTCATGGCAGAGTCAAACAATGGCCCAACCCATCTCTCTAGCAGCAACAACTGAGTCAGCTTTTTTTGAGGTCAGGGAAGACCCCAGGTCTCTCTGCATACATTAGCTTCTAGATACAGGCTTTAGACAGAGGGTCAATGGTAAAGAATGACTTAGTTTGGACACTAGATCCTAAGTGGACATGAGAACTTCACTTCCGTAGGGACCTAGGTAGCCTATCATGGTGCTTTCATGAGCAATAGGCTCATGAAGATGGATAGGCGGGATGTCTATGGAGTGCCTGACATCCCATCCCTGTGGCTATCTTGTGGTGTTCTGACCTGCATTGTGTTGCTATGTCACTGTTGCCTTGTCTCCACTTCCTCCTCCTTGTTTGTCTTAATTTATAGACACGAACATGCCTTCAGTTACGTGCCTAATTTTCAACCTTTGAACCACTAGACTTGATTCCAGAGCTTGCCCCATAGAAAAACTTAAATAGTTACAGAATGGAGATACAAAGGCATAGTGTCACACAATGGAAGAGAAGAAGACATAGGGTCACACAATGGAAATCTCACAGAGGCCATTGAGGTAGCTTTTGCAGTAGTCTTCCATAGTCTCTGTTCTATACCTGGTGATAACCACATGCGATTGTCCCATTTTGTCTCTCAGTTGCTTTGGACTCCTGGCAGACCCTGGCCTTATCTTCAGTGATTGTAGATCCATCCATCAAGCACTTTGATGTTGCCCAAATCAGCACTGCAGTCACCAGTAACTTCTCCATGGCCCAAGATTTCTGCTTACAGGGTAAGGGAATCCCCCAGAGAGGATACAGCAGGGCCTTAGTCAAGTACTGCCCTGTACAGCAACCAAAGACAGATGGGAGGTTCAGTATGGCCTTGGAGTGCCTGCCAGGAAACAACTAACAGAGAAGGGAAGACATAAGAGTTTCTCCACTCCTCATTGGTCACTCTACAGTCAGTTTGCAACAGCCAGCCGGCCTTGAGCCAGAATAGAAGATCAACAAATAGAAGTGGATTATTGTAAGGGTAAGAAAAAGAGAGGTACATGGAGTCAGGTGGGTGACCTTAGTTAGCAGGTGGTCTCTCATTGAGAGAGTGTGTGCACCCTGGACAGGCTCCTGGGACTCAGCCAAGATCTATGGGTAAACGATAACTTATAAGAAATGCTTTTAAAGCAATTTTAAAGAATGATTTATTGGCACAATTATCCTCAGATGCAACTTTCTTGGAGTTTCTAGTCATTGATAATATTTAAATAATAACTAGGTGACCAGACAACTCTAAAATTCCATAAAGACTTTCCCTTTCTGAGAGTGGCTGAGTTCAGTTGTCATTTGCACACTAAGTCCTAAATCCTATTGCCATACACAAGTGGAGAAAGCCTCACTTTCTCCACATGACGATGCTTATCATGAAGACTTTACTGCCATGTGTAAGTTGTGTACTACGCAGCTCTGGACAGTGTCATTCAGAGACTAGGCTTTGAATAAAGGGCACAGCTTACAAAGCTCATGCAGTCCAGCGAAGCTGCCACATTTCCAGAGCCATTCCTAGCATCAAATGGCAAGAAGTAAGTTAAACTGCATTGGAAATCACATGGCTGTACAGGAAAAGACATAGTTCAAGACAGATCCTGATGAGCATGTCACAGGCTAACGAAGCATGAGAGGAGGCCATAGGTGACAGATCTGAAGAAGGTGCCAGGAGATGGAACATAGAGGGTTATGTTGAATACAAAGCCCATGGGGAGCTATGGAACTGTCTTTAAGCATAGATGGAAAGAACACATTTATGAGATGATTGAACAAAAGAAAAACCCGGCCATTTTGTGTAAAATATCTTGATGGAGGGTTGGGCTTCCACCACCACTGTTTTATTCTCAGCCCTGGCCCAGTGTGCAGAATTTATGAATGGGATCTTCTATAATGGATAGAAGAGTAGATAGACAGATGGAAGGATGGGCATACATGTTTATGGATGTATGGAGGGATATTATGGGTGGATAGTGAATGACTGTGGCTGAATGACTAGGATGGATGATTGGATACATGTAGAGTAAGGCACATGGATAGATGGGTTCATGGGTAGGTGGATGGCATGCTTGGAAGTAGCAGTACATGGTTGCATGAATAAGGTAATGGCTCTGAGTCTAAGCCTCTCTTCTCTGTGTCTTCTCCAGAATGTTCCCGTCACCAGGACTGCATTGTCACTACCCTGCAGATCCAGCCTGGGGTTGTGAGGTGTGTGTTCTACCCTGATATACAGAACTGTATACATAGTCTACGGAGCCGCACCTGCTGGCTTCTGCTCCATGAAGAGGCTGCCTACATCTACCGGAAATCTGGTGAGCCTTAGACTGAGCCATGTCTTGGGGATGGCGATGGCTGAGAAGGATATTTTCTTGGTGTATTGGAGGGCAGTGGCTTTGAAACTCTTAAGGGAAACTTGGCCAAAAGTTGCTGGCTAGGTAGCATTCTCCAGGGTGAAATAAGGGAGGTTGGATAAATTCCCATTTCTGATTCACATTTGTTCTTTGGATTACAGAAATTCTTTGAATTTCATAAGATAATTAAATGTGTTATATTTTATTAATGATGTGTGGTTAGGAAAGCTCTTCCTTCATATCTTATTTTGCCTGCAGGACTGGCACTTTCTCCTCCTGTTAGAGATCAGTACTCTGTGGCCCAGAGAAGTTGGTGACTTCTCTCACTTCACACAGCTAGTGATGGCAGAAGAGGAGGAATCTAGGGACAGATCTGTTTCCCACTGCCAGCTTCCACCTCAGACTCATCCTGCCTAACAAGTAGATCCTAAATGCTTGGAGGGAATTATTTTCAGCTCACTTGAGTTTAAAATCATCTAGGATTGAAGCTATAGCTTAGTAGTAGGATGCTTACTTACTTAGCATGCACAAAGCCCTGGGTTCTACCCCCAACACTGCATATAAACAAATTATTCACAGATCATTCACAGTGTATGCCAGGATTCATGACACAGCCAAGGGGAGAGATGCATATAAGCCTATCACTGAGGAAACCAGTATAGAGCTGTCAGCCAGGAAGCATGAGGCAGAGACTGTGTAGAAGCCCTGCCCTACCAAACACACTGGGAAAGTGAACGGTTATTGAGGTGTTGGCTGTACCTGCTATCCTGGAGAAGAGTCACACATTTTCTCTAGAAAGGGTCATATGAAAAATATAATAGGCTTCATAACTATATACTGTTATTAAAGATATCCAAATGCTATTATAGGCCCTTGGTCTTCTATCTCCAAATTGATATTATAGAGTTGAGTTGGATACATTTTAAGCAGGATATTTAGCCAACAGTATAGCTAATCTATGTGGGAGTTCTGCTGAGAAATTAAGGTTGGGCTTTAGGCAACGAATTAGATGCCTCTCTGCTACCTCAGGACTGAAGTTCTGTGGATATTCATGTGCTGAGGACGAGTGTGCACATCTGCACCTGCGAAACACAGTGAACTCCCACTAGTCAAGGTAGTTGCATAATTAAATACATGGCTTTTGGGAAGAATCCACTATGTCTGCAAGAATTCAAAGGGAACACTACCCATCTGGCATGCTTTCTGAGTGTGCATGCAGACAGCCTGGCCAGGAAGCACCAGGCAGCCATTGGTGGGAAGCATGCACGATGCCCAACTCAGGTGCTGTCTACACTCTTGCTCCTGCCCTAGCGTATGTCCAGTCCATGACATACAGCTGCTTCCTAGGAAGCAGAAGAAATCTTGGCCATATTAGCAGCCACAGTCCTAGGCAAATACGTAAGGCCCTTGATTATAGTTGTTGGGAATAACTTCAGTCATGATTTGTGCTCTAGGCCCTACTAGAAAACAACTGCCTCTGTCTGTCCTGTTTCCATCTGAGGCTCTACCTCATACTACAGATTTTTAATGAAGAAGTCTTTCTCTCTCTATCTCTCTTCTGTTCTCTCACTCTCCTCTTTCTCTCTTCGTCTTTTCCTATATCTCTTAATTTTTTCCTTCCATTCATTTACCCACTCATGTGTCTGCCTGTCCTCCACCCCTGTCTTCTCCCTCTGCCCTGTCTCTGTCCATTACTTATTTCTTCACCTTGTTTAGCCACCTATCCATCCTTCCTCCATCCTCCCAACTCTCCTTCCAGCCATCTGTCTGTCTCTCTTTCTGTCTCTCTTTCCACATGTGGAGTCCCTTCCATTGGCCATGCACCAGGCTTGAAACACACTCTCCATTGCCATTCATTTCTGACAGCATTGTGTCGCAGAACTGCTGCCATTTCTCTTTCACATGAGAGAATTTGAGGGTCAGACGCACCACATGCTTTGAGAAAATCCATCTATTCCAACATGTGAGGATCAGGTGTGCTCCCAGAGCATAATGGGTTCTGCCTTCACCCTGCTGAGCCTTATGGTGAGGTCACCAACAGACATTACAACCCTTTTTCAAATTCATAACACTGACATATCTGCTACGGAATTTTTTATTGAGTAGAGTATTTTGTTCTGTCTGCTATAGGCTATATAGACTCCCCAGGTCGATATTAGTCACAACTCTCCATAAGCAAGTGACAACTCAAAATGTCCCTAGGCATGATCAATATCTCCTCTGGTTATAATATCACTGCATACAGCAAGGTTCTTCAGGCATAGATAAGCTTCTGCTCAACAGCCCTTTCTTTTGTACTTCTGTTTGTCATTGCTATCATAGATACAGTTTTATAGAATGAGTAGTGTAGAAAATAGAACGGCTTTCTTTTCTGTCAAAAAAGCTCAAAGCAGAGCAAGCCTATCTTAGGAAAATAAAAACTTCTTACATACATATATGCATGTGTGTGTGTGTGTGTGTGTGTGTATGTGTGTGTGTACACACATCCTTCATCTTTCTTCTTGGTATTTATAGTTTTCTTTGTGCAAGGAACCATCCCAAGAACCCTTGGCTTTGAGCCTGGGACTAATGTTTACTCAATCAACTAATCAGGGGAAAGAGAGGCAGGAGGAGAAATAAATACGGTAGCTCCCAGTGAACTGTTTAATGCTATGGCGTGGCATTGAAGAACCTCTAGGACACTGAGCAAGGCTAAGAAGCACCAGCTATGATCTTTTGAACAAAGACTTGGGACCTGAACCCCACCAGAGATGGCCTGGCAGAGGAGGCCTGGAGTGATGAACCAATAGGAAGGGGGAGAGTTTACCAGACTTGACTTGTGTGAACAGGGATGGTTGGGCTAGAGCAGAAGGGATAGCTCCTCGTCCTGAATTACCTATCACAGCATGGCTCTACCCTAGGACTGTAAACCCTTTAGTTACAAGACTGAAAGACAAGGGTTTTAGTAGTTTTTTCAAAGAACATACTTTGGCTCCTGCACATATGTAGCAGCTGTGGAGCTTGGTCTTCATGTGGGTCCTGAACTACTGAAGCAGGGGCTATTCCAAAAACTGTTACCTGTCTGTGTGATATGTTCTTTTTAGGGGGTGGGGGGCTGCCTTGTCTGGCCTCAGTGGGACGTGCCTAGCCCTGCAGAGACTTGATGTACCAGGGTGGGGAAATACCAAGGGGGCAGTTCTCTACCCTCTCAGAGGAGAGGGGTAGGGGGACAAGGGGTCTGAGGAGCAGCAATTGGACCGTAAAGTGAATAAATAAAATCTAAATGAATGAGAATAAATAAATTGTGGGCAGATTTGCTTGTTGTCCCAAATCTGTGCTAGCTGACTGGAGAAATGCCTTTATCCATCTCTCAGTATGAGAGATCCAGACATTCCACATCAGGAATAAGACTCATGCTTGATGATAGGTTCTACTCCAGACTCCTGATTGATGGACTATCTCATACTGTAGGCTCAAGTGTCCCTCTTCTAGGCTAGGTTAACACCTACTCTTTGGTAGCATTAGAGGAATGCAATAGACAGTTCATAAACAGGAATCAAAAAGGTCTTGCATGTACTTTATGCCTCATAGAACAACTTCTGCTATTACTATTCAACTTGATGGTGTTAACATTGAATGCTAACATTTTCCAATTCTTAACTATGGATAAAAATGAACCACTGACATTTTGAAGCTCCTCAAACTATAGGAATATTTGTCTTCTTGCTGAACACCATCTGAAATGCCAGTTCTCACTGTCTTTCCACCCCTTTGCCCTTGCCTTCTCACCAGGAATCCCTTTGCTCCAATCTGATGTAACATCCACACCTTCTGTACGCATTGATTCTTTTGGCCAGCTTCAGGGTGTGTCCAAGGTTGTCAAGGTGGGCACTGCATGGAAACAAATATACCAGTTCCTTGGAGTTCCATATGCTGCCCCACCCTTGGCAGGCAAACGTTTCCGGGCACCAGATGTCTTGAATTGGACAGGCTCCTGGGATGCTAGCAAGCCAAGGTATGGAACAAGTTGCACCATTTTGGTGAATACCAAAAGAATACCTATCTTGGTTAATCTATCATGGCATAGCCAATGTTCTGATTAAAACGACATATGGGAATGCATTCTATTAAATAACACTACAGTGACACAGGTGCCCAGTTTCAATGGGTCAGTGCTACTGTACTGAGAGATAGGCCATTTGGTAAAAGGCCTGCGTGTTCTATTCCAAGCAGTGATTCTAGAACCCAGGCCAAGGAGGTGCTGCATTTGCCGTCATGGCTCTTCTTAGGTCTCCTTGGGGATTTTTGTGCAGGAACATGAGGCTGTTGGAGAATCTGTAGAAGGTTCATATGAGGCAGGCCTAAAGTGTCCACATGTTTCATGCCAGTCTTGTAGTTGTCAAAGTCAATAACAATCTGATGTACTCAAGGAGCTTTCTCTCTTTTTCCCTTTCTTTTCTTCATCTTCTTTCCTCTCCTTATTCTTCTTTTTTCTTTATTTCTGAGATAGGATCTCACTAGGTAGTTCTAGGCAGGCTAGGAACTTGAGTTCTTCCTACTTCAGCCTCCTGACTACTTGAGAACTACATGTGCATTGCCTGACCAGATGTGTGACTTAATGGAACTGAACATTCCACATGAGAGGGAAGATGAATGAGTCAATGAAAGAGTACCCCTCCAACTAGAACAGTATAAGGATCTCTCTTTCGCCTTCCCCTTTTCTGAGTTCATCACTCAGATCTTATCATTTCCCCTCTTCAAACCTTTCTTGTTAAGCATTGACTGTAGTATTTTGTGAGATACGTACCTTAGTTCTGTGGGGTGTAGGCACTAGCTGCCTCTGCCACCTACATTCATCCTTGGGCCCCATGGCTTTGTCCTCAAGAGCAGTGTTTTCCATGTGCTTCATGGCTCTGGCTGCTGAGCAGTCACCTATCCCTAGAAGTGTAGGCTGAGGCATCCTGAAGCCCTGTGATAAAGATGATGGGGACCACCTTAGTGGGGTGGCTAAGGGAGTGCGATAGAGTCGAGTTAAACCCACGATTAGGAAACCCCAAACCCGAGGCACTAATTAGAGAGCCTTTCTATACTAGGATGTACAGAGGGACAGAAGAGGTAGGCGACTGCCCAGATCCTGGGGAGATAGTAGCTAGAGACCACAGCATTGTCAACTCTTGGGAGATGAGTCCAGTGGCCTTGGGTGACCATTAGGAGAGGTCCAAGATGCGCCCTTAAACAAGAGGACAGCCAATCCTCTTCCCTGATGTGAAAGGTGGGTCTGACATCTGTTCTGAGGGCAGAGTTTGTGCAATGTAGCAAGGAAGGACCAAGGTTCTGCCAGCTCTCCATCTCCTTCTCTGGCCTTGGTCTCTGGCCAGCGTGTTTGCCTCTGGATGGCAAGTTTCTCCAGAGGCCTATAGCCAGAGATGGCCATAGGCATGCTGCTACTCCTACTCTCTGGCCATATTTATGACCTGGAGCTTCATCACTGCTCCAGAGCTATAGAAAAAAAAAAACATGCCTTTCACTCTGGCCACAAGAAGTGGTTTTGGAGGAGAGGGAAAGATAGCAGATCCCCTTGCTATTTTTCTGAAAATCCTGTGCTTTACTTCTGAAGGGCCAGCTGCTGGCAGCCAGGTACCCGTACTCCTACACCTCTACAAATCAGTGAAGACTGCTTGTATCTCAACGTGTTTGTCCCTGAGAACCTGGTGAGTTAAGAAGCACTTGATGTGTTGTCTGGTGAAAAACTTCCTTTGGCAAACCCATTACCACCTTCCCCGGGCTCTATAGAATCTGTGTTCCTATAGCATTATTGTTAGAGGCACTGAGCTCCCTTTGTGAGGGTCAAAAGTAAAAGAGGGCCCTTAGAGCTTCCCAGGAAGGCTCCCATGTAAGATGTATGAAGATGAAGTGTTAGGCTATGATCTAACTTCCTGTATCTGCTGAAGAAGCCACTGTTGTCTTAGGAATGAATGATTGGAGGACCACAGCCCATGAGAGGAAAGAGAAGCAGGAACACTGGTAACAACACCCAGGGAACTCAGTATGACTGCCAGCCCTGTTCCCTCTGGCTCACTGGTTATGAGAGTAAACTGTACCTTTGATCAGATGTAGCCTGCTGATCTCAGTGAGCACAGGCATGAATGCTCTCATTAGTCACAGTACAGAATTATGGAGCCTTGAAAAAAGGGGGTTATAAGGTTCCATTCTGCCCAGAGCTGGTTACATTACACACCATGCTGAATTAAATCCTGGAAATAGCATTCCTCTGGCTTCCATTCCTTCAGTATCTTACAGAAGGCAACTCATGTTCTATTACCCCAAGGTAGCAGCTTTGAGGGAAGGATGAAAAGTAGTGTGGCATCTGCTCTTAAAGCTCCTATGAGAATTAAATCTTCATAGGTTGGTGTTGGTCTGAGACTTTATGGGGCAGTAACTCATGGTGGAACCCTTGGGCATGGCAGGAGAGCTGGGGTGGTAGAATGGCATGGTGAGCTGGCATGGTAAGACGACAGTTGAAGAGACGAGGTACTCGGATTGGAAGTGAAGAGGAACGATGGCCACTTGGGCATAGATACTGGCAGGGTGGAAAGAGAATAAACAGGGTAAGTAGTAGCCTGCCTGCAGTGTAACTGCAGGCCTCCCAGAACCTCTCAGAAACCTTAATCACTCTCACAGGTGAGAGGGCTGGGGCTCAGTCTGTAACTTTCCCAGGTCACTCAGCAGGAGAATAATTACAGCAGGCTGCTTGGGGCTGGAGTTTAGTGGTATATGGCTTATAAGAACATTTTATACTTATGATCTCATCCATGAAAAGATAAAACAGGTGGATTCTCCATCTTGAAGCTAATAAGAGCTAGCTGATGTAAGGACATATGGGTCACTGGAAAGTGGAGAGAATGAGCCTTATTTCTTGACTCTGAAACTAGTGCTTCCTCCCCCACCTAGCCTTCGGGTATTTAGCTGATTATCTTGGGCCATTGTTATAGCCCCATCATGGCCTTCAAGAAGGGGAGTTGTTCTCAGCAATGTGGGACATGTACATACAACTGACAGGTCTGGAAGAAAAGGCTCTCCTCTGTGGATACTTTGAACTGCAATGGCCACAGAGGCTGAATGGACCCCTTGTGTTATCAATAGTGGATAACTACAGCCAACTGGATCATCCCTTCCTGGCCTGTTACCAGTACAGCTACTCAGCTTTGGGGTGGGGAGTTTACTCTGCCATATTCCACAGACCCTGAGATAATGAGGCTGCGTGTCGGAGCTAGGCTTCTGTGAGGTCTAAGAAAAGCCTGCCTGGAGAATCTATACTTTCACACAGTAGGGATCTTGGGATAGAGTTTCACCAAGGTAAATGCCTCAGAGTATGATGGAGGAGAGACCGAGCCTGAGATTTAGGACTTGTCACAAGGACCAGGAAGACTTCTGAAATAGACTGGAAGCAGACAGGGAGGAAGTAGATCTCCAGGTCTGTATTGAGTGTGGTTCCTACTGCTGCTCACTGTGAAACGCTCACAGAGCATCTTTGCTTCAATGAGCCTCCGTTCTCCTTCCCACGGAATGGGGAACTGTGACTCCTTAGAGCTAACAGCACAGGCTTCCACAGTCAGCAGCTTGAGCCACACTTACTTGCTTTTCTCACATTCTAGAAGCTTGAAGTTCAATGCCCCCCTCTATGTTACTTATCTTGTTAACTTGCACTTGGCACACTTCTCCCTTGTGTATGTCTGTGTACAAATTCCTTCTCCTTAAAAGGACACTATCTTGTGGGATCAGAGTTCACATATAGAGCCACAATCAGTTCTCCAAGTATGACGACTTTCTGAGCTATGGGTTTAGGCATCAGGGTATGAATTTGGAGGAAAATCATCCCCTTGGACAGGGTTAAATGTGTACCAAGGCAGAGCTGACAAGAGGACTAGTGTGGGCTCAGAGTCTGTTTTCAAGAATGGAAATTGCCCCTCCCACAGGCTCAAGTTCAACCTCTTCTATTTCTCTAATGCTTTCAGGTCTCCAATGCATCGGTTCTGGTGTTCTTCCACAATACCATGGAGATGGAAGGCAGTGGCGGTCAGCTGACCATTGATGGCTCCATCCTGGCTGCAGTTGGCAACTTCATCGTGGTCACTGCTAACTACAGACTTGGGGTCTTCGGCTTCCTGAGTTCAGGTGAACTTTTGGTGTGATGGGCAGGGAAATCAGCATTCCATCACTATAAGATATAGCTAAGTCCATTTGCTTAAAAGAAGAAGTATTCTACTTCCACTGTGAATCTGTTTGTGTCCCTAGTCATACTTTCCACTCCCAACCACTTGGGAAAAATAAAGTCCTGGCCAAGCACGTGTATCTCCTATCTTCCCTTATCTACCTACATATAGCTCTGTGATAGTGGCAGTGGGCAGTGTTGGTCACTAGTGGAGAGCGTAGGGCATTGGGATCTGAAGAGCTAAGGCCAGTACTGGCTCTTATGGTCAGTATGACCTTAGACCAATCTCCCTTTCTCAGTGTGTGGGATCCTTCTTCTTTAAATAGGAATGGTTTTCCTCTACTTTCAGAGCTAGGGAAGAAGAGGTTTTTAAAGTCCTTGAGTATAAGGGCTGAGCTTCATCGCTGATTTCCAAGGCTCTCTTCTGAGTCCTGGGAAGACAAGTACAAGGCAGGAGGACCAGAAAGAATGTGGGTTGGTAGGGTGAGCTAGGGGAACCAATGGGTGTGAGGTCTTAAAAGCCCCAGAAGTGCTAGGCTGGCTACACAGCAGGCAGTAGTTTTGTAGAGCATCTTAAACCTGACTGTGGTATTAATGAAAGGCAGCTTTAGGTTTCCTTTGGAGCAATAGGTTCAGCTGAGAGGCATGGGTGTTAATGGAGTCTTCTTCATTCTTCATTCCCTGACAGATGCTGGGTAGTGTGCGAAGTGGAAGTAGTATATGGTACAGGAGATATTATGCAAGTTTTTCTGCAGTGTAGAGGACTGCATTGTTATTAACTTTCTCTTTTAAAAAGGAAAATTTTCTGTTGAGTTTTCTGTCCTCCAGTTAAACACAAGCTGTTTCTGTGAGCTTTAAGTGATATTCGGGGCTTAGCTGACTGAAGCTGGCCCCAGAGAGCTCTTTCCAGATACAGCTAACTTTGGCTTAAGGTTTCTCTAGACAGCAGAGTGACTTTCCATATGTCCTCTATCCTGAGGAGGACCTAGGATTTCAGGGGGTGAAATCTTCTTTAGAATTCATGCCATTCTCAACAGGCAAACTCATTTTGACCTCTGGTGTAGGCATTTGAGGGAAGGTCACCGAAGTTTCCAGAACACCCAATCCTTTCTGACTTACATCAGTGCTACTTGATCATTTGGAGGAAAAACTAAAAAGATATGAGTTGGAGGGAAAGAGTTACACTTCAGAGGACTTCTGTTTACTAGACATTCCAACCGGATTCCCTCAGTTCTCAGGCAGCACCAACACCTGTCTGCCATGCCATTTTCCAGGAGAAAAATCAAGGCTCAGAGAAGTCGAGTACTCTCAGATCATCTACAGATAGTGGCAGACTGAGATTTAACTTGGCTCTCTGCTGCTCAGATGGCAGCAATGAGAAACCTTGACTTCTTAGAGCAGCTTCTCAGAGGCTTAGAAATGACTCTGGACACCTTAGCCATCAGCTGCCTACTGTGCTGTCACTTAGCTAGAAAGGCAGTCCCTTGCACTTTGTTCACTTGACCCCTGGTCACAGGGTACCTCCGTCATTACAGAGCTTCTGACTCTGTTATGCTTTGCTTCCCTGCAGATCTGCCCAAGGAGAGAAGGATTGGAGGTAGACAAGGGAAACCTATTTCCTATACTCTGAATCCTTTTGCCTTCTCTTCTGGTAAAATACTCAGCCAGAGCCCTTGAGTACTGAGTACAGGGATGAGGAAGACAGAGTAGACAATGGGCCTTTAGGCCTTTAGTAGTGTAGGAACAGAGGTGGTATGCTCTGAGCCAGGAGCCAGATGGAAGATCATCTGCCATAGTAACCACACAGACATGACCTCAGTCACCAGGTACTCTGGACCTGTTAGAAGGTCTTGTATCTTCTCTATCCAGTAAAACAGTCTCATAGCCTACCATAGGTATCCCCTTACTGTAGCTATTTCCCCTCTGAAGATAAAACTGGCCCTGCTAAGAGCATCAGTGAGATACTTTCTAGGTCTCAACATGTTCAATTATATTTTAGAATAAAAGCATAACTTTGATGCCTACTACAGTGCAGTCCTGTTGCCTTTATAGACATTAAGTTGAGCAGCAGCAGCACTGAATGAACTCTGTTCTACAACACCCTTACTTTACACATGGAGAGAATCAAAATGTACGGACGCTAAATAAACTTCCCAGGGCCCCTGCTTGAGGCAAGTGTTGGAGCCAGGATTTCACTTCCTACTGGCATCTATGGACAAGACTAGGTCCTATTGGGACCCTCTGTAGTTGTTGAAGAAAGAGACGAGAGCCATTACTGCAATAAAGGGACAGGGGTATACACACACACATACACACACACACACACACACACACACACACACACACACACACACACACACACACACACACACACACTGGGTGGTCCTGTCCATAAGGCTGGGCACCTGGAAATGTGGACCAAAACAGGGAAAGAAGCAGAAACATAATAACATGACATCCAGAACATCTCCACTTGCATTGGCCTCCTTCTGTAAACCAGTTTTGGGGGCTGTGTGTGTGTGTGTGTGTGTGTGTGTGCATGTACTTGTATAGATGTATCAGGATCCTGAGGGCAAGGCATCTTGGGCTTGGCCCCACAGTGCTACAAGGAGGCACCCCAGATGTGCTGAGCAGTACTGGGCACTGCTGGAGCTGACTGACTGAGTAGGAGGCAAGCCTTGAGAGCCTGCAGTCAGGAGATTTGATGTGGTGGCAAGGAGTGGGTGAGGGTTCTGGAAACCAGCCCTTGCACTCTGTAATACTTGTCATAAAATTCTCAAAGGCGTTTATAGAGTTGGATTGACTTTTAAGACAAACAGTTCTAATTGTGAGTTAGGATTTGAGTTCCAACTCTATCTTGCATTTGCTTCTTACATCTAGACAATATTTTTATGCTGCAAACAAGTGAAGGTCAAGGTTTAACCAGACCCTTCAAAGCAGTGGCCTATCCCCTGCCTTTCTGTGCCTATGGAGAATATGCACTGGGAGGTGGAGACACCAAAGAGTTTGTACATTGAGAAGTGTATGCACTGGAAGTTTGGGAACTGTGCCCCAGGATTACTTTCTGCCTTCAGCAATTCCTGGCACAGAACCTGGCACAGAAGGAAGCCAGATTTATCCTTGTTTGATGAAGGTCTTCCTGAAGAACCCTGGTTCTTATTTCCTAGATTCTAAAGACCTCCTAAGGTCTATGTTAATCCTCCTCACAGGGTGGGAAGCTGACACACAGGCAGAAGCATCAGGAAGAGTCCTCTCACACTGCTCCTGGCCATGCAGGCTGTGGATGTCACCTCCTACAGCCACAGGATTTTCTCTTACTCACTCAACACCCTGTTCTCCTGGACTCCCAGAGCTCCAGAGGAAACAAACACATTGATCTTGACAAATGGAACTTAGCAGCAATCCAGAAAAGGCCACATCGAGGCCAGCATTTGCCAATAGCTTCACCAGACCCAGAACATGAAAAGCATTTTAGAACAGAAAACTCCACAGCTGGAAGAGCAGTTTGTGTTATTTATGTACTCCAGGCTGGTGTTCTCTTCAGCTTTGCAAACATTGGGTCAGGCAACCAGCATGTAAGATTTTCTTACCTTTTCTATTTGAGAATATGGGGTCTTTCTGATACTTTCTTGTTCTACATAGAATCCCCTCAATCATCGTTAAAGCTGTGAAGTCTCATGAAGAACTGTGAATGCGGCTTGAGGGGGCTGTGGACTGTGCATATATCTGCATGCAGACGCTGATGAGAGTTGCAGAGTGTGTGTTATTTCCTTTTCTCTTTGGTGTGACAATATATCTGACAAAAGCACCTTAAGGAAGTTGGAGTTTGCTCTGGCTCACTCTCATGTTTGAGAGTATAGCCCATCATGATGGCAAGAACTTCTGGTAGCTGATAACACCGTCCCTGCCCTCAGGGCACAGAGAGGAATAAGCACTGGTGCTCTGATCATTTTCTCCTTTTCACTCAGCTCAGGAGCCCAGCTCATGGGATAGTGCCTCCCTCATTCAGTATTAGTGCCCCCCACCTCAACTAAGCAAGCCTAGAAACTTGCTCACAGTTGTACCTAGAGACTACTGTACTAGGTGATCCCAGGGCATGCCAAGCCGACAGCTTCTAAGGGCAGAGTCAGAGAAACCAAGATGATACCAGAGTGAAGCCTAGTGTTCACAGTCTCATACTGAAAGACCAAATAGTGCAGTAAACCAACAGCGAGGCTCTGTTATTGCAACATGAAACAACCAAAGAACACTGTAGTGTCTGAAAAGAGCTAAGGAGATGTATATATTTTTGTTATTTTGTGTGTATGTATATGAGTAATTTCATTTAATACATTGCTGCATCTTCAACAAGTAGTTATTAAATTCTATGAGATAGGAAAGAGCCATGGATTCAGTGGCACACTTCTAAAGCCACAGAAGACTACACATAAGAAAGACTGGTCTCCCTTACCTGGCCTGGTCTAGCCTCTGGTTGATGAATCCACTGTAGTGAGATCTAAGCTGTCAAGTGGGAATCATGGCCTTCTCTGGGCTGGAGCTGAACACTGAACATGCATAGCCTCTGCTCTGAGTACCACTCTTTTGCATTGGCCTGTCTTCTGACAGATGGGAAAGCCATTGCTCAGAGTGCAGAGATGTTTCCAGTTTCCTGGCTAGTTCGTCCAAAGCTCAAAGACAACTCATATTAAGTTTGATTCCAAAGCCCAGATTCTTCACAATGTCCCTACCTGTGTTTGTAGCTTATGGTACTGGCCTGGGTGGACTAGAGCCCAAGCCCCCACAAGGAGCCTTGTGTCTGACATAGCACTGTGATTGTAACACATAAAGCTGTTAGTACATATAGGCTAATAGCATTCCCCTTTTTGCAGGCTCTGATGAAGTAGCTGGCAACTGGGGACTACTAGACCAAGTGGCAGCTCTAACCTGGGTGCAGACCCACATTGGAGCATTTGGTGGGGACCCTCAGCGTGTGACACTGGCAGCAGACCGTGGTGGGGCAGATGTGGCCAGCATACACCTTCTCATCACCAGGCCTACCAGGCTCCAGCTCTTCAGAAAGGCTCTGCTTATGGTGAGTGGCACGACTTGCTTTCAGTACTACTCAACGATCTACTTGGCTTTGCAGACTGGCTGGCTGCGGTTGTTGTTGGTCTTCTCTCAGTCCTCATGCTATCATTGTTCCTGCTCTGGCTATCATTCCAGGCATGTGTGGTGAAGGAAGCTAAAAGACTTCCTGACTGCTTTCCTCTCAGGTGGAAGATTCTACATGTCTGGGCATCTCTATTCCCTGGATTCTTATTGGGGTTATGTACTGGCTAGTTTTGTGTGTCAACTTGACACAAGCTGAAGTTATCACAGAGAAAGGAGTTTCAGTTGAGAAAATGCCCCCATGAGATCCAGCAGTAAGGTATTTTCTCGATTAGTGATCAAGGGGGGAGGGCTCATTGTGGGTGGTGCTATCCCTGGGCTGGTAGTCTTGGGTTCTATAAGACAGCAGGCTGAGTAAGCCAAGAGAAGAAAGCCAGTAAGTTACATCCCTCCATGGCCTCTGCATCATCTCCTGCTTCCTGACCTGCTTGAGTTCCAGTCCTGACTTCCATTAGTGATGAACAGCAGCATGGAAGTGGAAGCTTAATAAACCCGTTCCTCCCCAGTTTGCTTCTTGATCATGATGTTTGTGCAGGAATAGAAACCCTGACCAAGACAGGTTAAATGTTCTTGTCAGTGAAGAAAACTCACTACTCAGGACTTTGTCTAGTGGGCTGAGATGCCTGCTGAGTGGGAATGTTGCTGCTGCTGCTGCTGCTGCTGCTGCTGCTGTTGCTAATGGTTCACTGGTGTTGATGGTGACAAGTAGGAAGAAATTACCTAATTGGATAAATCAGGAGCATTTCTGAAACTGTCTGGGCAGCAGCACTGTGTTAGATGTTGGAGTACCATGATACATCAGATGCACCCCAGTTCACAGGAGGCTTGTGGGTTCCAGAGCAGGAGACACAACATACACAATGCAGATATTTTAAAGGATCATGAGACATTTGAAAAAAAGCCCCTGACAAGGATAATGGATGGTAACAGTGTGAAGGGTCATGGCCCTGCATGGAATATCTAAGTGAAAAGCTAAAGGCTGTGAAAGCAGTGACCCCAGGCAAAGCCTCAGTGACAGTGGCAGTGTGCAGACAGTGTCCACAGTAGTGCCTGAATGGTGCGGAGCTTAGGTTTTCCTCTGTGCATGGAAACTACCCAGGGGTTTTGCTTTGTTCAGTTATTTGTTGTCTCCTCTTAGGATCCTAGCCATTTGTAAGAGTCTGATCAGTGACACTAAGGACATTCCAAAACTTGGTCTTGCCAAGTAAGCTAGGCTGGCCAGGGAGACTCAGTTTGGTGCTGTCTCCTCCTCCCCAGTGCTGGGAGTATAAGCATATAAATACCATCTCTGATAATTTTTACATGATCCATATTTGATAGATTTTGTAATTCATGTTCTGAGGTGTGGGTGATCACTATTGCTATGATGGTGCCAGAACTATTTTTATATTCTCACAGAGATACTCCGTTCCCACTAAACGTGAACCCTCTACTTTCTTATCCACAAAGCCGCAGGGAGTTTCTCTTCTCCTTCCTTCTGATTTTCTGTACTCTAGGGCCTCATATTGGTGAAAACAAGGGGTGTTCATGATTTCTGTATTTCACATCTCTAAGGTTCACCAAGAATATAGTGCATTTTATGCATGTACTCTAGATATGAAAAATATTCCATAGTGGAGATAGACCAGTGTGTGTATCCATCTACTCATCTGTCAATGGACACCCATTATTTTCCTTTTGGCTACAGAACTTCTAGGAGCAAGGGATACATCTGAGCCTTTTAAAGAAGGCAGAAAACTGGCTTGTGATCCCATCTTGGAAATTTTCCCTTAGAAATTAATAAGAAGAGGGTTTGAGACATGAGTACTTCAAGCATAGATATAGTGAGGAGGCCTCCAGTAATCCAAGCTAAGGAAAGATTGAGGTATCAGGGAAATGACTCAGGCAATAAACTTTAGAACATGTGTTTAAAAATCTACAAAATCCAACCAGACCCACGAAAGTTCCCAGGGACTAAACTATCAACCAAAGAGAACACAGGGAGGACCCATGACTCCATCTGGATATGTAGCAGAGGATAGCCTTATCTGGCATCACTGTGAGGGGAGCCCCTTGGTCCTGTGAAGGCTTGATGACCCAGGATAGGGGAATGCTAGGCTGCTGAGGCAGGCAGGAGTAGGTGGGCAGGTGGGGGAGCACCCTTATAGAGGCCTAGGGAGTGAGGAGAGGATAGGGGGCTTGTGAAAGGGTAACTGGGAAGGGGGATAACATTTGAAATGTAAAAAAATAAAATAACCAATAAAATATATTAAATAAAAAAATTTCATAAAATCTGGATCAGGTAAATAAGTTTATATTCCCAGCACTGGGAAGGAGAAGACAGCTCCATCTCTGAGTCTCACTGATTCAACCTAGCTTACTTGGCAAAACCAAGCTAGTGTAATACCCTATGTCAATTATAATACACAACAACTGCAACTAATAATAATGATTTGTGCTTAAGGAATGACATCCATGGTTCTCCTCTGGCTTCCACATGTATATACACACAATTGTACCTACACATACAGTAACACACATACATGCACATGTACACGCACATGCACACACAGAAACAAGGGAAGATGAAAGGCCATTTAAACCGAAACCCTGAGCCTAATCCTGCATAGATCTGCTTTTGCCAGTAAATCTAAACCAGATAGCTATATACCGCAGCCTCATTTATCCCTTCTGAGACCCATACCTTTTAGTATGAGGGAGAAAAATGTCACTGCTTGGCCATAACTGGTGTTTGGTGGTATTGTCACTGTCCCTGTCACAGAGAAGAGCCACTTGCCTCTCTGTTTCCCTCTGAGCTGCAGGGGATTTTCCATTCCTTGGGCTTTTCCATACCTGTGCATATGCTTTCATTCACAAAGAACACCCCCATCCTTTTCCTATTCATCATTTAAAAATACCTTCCAGACTTTTGTCTCGGAGCTAAGCTCTTTCTATGGTGTGTGTTGCCCAAATATTTTCTGTACAGCACCTGTCCTGATTTCCTCAAGAAACTGATTACTTTCAGGGCCAGGTCAGCCTCTGCTACATGTCTCATCTCTGGAGAAGAGTGGCTAGTGTACCTTGCCCTCCACAGGCTCAGGGTGTCTGGCTCAGCACACCTAGCAGTAAGCAGGTGCTATGCAATGGACACAGGCAGTCAGTGTGCAACTGAATAAACAGGTAATCTAGTGTTCTCAGGGACTCAGGGACACCTGTGAGCCAGATCCTTCATGGCATACTTTTCTTATGCTTCTTGCAGCTTGGTTCTATTTTGAAATATATCTAAGTGATGAGAGCTTGGAGCATGAGTATCTATCAGTTCTTAGTGTTAAACTCAGTCTTTTGTGCCTTAGGCTGATTGTGTATTCCTCCAGGCCCCTGTCAGCAACCAGACTCTGTTTAGGACCTAGAGATGCTTGAATGCCTTCACTGGGCCCAGAAGGCAGACTTTGCTTTGTGGAGTTTTAAGTGTTTGGGGAATGTCAGAAACAAATGGCAGTTATTTAAAAATAACCCCTCCGTCTGTTTTACACATTTGAAAGTAGGTTTTACAACCACTCCCAGAAGTCCTTGGGATCGGGTGAGCTTATTTGGAACTGAGCAAAGAGAAATGCTTCAATACGTTCGTGGCTCTTACAGTGTTCTTTACCAACAGATGTTTGGGGAAGGGGTGGGAGCTGCTGGCTTATTCCTGATTAAGATCAAGTGCTCTCTGACTAGACTGTTGATACATCCCTCCAGAGAAGCTGCTGTGCTGATAACTTATAGGCTATATTTAATGTCCTGTACTTGACAAAATTTTCATTATCTTATCTCAAATGCTTCCCACTGACTGGCACAGGGTCTTTATTTTACTTTCTAGCTGGAGATAAGGAATCTGAGGCTTAGAGAATCCCAGCAACTTACCAAAGTACACATGGCAGAGAAGAGACTTCATGAGGGGTCAAGACCTTAACCCAAGTCATCCGTTATCCCTCATAACGAGGCTGTTCCTCTGGTAACAGAGTTTCCTCAGCATCTAACTGGGGTGGCGTAGACCTTTACCCCCAGCACTTGGGAGGCAGAGGCAGGTAGATCTCTGTGAGTTTGAGGCCAGCCTGGTCTACAGAGTGAGTTCCAGGATAGCCACGGTTACACAGTAAAAAGCTGTCTCAAAAACAAACAAAGATGTACAAAAAAGTTGTCAAACTAGGATTAGGTAGGCCTGGATAATGATCCTTGGGCAAAACCCTTCACTTTGTTTTTTAGCATAAAATCAGTATATTTAATTCTACTGCCCAATGTATTAAGAAGCTGTTGTAGCTAAGGCTTCAAAGGCCCTGCCCACTAAACAAATTGGAGCCCCTTACTACCTCCAACTCCAAAAGAATCCACTTCAACAATTGAAAAAGCCCCAGGACAGCTTACCGGCCCTGGGCCAGGTTTGAAAAAGAAATCCACTTGGTGTAGCCACACATCTCACAGAGCTGAGTTAAGCCAGGTTTCCAGGGAGGGAGAAGGCTGTGAGCTCTGTGCTTGACAGTAGGAAAATTTCCTGTACTACCTCAACCTTTACCGAGAACTGCCTGTTGTTCTCCTGGTCAGCTCCAGCCTCTGGAATCCAGCTGAATCTGTACCCTGCTCCATTCCAATGTGACCCGGGTCATCACAATTCCTAAAAAGTGCCCTGCTTGCTGTGTCAAGCCTCAAGCCTGTAGGCTACATGTGTTCCAGGATAGCTATGGAAGTGGCCCAGCACCTTTGCAGATGACATCATGAGCCAATGTCAAAAGATCAGACAATTCTGTGGCTGTATTTATTATCCTCAGTAGAAATCTCTTTCCCAGTGTCCCAAGCCTTGCCCATCTCACAATATAGGGAGATGTTTTCACTAGCAACAAGAAAACATAGTTATCAGCTTTGAGGAATTCAACCTGATTTTAAAAAAAAAAATATATATCCTTTTATGTGTATGGGTATTTTGCCTATGTGCATGGTGCCTGCAGAGGCCAGAGAGGGTGTTGGAATCCCTAGAACTAGAGTTACAGGTAACTGTGAGCCAGGGTATAAGTGCTAAAAATGGATCCCAGGTTCTTTGGAAAAACAGTCAGTGCTCCTAATCACTAAGCCATCTCTCCAGCCTCCTGGCTGATTTTACATTGTTATTTTCCTAACAAGTGTGATTCTCAGTCAACCATATTCAAATCTATCCATTCTTTCAGGATTTTAATTATCCTGCCATGTTTTTAGCACTCAATATCACCTCTGGTTTGTAGTCTACAACCAATATCCAGGAGGGTGAAAGGATTCTGACATGGTCTCTCAGACGGTTGCCCGATGGTTGATGTCTGTCACATAGTTGGAGTGTTCTCCTCTAGCTGGTCTCCTTCTGAATTGTTCTGGCCAGTCTTGAGCATAGATATTTCTGTACAGACTGTAGGATGCCCTTATTGATTTTTTTCTAATAATTCTCCTAGGAATTTGAGTATAACTTCATAGAAATTTAATCTATTGATTTTAGGGGTAGATCTACATCATTATAATGTCTAATGCTGGTCCATGAATTAGGCTGATAACAGAATGACGAATACAGTATTTGGATGACCTTGTATCTTTTCATAGGGTTTTAGATAGTTTTTCCATGGAAGTCTGTATAATCTTGAATTGAGACCCTTAACATGACATAATTTGGCTGCTGTGTGAATGGCATATTAGTTTCTATAGTGTTTTCCAGGTGGTTGATACTTGTTTTCAGGAACAAGCTGATTCAGAAAGGTTCATACCTCTAGCATTAATTTGAATATTTTGCCTTCTGGGTACATGAACGAGCTTAGTTCTGTACTGTTGGAGCAAAGTCTCAGATGGAGTGACATAGAGACTCCGCCCCAAAGCAGCTCAGAGGACAGAGCCTATACCTTCTATTTTCAGAGCACTTTATAAGATGAGAAGCTGAGTATCTGTGATAGTTTGAATGAAAACGCCCCCATAAGCTCACAGGGAGTGGCATTATTTGAAAGGATTAGAAGGTGTAACCTTGTTGGAGTAGACATGGCTGTTTTGGAGAAAATGTGTCACTGCGGGTGGGCTTTGAGGTTTCAGAAGTGAGCCAAGGCTCACTCTCTTCCTGCTGCCTGTGGTTCCATATGTAGAATTCTCAGTTCCTTTCCAACACCATGTCTGCCTGCATGCTGTCATACTTCCCACTATGACAATAAACAACATCTGAACTGTAAGCCAGCCCCAGTTAAATGCTCCCATTTATAAGAGTTGCCGTGGTCATGGTCTTCACAGCAATAGAAACCTTAACTAGGACAGTGTCTGTATTATACTCAGGGCACTGGTTTCTTATAGAAGCTTCTCTATCACCACCAAATGGACTAATCCTCACCAGTAGGACTGAGTTTGAGTAGTGGAGGGTGTAGTTATCAGAGGGATGGAGAGAAAGAAGGACCCTGTTGGTCCACAGCTTGTGCTGAAGGTCCTCAGTAGATCTCTTCTCACTCTTGAGACTCACTGGACTGATCTCTATTCTCCATCTTTCTTGATTGTGTTGGTGAAGGCTTTGCATATTCACCTCATCTGTTACATGTTACCTATTAAATTTCTCTGTAAAATCTACATTATGCCTATATTTGAAAGTACATTCCTGACACCTGCCCTGTGCTTTCTTGTGCCTGTGGACTGTGTTACCTTCTCTGAGCTCTCCAGTCTGAAGCTGAGTTCATTCTGTCTCCATCTTTGTTTCTGAGACATGCTGTACTTGAGGCTATAAGATCCCCTCTTGCTATTTTATCCGCAGCACCTCAGACATTTTGAAATGTGGACAATGCTTTTTTTCTCCAAGCCCTCCATTTTCTGAACAGTGTTTCTCTTTACTCAAAAATTCTTTAAGAATTTAGATTCATGGAATTTTTTCTCATCCTCTTTCAAGGTAACCCACACTGCACCTTTAATGGTTGTTTAATATAATGCAAAAAAGGTATCGTTTTCAGGATGTAAGTTTTCTGCCTTCTCTCTAGACTGCTTTTCCTGTAAGAGGTATTATGTAATTGATTCTCATCTTACGTTTCCTTTTGCTTCAATGCGTAGCAAGAATTTTGCTTGTATTTATTTCTCCCCATGAAATTCATCAGGATCACCTGAATCCCATGATAGAAAATGTCTCATAAATGTACCTGTGCCTTCCTCCACAGAATTTCTTCCAGACAGGGATACACCTTCCACAGCCTCCCTTCCAGGTAGAGTGTGGGCCTGGGACTGGACAGTCTGCCTTTTCTTGGGTAGCCTCTTTATTTTTAGGCTGTGTACCCTTTAGAACTATGCCTCGGTATGATGCTGGACTTTCCTACATTCAGCTGGGACCTAGGGAACAGTTATCATCCTTCTATTTACATCCTTCCCAAAGCTGCTTTCCTCCTGCTAAGCTCCACCCCTCCAGGGCTTGCAGACTCTTCCCTCTGGATGATGCTTCAATTGCTGCAGACCCTCAGACTTGGCTATGCAGCCATTTGGTCTCTTGGAGTCTTTAGGCTGCAGACTTGTCCAGGCCTACAGGACCTGCCTGCTGACTTGTGGTCTGGACTGTGTTTCCTAAATATTTATGTAGCTGTCTGTTGTTCCTGTCTCAGCATCCATCTAAAGAGTCACAGCTACACAGAAACTGCTGTTTCTGCACAGCTCTCTTCCTCAGAAAGTGTGTCTTTGTTAGGCATTCTGCTCTGTGATTTTGGAGACCTCCACAGCCACAAGCCTCAGCAGTTAAGTTGAATAGGTGTCCACATAATGTTTGTGGAAAGAAATTCTCAGGAGACTGAGTACCTCAAATATCACAAATAATGTGAAGATAGTTATCACGGTGATCTCAAGAAATTTACTGTCCGTCTTGATCCCACCTATCTCTACTCACAGGAAGTGAGATGAGGACCCTAAGTCAGAGCTGATCTTTGTGTGTATCCTTGCAGTTGACCTCTTCATTGAAAACCAACAGCTATAAACTCCTGAGAGACATTTTCATGCTTCTCAACCAATAGGTCACTTATCCAAGGTTAAATAAGCATTAGTTTTACTTTAATCAAGAATAAATACATGATTTGGCAAAGTGTAATGCTTCCCACTTAGAAGTACCCCCAAGTGCTACTCAAAGTTCCAATCACATTGACCACAACAGAAAACAGCACAGAAGATAGCACACAGAGACACATCAGGAGGCAGAGATCATGGCCTCATAGCAGAAGTCACTGACCTTGTGTGACATTTGTTTCTCACACACTGACCAGTATCTTTGAACTAGCCTTTGGGAAAGACCTAGGAGACCATCCACGCCTTTAGGTGTAAAAACACCTGATCTGACAATATGTGACATCATGTCAAGGCATTTGCTTGTACCAGATGCAGGCTGAGCCCAGGTATATGGAATGCACATGATGGATGACAAATCTCTCCTGTATTTCTCTTACCAAGAATCCTTGTGATAAACATAGAGGAATGAGCCATGGCTATCCTGTCTCCCATTCCAGCAAGATATAGGTGTGAGACAAGATGGAGGCTTCTCTTTCCTGAGTGCCCTGTGGGTTTTCTCTCACCTCTCACAATCATATAGAGCAGCATTCAGCTTTTCCAACCCCCCTTTCCCAGAAAGGGCCATTCTTATTCATGCAGATGCCAGCCCTTCTTAGAGGAAAAAATACAGGATAAATTAATTCTCTAAAGACAACCAGCTTCCTTAAAAAATAAAACTAAACACCAAAGAAATGAACAACTAAGCATTCTAATCTACTTGGTCCAACAAGCCTTGTATTCCTTGTAAATCCATGGGAACAAGAGCACCTGGGTAACCCTCACGTGTCCTCAGCCCATTGTAACTGTGAGAGTTCCTCTTGTTTCACATTCATGGTTACATCTTATTGTTCTGCTTAGCTCTCTGCCTCAGCTGGAATCCCAGCATTAAGGAATTCCATTCATACCTCTTTTATTTTGTTTGACCTCTGCACAGTATTTCACCCAGAGATCTTCCGATAGGCATGAGGAATGGGGTTCTAGAACACAGACCTCGGTAGCTGGATGAGTCAAGACTGTCTATCTGAGAAGTTTTGCAGTAGAGCTGCCTCCTTCTCTTGTTTATCCCCTCACTGCCCTATACTCTTCTGTGACATAGCATGGCCATGTTCTTCTGCCCACATGACTTTGGTACCCCTGAATCCTGAAGATTCCACTCAGCTCAGAGCTGTAAGCCCTTCTGAATATTGTTTAGTGTCACTGGTCCTTTAGAAAGAGAAGAGACATAGCCCAAAGGTCTCACTAGACCTATAAAGGTAGTTTTGCTCCAGGTAGAGGTCATTCTGGAGATCTAAGAAGGACATCTTCTCCATGCTCTTTATCAGATGGATGCTCTCCACAGGGTCTCAGAGAAGGGCCATTTGGTCTGTGAGCTGAAGTCAGTCTCCAAGTATTCTTGCAAGAGTGTTCTGTTCTACATACACAAACTCATACGCACACAGTTCTTTGAAGTACTGCCACATTTCATCATGATTCACACATGATGTAGTTCCACACTGATCAGACAACAGGGAGGAGTTCCTCTGATCAGTATATAAAGGCAGTCTCTGTGTGATTTCCCTTGATTTCAGGAAGACCTGAGGTAACCAAGGAGGAACTCTGGCTTCCATAAGACCCCAGATGGCAGTCAAAGTCTTTGTCTTTTGTGTACCAGCCATGGCACTAATCTTCAAAGTACTGGGGTGCTGAAAAAAAGGAACTCTTGCGTTTGCTGCCAGTGTACATTAGGGAGAGACTCTTCTTCTTCCTGTCAAAGGAGCTGCTGTCATCCCCCGTCAGGGACAGGTAGGATGCGATGCTTTCCCGAAGACCATAGCTGAAAAGGGATTCGTCCACTCTGAGTGGGTTCTCTGCTCCCTCTGGACCTTCCTGCAATCTGTGTGTTGAAAGATTCAGACAGAAAAAGTGAAAGAAAAAAGGGATGTTGGACAGAGTAGGTGATGGGGCCAAAGAAAGTGAAAAGAAGGAAAAGAGAAGAGGAGGAAGGGAGGAAGAAGTAGAGGAGGTTAGGTTTTTGCTAGCTGGTTTTAATTTCATTTCTTGCATTTGTGGGCTGTATGATTCTGAAGCCACTGTTTCTTTGTGTGGCTTAAAATTTCCATGATAAACCTTAATGAATATTCTTTATGGTATTTATAAGAAATGGCTGTTTTATTCATGTTTCAGGAAATTCTTATCTCTGATTTTCTTTAAATTAACTGATGAGGTACCTGGGCCCATGATCAATTAATGAGATCCTCACTGATTACAGCCCACATACACACACCTGGAAACTCAATAGCTCTTGATGAAATAGAAAAACTATTAAAAAGGGAATTTTTTTCCTTTCTCAGAGAGAATGAGTTACCTTAAGATTTGAGTGAAATGTTTAAGCTTTGTAAATAGATTCTAAATATTAAATTTATTCTTTGAAAATGAACTCTGACAATGTTGGAGGCTCCTGAGAACTATAAATACTATATGCTATGTGATACCAAGGCTGTATTCACAGAATTCAGAAGTTGTCCTTGCTCATGGTACCTACAGTGGCATCAGTATTGCCAGGTACTTGCTCATAAGTTTTCTTGTTCCAGGATCACCCACTATTTAGTGCTCATATGTGTTTATGAGGGACACACACACACACACACACACACACACACACACACACACACACACACCTGGATACCCTCTTCCAGTCAAAGGTCTTCTGGCGCAAGGTGACAGGTGAACCAGGGCTGATGCAAGGTGATGGGTGAGCTGTTGGAGCAGGTGTGTTCTGGGCCAGGCAGGGTGTGGTGAGCACACAGCATAGACCATCAGCTACTTCTGTGAATGGAAGTACACAACAGTCAGGGATCCAGGCATGCCATAAACAGTGTGGGGAACAAAACAGAGACCCAGAACACTACAGGTCCCTGGTTGTTGTTATGGGAAAGCTGAGGCCAAGATGCTAAATGGCCACAGGGCTTCACCAATGTTGCTATGTACTGAAGGATATGAACTTTAATCTTATATGTGGACAGAAAACAGATGTGGGATCTGAGTTAATCAAATTTGAGTTTGTGTTATGACTTTGATCTGATGGTGAGTTACCTCAAGCATCTCTGAGTCTTGCTCTCCCAAATTACAAAAGTGAAAAGGAGAAGACAGAAGAGAATAGTAAGCAGAGAGCCATTTGAGAACAGACTTCCTAGGTATACTATACCTACACCTACACCTACACCTACACCCACACCCACACCCACACCCACACCCACACCCACACCCACACCTACACCTACACCCACACCTATACCCACACCCACACCTACACCTACACCTACACCTACACCTACACCTACACCTATATTCATATAACTATACCTGGGTGGGCCTGAGAATGGAGCCATGGACTATAGCACAGGCTCCTCCAAAGCATAGTAGTGTTAGCAGGAATATAAATGAAGCGAGAACAAAAGAAGGAGCAGGAGAAGGAAGAAAAGGTTGAGAGAGTGGAATAAAGGAGGAGACTGGTAAAAAAGCAGAAACAATATAAAAGACATAGGAAGGGGAGGGGAAAGCAAAAGCCAAAAGGCAGTGTAGACTAAGGGAAACTCTGACCCTGCACACTCTGTACGAGCAAAGTGAAAATAAGATATGCCCTCTGTTTCACCACCACCACCACTGGCCTGTAGGGCTCCATCTCTCCCGGAGCAACAGGATATGAGTCCCATGAGTTCCAAGCTTTTCTGGCCCATGCATCATGAGAAACACAGATGCTATTGTCCCAGGTACCTCAGGACTAAGGAGTCAGTGCCTCTTTACTCAGGTCAAAGGTCTCAGCCCTGTCCTTAACCCTGGGAAGACCCAGAGGCCCAAGATGCTAAACATACAGCGTGTCTCCAGCAGGACACAGGTATCTTTGCTTTAGTCCACTTATTCTTGAACTTTAGAGAGCATCTATATCCCTGGTTGCCTGTTCGCATTTGTTCTCTGCATCTCTGGGTTGTTCTTGCTCAATAATAAAAGGAAACTGTCCGAGGAAGCATCTGAAACAGTGAATTGTTGGGCTAGATACTCAATGGATTCTCAGAGAGTGAGGGAGGACACACTGCAGACATGAAGCCTAGAGACACTGCAGCTCTACTATATGGCAGGATGGATCCTGAGAGTGCTGTGCTTTAGATCTACACACACACATTGCATGACACAGAGTAAGCAAAGCCACTCAGTCGACATGAGCCAAAGGTTGAGTGTTCTCGCCCAGTTTATCTCATTGAGAGTCTGTCTAAACTTTATGCAGTTAGTAGCTTTATACTTAGGATATGGAACAAGACATCATGGAAATGTGAGCAAGAGTCCTAAACCACTGACTTGGAACCAATAACACATGCCAAAAGCAGTGCATGGCTTTGAATAGAAAATATGTAACCCTGTCCTGCCTGTTGGCTGTTGTACACCATCTCATTCACCCTGGCCCCAGCAACTCTGTTCTTGATCCCATTTTCCCAGCGAGATCTGAGACAAGATACAGGAAGCATTTGGGTCCCCAGGCCCGCTCCAGTTTGGCAGCAGTGAGCCTCTGGCTGTAGCCCTTCAATCCACATGATCATCAGAAGTGTCTTTCAGGAAGGTACTAGCTTAATGACACTGCACCAGCTTAATGTCCTTGCTGTAGTCCAGAAGCTCAAGTGGAGGTGGGTGTGTCCAGCCCAGCAGTATGTGGTTTCCTGATGATGAGAGCTCTAGTGGGTGGCATCAGCTTTATGTTTGCTATTGTCTATGCAAAATTTATGGTCAACACACTCCTCATATGATTGTTATTAAGAGTCAAATACCACAAGCCACCTTTAAGCATAGGCAGTTGAAGTCCAGGACTCCCTTCCTCTTTCACTTTTAGCAAGCTACTAGCTTTAAGAAGTGATACTTGAAATTATTTTGCACCTGTCAGAATGCTAGGCATGGCACAAGGACCATTGTGTTTAGCAGTCATGCAATGCCCCCAAAGAGGCAATATCTACTACCTTTATGGGGCAAGAGGTCAAGGCCTTACCCAATATCCCTTACAACCTAGTTTGAGCACACATCTGCCTATGCCAGCAGCCATTGCTCAATACCTGCTGTTTCTTGTACATCAGAGGTGTCATCTATGGATTCATGTCTCCTTGAAATGCCCTTTGCTTCTTTGGCTAAAGACCCCAAATCCTAAAGTTTGTAAGTAAGGTTCCCAGTACAAGGTCAGGCATCTTGAAGGGGCAGGGAGATGTTAGCAAAACAATGCCAATTTTGCCTCCCTCCAAGTGGGCAGAGAAGGAAGAGGTTGAAGGAAAGCAGTTGCCATTCTGTAGGTGCTCATGGCCAGTGGCAGGCTAGAGAGATTTCAACACTTTCCACATTCCAGCCCCACAAATTCTCACTGTGCCCCTGACAGGGTGGATAAATTAGCATCCTCTTTGCATAGGAAGAAAGGGAGACAGGAAGAGTCACACAGCCCCAGGTCTACAACTGCCACCCAGCAGACATGAGATATAGAACAGGGTCCCATCCCAAGAGCCCATCTTTGCAAACCTAGTTAACTGCTAATCCCTCCTGTCCAAGGACCGTAATTCTAACAAGAAGGCTGGTATTTGGGGCTCCTCAGTCTAATGTATCTCCCACTAACAGCACTTTATTCCCACAAGTCATGTGATGCTCTAGCATCTTGGGAATTCTCCCCATCTTGGTCAGCTTAGGAGACATATTTCTCTTCTGGGAGCTGGTCAGTAAACATAGACAAGACCACAATTAACTGATTGAAGGGATAGGGAGAGAAAGGCAGCAGCATACTTCAGGGATAGGAAAATGGCTGCTCATTCTACTGCTATGGCTGCCTCACAGATGTGGGCAAAGACTGGTCTTGAAAGTTGAAAAGGTTTGACAAGCAGCAAAGGGGAAATGAGTAGTCTTATCAGAACAACACTCGAGTGTCCCTACGCAGGCAAACACCTTAAAGAGAGGCCAAATGTCTACAGTGCATGGCTGTGGTTGTGGACACAGAGCATTCTGCTATGTTTTGTGTATACTGAGAGGACTTCTGCTATCCAGGAAGCACACACAGGTGGTCTTGTTTAGCTGAGGAAATGAACTAGCATATGAAGATGACAACATGGGTAGGATAAAATCAATGGCTTTTCTCAGTGACCTGTGCCACTTACCAAACACTGTCATGCAGCAGCACACAGGGCTCATGCCACTGACCTTCACTATCTCTTACCAGAATAATGAGTCACCAGGTCCTCCAGGCACTGGAAGGTGAGCCTTGGTGAGATGTAGTACCAGTTGTTGGGCAGGCGGAAGATGCGGTAATGCTTTACCTGCCTGTGTCTTACTGACAGCGAGTAGAAACCTGCAAAAGGGGACAGCAGGGATCAGGGGGTAGCCATCAAGTTCCTCATAAGGGTAACAGACTGCTTCAGCCCCATCTTTTAGGTTGGTTCACTACAGAGCTTCTTCATGTGACTTGACCAGCCCAGAGGAGGATAGAAGGTGTCCTTTCCTCTTGCCCCTTTTGAGATAAACTCTGGGATTACATGCATTTGGTTAGGGAAGATACAGAAATAGTGCCCGTGAGCCCTTCCTGAATGCATGCTGAGATGTTTTAACTGCTGTCTTTCTAGCCTGTGTATCCCCAGTGTCAGCACACTGTGTGCTAGGAAAGGGAGCCCGTCCTTCTTCACTCCTTATGCTCCCTGCTCCTCATAAGGCAGATTTTCTTAGAAACCTGGAGCAAGTGGCAATTGGGTTGTGTTCTAAGTCACTGAGAGATCTGTGAAAGAATGACTTCTCCTCAGCATCATCAGTGAAAGAGAATCCACTGGCAGGTGCCATCATCTCTTGTAGCCTTGGTGTCCCCAAGTGGGAAGTGAAACCCTTGGGCTTAAATTATGTTAGAGTTCCTCCCTTCCCTGCTCCATCCTTTGGCTTTCCTGAAGTGGCTCACTCTGGAGGCAGTAAGAGTGGATGATACTGCTCCCACTCAGTCTGTGCTGTCAGGAAAGGCCTGGGAAAGACTGTCCTTGAGTATTGTACAGAGGCAGACATGGAGGCTCAGAAGCTTGTACTCAGATGTGTCCAGAGTCATCTTACTGAACATGGCATCCCTAAGTACAGGCCTCAACCTCAGCCTCCTGACTGCAAGAGGCATGTGTATCTATTTGCTCTTCAGTCCTAGTTTTGGAATCACTCACTATGTGACTTCTTGTCATGTTGACAGGAACTAGAAGTGTGGCAAACAGGTCTGAATTGGCAAGCAGAAAATCATCAGAACTGTGCATATCCAATGGGAGGGGTCTTTTACCTGACTTCACCCTCTGCAGGACTAAAGATGGGGTGATTTGGGCATGAGCTGTGATGCCCTGGGTCCTCTATCTCCTTGGTCATGTCAACCTTGGAGCCTTTGAATACTCTGTGTGGAGACCCTTGGAATCTAAGTATGGCTTCTATCTCTGTGTTGCTCTTAGATATACTGGCTTTGGAGAGAAAAGTTGCTCTGGGATCTCTATGGTTACATATTACAACCCCTGCTTCCCCAGAGTAGAGTGACAGTCCCAGTATCATGTGGCTCCTATCCTTAATAGGTCCTGGGGGAAACTCACAGATACTGTGTTTTCTATCTTGTGAATGAGAAACAGGCTGAGAACTTGAATATGTTTCCTCTATTTAAAAAGGCCTCAACCCTAGATAAAGAAATACAGGCAACTAAAGAATGCTAGGTATGGGAGAAATAGTCTTCCCCAGCAAAGGTTATCTGATACTAAGTGGTCATCCCTAAAAGCATATATACAAGTAATGTTATAGAGTGTGAGCAGGCTGTACTTAGGGAGTTAGGAATATATATGTACACCACACACATATATGTACATACAACAACAGTTACTGAAAAAGAGACCATAAATTTGAAAGAGACCAAGCTGGGGGTTTGGAGGGAAGAAAGGAAAGGAGAAGTAATGTAATTACATGATAATCTAAAAAAGAAACCTAGAAAATATTTAAAATGTCAAAAAGTAATAAAAAAAAAAGAGAAACAACCAGTTCAGTTATCCAGATAGTCTAATATATATATTGTGTTTGTGTATATCATATGTGTGTGTGTATATATATATATAAATATATATATATAAAGTATGTATATATCTATATAGATATATACATATGATATCAAGAGACTTTCTTCTGGTGACTATTTATGAGTCATTCTTATCCATTTACATCCCATAAATTTTTCTATGAAGTAGCTCTTTACAGTGGGTACCCTGAGTTGGAATTAAGGAGTGTACTAGGCATGAGGGGCTTCTGTAAAGTGTCTGGGTCCTATATCCTGAAACCCTGCGAGCATACAGACGAGGTGGTAAGTACTTTCTCAGACTAATCCCCTGACATGGTGAAGGATCCAGGCTGAATAGAGGCAGCCTCCTAGCAATTCAGGCCTGCCACTCCCCCCAGGCTTGGAGGGTGACAAGGGCTTTGTTGTTTCTCTTTTTACTGACACAGGAAATCATAGTGATAAAGATCTCTGTGAGTTTACAAGCTCACACCTGCATGTCTTTATTCTCTGAGATGCCCCATTTTTACCCCAGCCCCGAAGTAACTGCTGTTGAGGGCCTGTGCACAGCATAAATATGAGAATACTGTGTGCACACCACTTGAGTCTCAATATGACTTCACAAAGAAGCAAACTGAGTTCAGAGAAGTAAACAGTCAGTCCAGGAATAGAGCTGGTGAGCACAGGCCAGGCCTGTTCTAATGTCACAGTCTGTGTGTCAAGATGCTGCCCGGGCCTGTGATTCATGTATGCTCTGATGGAACCATGGCTTGCTCTATCCTAATCTTCCTGTCTCATGGTGGATGTGACGCCAGGGAGGTGACCACAGGCCTGGGTCTATTATGTGCATGTGGGAGAAGAGGAATAGATCCACAGCAAGGTAGTTGAGAGCAACATGGGCTGTGTGGCCATATGTTAATAAAAAACAGGGCTCACCTTTTTTTGTTTCACTCTCTCGAATCATGAAGCTACCAATCTTTGTGTCTGGAAGCTGCAGCAGTTCCTCAGCCTTGTCCCTGCCCAGTCCTTCAAACAGCCAGCTAAGAGTAAATAGGACAGCTGTAAGCGGCCACAAGAAATTAAGACTTGGTAACTCTAAAGTAAGCACAAAGTCAAAGGCCAATTACCAGAAAGCTACCAAAATTACACAGATGAGGAGAGTCAACTGTTGTTTCGTTCATTCATTCATTCATTTGTTCTGTAATCTTTCAAACAAAGTGCTCTGAGTAGCCATTTGTGCCCAGTGTTATGTAAGGAATGATTAAGAATATGTACTATAAATGGTATTTCTTGTCGTTTCTCAGCACTGACTAGAGCAGGTCCTGATCTTATTGCATCAATCAGGTTGGTACACTATGTGGTGCTGTCTTGTACCAAGGCAACACTCCAAACATTTCACTGTTGTGTTCCCCTATGGTGTCTAGGGCATCTAGGGTATACTTGGTGGAGGTTTGGGAATGACAGAGTGGACATGGGGAAGAAGAAAGGTGCAGTGTGATCCTGCTCCTGAGGAAGGAGCACTCTTTTGTGAGGATGCTCTTCATGTTTAAGCATAATTGGCATTGTATGTATGTTTCTCGCTGTTTTCACCTAACGATGAGAATGGATAACTGCTACACTACACAGTGGCCCAACACAGCTGCGACGACTACTTCCACAGAAGAGTGACACACAGGGTACTCAGAGTAGGACACTCTGCACCAAAGCAACCTGTGTCCAAATTCAATGGCCTCTGCTTCTTTTTCATATTGAGCTCTGCCTGCTTCCTGCCAAGGGGGAACTGTGTTGTTAGGAGGTGGACAGCATATGCCTCATTTAACAGGTGCTATGTTTTAGAGAAAGGACACTGGCTGTTAGTCCCCGGCTCTAACTCAGGCTATGGAGAACAGTAATACTTTGGTCTCACTCCCTGCATTATTTATAAAGGGACATACAAGCTGAGATTGAAGCACACAGGCTGAGCACTCCTAAGCAACAGGATCCAGGACACCACAGATGCAGACGTGGTTCCATTTACCTGTGGCTCAGCATCATGGTCACTTTCCATGTTAAAACCATGATATGCCCTACTTACAAATTATCCAGCTATTCCTGAATACAACAAAATACATAATATATTAGTTTTAATAGATATGGCAAACGTGTACATTCAAGCCCTTCATAAAGTCCTACTCATAACTGTGAAAATAAGACAGTATCAAGACCCATGTAGGGATATGAACTGTCTTATTATATTGCTAGTGTATTAAGCATGTGAAGGCAAATCCTCACCTAGATCTCCTAAACAGGTAAAACTTTCCCTCTGGCACAAAAGAGGAGCCTGAGGACCAGACTGATCAGGTAATTTTTCCAAGTTATCAGTTGAGAAAGTAAAATTGTGCATTCTGAGGGGATAGGTAATTCCTTGGACATTCTAGTGTGCTTTCTTTTTTCCATCTATTTGATGGGCAGACTGATAGGGTTATGTTAGCTTATGTTAGCTATGTTGGCTTCTCACCACCTCAGCTCCTACAACTGCCCTATGCCTTCAATATGAAGGAATGTGTTGGTGTGAGTAGCTGAGGAATGAGCAAACCTCTGGTTTAAAGCAATGTCTAACTCCAATCTCATTGGACATGACGCCCATAGCAACCACCTCTGTTCACCTTCCCCACTGTGAGCACAGCGATTAAGATTACCAATAGCGAACTCAAGGGCTTGAATGTCCTCTTCCCAGTGGAAGCTCATGGAGTCTGTCAGGTTCTTTACCACCTGAACAGTGGCAGTTGCTTGCTTCATGTTTCCTCTCTGCTGTGCATGTCCTAGCTGAGATTTTGCCTTGATATCTTGACAGAGGAGGAACCTTCAGCTTGGCAAGGGTAAGTCACATTCCCAAGGCCCCTCCATGGCAAAAGGGAAGCCTGGGTGTTAGGTTGGTAGTGCCCAAAGCCCACTGAAGCCTCCCAGGAGGCTATGAGTCCCCTGCCTGGCTGCAGGAGCAAAAAGCCTAGAGTGCTGGCTGCTCCTCTGCCAGTGGCTGCCTTTGTCGAGAGAACACAGCCAATGCTTACAGAAGTGTGCCCCCTGTACTCCCAGCACCCACCTCATTCTTCTGGGACCTCCACTTCAGCAGTGTGAGTCTGTATCATTACCGCCATCATCCTAAACTGTGATCTCTGCTGAACAACTGAGGATACACAGCTGAGAAACTTGTCTATAATCTCATGGTCTGGACATGACAGAGGCAAGACTTGAACTCACAAAGACTGACTTTTAGCCCCTAAACTAAGCTGCTTCTTAGACATGGTCCTGGAGCACTCTGGTATGACAGGAGCACTATGTCTGAGAAAGAAGGTTCAACTTGCTTCATTTTACTGCTGGGGAGTTGAGTCCCAGAAAGTAGGAAGGATTGCTTAAAGGGATAAAGCCAGCCCTTTAAGCAATGCTTTCTTTCCACTATACAGCACTAGAGCCTCTTTATCACCCGAGTCACCCATACACACCATGGCTGAATGATACTGTTCAGATGTATACTCACCCATGGTACACTCTGGCCACACATATCCCTGGAATATAACTTTCCCGGCCAGTGCTGAGAGAAATGGCTTTCCACCAGCCCCCTTCACTGTCAGGACAAAGCAGAAAGGGGAATACACATGCATAAATGTCAAAGACAAAGATGTAGTCATCAAACTAGCTCACTGCCACTTGGGACACTCCTCTTTCAAGATCTGTCATCACCACTTATACCTGAATTTCTCCAATTGAAAATTTAGGTTTCCTGTGTGCTTGTGTGTGTGTCTGTGTGTGTGTCTGTGTGTGTGTCTACATATATGTGTATAGGTGTGTGTCATGGTATGTTGAGGTTGTCATATGTGTGCATGTGGATGCCAAAAGTGAATCTTGGGTGTCATTTCTAGAGATACTGTCTACCTTGTTTTATTTTCAACTCACTGAATATATTCCTCTGTGTGTGTGTGTGTGTGTGTGTGTGTGTGTGTGTGTGTGTGTGTGTGTGCATTTATACCTGCGAATGATGCTGGGGATGGGGCAAATGCTTACCACAGTATGCTTAAAGAAATGAAAGGACAAGTCTGTGTAGTAGGTTATTCCTCTCCTTTCATCTTTACATGGGTCTGAGGGATCAAACTTAGGTCACCAGGCACCTAGCACCTTTACATGCTGAGCCTTCTCGCTGGTCCCAACTTTGTTTTAGTGATAGCACCTCTCACTAGCTTTGGAAATTGTTAAGCAGGCTAGGCTGTCTGGCCAGCAGTAAGGGTTGTCATTTTCTTCTTAACACTGAGATAATAGGTGTGCTATCATGCTCAACTGTTGAAGGGGTGTTCTGAGGGTTGACCTCAGTGCCCATGCTTACTCAGCAAGCATTTTACCAATAGAACTATCTCCCCAGCCCAAAAAGTTAAAGCCGATATACCTAGCAGACATCGCTCACTACAAGTTATGTGTTCATAGGTTCATATGCTGACAGTGCCACCCCTGGGGGACTAACAGTTCATTTCCTCAGCTGATATGCACGACTGAAGAGTTTCAAAAACGAAAGCTTCCTGTACTGGTTTATTCCCTCAAGTATAACCAAACATCCGTTTGCTTGTCTACATCAATGAGACTCTAAATCAAAAGTCACAGAGCTCCTAGCTTGTGCTATAGGCAATTCAAACCATACTTAAAGACAATGGCAGGAATGCAGGCACTGCTGATGTCACCTACAGTGCTTTTGGATTCTGCTTCTCCTTCCCAGCATGCCCTAGTGAATAACATCATCCTGCATATTCAAAGGGTGCCACTGGAGACTGTAAGGTCCTGGGAGGGCAGGGGACAGCAGGGACCAGCACCTGTGTAGAACTGGAAAACTGATTGTATCTGGAAATGTGATAGGTTAGTCCTGGTTAGGGGATGGTACACATTTTGAGAAGTTCACTCACTCAGAAATCACACGCAGTTTCTCTCCTCTCCGGAATATTGGGGGGCTGATGTCAGGAGATGGGTAGTCATTCAGCACAGCCAGGAAGTCACTTTCAAGTCCTAGGAAGCAAAGAGGAGGGTTTTTACTGACCAGGTACAGGAGGCAATAGGGAAGAGAGAGAGAGAAAGCTGCTGGGGGTTTTCCTCTGAAACAGTAGTTCTCAATCTGTGGGTTGTGACCCCTTTGGGGGGGTCACATATCAGATATCCTGCATGTCATTTATTTATATTATGATTCATAACAGTAGCAAGATTACAGTTATGAAGTAACAACAAAATAATTTTGTGGGTGCGGGTTCCTACAACATGAGAAATGTATTAGGGTTGCAGCTTTGGAAAGGCTGAGAACCACTGCTTTGGAGCCTCCTAGCAGGTGTTTGTTAAACTCGACTCCCACTCACCCAGTGTTCGAGGCCTCTTCCCCATGAAGATAGCCTTCTGACAGGCCTTGTGGCCACAGAACATACCTCTACCACAACCCTGCCTTGGTCCCAGTGTTCCCATCTGAAAAAAAGGGGGGGTCCTGAGATCTAAAAACTAGTATTGCACCATCTGGCTCTATCTCAGGGTCTGCCCTGTGTCTACAAGCCTAGAAGCCTCAGCATTTCTGTCTTGAAAATGGGATGCTAGATGAAAGAATCTTACCCCGGAAGGCTATGAAAAGACTCATTCTTAGAGGGATTCCCATGGCCCCACTACTCTTTGAAGTGCTACTGACAGTTAATGAGTTGCCACACTCATTCTCCTCAATGGTGTGGCCAGTGAAGAGTTGCGTAAACTGGGGTAAATATGTCTTCCCATCCATGTACAGACAAGCAATTCCACTTAAAACTAGGTGAGCCACAATAATCAGATAGATGGATGGATGGATGAATGGATGGATAGATAGATAGATAAATAGACAGATAGATAGACAGATAAGGAGAGACACTAGTTAAAAAGAAGGTATCCAACATGAAGAGTAAAAAAGTGAATCTGATCAAAACACACCGTATACATGTACAATTGTAATTTTAAAAAAACTTAGTACTATTTCTTCAGGTGCCTCCTTAGACCCTGTGTGTCCCACATCTGTGGCACATGGGGGAAACCGTCAGGCTAATCAATTGTGAGGATCCTCCAGGGATCCTCAGGCTCTGTGTTTAAAAAGACGAAACAACAGCAACAACAACAACAACAACAACAACACACACACACACACACACACACACACACACACACACACACACACACACACACCTTTCTTCCTCGGAGTGGATGAGCACTATGTCATGCCTCTAATCAGCAGGGATTTTAGTGCGGGTGTGACTGTGTATAAAATGTGAGTACTTTCTGCTGTAGATATGTTAAAATTTAAATCTCTCAGCTTGACATCTGAGACTCTACATGACCTACATTCTGCCTCCCCCTAATATGAGCTCATGTATGTATGTATGTATGTATGTATGAGATTTTAAGGACGTTTGCACTGGGAAGTGTGCACTTTGGTTCATGGGAGGCCGGTTGGCCACAGAGATGCCATGATAAGATGCAAAGCTCCTTCCTGATGTCTAGCAGCACTTGCTTCCATCCTCAGTGATTTCCCATAACGATGTGTGTTGATGCAGGGCGGTATTGGGGTGCGTGTGAGGGAAACAACACACTTACAAAGCAGCAAAGAGAGTAATCACTGTACCGGCCAGCTGGGCACCAGAACCCTTACTTCTGGATTACGTCTTACACCTATTCATTTAGTGACTCTTCATTGAGGCCCAACTCTGAGCCCAGCAGCAGTGAGTAAGCCCACCTCTTCCTCCTTTACAGAAGGCTACATTCTAGTAGGTCCTAGGATCATATGAGCCATTGCTTATGCCCTGGCTTCAGAAAGTTTAGTAGAACCCTGGTACTTAGCTGTGCAGGCTGGGTCCCTAGCAAGCCTCTTTCTGTGATGTAGTGACCGGTACTGATACTCTAGATCTGACCTCTCACAGTCTAAAAGTTCTACAGACCAAATTTAAATCTTTTGTAGAACTAAGCTGAGAGAGAGAGAGAGAGAGAGAGAGAGAGAGAGAGAGAGAGAGAGATATTAAATGTAAGACTGATTAAGTAATCTGAACAGAGCTTCCAGGAATTGGCTAAGTGCCGATTGGTGAATGAAGCAGAAATCAGTTATCACAGGCAAATGTGTTGTTCATTTTGGGAAACTGAGTCACCGGCAATAAATGATGTAAATATTTGCAAGAGGAAACCAAAAATAAGTGTCCTAATGAGTCATTGGAAAGGAACAAGGGTTCCCAAGAAACAGCTGGGTCAGCCCAGAAAGGTTAGCTCAGTTAGCATGCTAGCCTGAGCCTGGAGGTGAAGGATTCTAACACTCTGCCTTCACAAACATTTTTAAAAGAGCTTCTTCTTTTTGTGGCCCAGATATCACCCCACAAATTAGAAGCAACACTCAAGTTGGATTTTGTTTGAAGCCAGAGGTTCTGAATCCTGACAAGGTGCAGAGCCAGCCTCTGGGGCACGAACCTTAAGCAATCTTGGAGGCTGTCTATAAGTAAAAGAAGATTCAAGTGTAGAGTGAGATACAAGTCAACAGGGAAGGCCGAGCCATCAAGGGGCCCAGGATAAATCTTCCCTGAAAGTCTACCCAGCTGCCAGGGCTGCCATTCAGAGTCTGGGTGCCTGAGGGTATGCCGTTTTTCATGTCCACCCCCACCAAGAACTTCCTATTCTGTAACCACGATGGGCAGGAGATGCTCTTGAGATAGAAACACATTTTTCCTGGCCTGATGTACCCAAATATGAAATGGCTGCTTACTCCCTCAACTGCCTTAGCTGACAGCAACAGGTCTTTCCCAGACCTAAGAGCCTGGACAAGGTGCTGCCCCTCTGCCCAGTCACACTGACTCTCTCCTCATTGCTGCCACCCTCAGCAACTCCAGCCTCTAGAAGAGACTTAGTGCTCTGCTAGCCTTTACCTGAGGCTTTCCTTTGAAGCAATGTCTCAGCGTTGCCCTGGCACATCTACATGACTGTCAGAGGATGCCCTTACCTGGCTGTGAGATCCTAGAGGACTGAGAACGGGGTATTCAGTGTCAGGCAGCCCTGGGCCCAGCCTGGAGTTTGCCAATAAAGGACACTCCAGGCATATGTATGGAGAACATCAAGCAGACTCTATGTTAGGGTTCTCTGTTCTGTCCCAAGACAATTCCAGGCAGAGAAAAACTGATTGGTATATCCCCTTATGAAAAACAAGGTTAAAATGACTCCTAAAATACAGTTTCTATGATAAGAATAGACCCTTTAAATAGAGCCAGTGCCCACCACGGTGTTCATGGCTTGATATGGTCACATCATACACTCAAGGTTAAAACTATGAAACATTACAAAACCACACTTATGTGTCAAAAACAAAAGGAAACAGAAATAAAGAAAACACAAAAGCCCATTGTAAATGCAAGCATTCCAGTGAAAAAAGAGGGATCATGGGGGTTACAGATTCACACAGTTGCAGAGGCGGTTTCTTATGGATTTTTCTTAACAACAAAGTTTTCACAATTATGACCGTGAACTATCTCCAGGACAGCCTTGTATTTGATTTCTACCTAAGGGTTGCAGGAACATTAAATGTGCTCCTTCTCTTTATCACCAGAGACAAAACACCAAAGGACAAATCAATAGAAGACACACAGCCTGGCTTAAACCTTCAGGGAGCGTCGGTATGGCCATAGTGAGCAAATTTGGTTTCAGGGTCCACGCTGTCTTCCCTGAGCGCTGATCCCTACAGGGAAATAAATATCTGAGGTGGGATATATGTTTTCTCCTCAAGGGCATCTTCAAGCCTTCTCAGAGTCATGGGATTATAGAAAATTGGACGTGTATTTTCTTTTTTATTTATTTTAAAAGGGACTAAACCTTTTTGCCAAACTGCTGCAGAAATTTTGACATATGTTTAAGTTACCTGTTGAGTCAGACTTACACATGTAGCATGTAATCTGGAAGCAAAGTGAGAGAATGGTACAAACCCATTAGGACTTTACCTTGGCCACAAAGTGGATTTTGATTCCTTTTTCAGAGAGCTGAAAATTTAGATCCTACCAAATAATGGATGAGGTGAGAGGGCTAAGGGAGGAGGGACAAGGTCAGTATTCAGATTCGTAGATAAATGTGTGCTGGCCATGAGGAACCCAGAGCATTTGAAATCAGCTGGGCTGACCCACACGCCACTGCTTTAGAGCTCTGTGATTTGAGGGAAGGCCTCTTTTAACTAACTAGAGCTTGACTTGTTCCCATATTAAAACAGGACATATCAAAATCTGCCTTGTGGTGGATTGTGTGGCCTTCGTGACGCACAGGACCATTCCCACAGAGAATAAGCCCACTCTTTCACACTCAAGACCAGCTCCAGCTGGATCATCTCAGTGTCACTGCTACATAGGAGTGGCAATGTGAGGCTATCTTACCACCTTTGGCTCATCTAAATACAAACTCCACTTGGTAAGAGGAGAAAAGGAAAATTCAAATATTTGCTGATACCTGGGGAACTAGTAAGGGTGCGGAACAGAATATACAAATGTATCATGTAAGGAGAGGAACCCAGACAGAGCTTACTGGCCACATGTTCCCTAGCTCATAAAGAACAGGCCTTTGCAACGTGTTTATTCTTTAGCATGTCACAACCGCTTCTTTTGAAATGCTAGCACCTGTTCAGTAGCCCCATTGGTGCCTGTAGCATAAGCTGCACCCATTCCTTCCTTCTCATATTCTACCCAGCCCTGTAGGTCACCTGTTCTTATCTGGGGGATAGGAGGTCAAAGCAAGAGAGTTAATGACATGTCCACAGAACAGCAGGAGACTACAGGTCTTCATATAGCTAGCTCTCTTTGCACATTGCATCTTGTCTCTCCTCAATCAACACTCCATCCTCCACAGATAAAGGCCAGATCCAAGCGAACCTTCAGAGCTGGTGCATGCAACCCCTGTGGCTAGTGGGTGCAGGGCTAAATGGCTGCGTTATTTCAACTTCTGCTTTCATACTGTTTTGAGTCATATCCAAACCCATTGGCTCCTGAAAGGTCACCATTAGACCTGATTTTCAGTAACTTTGTCAGTAAGCAAAGCAGCACATGTGAACAGTCAGATGGAGCTGCAGGCTGGCTTGGAGGAAGGCCTACCAAGATCTGCTGATGCATGTAAACCAGGTCTGTAGGTCCTATCATCTACAGATATGGATTTGATAGGATATGTACTTGTATTTTATATTCATTAAGGGTAAAGTGACTTAGAAGTCAAATCTCCTTCCACTTACAGCTACCCTATGCTCCAGGAATGGGGTAGTGATATAGAAATGAGGGCCTAAGCCAAGATCTGACTGATGCTTCATCTATGAGATCTTGCAGTGGTCCAAGAGTTTCTGTGTCATTGAACCTGTTACCTGGGCATAATTCCCCACTCCAGGCACATCCTCTCTCATAGCACAGTCTACTCTGGGATATGATGGAGTTTTTAAAAGGAGGGGAAGGGGTTACTGAACACTATGCTCAGTTAATCTGCTTGTTTATCCTCACATATCCCTGATGAGCTGGAGAGTGTTAGAAGATTCGCTTGACCTTCCTGGCCTCAGTTTCCTTCACGTCAAATTGAAGAGTGTGATTGTGATGATGTGGTTGGGCTATTATAAAAATTAGGAGTTGCTTTGAAGGAATCTTCATGTGAAATGCTAGTTTTATGTGAGATGCATATGTATATCCAATGGCTCATGTCATATGCATAAACTGTGTATGGCACACCTCAGGCACAAGCTACAGTACAATTGTTACTTTCATAAAAATGAGAACTGAGAGACACTATGGTGACCTGGCCAGTCAGCTCCTAATTGTGTTGGATGTGGAGGCAGAACTAGCACTGGCCTGGGATCTGCCAGCTTTAGGGGCTTAAGACCTTCCAGGGCCTGGTTGGAAATACATCTTGCTGTTATCCACCTTCCACCACCATCACAGTTCTGCTGGGTCTTGAGATTTACCTGTTTCCTTCCTCTCCTTATCTTGTTCAGCTCTGGTTTTCTTGGGTATCAGCCATATAAGTACATGTTGAGTGGGTGTGATTTCTACCTGAGCACAGTGGGATGGGTTCTGAGCACAGCTGGTTAGCGTGGTCAACTCTGACATGAGGTATCACTGTAGGACACAGTAATGCAGAGGGAAGAAACCAATTGGCAGGAGTCAGGGAGGGGATTATTATAGCAGACTAACTAGGCTGTCTTTATTGGGTGGAAATATGTGTTTCCCCAACATCCTGGGAGGTCCCCGGTTTTAATTAATTCTGAGCTGTATGCATGTGGCCCTCCCTGAGGAGGTGTCTGAAGTTTGCGTGGACTGGGAAAATTACTATTTTCAATTCTGTGAGAAAGTTCCTGGGGTTGCCAGTTCCACTGCACTCACACTTGAGGGAGGCTCACACTTAAGGGATGGCCATGTAGTTGCAATCTACTAAGATAGCCGACCTCAGGTGGATCTTAAGGTGTTCACACCCTACAACCAGGTCACTGCTCTTTGCTCTACCGTGGTGGCAAAAGATCAAGGGTAAGTCCCTGAGGAAAGTCATAGAAAACTTCAGTACTTCCCCAAGGTCACCCAGCTTCTAAAGGACGCCACTTGGGGGTTTTTTTCCTCTGAAATGTACACTATTCCCAACAAATGACTCCCTCTTTGACATTAGTTCCTAGGAATCACACTGATGAAGAACATAAGTGCTCAGGCATTCACCGTCCTGGCATGCTGAAGAAGGGGCTCAAAAAGGCCAAGAGAATTCTTTTGTGTTGAGATCCCTAGGGCAGAACCTCCTGCCCCGAGCTTTTTGTCACCCAGGCCATCAGAGGAAGCTATAGCTGTAGGCTTACCTGAAGCCTCAGCAATTCAGGCAATACTTGATGGGAGTCAATTCGAATAGCACCTTCTCCCTACTCAAATAGGTATGCGAAGGAAGATGACATCCAGTCAGGCCTGAAAATACAGGAAGCTAATTGTGTGACTATCTGAAGTATACTTTGGTGTAGGCCTGGGGAATTCTTCTAAACCAGCAGTCAGAGGGGAGACCCCTGAACTTCCTTTTTAGACATGACCCTCCTGCCCACACAATGGAAAAAGGAAAAAAAATTACTTTATGCCAATTAGAATTTTAAAAGTAAAAACAAATGGGCAAGTCTTTGGAGGTTGGTGTTTTCATTAGACTTGTTCAAGCATAAAGGCCCCTCTGGCCCAGACTGTATTCCTAAGATTCAGAGAGGAGAGAGAGGAAAGACGGGAGGGAGGGAGAGGTGGAGGGAGAAAGGAGGAAGGAAGGAAAGTTGGAAGCCTACGTTTTTTCATGTAGGAAAACTACAGTGTACACAGAGAGAGAAACCCAAAGTCACAAGCCGAGGAGCACCGACCTCCCTGTGCCTCCTCTCAGAGGCCTTGCTCTCAGATCATGGCTCTTTCAAGAGTGTACACACACAGGACTTAAGATTTTAAGCTTAACAGTGGCTCAAAATCTATATGCACTCTGTCAAAGGAGCCTACCAGTCTCAGAGTTCCCTCTCAAAATGACAACACTTTCACACCACCAAGTCCCTAAACCTTCTAAATGTTCATTATTAAATATTTGAAGCAAAAAAGTGAGGGACTGATACAATGTCACACAGGTACCCAGTGCCCAGTTTTAACAAGTGTCACCATCCATCATGGTATAGACCTTTCTGTGAACTGTTGCAGGACTGAGTTAAATACCTCTCTAGAGAAGTCAGACTTACCCTCAGTGCTGGGTAATGTCCTCTCCGAAGGTGGAGATGTGGATTTCATGCTGTTCCCCATCTCTTTCTCTCCTTGAACCGTGGAAGGCACTCGAAGCCTGCAGTACAAGAGACACACACGCAGAGTGAAGCGCGCCCAGAACTCCCTGAGTGGAGAGTGACCTAGTTCAGAGCGCATGGTGCATCATTTCTCAGGCAGCCTGCTTTTTGAAAGGGGGCTGGTTTTTTATGTCAGGATGCAATTCATGTGTGTTGGTGACAGAAGCACAACTCAAGTTCTTTTATCAAGGGGATGACAGAGAAAAACCACAGAGAAGGAAGTTGCTAGCAAATGCTGTTGGTGGCAAAGTTTCCATTCCTCCACACCATTGCTGAGCAGAGAAGGGGGTGCTGGAGAAATTGAGTAGTATCTTAGGTAGCCCCAAAGAAGCTGTGCTCACAGACTCTAGCCAGCAGCTCTCATGGCCCAGGAATCAGGACACAGCACATTTAGAAGGTGGAAGGCTTCACGGTCTGAAGGGGTAGGGGCAGGCCATGCTGGGGCATTTTGGCTTGATTCTTTCTTGTCTGTTTGATTTTTCACCTGCCAACAAAGGCTTGTAAAGCCAGCTCCACGACCAAACCCTTTGGTAGGAATATGCTTTCCAGGCTGCCAAACATAATCACCTCCTCTCTAGCCATGATGATTGCAAACCCCTGTGTCCTTAAGAAAGCAAACCCAAATTAGGAAATGACTGGTCCCAAGCCACATACAGGGAAAGGAGAGGCTATCTCATTTGCCTCAGGGTGGGCTCTCCAGGAGCCCCACATAGACTACTATGCTGTAGCACTACCTTATGGACTGATGTCCCCTGACAAGCTGTTAATGTTTTCTTGCCTACTATGGGGGGTGATTGGACAGCGTTTGGGTAATTGCCACAAAGCTGAGTTAAAGCAAGTGAAACACAATGCACAGCCTGATTGGACATTATCATGTTGACAAGCATTCAAATCCAGGGACTTTGGACAAGTATTTTGAAAAGAAAGTCTTAAGGCGCTGTGTCTTCCAGGATGATGGAAGCACAGAGAACGTGGCCATAAATATGGACAGAGTTTTCCCATTTCCAGGAACAAGGAGAAGAAATTAGCCAATCTCTAGGCTGACAGGAAGCACATATTCCAAACAGACACATTCTACCTGCTCTGAGTGTACAACTTGGGTCAGGAGCACATGAGCTTGAGACTTTGGCTTCAGACCACATCTCTATAGTCTGTGTGCACAGCCAGTCTCTAGCCATGGGGCCAGTTCCTCAAAAAGCCTCTCATATGCTGAGAATATCACAAGTCAAAATTGTATTTTATCCAAACCTAGACCATAAAAGTTCAGCAACTGCACCCTGTACAGTATGAGGTGTTTCTCCTTGGGACCAGGTAGCTGATGGGGTCCTTAGCTCTATCCTGCTGTACATAATTAAGAGAGAAGATTGAACCACAGATATGATCCTGGGAAAAGTCAGAATTCAAAATTCAAAGTACAACCTCTACTGAGTACATATGGCGTTTGAGCCACTGTTAAGGTTAATATTTCAAGTCCTGTGTGCACACATTCTTGAAGGAGCCATGCTGTGAGAGCAAGGCCTCTTAGAGGAGGTAGAGGGAGGTCTGCTCCAGGTCCTAATTTTCAAAGAGGAGAAACAGGAATTGGAATTCCTCATCTATTAGGAAGCAAAGAGAATGGTGGGGTCCAATGCCGAGAGGTCAGACTTGAAACCATATGTTCCCCAATAACAAAAATGGACCTAACAGTTTGTATTTATAAATATTTGTACATTCACATATATGATTACTCACTTATATTTCACTTGATATTTGAAATAAGGGATATATGTGATTTTTGTTGCACTTATATTTTCCACACTTGGAAAAGAATGTATATGCCACATGACAAAGTAAAAACAGTCAAATTTCCAAGATATTGCAATGTCATAAAGTTCCTTTCTCTTTGGGGGTTAAAAAAAAAAAAAAAAAAGAAGAGTTCTCAATGTTTACATGGATACTGAGTGTATGGCTGCACTTTAAAAAAAGTTTTTAAATACAGAATTGGTAATGACATAACCTCTCTCTTGCCAGTTCTGGGCTTCTCACCCATACCTGACCCTGAGCCAAGGGCCTCAGCAAGGCAGGACCTACTGACCAGAGACACTACATGTGCCTGGCATTCAAACTCTTCCCAGTTCCCTCCCAGTTCTTCTCAAGTGTTTGGGAGCTGTTTAAGGAATTTTCTTCCTAAAATTCAGAGAGAGAAGGAAACAGGGAAGAAGGGAGGGAGAGAGAAATGGGGGGAGAAAGGAAGAGGAGAGAAGGGGATGAAGGAAGGGAGGGAGGGAGGGAGGAAAGTTGGAAACGTACATTTTTCACATAGGAAAACTACAGTGCACACGGAGACGAACCCAAAATCACGAGCTGAGGAGAAGGGTGAGCAGCCTGGCCCTAGGCCTGGGCTTGGCTCTTACCTCACTTTCCTGGTTCTGCTGTATTATCCTCTCCTGCCTTCTCCTGACAAAAGGGCTGAAGATCCCCCTTGAACCACCAGCTTCATGTCACCTCCACAGCGCCATAGCATTGGACCTGTTCACAGAGCCTCTAGGAAGGAGTTAAGTCACCACTTCCAAGCTTTTATTTGAGAAGAGTGACAATGCCCAGAAGGAGGAGAGCTGCGGCCTCCCCGAGGAAATAACTGAACAATTTGATTTAATCCGTGACAGTTTTCTATACAGGCTAGAGGTGGAGAGAGGTGCAAGAGACTAATTGCTTCTAGGAACAATAAGAAAAGGGCAGAACAGAGCTGAGTTAATTAACACTGGCTCTGCCCATCTCCACCTCCCCCCACCACTTTCTCTGTGGAATGCTTCCTCTTCCAGGTCCAGGATGAAGGACTGTGGTGGCTAGTTACCTCCCTCCAGCCTTGACATGAAAGCTATTTTCTGTGTGCCTTTTAGCCTCAGTTTCCACTTGTGAGAAATGAGATGAATAGGAGAGTTACTATCTCCAGAGAGTGAGCCTTTTCACCCCACTTCATTCTAGCAATCAAGACTCTATGGCGCTTGGAAGATTATTAATAAGGAAAAAGAACCATCATCATTTTTACAAAATCCCAGTGGAAAGAGTACAAATTCTGTCCTTATATTCTCTGGGATGGAGGGAAGGTAGGTGGCACGTGCCAGACTACCTTCTCGCCAGCATCCCTGAGAGCAGACACTTCTTTTTTATCATAGGAGGGGTGGTCTGGGGCTGGCCCAACTTCCTTGGCTTCCCATGTAGAAACTCCATCTTTCTTGACTTCAGACAGCATGTCTTCTGCTGTGAGCATGCTGTCCTCTAGATGGCATTGGATAGGGCATGTCTGCCCATGAGGGGGAAATATCCCAGGTCTTTGGTGGAGCCGCCAGAGGGAAAGTGTCTATGTATCTAGCAGTATTTCTCTGCAGGTCTTTTGCCCGCTCAGCTCCAGTCCCTTCCACTGTAGGTCTGCATCAGTGCAAGGGGTCTGACAGCTCCTAAACCTTCTATTCTGATGATCTCCCACAATAGGACTATGTGTGTTTCCTACATGGCACACTTACCACCCATGTCTGTCTGTGGATAGGGAGGTCATCTGTACCCTTTGCAGAACATCAAAGAGAAAGAACATCAAGAACTTCAACCAGGGGCAAGGTGGGGATACACCCTGGAAGTCACACAGAAGCAACCCTTGGACACAGCAGGTGTGAATGTAGAGCCTAAGAGCCCAACCTTCTGTGTGAGTAAGCTATTTCTTCTACAACATGGCAGCTATAAATTCACTCCTGTGGCCATCTTCTAAGGTTTGGGAGCCAGAGGCTACTATTCAAGAGCCTCAGTGTCCACTCAATATGTCACCTCTAACCACAACAGTGACCCATGAAACATCCACCACAAGATTATTTTTGCTCTGTTCTGCACAGGGCTAAGTACTGCAATAACTATGCCTGGAGGTTCACATAGTCTAAGCTAGCCACATGCTCTGAGGTATCAAGACTAGGAAGAGGTAATGCAGAGGTCAAAGCAGGCCTACTGGCTCCAAAGCCCACACTCTTTCTACCTCTGGGGGCTTGCTCTAGCCTCCTATTCTTGGTCTGAGAAGACAACAGCAAAGGAATTCTTCAGGCATGCCGCCAAAGTTGGCAATCATAAACTTTGAAGGGAACCATTTATTTATACAAGGGACATGAAGTCCAAGAGGCCTATTTGATAAAACACAGCCATGACTAGAAGCCTCAGCCTGGAAACTCACTGTGTGAAGGAGAAGGCATAGGGAAGAGATGAGTGAAGGCTTAATGCTATCTCAGGTTAGGGGGAGATGTGAAAGTGACCCCAGCCTTGCCAGCACTCAGAACTGCAGCACCATAGGTCAGATCAGGACAGAAAATGGTGGCCATCCTAATGGTATATGTGGTCTTACAACATAGCCCAGGCTGGCCTAGAACATTTGATCCTTTGCCTGAGCCTCTGGAGTACTGGGATTATGGGCATTTATCACAGTGATCAATTTCATTAAAATGAAACCAGCCTATGCATACACCGAGTATATCAACATAGCACGTGAAACTTTCTCAGGAGTTTCCAAGGACTCTCTCTGTGTGAGTGATATCATAGGCAGATGCATACATTTCTGATATATACATCTCTGGAGTCTCCACACTTGCCTTATGTGCATGAATTTGTTTTGTGCTTCAAAGCTGGTCCAGACTCAGCCCCACAGGAGAGTCTGCAGAGCAGGGTTCCCACTAGTTCAGATCCACACTTACTGGTTGTTTGTCCTCAGGCTATTTCTTTCCTCTCTTCTGGGCCTCCACATTCTGTTCTTTTCTCCCGATTCAAAATACAAAAGTATTCTCCACAAGGTTTTTTGGAGAAATAAATTGCTACACATAAGTAAAGAGGAATGTGTTTGATTATTGGTAGCCAAAAATGGGCCAATGGCAGGTCCTTCGGTGTGCCGGAGTCATTAACTAACTCACTGTGCCAGTTGGGCAAATCACTTGCCCTTTCTGGGCTGCATTACCTCATCCACCCCTCCACCCCCAAGGTATGACTGGTCTGCCTGAGACATATTCAGTGATGCCTGGGGTCTGAAATTTGCCTCAGGGAAAATAAGAGCTGTCACTGGGGCTTGGTGCTGGGCTCCTCTGAGAATCTGGCAGGATTTCCTGGGGCACCCCACTACATCCTGACCTCAATTGGCAGATGTCTCTCCCCAAATGGGTATAGCAAGACTACCAGGGCAGTCCGTCATGTGATCCCATCATTCCTTGCCCATTGCTCAGTCCTGATATCCATTTATGTTTCCCACATACACAGAGAGGGCTGGGCCAATGCATCTGTCTCCTAGGGCTCCAAATAAGGTCAAAACCTACACAGCTGTGGTGGTACCTTGGGATCCAGCCATCGTGTGCCTAACTCACAGCCAGAGTATAAAAAACCTGCTGGGAAAATGATTTGGGGTCCTTCCAGACAAATCAATCCATACCCCCGTGGGCTGCAGGCCACGGACAGCTATGAGTGTAGTTAAGACTTACTTAAGACATAACCCTTTTTTCTCGATTGTATGGTTTTTGAGCATGATTACAGGCATTGCTGTGCACATTGCTGTACAATGTGGGAAATATTGAACATGCCTAGTCCAATATGGTTCAAGCCCGTTGTTTTGAACATGTTCTTTTGAAGGAAGTTTTCCCAGGAGCTTAGTCTACAAAGAAGATCAAGGCAAGTCGCTGCTGGCTTCCCATCTCACATGGGGATTTGTGAAATGTAGATCCAACTACAGGAGGACCCTGAGAGAGACATTCAGAGAGATGCTAATATGTGTACAGAAATCTGGGCCCCAACACTAGCAAGGCTGTGATTTCTTCACATCACATTTCCCGGAAAAAGTTCCTTTTGCTTTTTATTCATATATGTGACTCACCAACATTACTCACAACTTTACCATCAAGATAGAAATCTGAGTTCTGCCCAATGTAATATGCACAGATGATAGCCCCTTCCTTATGAGTCAGCCTGGCTAGGATCTCAGGTCAAGTAGGACTCAGACAGCTGCTCTCCCAGAAGAGTCCAGGGCAACCATCACAGTTAAAGGACTGCTCTGGGTGCTGCCTCGAGCTGGACTCTGACTCTAAGCTGTTGGCTGAGTGTTGGGTCATGACTGTCCCTTGCTGACTGATTTCTGTATTCTTTCTTCCTCTCTCGGCACCAGAACATAATCCTCAAGGGGATCAGAAGTAGATAAAAGCCACAGTGTGCCAGCCAGCCAGAGTTACTTGCAGTGTCCTGGCCATTTTTTAGCAATTAATGCTGAGAAATTCTCTAGTTTGAAGTGTTTGACAACTTCTGTGGTATAAAATGTCATGCTATGACTTAGAACTGGCTTCCCACTTTACATTCCTGGATGTGTAAGCCCAGTGAACCCCCAGCAGTACCAGCTCGCCCTAGGCAGCTGAAACCAACAGCCTAAAAAAATTGACAAAAATTCATTCGCACATATTTATTATACAGTGTGATTGGTTCATACTGCATCCATTGACGTATATCATGTGCTTTGACCATATTTACTTCTATTATCCTCCATGTCCCTTTCCACTGTCTTTAGACCCTTTCCTTTCCCGTCTCCAATTACTGTCCCCTCTACATTCATGGCCTGTATATACGTATGGGTGTGTGTGTGTGTGTGTGTGTGTGTGTGTGTGTGTGTGTGTGTATGTGTGTGTGTGTATATATATATTTATATATATATATACATATATACATGTGTGGGTATACATGTATGTGTGTGTGAGGGGGAGAGGGAGACACATACACAACACACACACACACACACACACACACACACAGAGGGGGGGCAGAGAGAGAGAGATCTAGGTTCCACACAAGAGAAAAATCATAATATTTGTCTGAGTCTATCTTATTTTGCTAATAATATACTGATCTCAAGTTCGGTTTTCCAAAACAGCATGATCTCATTCATCTTTATAGCTGAATAAAACTGTAGGCTGTGAGGATGGATGGATGTACACGACACATTCTTCACTGCTCTGTTGATGAACATCTAGGCTCGTTCCTTGTCCTGACCATTGTGTACACTCATGAAGTAAACATGGATATCTGCATATCCATGTTGTTTGCTGACTTGGAGTCCTTGGGCCCACACTCAGCTGCGGTATAGTTCTACTTTTATTTTTTGAGGATGCTCCATATTGATTTGCATATCAGCTGGACAGTTTTACATTCCCACCAATGAATCAACAATTCTACCTCCTAACTATCAGTCTATATGGAAGCCCTCCTGCCTGCAGGCATACTCCTTAGTTTTCAAAAGAAAGGAGACACTGAGCTCAATGAGCAGCCACTGTATGGAAGGCCCTCATTATGGTTAAAATACTCTGATTTATTCAATGCCCAGAGAGTTCAACTGACAAATGAACAACCTAAGTCAGGGAAGGAGTCAACTTCTAGGGCATACTTTTTCTCACCCTCAACTCTAACTCTGTCAGTCATGTTGATCCCAGAAAAGGAGCATGCTGGTGCTTCATGAGCTTGGTTTGATTGAGGTGCCCGGCAGAAGGTACAGAGGTCTGCTGTGTCTGACCACTGAAGGCCAATTCCCACTGCACAGTGCCAAACCAGAGATCTGGTTCTTAGACTCAGAGTACTATAGACTCTGTTGTGAAATCATTTGAAGGGTGACAGCAATACAGTCATAAAGATGAGTTAGACCAGTTTCCCTAAATTTTAATTTCCACACATCTTTAGCCCCCACAGTGGGACAGCTAGAGTGGGTGCTGGGCAAGCCACTAGCCTTCCTTGAGGGGCCATCTGCTGCTTCATAAAAAGTAGGCAGACCAGATGGAAGACACCCTGTGCTCATCACAGGCTGAGGCGGATGCTTATGAGTTTCAGAGGCCTAACCCACAGCAAGAGTGGTTATGGGCAAGTGTAAACATACACTGAAGACTTCTGGTGTCTCTATTCAAAATACCATCTCCCTTGACCTCCACAAATCCATGTGGCATGTGATGTCTAACTCAGACCTTTGCCATTTTTCAGGAAACTGAGACCAGAGAAATTGTTCATCTTATCTTGTACTAGTAGGCTGCTCAGAAATAGGGGCAGGCACTGAACCTAGATCTCTGCCTCCAGAGCTGGCTGCCACCTCTGATACCCTTGAGCGTTATGAAATGGCAGAGTGTGACATGAAACAATACCACCCCAGGGCAATTTTCTGAGGATAGGTACAAGTACTCTCAGCCAAAAAGAAAATTATGATCCTTCATGTGTCTGGTACCTAATACATGCACAATAATTAGTTATAATGAATGAAGATGTAAATTCTGCTAGGAATGTAAAATGCTTGGTCTGGTATGAGAGATATCTGTTTTTAGGGTAGGGGAACCTCAGCCAGAAGACAATTGTCACTTTCCTTTGAGATTCTCTGAGTCTCCACCACTTCACCGGCCCACCATATATACCCAGCCCTCCAGCATGGCCCCAGGCTGTCTGCTGCTTAGAGAATTGAGACTCCTCAAGGCTAACAACAGAAGTAAGACACTGCCCTTGAGGCTCCATGTATAGCTGTAGCTGGAGTTACTGTAGTCAGATATGCTCCTTCCTGAATGGTTCTGAGATGGGAGGAAGTGGTTGGGACATGATGTACTTAACCCCTTTTCAGAAGCTTGGGGTGAGAGAAGAAGGAAGTTGCCTACATGTTATAACTCCAGTATGTGTGTACTGAGGGAGCAGATGTATATAGAGATGGAAGGATGTGTGAGTGGATGGATAGATGATAGGGGAGGTAGGTTGACACATGAGTGGGTGAATGAATGGGTGGGTGGAGGGATGGATGGAAGGGAGGGAGGGAGGAAGGAAGGAAGGAGGGAAAGATGGCTCAGTGGTGGGTGGGTTGGTGGATGATGGATGGATGGACAGACAGATGCTTATAACAAGAGGTACTTATATATCCACCCCTCAGGTAACTAACAAACAGTTTGGTCTGATTTGCTGAACACTCTTAATGAGACTTTTCAGTCCAAGCTCATGGCAGAACAGCAGTAAGTAAGTTCCTACTTAACAGGAAATAAGACATTACTACTCAGTCATCTCTATGTGTGCAGAAGATAGATGAAGACGGTCTGAAATAAGTAACATGGATTTAAGGACATCCTGTCCTCCGCAGCTTCCCCAACCCAGAGAGACAGAGCGGTTTCTCTCTGTTAGGAACAGGTTCCATCTGTTGAGTCGGTGCCCACTGATGAGGCTCCCTTCTGTCCAGTGGAGCAGCAGCAGAAATTCATCTTCAGAAAAGAGAGAGGGAGCCCCATGTCTTGGCTTTGTAGTTTGACCTCATCATATTTAACACTGTAAGACATTTTCTGCTGGGAATGGTATTAAAATGGCCACTTAGCTACCTGTTGCATATAATGTGCATTTCTTACAAATATCACAGACATTACGCTTCTTCTGATAAAGGAAAAAATAAGCAGACTTTCAGAGAGGCAAAGGAATTTGCCCAGGGTCACAGTCCTTTGGTGGCAATCTGAAATGCCTCCCTAGGTACTCCAATCTTAGATCTGTTTAAAAAGGAGCTATCCAAGAGGATTTCAGTGTGTCTGTCCCACAAATTAGCACTACTCTTCTAGAGTGTACTAAGGATCTTGAATAGCATCTGGTAACTGGAAAATATGTTCCAACAGAAGTTGACAGATCTCCCACCCGTCCCACTGCAACACAGCTCAGTTGAATAGTCTTGCCACTCAGCGTTTTCTAGCAACCCTCAAAAGGACAATCTGCAGACTATGGGATGTAAAACACAAAAGCACCACTGTCAACAAGACCTTTGTCTGTAGTCCTTTGCACTCACCAAAACTCCTCCTTCCCCGATGAAGGCCCTTAGAGCTCCTAGCTGCTTGTATCTCCCAACCAGCTAGATGACTCAAATAAGTCAATTAAACTTTCTGAGCCTCCTTTTTCACTAGTCAAAAGCAAAGAACAACTGTAGACTTACAGTGCTGTTCTGAAAATGGACTGAAAGTAACTTATTATATTTATCACAGTCGCTCTGCACAGCAAGTATCTGTTCAAACCCCATTCAGAGCCTCCAGGCGGGCCACTCTGAAGGTCCAGCCCACATTGTTCTGACACCAGTTTCTGTCAAAATGCAGGTACCCACTTAATATGCACTGTGGCACATTTCTTAGGAAATTCTGAATTTCCAACATTTCTTTCATTTATAACATTTCATGATTTCAGAATTTATATGCATTGCATGTCGGTCTTCCCTTTAGCCCTCCCTCTCCCATCTGCCTATTTCCTGCTTACATAATCGTCAATTATCTGTACCACTTTGCCCAGGAAGATTCTGACTACCAGCCTCTGCATAGCCCTGCTACTGTCATCCAAGGCTCTCCGCACCTTTAGACATATGGCTGGCTGACAGCCCTTACTCGGCACCTACAGGGTGTCTGAGCCTAAGGTGGGCGTATGCATATGCTACCTCAGTTCATCTAACCAACCTCTGTGTGATCTAGGCAGCACTGTTTCCATTCCATAGATGAGAACACGGAGGTCTACAGTCATTTGAATGATTTGCTCAGGGTGATTTGCTCAAGGCAACTTAGCTGTCACATCCTGGCTGTTTCTTGAGTCAGACTGCCCCTGGCAGGCAAACAGGCTGCCCACCCACCTGGCACAGCACCTTTCCTTTTATATGTACTTTCTCAGCATCCTCTGAGCATTCACTGTGCTGAGGCAGTTCTTCACCAGGACTTTTCCCTGCTCCATTTCAGTGGTCCTTCTCTAGCTCCCCAAAACCCAGTCCTAACAGCTGTACCTCCAGAGGGCTCCTAAAGTGACTCCTGTCCCTGTCCCTGTCCCTGTCCCTGTCCCAGCCACAGTTCCTTAAATACCTTCAGATACAGAACATGGCCTCTCCTGGGAGTTGGCAGTAGAGGGTCAATGGGCTCAGGGTCACCAGCTCTCCATCAGCTGCTGCTGCTCCAGGCTGAGTGGGTCACACAGGCTCCGGAGGGAGTGCAGGCAAAGCCCATGTTATCATGCAGGCTGCAGAGCTATAGTTGCTATAGGGCCTCACACTTCCTCTGCTGAAACAAGGAAGGCAAAGGCAAGGGGCTGGCAGGAGGGCAGCTTCCTGTTTTCACTAACCGTGCAAAGCAAACTTCTCTCTACAAGGACCGTGGGGAAGAGAAGGGACTATTAATTCCTTCACAAGCACTTGAGAATAGAGACAACTTGATTGTAAATGGCCAGAGCTTATAGAAACACACTCCTTTTCTCTCTCTTTTTCTAATTAAAAGGCAGATGAAGCTGTGAATTTGCCTGTTTGTGTCCCCAGAGCTTCCCAGGCCCTAGGAGGCTGAGGATAGCTCACTGCAGTTTTCTTTCCAGAGTTTCATTTTTACAGCTCTCTTGTATAACTACAGAAGGGACACAGAGCAGTCCCTGGAGCTGTGCTCTGCTATAGTCAGTTTCAGTTGCCAGGGACCAAAGACAGGGGACAGCTACTCCTATCCTGATCACAAAACCAACCTCCACTGAAGTACTACTAGAAGAAATTAAAAAGGCTCTTTAAACAGAGCCTAACAGACAAAGGGGTGTAGTGGCAGATTGGAGCAAGGCATGATCCTTGAAGGAGCCCCAGATTTAAGGAGAAAGAACTAGAAGCAACCAGGTTGCCCTGAAAAAGTCATTTTAACTGGAGGCCTCTATGTTCTAATCCGTCAAATGGATGAGACACCCAGGCCCACACTGCACACAGATGATTGTCACAAGGAGGTCAATATTCTACGACACAGTGATGACAGACAGCCATATGGAAGAAGGCTCTAGTTCCTTGGGAAAAAGTGTGATGACATATATAGGAGCATTCTAAAAGAGTTCACTAAAATGAGTATACTTAAGAGGAAGGGGGAGGGTGGGTGGAGTTGGGCAACTTCCATGAAGACTCAGATGACTGAATGTGCACACACTGCTCTCTTTCTAATTTTCCCATGGCTTTAAGTTAGAATATAAAGTATCTTTATATGATATACTGTTATATATGCAGTAAATATCATTTTATAATGTGGGAGTCTGTAGCAGGGAAACCTATGGATATGCTGCTGGGTCGGAGAAAAGCCTATTTCTAATGAGAAAGTGGCAGACAGGAGTACTACAAGCTGCTCTCTGCCATTCCCATTTCCAAAGTTGAAAACCCCTCAGAAAGTTCAGTTATTTCCCACAATCCACAGCTAATCCCCACAGAGCCAGAGCAGAGTCTGGGGCCTATGTCTCAAGGACACCACCCAATAATTCCAATGTAGAAACTCAAGACAGTCATTTAGAAACCTTGCTGGGTGTCATTTGCAAATATGAATTACAAACAGTGGAGCAGCATCTAAATTTAGTACTTGCTGTGTACTAGACAGATTCAGCTGGCTTGTGAAAAGCCAGCTCTGTGCAGAGCATGCTGGGAAGGTACAGGCAGATGGTGTAAGAACTTTGTAGAAGTGGCCTCAGTGAGGAAGAGCAAGCAAGTGGAATCAGCTGAAGTGGGACTTTCCCCCACATGCACCGAGGAGTGACAGAACTCTGGAGGGAGAGACATTCAGAGAGACAGGGGGGACAACTTTTTAGCACCAATGCAGAACCCCTTCTGCTTGAATGAATTCATTCCTGTCACTGGCATTCCTTCACTTAACATGGCTGGCCATTCAGTCACTGGGATTCAGCCAGGACGTTAAGCCAGTGGCAGTCCTGCCCTCCCTGAGCCTTGCTTACCAGAGCCATTGGATAGAGACCTAGAGGGCAGCCCACATTTGCGGTGGGGCTCTAAAGGAAACACAGTGAGCTCTGGGGCAGAGGTCCACAGACAGTGGTGGTTGGGAACAAGGTATATGTGGGGGGTCATTGAGTTGTTATATTAGGGGTCAGATAGCCTCATAACAAGCCAGGGGGAGAGGTTCACATAGAAGAAACTACTGTTGTGACCATGGAAGTCTGAGGAGCATCAATGGCAGAGGGAGACAAGTAATGAATAGAGTCCCAGTCCTGAACTCAGACTCTACAGGGTCAAAGCCTGTGGGAGGGCAGAGGAAACAGGAAAACCATGTTAATTTGCCTCACAGGCCTGTTTTCTGCTCTGGTAGTGCCCTGGATACCTTTCTGTGGTCCATCTTCCACCCTGTGCCTCAGAAGGGTATCTACAATCCTCCCCTAATCCATTGAGTATGAGAACACTGTCCTTATTCAGGCAAGTGTTTTGAGATTCAGTCACCTTTTGTAGCACTCAATATGTGCTAGGCACTGTGTGTGCTCAGCACCATGTGCCAGCAAATGAGGCCCTGTCCACAAGGGACACCCAGCAAATTTTCTTCCCAGTTGCCCAGATCCAGCACAAAATGGATCACTCCCTGATGCTGAACACTAGGTGAGACTGCAAACTTCTATGTCCATCCAAAGTGCACAGCAGGATGGCATAGATAGATCTACCCATCTTTGTCCCTGAGGCACTTATAATCTAGTAAAGAAGACAGGGGCACCTGCTAAAATCCACAGACTAAAAGCAGATGTAAGTAGGGAGGGAACTGGAGAACAACCCAGAAGACTCCTGGGCTCGAGCTCTACAGTGCACTGACGTTCAGCAGGGTAAGGCTAGATTCCATCCATACAGTGCAGGTTCCTTCAAGGTCCTTAATGGCCGGAGTCAGCACGAAAGCTAAAGATAGGTGATGGCCTTCCAGGAGCCTCAAGCTAAATGTGTGGTCAGCCAGGCTGAGCTGTATTAACAAATGACAGCTACCTTTCAAGAGGTCACAATTTAGGTCCACAAAGGCACTGAGGCCATCTGGGTTAGATTTCCAGAAGGCTTTGCAAATTAATTAGCTATGAGTTACACAGATAAACTGCCACAGGGTGACAGCAAGCTGTTAGCCACGAGTGAGCCAAGGATCACTCAGTGAAGTGGGGCGGTGTGGTTTCTACCCTTGCTATAAGGGGACAAGATCCCCTGTCATGGGTCAGCTGCCACGATCCCCAGCTGGAGCTGAAGCCTCCTAACCAGAACAATTCAAATTCATTTCTTTGGATTCAGTTCTCCTGGAGACTTTACACTCTGCAACAGATATGCTGTGAAGCAATTTGGTGTTTCATGGCAGGTATGTGAGACTGTCAGTAGGTCCCAAGTCTAGGAAGTTCAGAGTTTATTTTTCTTCTTTCCATATACATGTTGGGGAAAATAGATGCTGAGGAATCTGAACTTAAGAACCAGGTAGCATGCCTTGAGTGAAAAGAATCAGGTACTAGAGTACTTGGTTAGGCAGTTCAAAAACATTTAGATGCCTTTCCTGCCTGTGGGGACATCCTGTCTCCTGGGCTACCCAGAGTTCACCCTGTAAATCTCAGAGCTCCCCTAACCAGAAGTGAAAACTCCCTCTTTGACACTCTTGGGAACTATATTTGCAACACAGGAGTCAAAGTCAAGAGATGGAGTCCAGATAGCTAAAGGCAGAACTGTCTGACCTTGTGCAGATTCCCAAGTCTCTCACAGAGCATAATATATAATACTTCTTGCTCACGAGGTCTCATAGGGAAATATACATAAATTTCCTAGTGTGCTATAAAAACATCAAAGCCTCCCTTTCTGTGGACCCTTGGAAAAACCAAAGCGGCTCTGATAGGTGGACACTGGAGGCAGTGAATCTAACATAGCCACTGAACCTACCCTGAAGAGGTGACCCACAAGTATCTACTGAATGAATGAAGAAAAGAAACTGTGCCGGGGGAACAAGAGCACTTGTATTTATTTCCTCTTAGCCTGTCTTCCCCATGTAGGGACGGGTAGACAGTTTTATTTCTCAGGAGGTGCTAGTTCTGCTTTGGGATTGGCTTAGAGTTAGAGAAGTGGCCGAGGGGGAGATCTGAGTTCACCCACTGTAAACTATTTCCAAACCTCTGTGTGTCATCAAGCACTGTCTTTGCAGGAAGCCTCCTGGGACTATAGTTCCTCAGCAAAAGAAAAAAGTAGAAGCTCTTCCCCATGGCACCCTCTGCTCAGGAAGGTTACAGAAGTACCCTGACTTACTAGAATCCTGTTCTTCTTCTGTCCTTGTTCAACTAAACCCACTAATGTACCTCCAGAGCCTGTGTGGTTCTCGGCTCTATATGAGTAATTTACTAACTTCTAGATGTGCTAGCTTGAAAGCCACCATCTTTCCTAGATCTGACTCAGATATTTATCTGTTGAAATACTTATGATGGAGCCTCTGTGGGGTGCACAGAGCAGAGATATGGGGAGACAGGGCTGCCACTTGATCTACCCTCTAGAGCTAACCTTGAGTGGAAGAGGGGACAGGAGAAAATCAGTATAGGGCATCATGGTGGGGACTCTAGTGCACAGGGACCCCAGAAGAAGAATCTGACAAGGCTTTGGTGACCAAGACTGACCAGGGGTTGGAGAATTTGATAGAGCTGGACATCTCAGGGTCTCGTGGGATGTTTTCTCTGGACCTCTTTCTCAATTCCTGTTTTTGTAGAATGACTACATTTTGTCTTGTCTGGAGTTGATAATGATGGCAGTACTGGCCACTGACAGACATCATGGCTCTTTGACTCATTCTCTGTCCTTCTCAAATCTACTAGAACAGGCTAACAAATAAGCCCATCTGTGTCCCTTCCTTCTGACACTGTTCCTATTCCTGTTGTCCTGGGCACTTCATGGATACTCACGAAGGTCTTGTGGATCGTGCCATGTGACGTTAGGAAGGGTGAAAGATGGTAGGCATGATGGTGGCATCTGTCTGCAGCTCAGCAGATGTCAGTCTATACCTGTCTAAGGTCAAATGGTTTGCTGACCTGTCTGCTATTATCAACAGAGCAGAAACCCTGGTTGAGGGTATCTTCCTGGCTCCCATCTTTTTCCCAGTGTCTCTTTATTGTTTGATTAGTTACTTCCTAACTCTTGATCATGTACCTACAGCAAAAATCTAGAAGTGATTTCTCAGGATATTCATAGTCATAAACTGTTTCCATAGGTAACTCAGCAAATATGTGCCTATACTCATAGAAACAGAAAGAGTGAAATTTTTAAAATAATATTGATACACACATACTCTAGAACTGTCACATGGGGCTGCAGTGGACTGTCTGTGGGAGGTGATAACTGAGGGTTGTTGAGCCTCACAGACAACATTTTTAAGGGTGTATAATAAGACCAGTCTCCAGCTCTTCGGTCCTGACTTGCAGGCACCATCAGTTCTAAGAGGCAGGGACAGTAAGCAGTCAGTGAGATGCAGTATCTGTGTAGAACAAGTAGGTGCTCACAGGGAGGAGGGAGCTGAAAAGATTGAGGAAATGAGTTTCAAAAAGAGAGAAAAGAAGCTGCCTTCCCCCAGATCTCTAAAGACCTTAAAGCCTTAATCATGTTCTGCTGATTCGGATTCCCTGGGGCATCTTTGTGCAGAAGTTGCTGGAATTAGCCTGGTAATAGAGTGACTCCCAGCAGCAACAAAGACCTGTACTGGGGTCTGGAAACAGCTGGCTGCCTGGCTGGTGATAAGGCCACCGTGCTCAGCTTCCTGACACTGTCCCAGGAAGACCTTGGCACCGTTCTGCCCCAGCGCCCTCACCTGGCCAGCCACCTCTGGGTGTTTCAAGCAGTACAAACTGAGGCTCAGCTCAAGAGAAGGGTTATTATCATCCTCAGATCCCACCCCATGCTCTCCTGGGATGTCTGGATGTTCCACTTCCTCATGATAAGATTTGATTGTCAGAAGAAAAGCAAGCTCGGAATTGGCTTTGATGTTATTTAAGTCACTGACACCCAGTCAGAACCAGCTGGATATGTGTAAAATAATCAGTCAGGGTCAGCTCAGCATGCACTGATCCATGACTAATTGCACCAGCAATGGGAGACCGTGGAAACTGCCTCGACTGAGATGAAACTCTAATGCTAATTGCCTCTGTTAGACTAAAGCAGTGGTTCTCAACCTAACACGCGTGACACTTTCACACAGCTCCTCATGCTGTAGTGGCCCCAACCATAAAATTATCTTGTTGATACCTCATAACTGTAATCTTGCTACTGTTATGAATCATAATGTAAATATCTGTTCTTAGTCTTAGCACAGACTTAGTCTTGGTCTTAGGCAAGCCTAAGGTCATTTAACCCCAAAGGGATCGCAACCTATAGGTTAAGAATCATTGAACTAGAGAATAGTCCACCATTTTAAAATTATAGTTTGAGCATCAATGGAAATATGAACAGTAGACATTAATATGGATATTTTTTGTAGATTTCAGCATCTTTTCATACCTGTGATTTCATTTGATTTCCACAAGAATTCTCTGAATTATTGCTTAAATTATCTGAAAACACTGGTACTATTTACTGGAAGCTTGATACACATAAGCCCTTTCATGCTGCCTTAAAAATTCATCCTAACAAATATATAAGTAAGGTATTTTTCTCACCCTTACTTTAACACTCCCCCCCCAAAGAAGCCTCAAGACTTTAATTAGCTTTCCTAAGGTTGTGTAGCTCATCAGTGAGGACTGAACTTGAATTTTGGCTGATGGCCTCAGTCCATGCTCTCAATGCTTCTCTAGTGATATTGTTACATACCCATTTAACAGATAAGGAAACTAATAAACAAAGAAAGAATGTAATTGCTGTGTTATGAGAATTTCGCAAGAGCCCCAAACCTGAAAGTCCATATTCCAATTAGTCTTCCTATATCTCTTCAAAATAACAATAATTTATACTTGCTTTCATCTGACAGATTTGAAGGTCATGATAGGAAATAGACCGCAAGGATAGACCAAACATGGGGGTGTAAAAGTATGCATGTTCTTCTTGTAAAGTCCATCATAACCTTAGCAAGAGACCATAGGACTGCCCAGGGTCGCGTTTGAAGTCAGGATCTGCTTGAGTGGGGAGCTCAGAGGCTGTCAGAGTCCTTATCCTGGTGAGACCTGGGCTCAGACCATGAGATGAGGAAGTGAGCTCTGCCAGGGAAGTGCCAAGCACATCTGAACACATAGAGTATGGGGACAGGATGTCTCAAACAGGCACAGGAAGCTAGAGCCACGGGCTACAATGCAATGAGTCAACAGCCAGCCACAGGGATGAAGAGTCAGTCTCCCTCAATCATTCATTCTGTCTCCTGTAGTGTGTAGAAACCCCTGTTAGAGCAGTGTAATGTCTCTACCCACTCTAGGTAACTTCTGCCTCTCTGTCCTGCATCACCTCCAGTCTCTTGGACAGGTCATTACAGTTGTGGACTGTTCCAACAGGCTCACAGCTGGTTCTTCTAGATTCCCAAGGCCTATTGTCCCATCAGACTGTGCTCTACACATATACTTCCTAGGGCAGGCAAGGTCTTGAGTCTTGAGTCATAGTCTTCTTGTTAAGAGACAGACAAGCAGATCACAGATCCCAACTGTAAAACTAAGAAAATATACGTCTTCTGCAAAGCTACCCGTAAGTGACATGTGGCTAGGCCTTCCTAGAAAAGTATTAAAAACCGAACAGTGACAGAAAGGGTTGAACCACAGTTTAGCCTCTACCCTGTCACCCATGGACCCAGCTGTCCCCTTCTCCCCATACTCTCAGGGACTGCTGGATGGATGGTCTCAGGAATGAATGACAGGGAGAAGCAGGAAGGACCCTTTGAAACTCTGATTCTGAAGTCAGCTGTGAAGGGATGTGTAGGACCATGTGTGTGGAGAAAGGGTTCTTTGGCGGCAGTGGAAGCAGGCTCTGGGGCTGTACTTAAAGTCCTCTTTATGATGGGGTGCAGATCCTACATCAGCTGTCATTAAGATGGCATTTTCAAGTGTGACACCTTGGTATGGGAAGTCAGTAATTTTTAACTGCCATGCACTTAAATGGATTCTGACAGTGAGAAGGTGATGGAGCCAATTAAACATGACACGTTTAACAGATGGCAAAAAGTATTTTGTTAAGTCTTTGAGACATGGAGAAAATAAGATAGGTGCAAATCCCACTCCAGAGAAGCAAAGTCCACACTAATTGTGTCTACTTCCAAACAAAAAGAATGTCCAGGAAGGGGTCACTGGGGTCTTTGAGGGTTTTATTGGAGCCTGTCCCTTCACCCAGACCCTGTTCCTATGGGGTTTCGTTCCACCTCACCACTTGTTTCCCTGTGAAGTGGCCTTCATGTGGCCTTAGCCATACCATTTACATTCATGTGATATGTGCAAATGACTGCTGTCCCATGGCAAGGATCAGTTGCACACTAGTGTGGAAAAGTAGCCTGGAATCAGAATACTTGGGTCTCAGCCTCTTCTGCTGGGTACCAGGAAGATATTAAACATCTTTGATGCTCTTTCTGAATCTATGGAAATTCTAGGGATGAAGTGTGGCATACATAGAAGAACATCAAAATAAGCAATATTTGCTTCTCTTCTCAGGAGGGTCTGGGGTATTTAGAAGAGGTTCTGTAGCTAATGGAACTGAGCAGAATACAGAGAGTTTGTAAACGTTGGCCAAGAGACTTCAGAGGACAGTGTTCTGTCCGTGTTTCCTTCCCAGTCTGCAGTCAGGTACCTTCTTTGCAGAGCTCCATGTAAGTCTGACCCCCACCATGCACTCCTGACTGACACAGGGGAAGAAAGATCCCATATCATCTCCCTGCTCTCTGACAACCCACCTGTCAACCACGCATAATGGGAATGAGAATTCACGAAGTGCTGGGCTAAGGTGGTGCTGTTCTTAGTGGGAGGTGGTAGATCATGGGGGAAGCTAAAGGCTTTTTAACTTGGACTGTTATTACAAGCCTCAAGATCTCATACACCTCACCTCCTCCTTCTGGACTGTGTTCTTCCAATCTCTAAAGTGGGTAGGGTTGCTATACACAGAGGGTTGTTGCAGAGATCACAGAATAAAAATGTACATAAATTAATGCCCCAGCTCCTAGGAGGCCACTTGGGAAGGCTGAATGCCTTTCGCTTTCCCTGTGAATATATGCATATGTACACACACATGTACATATACATTTAGTCACCTTCAAATTCTACTTACAAAAGTGCCCTTGGTTTTGCTTGCATCAGTTATCACTCTGTTTCTGTTAGGAGGACCACAGTAGACCACTACCATCTGACAGGTAAAGGACAGTGAGCAATAGCAAGCCACACCTTGACTCTACCCACCCAAGTTCCATAGCCTAAGTAAAACCAAGAACACTGATTCCAAAGAAGAAAAGAGAAGTGATCTATGACTTTGTAGATTTGTATCAAGATGGAAGTTATATTAACTATTGTCAGTACTTGTGTTAAGATTTTACCAAAACTGAAATGCTGCAGACTTCAGTAAGACTCATGGTTTCATGGATCAAGCAAAGAGATGACTCTGGGTTAAAGGCATACAAGAGAATGTTAACACAGACTTGGATGGGAACCATTTTTGAAAGGCTCTTTGCTACAGTTTCTAGGTGTGCCTCCAGGTTCTTCTTGTCTTGTATCGTCTTTGGAACCATTGATCACATGACTCTTCCATGCAAAGATGGGAACTGACAAAATAGCAGGCCACAAGGACCAAAGCCCCCCTTGCTACTGGGTGTTGGCCCTGCTTCTCATAGAAACAGGCAGGGACTAAGGCCACAGACAAGCCTGTTAATGCATATCGGGTAGAGGTGAAGGAAGCTGTAGTGCCTGCCTGGGATGTGCCTCATGGTTTTCCCTTCTCAGTTGTGAGATGTGGGGTGCACAGCTTCACTTCTGCTCACTTGCTGACACCTTAGAATGAGGATTCATGGGCTGTTCTGAATAGCTCACTAGTGCTACCTAACTCATGCTTTTTGTCTGTCTCTGAGCTGAGGCTGCCACAGCTCATGCAAGCCTGGCACTGACTGGTGAGGAGGTGGTTGTGGGTTTCCCATCTTTTCTTTCTCTGAGGAGTTTCTATCTCACAGCAAGGATACAGGTAAAGGAGAACTGAGACAAAGGAAGGAGATAGAGCAGGCCTCTCAGGACTCTCTTCCTGCATAAGAACATTGATCCTTAAGGCAAGGCCATCAGGGCACACCTAGGGCAACAAGATTGTCACACACACACACACACAAGTGCCTCTTTGCCTTGCCAGATAATAACTTCTTCAAGGACAGTGTGAGAGGCAGTCTTCTTGGACACACTGAAGTCACAATTTCTGAATGACACCATCAGAGTGACAGAGTTGGAATTCTGGTCTGGTCCCTTTCCTCTAAGCTCAGCTTTTCTTTTCCAGGCTCTGTTCATCAAGGACCAGCAGCTATAAGTACTAACAAATGCCCCCAAATGAGGACAGCCTGGTTAACTGCTGATTTTCCACAAAGAAAGAGGTTTCAGAAAGGTTGATCACAACAAAAAGAGAGAGGAAAGTTCTCTAAGCTATCTTACAGTGTCAGTGAAACCCACGCCTTTACCCACTTCCTCCGCATATCAAGAACCCCAGCTATTTATAGCTAGCAGAAATACTGAAAACATCAGATGCCCACCCTGAATCCTCAAGTCCTTAGGCATTCCTGTAGGCCACTGGTTCTCAATCTGTGGGTCATGACCTTTGGGGGCAATCAAACAACCCTTTCACAGGGGTAGCCTAAAACCATCTGCCTAACAGGTATTTACATTAGTATTCATAACAGTAGCAAAATTACAATTATGAAGTAGCAATAAAAGTAATTTTATAGTTGTGGGTGACCACAAGAGAAGCTGTATTAAGGAGATGCAGCATTAAGAAGCACTGCTGTAGGAAGGTTGACAGCCACTGCTGGGGCCACTTGCCATCACCCCACCCCCTGCACTTGGCAGCACAGAATGCTGTGCTGCAGTGTGAACACCTCCAGTGTGAGTACCATTCTGTTACAAGAACATAGCAAGTGGTTTTTCAAAAACATCTGGCCACTTGGTGTTACAGAAATAAATCAAGGATGTAAAACTTCACACTCATGATAAGTCACCCACTGTGGTTCATTACCAAGGTCACAGCACTCCAGGCCCTGGCTGGCTGCAAGTTTGACCTGCACCTCTGTTGATTCTCGTGAGGAGACTTTCGGATTCTCTTGTTTGTAGATGCTGATGCTTAAAGGAGTCTGTTTTGCACATCTTGCAGGAGGCACCAGCAGGCTGAGTTTAGTACACAGAACACAGTAAAAGACAAAACCCCCTTCTGCTGCCTCACCTTATCTTGCGTCTGCAGCCCAGGCTTTCTGGCCTTATCTGTACCATTCAGAGATGTTGGAAAGAGCTTTGGTCATCAGGCTGTATATAGCTACTAGGTTTTCAGTCGTCCTCCTGCCCACCCAGTATTCTTTCCTGTTCCTCAGATGAGCTTCCCACTGCTTGCTTGAGCTCAGGCTCTGGTCACTGATCCCTGTAAGGACTAAGTACCAGACATTAATATGGGATAGGTATAACACTCTCCCATCAGGAGCCTCCGGAGTATGTGTGAGAGTTTGCCTCACAGTGACTGAGTGCTTGACCATTGTGCTCAGGTCCCTGGTGTGCCTTTTATTAACAATGGGCTTCTCAGAGAAGTTGGCCACTTGGGCTAGAGAAATAATCCCAAGTGTACAGTCCTTATACTCATGCTAAGTAACCTGCAGAGGTTCAGTGACAGGATTGCTGAGCTCTGGGCGCTCCCTGTCTGGTTGTGTGGCTGACGAGGCACCCACTTCTCTGTATCTTATATACTTCTTTGAAACTTGGAATGATGCTATCTTCCAGGGGGCCTCTATTTTCACATTCAACTACATCTTAGAATCAGAAAACCTTGCTATGTAAAGAGGTCCCTAGAGAGGAGGTAGATATAGCTGTATCTTGCATAGTGCTTTTACCAGAAACTTTTCCAGTTCATATTCAGAACTATCACCCTTGACCTCAGTATACTTCTTTAGCTGCACAGCGAGACCAGCACCCTCACTTCACAGATAAGGAAAACAAGTTTTGCACTTTTCAAGTTTACACAAGCATGTTGTTACATGTAGGTCAACCCTGACATTCATACATGTTGGGTATCAAAGGATCCCATGTGTCTGCATATGGAAGAAGCTACAGAACGCTGCTAAGACTTGAGGATCCTAAGCAGCAGCCAAACTATGTAGACTGTCAGTGCAATCCCTGCTCTTTTTTTCCAGGGAGGCTCTGCACTGTCCCCAGCTGCAATTATCAGCCCAGATAGGGCCCAACAGCAAGCTACAGCCTTGGCAAAGGAGGTTGGATGCCCTACCTCATCCATCCAGGAAGTAGTATCGTGCCTCCGCCAGAAGCCTGCCAACATTCTTAACGATGCTCAGACCAAGGTAGGTGCTGGTATGCAGGTTGGGGAGGGACAATCTCTTGCTTTTACAAATGGAAGGCCAAGGCCTAACAAGGAGATGTGATGATAGTCTCCACCAAGCTACACACCCAGTGCATAACCAACTAAAGATAAATTTGCCTCCTTAGTCCTAGTCCTTCCAGAAGCCACAGACTACAAAGGAACGTACAAAACTGCTAATGAAAGGCATAGAGTTGAGAGATGAAATGAAATAAAACTTGAGAAGGGCCACATCTCATGCTAGGACCATGGAGGCACAAAGTCAGGTCACAGAACTTTAGATCAACAGCTGGGCATTCCTTTCTACCAGTAAATACCTTGCTCTCAGCCTGGGTCACTGGCGCCCTGATGTTGATAAAGGAGGCATAAGCAGGCTTGATCCTCATAACAGATCTGTACCCTAAGATGTGGGCTAAGTCTTGTCCTCGTCTTCACCTATATGGGCTGTGCCGTTTGGTGTCACCTGCTATAGAAACTGACTTTAAGCCCTTCCTCTTCTTCCTGTTCCTCCTGGGTACCTCTTGTTGCTTCAGCCTATGGGCTCCAGGAGGGTCTCCTGGGGGCTAAGCATTGCTGAGGGGGGATTTCCTGCCTAGCTACTATCACTGTCACAGGCTGTCCTGGTTGCCTGTTGTCCTGTTCATTTGACTTTTGCTTTCCATTAGAGCCCAGCTGGAGTTTGAGCATGAACTTTCATGTTATAGATCCCACTAAGCAAAACAATGTAAGAGTCCCACAAAAGACAGACATTGTGAGGCACTATGAAGTAGAATATGGGGCTCCAGAGGTAAAGAAGGACCGGGTTTCATCTTGTAGAGTTCCTTTCACAGAGGCCTTTCTGGTCTCTGTCCCTGTTCAGAACCATTAGCTCTTTCTACAATTGTCAACTTCAGCTGCACAGCCAACACTGAGATTGTAGTTTTCTTAAAAGAAACTAAAATGCACGAAAGTAATGGCCTTCTTTCTTACCCTGCAGCTCCTGGCTGTTAGTGGCCCTTTCCACTACTGGGGCCCTGTGGTCGATGGCCAGTACCTACGTGAACTTCCATCCAGAAGGTTGAAGAGGCCTCTGCCAGTGAAGGTGGATCTACTCATAGGAGGTTCCCAGGATGATGGGCTTATCAACAGGGCAAAGGCTGTGAAGGTAGGGAAAGAGAGGCAGGGAGAGGCCTCTGCAACCTCCTGCTGGAATACTGGGTGAGGAACTACTGACTATTTCTCTGGCTGACAGAGGACTGTGTACCAAGGCTACAGGAGCCTGAAGGTAGTCATGGGGGAAGCTCGGGTCAGAACTAAGACATTTACAAGAGGTGACTAACACACATATGCCCACAAATTGCTGCTGTGAATCCATCACTGTGAAGAGCTTAGAGTAGAAGTTGAACAGGAGTTCTCAGCCTCAGGGACACCTCACCAGAAGCAAAAAGTGCAACATGCATGCAAGGATATTTTTCACAGTGATAATTGTTGCAGCAAAAAGCGGGAGAAATCCAGATGTCTGGTTGACTAAATTAAGATACATTCCAACTGCTGAATATTATGCAGCTATTAAAATCATGAGCCTGATCTGTTTGCATGCTTGAGGGGTGTTTGCGATAGGCTGCTAAGCAGAAAACAAAAATGTAGAGAAAAATAGAGTTGAATTAGCACTCATGTTTAAGAAGCAAGTATATGCATGTATGCAAATGTATCTATTTGTGTGTTTCTTCATGAAAGGATCATAGTGTGGACAGATACACCAAATAGTTAACACCGTCTGCCTCAGGAGTTGTAAAACAGAATGAGTTCATCTCTGCTGCTGCTCTCTCCATAAACATGATAAGTTACATGGAATATAACCTTTTCCTTGCTCTCTGTGAGAAAGGACATGTGATCTTCGAGTAAGAGACCCTGTCCTTACAATGCTAGCTCTGGAAACGTGCTGAATACTCATCCTATCTCTCAGTCATGAAAGGAGGAAGAGGTACTATCAGACTCTTAGCTTAGGGTTCATCTCAGACAGGGAGCATGGGGAAGTGAGGGCCACCCTAGCAGGGGCTTCCTACACCACCTCCAGTAGTTCCCCCACCAGTGACAGAGGTAGCCTCCTGCTGGTAGATATAGGCTATGATGGGTGAGAGCTCAGCCCAGGTCCAATTCCTCAATTATGCTAGCCAAGCATAAGAAGGCTGCTTGGCTGTGTGGCTGCCGGGGCTCGCCCTCTCTAGCACTGTCCCAGTGGTGTTTTGGGAACTTTCCATCATTGCCAACAGACTAGAGGACCAAGAATCCTTCCCCAGTGCAGTATTTCAGTTCTTTTTGAGTTATCCAAGGTATGGGTAAAATTCCCTTTGTTCACTCATAAAGGAACATGGTGGCATATGGCAGGTGGCTCACTGCTAAACGAGCCCTGCTGGAAAAGTCTGCATGCCCTGGAGGCCAGAACAGAGAAGCCAGCACACGTGTTCATGCTTCTCCAGCCCCCACCCACTGGGAGCTAGGCCTTGGTACATTGCTCACTGGTCACCCATTTCTGTCTCTCTGGTCACCCATTTCTGACTTGCTGAGTTCTTGTGGACTCTTGTGTCTGGTGAGCATACCTGGTCACTGCTTGCCTAGAAGACAGAATGGTAGAAGTATGTTTGATAGAAAGCCAGAGCCCTGTTCTCTACACCAGTCTGTGACTCGAAGGAGCGTACACCTCCAGCCTAGCTATCCATTCAGATGTTCCCCCACTTGAGCCCAGCCTGCTGCCAGAGCCAACAGACTGCTGAGCATCTTCACTTAGATGCCTCTAGCTCTCATCCTTAGTTCACAGGACACTGCTGAGGCCCCCTGCATCCACACTCAAACTCACATACCCACCACAATCCCCCCAGTACACTCCCATTCTCAGGCTTAGCAACGGTGGCATCAGGATTCACCTCACTTTCTCTCAATCTACAAGCCTTCTATCAGCCAGTTTACTCAGAGCCAGCTAGTCCTCTCTCCAGGAGTCAGAGTTGTATCCTGACAGTGGCCCCCAGAGATCTGTTTAATGGAATCTGAATTTACTCCCTTCTTTTTTTTTTTTTTTTTTTTTTTTTTTTTTTTTTTTTTTTTTTTTTTTTTTTTTTTTTTTTTTTTTTGATACTTTATTTACATTTCAAATATTTCCTTCTTTCCAGGTCTCCACTTTGGAAACCCCCTATCCCCTCCCCCTCCCCCTGCCTCTATGAGGGTATTCCCCCATCCACCCACCCATCCACCCACTCCTGTCTTCCCACCTTGGCATTCCCCTATACTGGGGCTTCTAACACCCTCAGGCCCAAGGGCCTCTCCTCCCCCTGCTGGCCAACAAGGCCCTCCTCTGCCACATATGTGGTCCGAACCATGGGTCCCTCCATGTGTATTCTTTGGTTGGTGGTCCAGTCTCCAGGAGCACCAGGGGGGTCAGGCCAGGTGACACTGTTGCTCCCTCCATGGGGCTGCAAACTCCCTCGGCTCCTTCAGACCCTTCTCCAACTCCTCCATTTGGGACCTCACACTCAGTCCAACCGTTACTGTGAAGTGAAACTTGGGTATTCCTAACCTTTGGGCTAATATCCACTTATCAGTGATTCACTCCCTTCTTATGCCCTCCCTGGTCACCTTGAATGGTCATAGCAATCCCATGTCTTTGCTGTTCCTTAGCTAGGCTTAAGGGTACAACATGTGCTGTTTCCTCTCCGAGGACATGTACTGTTCTCTCCTCAAGCTTCACAGATCTTATTTTATTTGGGGTCATTTCTAAGACCCTAAACCCAGGAAATCACCATGTCTAGCTGAGCGGGGCACACAGCAGGAGTATATAATAGCAACTACTTGCTAGTGAAAGTGGACCAGTCACTTATGGCATTCCAGGTGTAGGGCTGGTTATGGTGAACATTGCTACCAATTGAATTTCTGCCCTCTAAGAGGTAATGGCCAGACCAGAACATAGGTAATCAACAAGCCAAGCATGCAGTGATGGATACATGCATGCTATGTGAGAGGTGAGCATCACATCCCTGAGGACAAGCGGTAGGGTGAGGATCATCACCCACAGTGGCACTGCAGCTGGGTGACGAATGAGTGAGAACAGAACACATTCCCTCCCTTGGCCTTCAGTCAGAAAAACAGGGGAAAGTCCTGGATGTCTTCTGACAGTAGTCCGAAGCATTTGTATTCCCAGAACCTGAGGCTTAGTTTCTCTATCTGCAAATTGGGAGAATCTTCAAAGAGATTCTGCTGAATATGCCCAGAGGACACAAACATCTTCCACTGTCAAGAAAATAGTTGGACCTGAATAAATGATAGATATTTTTATACTTAACTCATTAGTAAAATAGTTAATGGCCCTGGTACCAAAATGAAATACAAAGAACTTACAGCCACTGAATCATCTGACCTCAGGCCAATTTTCCAAATCACAGCAAAAGTACACATAGATACTAAAACAGATACACACATTTCTTCCTCATAGCAGCTACAGAAATGGTAGCTGGAGGCCAGCCCACAAACACGCACTATCCAGGGAAGAAATAGGTGCCTCCTAACCCTTATTCAGACCTCAGGACCAACCATCCCCTCAGCACAGACCACTATATATCCTTAGACCAAAGAGGGGGGGTGGGAAGGACTTCATCAAATCCTAAAGACTCTCACCCCTGCCACTCAGGCCACCATAGTCCACCCAAGGAGTCCTCATGACACCCAGAGACATACCTGTAGAGCATGGGGGCTACATAGATGCCTGGGAAGGTAGGAAGCCTCCGCTTGTTTAGAATGATCTTATTTCGGAAGTCGAAGCATTCTATTGAAATTCTCCACTGGTTTCTGAGATGAGGAGTTAGCCCCCTCCCTTCTCCTGACTGCTGAAGTTGACAGTCTGTCTGCATTAACCAAGACTAAATTTGCATTATCAAAAGCAGTTTTGTTCCAAGATTCACAGTTCTGCTTCCCCTCCAAGCATCTCCGAGAAAGACAAGAAAATCCCAAAGCTTAGTGTAGCTTTCTTGTGCCCTGGGCTTGGCTAGGAGTTGGCCTCATTCAAGAGCAGGTGCAGTGGGGGCCTGTGGAGGGGGGGGATGTCTGAGAGTTGGAAAGCTGCACCTGGCAGCCAAGTTGCTGGCATGAGCCCTGGTACAGCAGTATCAAATCCTTGCTAGCAGCTCATAGTAAGAGGCGGATGCAGGAATCCTCAGTGAGTGTGTGTGTGTGTGTGTGTGTGTGTGTGTGTGTGTGTGTGTGTGTGTGTGTGTGTAAGAGTCGGAGAGACAGGGAGAAAGAGACAGACACAGACACATACAGAGAGACAGAGGGGGGTTCTTGAAAAGAGGTACCACTACTCCAAAGTCTCATGCTAGGTCTGACCTAGGAAGACATGAATGGGAGAATGAAACTTGATTCCTCGTTTTGGCCATGTAGTGTACACAAGTTGCTTAGCCAGTCAGAACTGAGTGTATTATAGCTTCTAGGTAGTACAGTGAACCCTGTCTGCCTTCTACACATCTAAGAATGGAGATTGCTCGCACAAGGGAGAATCTCTGTTGTGCTCCAGCTCCAGGATGTCCCATTCTGTGACCCTTCATCCTCACTGAGACCCAGACCCTCAGAGCCTGACATTCTGTGTCTCCTCATCTAACGCTTCAGAGGCTCTCCCTAGAGCTAAGACAGGTGGACTCACTACCCCCAAAATATTAAGAAAATATGTTATTAGTGTTGACATAGCTTGCCATTCAAGCTAGAATCACTAGTATGTTGTCATCACAGCAGCAGCATCGTATTTTCTCTTGTAATTTTTAAAAAGAAAACAATAGGAGAATATTTTGCTAGACACTTGACACCAATTCTGCCACATCTGATAGAAGGTTGTCCATTGTCTTATAGCTCTGTAGTAATTAATGAACAGTGGTTCATGTGTGACTTAGTAAGTACCCCCAGGGTTTTATTAAATACCCCATTGGTGAGATCTTCTCAGTTTTGGGAGAATGTTCTGAGCACCCAGATAGAGCTCCTGACTTGAAGAGCTCACTCAGATAAGAAACAATGATGCATAAACAAGGACGCTAAGGGTTTCAGGTCTTGAGAGGAGCCCTAGGGAAAGCGGAGTCAGAGGGCTGCAAAGGAAGCAGTAGAAAGCGAGACACACTTTAGGAGTGGACAATGACAGCCTAACAGAGGGGTCTTTTGGGTTGAGACCTGCATGGGAGAAAGAGACAACCATAGAATATGGACATCTGAGGCTAAGGGAAGATATAAACACCAGAATGGGAGTCGGCTGTCTGCCAGACAAGGAAGAATATGTCCTGGGAACCTGGAGAGTAGTAGAGGGAGCAGAGGAAGGAGGAGGAGGAAGAGGAGGAGAAGGAGAAGGAGGAGGAGGGGGGAGAGAGAGAGAGAGAGAGAGAGAGAGAGAGAGAGAGAGAGAGAGAGAGAGAGAGAGAGAGAGAGAGAACGCAGAGCTGGGAGATTCTGGTGTATATTCAAGCAGTGAATGCTTGTGTTAACACACCTCTTACAAAATAAAAACACAAGCATTCTAGCAGCCAATCAAGGCCTCAATGAGGGTGGGATAATAGGGAAGGAAGAGACCAGACCATTGTGCTGTGGACACTGGAGGAGCTCCTTGTCCTTTCAGGAAGACCTTGAATATCATCTGATCCTGGTGCAGCTTGATTTGTGTATGGGGCTATGAGTTCAAGAGAAACCCAGAAAAGTTTCTTGCCACAAAGGCCCAGAAAAAAGGTCTTCCCAAAAAGAAGTGGAGGGCAAGTGGCAAATTCTGCTGGAAGTGAAACTGCATGGGGTCAGCCTGCAGTCACAGTGCCTGCCCTGCATGGACCCTGGGCCATTGGATAAAGGGCAGTCAGCTAAATGAAAGACAGGAAGATTGAACAGAGGACATGTCTCTCGGCTCCTTGAGGCCACCCTGGACAGGACACAGGGACCTGCTAGAGCATTTTGCTCATTTGTGAGTCTCTCCAACCCAACCATACTCGATCTCAGGGCAGCTCACGTCAGATTCATCTGGAATCTTCAGTTTCTGACTGGCAATAGGTGAGTCTTCAGGCTTCGTCCTCCCAATAGACAAAAGATCCTTAGAAGCTCTAGAGCAGTGGGCACAACTCCTTAGGGGTGTACCCTTTCATGGGAGTTGCTTAAGACCATTAGAAAACACAGATACCCACATTATGATTTATAATGGTAGCAGAATTACGGTTATGAAGTAGCAATGAAAGTAACTTTATGGTTAGGGGTCACCACAACATGAAGAACTATATTAAAAGGTCACTGAATTTGGAAGGTTGAAAACCACTGCTCTAGAGAACCATGGGCACCTGAACCTAGGCAAGCTCTGATGCCCTCCAGATTCTCCTGTAGGGATTCTCTTACTCCTCAGACCTACAGTGGCCTAACACCCCTGTAGAACCTTGTAAGGAGCCAGTGTGCAGATAGATGTAGATTAAGCACTTTCTGAGTTCTTCCCAATAGGAGAGTGTGGTATGCTGCATCTGCCTTGGATTGTAGTGGGAACTGGAGAGGTGAGGAGGCACATAAGCTTCAGAATAACTGGCATATGGGGCACAGTTGGGAGTGGGTCAGAGACAGGAGGAAGCAGATAGAACCATCAAAAGATGAGTCTGGTCTACCTCACTAGGATGAAAGCATCACAGGAAGATGGTGCCCCCAGGTAAGCAAGAGTGTATGCAGAGGAAGGAGATAAATGGAACACTAATTGTTTTGCATGGCTGGTGGTTTCCAGGAGGTGGGGACATCTGGATAGAAGGCCTGAGGCTTGGGCTGGAAGTAGATTTAAACCTTCCTAATTTGGTCCTGCTCCTCTGCAGCACAGGTAGGCTGAGTGTCTCAGTCAGAGTCTTCACATGTACATCAGCAGCAAGGGAAAACCACTTCCTTCAGTGTGCACAGTATTTCCCTACATGGCTGGTGGAAGACAGGGGTCCTGGCACCTGGGCCTCTCTGGGGCTCCCTCATGTTAGGAAGTGAAGTAAACCATGCCTTCCAAGGGTCTGGGAATTCCACTGTGGTTGTACACCATCTATGATCTCAGAACAAAGTCTTTTCCTCACCACCATTTCTGCATCAGTTCAGAGGATTGCGAAACACAGAGATAGGGAATGTTCTCAGGGTTTTCTCCATCCCCACTCCTCACTGCTGAGGGTTGGGACCTGGGCCAGCAGACCAGGGAATTTGACATTTGCCACAGGTCAGTCATCACTACTTTCACAGTCTTTCAGAGATTCATAGTATCCACACAAAGAAGTAAAGATAAATGAAAGACAGGAGCCTTGCTCCATGAAGCCAGACACACAAGGCTTTTTGTATCCTGTGGTAATGTGGTTTAGGGACTTTAGGTTTTCTCTTTAGTTTTCTCATTGAAGCTAGTGAAATGGACAATTAATATAAGTTTGTCTCTTCTATTAAGTGCCCTATGCCAGAGCTTGATCAGGGTGCTTCAGACAATCATTGTGAATTCTCAGGTCAACACTGTAAACTAGACTCTAGATAACACCAATTTTCACATGAGGAACCTGAGGATTGATGAAGTTAGAGGACTAGCCAAAGTCACAACCCTGGGGAATGAAAAGGATTGGGAACCAAGCTTGGGTTGCTGGCTGCAGGCAGGTCCTTGTGCTGGAACCTCTTAGGTGCTCTTAACCTATATCACACAGACACACCACCTGGCCATGGGATACTACAGGTGACTACCCAGGTGCCTTAATCCTCCCAGAAGCAAAGCAAAGCTGGGACAGCACCATTCTCTGAACTTTAAAGGTGTCAGGAGAAATGAAATCATTCTTCCAAGGCCTTTCATATCTGGTAGTAGAATACTTGAACCTTCATATTGACTCCCAATTCAGTGTTGTCACTGCCCTGGGCCATGCACCAATGTGTCAACTTCCTCCCATCTTATGTGGTCCTGTATTTTTAGTGTAACTCTGGGTCATGGTTAAGTTGGAGCTGTGGAAAGACTGGCTGTCCCCATGCATGATGAGGCCTGGGCTAAATACCAGCCCATCCTGGCCCTCTGTATGATGACCCTAAGGAGGCACAGACTCTCCTGATCTAGAGTTGGAGCAAGGAGTAAAGTGATGCCACACCCAGCACTGGGCTCCTGGAACACTTTGGTGAAGCACTTGGGAAATAATTAACACCAAGGTGTAAGTGACAGGAGGTATAGGACGGGCTTAGTAGCCATTTTATTATGAGCTATTTCAGGCAATGAGAACTGATGAGAATCATTCAATTAAGTTACCCCCAGACCTTAGGAAACTTAGAAAATCATTATGATAGATAGCAGATGAGTAGATGAGAACCATTATCATTAGCCTAGAATAAATGAAGGGTAACTCCCAGGTAGCATAGGTAAAAATCAAAGTGGGTGCATGCTTTTCGTGTGTTTTATTTGGGGGTCTGTGAGACAATGCAGATATATGAATGAGTCTCTTCTTACTGTGACCTTGGTCGTGGTTATGACCATGTGGAAGCTGTTTATGCCGTGGATGCTCATGCTGGTATATGTAATATTTCTTTCTAAAACATATGTTAAGATTAAAGAAGCATGGCCCTTTTGCATGCCGGCCCCTCTGGTCATCCTCACTGTCTCCTGATGTTGGTGTTATGTGACTGGGACATGTCTTTGATCAGTCCCACAGGTGGATATGCCAGGCTTCCCTATCAGCAGGGCTGGTCAGCTGTTCCGAAAGAGGGAACATACACGTTAGCTCACCAATATTCAGATCCTCATGGCCTGACCCTGGATCGCTATACTTGAAGGAGATTGTAGGGCAATGTGAACATACCAAGGTCTGCCAACAAGTGGGATCATGGTATACAGGAGCTCCTGGAAACATATAAACATGTGCATCCAGAGCCTGTCCAGGAATCAGGCCTGCATCAAAAACAAACAAACAAACAAACAAACAAAAAACCCCTGCATTTTCTGCCCTTCCTCTCTAGAAAGGAGGAAACTAAGGCAAGAATCAGAGTTGCTTCCATCCTACAGTGTACTCAGCTGCAAGGCAAGGGCAGGACAGGGAGGCTGAGAGGAGAAGCAGGGATTGTTGCTCCTGGGCAGATAGGCAGCCCTTCAACCAAGCAGTGCAGCTTTCTAAGAAGGCCTGGTCCCAGCCCCATCCATGTACCCCTGCCCATCCCATTCTAAACCTGCTCTGTGAGGCTCTAGACAACCATTTACACATCCCTGTCTCTATCTGCCTGCAACATAGTCCAGCAGACAGGGAGCTTGACCATATGGTCCTAGCTTCCCAGGCCAAGCTGAGTTGGCCCAGAGGAAGAGTATGTTCTTATGGCAACACTGTCTGTTCATACTTTGAAAGACTATGGGGTATATAGGGTGGAATGAAATGTCTAAATGAAATAAACCTAGCCAGATAAAACCAGAAAAAGACAGCTGCGTGGCCAATGTCAGACAGCCATCCAGACTAAGGTGGACCACACTTAAGTAGGATTTCCTGCATGTCCTTCTCCTAACCCTAATAAAAGGCACTCTTGTTCCCAATGGGCAAAGGGACAGCATAGACAGGTAGAGCCACTTGCTTAAGGTCACACAGTAGAAAAGCAGGTGGGGCTGGGACAAGTATAAGTGCTTAATGCTGGGCTTTGCTGCTTCTCAGAAAGAAAATTCTAGAACAATGTTTGAAGAGCACAATGAGTACCTTTCAGGGTATAATTGGGAAATTTTATGTCTTTTTCTATCTCCCCTCCCTCCCTTCTCCCCTCCTTCCCTCTCCATTTCAAAGCAATTTGAAGAGAGCCAAGGGCGAACCAACAGCAAAACAGCCTTTTACCAGGCACTGCAGAATTCCCTAGGTGGTGAAGACTCAGATGCCCGTATCCTTGCTGCTGCTGTATGGTATTATGCCCTGGAGCACTCCACGGATGACTATGCCTCCTTCTCTCGGGCACTGGAGAATGCCACCCGGTAAGCCAGGCCCAACGAGCAAGCCAGAGATACTCAATAATCCAGATCATACAGGATGCAAATCCTCTGTCTGCTGTGGGGGAGGGTTCAGAGGCTGCTCAGATCCTGAAGGAGGCACCAAGGCCCCTGGGAGCTGGTGTTCCATCTGTCCTTAGTACCCCTTTCTCAATCCACCACACAGTAGCTGCCCCCTGATGAGCTCTCAGATCACATGGGAGAGAGACACGACAAGTCCCAGAAGTACAGGCATGTCTATAGCTCTGCATTCATCTCCACATGTGACCAGAGTCCGTTCTGGGATTTGGGAATGGAGACCTACTAAGAAGGCTTTGTTTTTCTTCCCCAAGCAGGATGAGCCCAGGGCTCCCAATGCCCGTATGAGCCCTTTCCTTGGAGTGCTGCTGCCCACTGTTGATATGTCCCACCCGCATCTCCACTCATTGTTCACGCTTCTTTCTGAGAAGCATGCCTTGTTCTCATCCCAAGAAAGTTAAAGACTTACCCCCAAAGCTCTGCTGTCTTTAACATTCCTTTCTTATAGCACTATAAAGGAAGGGGTGCTCATGCCATCCCCCTTTCCTGGGTATCATGAATTCACTGAAACCAGTCACAAATCTCCTTTTAATGAATGTTCATGTGTGTATGCAGGTATATGCATGAGTGGAGATGTGTGTGCATGTATGCATTTGCATGTGGAGGCCAGAGGACAGCCTTGGGTGTCATGCTCAGGAATATCATCCACCCCCTTTGAGAGAGAATCTCTCACTGGTCTAAAGCTCACCAATTAGACCAGACAAGTTGACTAGTGAGCCGTAAGGATCTTACTGTCTCTGTCTCCTCAGAACTTGGATTACAGTAACAGACCACCATGCCTGGCATTATTACATGGATCTAGGGACCAAACTCAAGTGTTCATGCCTGTGAGACAAGCACTGTCAGTAAGCCACTTCACACTTGCCACACATTATCTTTTGAGCAAGCAGGCGAGTCAAGAGTACATTAGAGTAAGAATCAAGAAACAAGCAGGCTGTCACCTCTTCTCTCAGAGGTCCTGGGCATGTGGCCTCCAGCTCTGGAATTACTATGGAGGTTGCTTGGCAGGCATGGTGACCAGTGTTCTGGTTTTCCCACAAGGCTCCTCTAGAGGAAAGCTGGGCCCAGTGGCATCAGCATCCCCTACCTCTTCTTCTCTCTCCAGGAGGAGCACACCTGCCTTTGCTCTATGCTGTGATGACGGGTCCAGTGTCAAGGCTCCATCTCAGATGCTCTCACTGTCCTCAGCTTTCAGGAAGGAAGGGCTGGAGGTCATGTGTGGCCTCTCTACCTGGAAGGTTGTGGCTCCACTTAGACAGTGTGCAGCAATAGAACTATGGCACATCTGCTTGGACTCAGCCTAGAAAGCCTCTAAAAGGCCCTTGGTGGAGAGCTCCACTCTAAACCATGAAGCCCTCCACTAACGTTGGAGACACTGACCTAGGCCAGATCATGAGAAGCCACAGATGCTGAATTCCTCACTGTGAGTGGCTTCACACTGGACTCAGAGACTACCCCCAGATTGCAGTAGCAGATGAGCTTAGGCTAAAAGGTCATTATCTGGCCCTAAAGACAGCCTGTTCTCAGGGTAAGAGTTGAGATCTAGGAAACTTCACTGGGGAAGCAGGTCCAGCCCCCCACAGCTCAGACCCTCATTTCTTCCTGGACAATCCAGGCTACAAATTTCCTCAGTGTCTCTGCATTTAGTCTCCAGAAATCTCCCTGGAGCTGCAAGCATGCACCTTTTCCTTGCCAGTCCAGTCCCATCCTGTAATGTTCACTGGTAAAACCCAGCTGCCCACATCTGCCCTTTGAGACTCCTGTACTAGCTCTACCTGTAACATTTCAGTTTTACCAATAATCACCAAAACTTAGCAGCTCCATTGACCAGGAAAAGGGTGGCAGCCTGCCAAATAGACAGGATTCCAGGGTGTCCTTAGCCTCAGCCACTGTAAAGTCTCTGCAAGACAGGCCAAATGTCTCTCAGCTGGGAGATGAAAGGGGACAAAGAACTACTGGGTATCCCACATTGCCACAAGTGCAGTTGAGATTCAGAGCCCCATGGCCAAGGCCAACATGATCCATCTGATCCCTCATCCTTACTAGTTCTTGAGGAACAGGGCCTGCCTGTGCATACATACAGAGCCCACTGCTACATGGGGAATTTCTTGAGTTGGTTCACATCAGCTTCAATGAAGAGTTGACATGAATGTCCATGGCCACAGGAGATTCCTCACTGCCTCCCTCTGGTCATTTGGTCTGAATCAGGTTTTGCTTGGAGTTTTTGTGAGCAGAAGACTGGAGAAATATTATAATCCCAGTTATGACAACCAAAACTGTCTCTAGACATTGCTGAAAATTTCCTGGGGTTTGGAGTTTGGCAAATGCAGCCCCAGCTCAAAGTCCCAGAACTCAGGGTATCTTATGCATGTAGTGTTTGAGGACTCTGCTGTCACTTCAGAGGTACACTTATTTATGCTTAACTCTAGTGTATCCGCTGTACTTTCTAGCATATTTTGCTGGCAAATCTTTAATGTTTTGATGCTGATGTTCTGGAAAGAGGTTCAAACCCACCAGGGGCCTCTTAGCCTGTGAAATACATCGCTATGAACATGTTTCAGACTGTGGCCTGCCATAAACAAGAGCCGTACCTCTAGTGTGGCCAACAGAGAGTTGGAGAGCATCCCTGCAGGGATGAGCAGAGGATCTTTGGGGTGATGACTGCTTATGGGGAACCCTTGCCTGGCACAACCCTCTCCTGCCCCAGAGCTATGTAACTGAACTTCCTTCTCTGTCCTTTCCCCAGGGACTACTTTATCATCTGCCCCATGGTCAACATGGCCAGCCTCTGGGCAAGGAGAACCCGTGGAAACGTCTTCATGTACTATGTCCCTGAAAGCTATGGCCATGGCAGGTAAGGTGACCATGTAGCTATAGCAAGTGTAGGCAGAGAAGGCTGTTTGGCAAGGGTCCCTGTCACCACCGCAATCCACAGAAAAGAGAAAGAAGGCAGGACATGGCACAAGCTGTTTCTCTGTGATGTGGGTCAGGGCTTGACCATGTTGTGCCTTGGTTTGATCATCTGCAGATGAAGCAGCAGTAATGAGTACTTTATCCTGTGGTGTTGCTGCCTAGAGAATGAAGTTCAAAGTAGATGAAGGTCTATCCACCATGGAGAATAGGAGCTCTGACTTCAGTTACTCCTTGGTCACCCTGGGTGTGAAGAGAGACTTTTCCTTTGCTAGTATCCTACCTGTTTATGCTTCAAGGAACTAAGCACATAAGAAATGACTTTCGGTAGTCAGAAACATTTCTTTTTTATTTGTTTGTTTTTTTATTTGGTTTTGTATTTTCTTAAACTCTGTAGTTCAGGCTAGTCTAGAACTCACTATACAGTACAGACTGACCTTGGATTCTTATCAATACTCCTGCTTCAGCCTCTCTAGCACTAGGATAGAAGCAGGCATGAGTGCCAAGTCCATCTGAAGATTTGTTTAGCCCAGTTTCTTCATCATCCTTACTTCCAGAAGAGGTCCAAGCACCTGGTAACAAAAGCCCCAGGTACAACAAAAGCATCAAAACAAGAGAAAGACATGAGAGGCACAGTAGGAAAAAGACTGCTGGGAAGAGGCACTCAGCTGCAGGAAAGCTGCAAGGCGGGAGGATAGGGCCATGGGTGGAAGCGTTTGGATGGAGGGCTGTGTGGCTCAGGTCCTACTCCTGCCCTCTGTACATGTGGAAAGCCCATTCCAGCAAGAAATGAGATGTCTCCATTAAGTGGCATCTGAATAGTAACTTCACACAGCAGCCCTTGGGTAAGATCTTGAAAGGTGAGGCACCCTGGTGTCAGCCTTAGGGTCTTTGGAGAATGGGGTCCCACAGACTTATGGTCCTTCACCCTGTGAGACCGAAGCAGTAATGTATCCAAACAGGTGGCTTGATTTTCATAGCACTCCATGGAAACACATGGAGTGCTTGTGAGGGTGATAGGCTGAGGCAGTGTCCCTGTTTCATAGACAGAGGGCATCTTGATCCAATCAGGCCGCTATAATAAAGCACAAGCAACCCAGATTTATTGCTTACAGTTGTGGACGCTAAAGTCCAGACTTAAGACGCCAGCATCCCAGGTGTCTATTGAGAAGTGATCCCCCTGCCTCACAGAAGGTTCCTCTACACATGAATGAGCTTCCTGGGGCCTTGATCATTCTATTCATACTCACTCCTAAAAGCTCAGCTCTTAAGACCGACACACTTGGGATTAGTCTTAAACTTGTGAGTCTTGGCAGACAGCAGACACCTGTGCCAATGAGTCTGAGGTTCAAAGGGTTCAGTGTGTTCTCCCCTATTCCCAAGATAAGCATCTGCGTCAGTGCAGAGCAATTGCTGTGTTTGCTTTCCCAACCTAGAGATCAGCTTCCACTAGACCACATGGTCTGTCTTCTTAGAGCTATTTATAGTTTCCCCACACTCACCTCTAGAACCAAACATGGCCTGGGGTTGAGGGAAGGAGGCTAAGTAGCCCACTGTAGCTCTAATGGAGACACATGGAAGGAGCGTTGATAGCACTTGGGGATGTAGACACAGTAGATGGAGCCTGTGGCCCAGCGGTCTATAGCCACTGTGGCCTGGAAGCCAGTCCCAGAACATGTTCTAGAATCAGCCTTGGCTGTGCCTTGCAGTGCTAGGTCCTGGATTCAGGCCACTCCTGGCTCTCTGATTAGTATTTGCCTTCTTCCCATGAAATAGAGAGAGGCCATGGAAAGATGTGGGCCCCCATACCAAGGAGCCTTAAGAAGCTTATACCTTTGGTTCCAAATATTTACAGTAGCAGAGAGAGGGGCCACATAATGCAGCAAACAAAAGAAAACACTAGCATGCATACAGTTCTAGCAGAGTCATGAGGACATGGACCCTGGATTAGTTTCAGAGGCCCCTGGGAAGGGGCCACAGGCGCATGGCCTTGGAGCAGCAGAAATGTATTGTCCCTTGTTTGGGAGGTCTCAGAGCTGAAGTGCAGATGTCAGCAGGGTTGAAATCCTCCACAGCTTGGAAAGGGTGTGCCAGGTATTTCTAGTTTCTGGTTGCCTTGGGCATTGCTTACCAGCAGCAGACAGTCTTCTTCCTGTTCCCCATCACTTGGTAATCCTTGTGTATGTTTGTCCATGTGTCCAAATCCCCATTCTTGCAGTGACATCAGTCCTGCTTGCTCAGGGTGCATCCTAACAACCTCAGTCTAGAGAAATATTGTCTGCAAGCATGGCCCCATTCTGAAGTCCTGTAGTGAGAATTCCAATGTCTCTGTTGGAGGGGATACTCCAAGAGCACTGGCCTCCCACAGATCATAGAGTTTTGCACTGGAGGCTTCTGGTATCAAGGACCTGAACTAGATAGCCCTTCAGGGAAGGACTCAACTGCAGCCAGTGGCACCCTCCGTATCCCAGGCTGTCAGGGCTTCTTTCTGCTGATGGACCTCTGTCTGATCCACTGAGGACTTGCAGACAGGTCCCTTGTGGCGATCATGGCAACTTCAATGGAAAGTCACATGTTGAGCCAGATTCTGAAGGGTCCTCATGGCTCTCAATACCTCAGTCTGAGACTCTGTGTTCAAGGAAGGACTTGATAGGTATTCCAAAGACTGATTGAAGCCAGAAGTCAAGCCACTACTCATGACAGGAGGGAGACAAGCCTGCATTTTAGGTATATAGACTGGTTCTGCGGTTTGGAGTAAGCAAGTGGTGAGCCTGGAGGACAGACTACCCTGGGACCCATGGAACTTGGGTACCAGATCCCAGTGAGTCCAGCAGTAGGCGAGCTCTAGATCCACCCACAGCCTGAACTCTGTAATCCTCAATGCTGTCCATCATTTCCAGAGGAAAGACACTGAGACATGTGAGGCATGGTGGCTATGTACCACAGAAGCTTTTAATGCCTGAGTGACAGTCGGGGCCTCTAGCATCTACTTCTAGTTAGAAATACGCCCTTGACTCTTATCAGCTAGTGATCTGAGGCAAGTCATGTGGGCTCCTTGGTGACTCAATTTCTTCATCTGAATAAGGAACACAGGAGCAGAGCCTCTCTCAAGATCACTCAGTAATAGATTTGTATGTAGACCTGGGCCTGGATACTTTAGACCGCAGGACCCCCACTGTTCTTGGCCACCAGAACACATTCTTGACATGCTCCTCTGTCCTGACAATCGCAATGTGAAACCATCAGAGGAGTAGTCAACTGCAGTTACTGAGCAGATCAACAAAAGGACTCGATATTTCTGGCAAGTTTTCTTTCTTTTTGTTTTTCTGCTCCAAAATCTCTTTCTTCCTTATAACTCCCTTCTGCCTCTCTCAACCCCTCCCCCCTTCTATCTTCGTTCCTCCCTCTCCCTTTCCTTCCTTCCTCCCTCTCTGTCTGCCCTGGAGCTGTCTCTTCTCTCATTTTATTTCTGGCTCTGATCTGAGTGTGTGTGTGCGTGCGTGCGTGCGTGCATGCGTGTGTGTGTGTGTGTGTGTGTGTGTGTGTGTGTGTGTGTGTGTGTGTGTGTTGCATTCCCTGCTGTCTGTCTCGTGCCTCCATTCAGTTAGCATACAGCAGCTTTCCTGGCAAGTGTAGTAAACAGACGGGATGCTACCCCCTTCCTTATAGAGCACTGCTCAGATGTCACAAAATGACAGTGTGGCACTCTCATGCCCACCACATCATGGATAAGCTGTCCTTTCTGCTGAGGGCAGGAGAGTTGTGCTGCTAGGGCAGGGGTAGAGAACTCAAAACCTGCAGAGTGAGAAAAATGCCTTCAATCCAGAGTCAAAGGTCAGAAGACATCTCCTCTTAGGCCTTCATTTTTACAGTACAGAACCAAAAGCCCAGGGAGGTGACTGACTGGATGTGTTCCTTTCACATAACCAGCAGCCTGGACCCTCACCCATCTCTGAGGTCTGCTCTCTTTCAACTGCATCCACTTCAGCCAAAACTAGTATGCACAGGTCCATACTATGCTAAGTCCATACTAAGCTGCACAGCCTTGGACAACTCACTTAGCCTCTCTGAGCCTCCTGGGGATACCTGTCCCACAGAGATGCTGAGAGCGTGATGGAGACAAAACCTGTGAAAAATCTTGCTCTGGGGCTTTATATGTTCTGAAGAGGGGTATGCATACATATAAATATACATCCACATCCACATATACATGACAGATTTTGGATGCCAAAGCTGTAGTTGAGGCAAATTCACCATGACTTTCACAATGTCTCTTCCCTTTAATTGTCTGTTTTACCTGAGCAAGCTCCCTTGCCTTGATGCGCCCACCTGTGAAGTAGGTGTTGTTTTTTTCCAGTTTATCTTTGGAGTATGAGGACTAAAGATAATAAACGTTCAATATCCAGCACCCTGCTGACCTTTAAAGTTTGGTAATTAGCATTAGCATATTTTAAGGAATAAATAAAACTCTGCTAGGAAACAAGTAAGTAGAAATGGCTTAAGAAAGCAGTCACATTCCTCCTTAGACATTGCCCAGCTGTGGGAAACAGAACCGTAAATCTCAGCCTTGAGATATTTTGAATAGTACTGCCCTGCATTCTAGACACTTCTGTGCATTCCAGGGGCCCTGCCCACTCCAGATCCAAAATGCTGTCTCTTCAGCTGGCTATCTTGGTGACTTTGCAAGACCTGACAAACCAAAGAGAACATTATAGGGCTGGATTCTTGAACTGGGTCCGTGGGCCCAGCCACATCCTGTGTGATCATTAGGATTACCTCTGAGGGTAGCTGATAGCCAGTCACTCCTGACATCGCCTGTCCCTCCCCGTGCTGTTCGTTCTCCTCTCCATTCCACAATCCTCTTCAACAGTGACATGACAGATACCTGCCTGACACCAGGAAGACAACACAGAGCATGCCCATCAGCAGTGTGTGAGTTCAGGTAATTTACTCAGCAGTGCCAGGAGGGAAGAGCCCTAAGGTCCTGGGCTCAGCAGAGGAGAGGGCCTGACAGAGAGGGGGTAATGCTAGTGTAGTAGTGAACAGTGAGTCTGCATCCCCCCCAAAAATTGTTGTCAAGTGCCAGGGCCCTGAGGTGGGAAAGCCTATGTGTCTATGGCTAAAGAAGGCTGGGATCTGTGGCCTATTAAAGTTGGGGAGACTGCATCCATGGGTATGGAAGACAGGTCTTATAATTTTCATAGGCAATTATCAAGTGTGCAGGAATATCACCTAACTCAGTGATTTTTTTCTTCAAAGACATGTCATCTAGAATGATCTTTCCATTCACACTTGAAAACATGGCTCACATAATGGGACATAGAATAAAATTCCCATTGTCCAATATGGTGGCCAGTTAATCAAAAAGATCCATAATAGGTGAGCTCGTGAGAAGCCATTAAAGCAGGTCAGATCAAAGGCATGTATTTTCACTTTGAACCTGTGCACCTATGTTCACTTTCTTATTGCTCCATCTCAAAGTTAGAGGCCTAGGTAAGAAAATGCTGTTTTCAAGTCTCCTTCTGAATTTGCTGCAAAACTATAAACATAACAAGTCTTCCACAGTTTGATTTCTGGGCTGGGTCTCTTGAAAGTGGAATATCTGTATGATAGACAGTGAATTTAATGACTCCTTACAGTAGCTCTTGGCAGATACCTAGTCTGAGTGCAGAGAGAGTGTGTGGCCTGGAAAGTTCAGGGATTTGCTGGTGACACTTTATGGAAGGAGTCACATGTCCAGTTTAATCCAGCCAATCAGCTAGAAGCTGTGACTGTCCAACAGAACAGTGTACCATCAGCTCTTCTGGGCTCTGGGGAAGTCAGAAACACTGCTGCACTATGGGTAATTTCTGAGACACAGTTCCATCCAGGGCACCATGTCTATAAGTACTTCCCCTGGTGAGTGGGTGGGACTGGAGTATGTGAAGTAAAAGGGAAACTCAACTTGAATGGGCTGCACAGGAACACGTGTGGTCTGTGAGGCCCATGGTGATGTCCTGATCCATTCAGCAGGAGAATGTGTGCTTTCTCAGATCAGATTTGACCAAAGAGAGGCACTCACACCCCAGCATGAGCTGAGTACTTGACAAGTGTCTCAGAAGGAAGCAAAGAGGCCATGGAAGCAAGATTTCCACTCCTCCCTTTCTCTGGTTTCCTTCTGAGGAAGGGCTGTAATGCTTTATGGATATGAGGTCAACATGCTTCCTCTTATAGATGAAACATCAGGATCCCTGTGGTCATAGACTCAGCCCTGAACCTGCCACATGTTTAGGGTGCAATGGCCCTTTCCTCTGTATAGCCTCCTTAGTCTATAAGGATGATGACTTGAGCACACAAACTGTCAGAACTTCTATCACTATCTTCTCTTTACTCCTCTCTTGGCTGGATGAGAGCCCAGCTAAGCCACCTTCCAGCTGAGGCCATTGTTCAGAGCTCTTTGGGGACAGTCCCGATACTGTTTCCTGCTGCACTGTGTGGGCTGTGGCTCCGGGAAGTGAAGCACATGTCTGAAGTCAGCAGTGGGCAGGCCTTCAGAATGATCACACTTTGGTTCCCTGGAAGGGCTTGTGTGGAGCAGGGCTGAGTGGTAAAATCAGAGGTCTCCAGTGAACAAAGCTGGCTTCTGTCCTCACTGGACAGCAGTGTGGTGGCTTTACCTAAGCTCAGGCTCCTTTCCATGGCTCATGGCCATAGTCAAAGACTCCTTGGCTTGGAAACAGCCCAAAAGCCCTACCTTTTCAGGCCTGATCTACAATTCTGGACTCAGCTCTTACCTCATTTTCAACTAGAGCCTGATACACAAAGCATTTGTGATGCTTTGGATTTGCCTAGAACAGGAAAATGGTTGCTTTTGATTCTCAACAAGGCACATTTGCAGTATGGGTGCAAGCGAGGCCTAGAGGCATATTGCCTACTAGAGATTCATTTCTGTGACATATATTTATTGAACACCTCCCAAGTGTCAGGTGCTAGGGTGGACTACATGGACAAAAGTCAACCTTAAGGATCAGGAAGGTAAAGCTTACAGATAAAGGGCCAGTGTACAAGAGAGACTTGAAGCGCACCACTTTTTATGATGTTACTCATTGAAGGACAAACAAACATCCAATGGAAATATAGTTATTGTGGCTGAAATAGGGTCAAAGGGTCATCCTGAAATTTCTCCAGGTCATCATTTCTCAGCAGCAGGTGACCCTTGGTCACCACATGTGCCATGGGTCTGCCCAGACCACATTAGCCCCTTGATATAGGCCAAGTGGGACATCACACTAAAGAAGAATCCTATGTGTGGTATAAAGTTTGAGGAGTCTTTGTTTTAGTTGGAGGACTGTTAGGCTTTGGCTCATGGTTATCACCTCATACTTCTTGCCTCTCTTCCCATGTTTTCTCAGCCTAGAATTGCTGGCAGATGTTCAGTATGCTTTTGGACTGCCCTTCTACTCTGCCTACCAGGGCCAGTTCTCAACGGAGGAACAGAGCCTGTCCCTGAAAGTCATGCAGTATTTCTCCAACTTCATCAGATCAGGGTATGTGGCCCTGCTCTCCTGAGACCCATCACCTGTTCCCTCCTATTCCCATCTGAATGCATTTCTTTAACCAGTCAGCTCACCCTGGCCACAAAAGCTACAATTCTCTGCTACCTTTTCCTCGTCTTGGACTCCCTGTTTCTAACCAAACAATCCGTACATAGATAAATCATGAAAAAAGCTTCCAGCTTGGGTCCTTCCTTCCTCAGACACACTGGTGGCATTAGGCCAAGGTGTTTTAGCCTCTGTACTGTTGATACTTGGGACCAGCTAAGTCGTGTGTATGTATATAACCTGTAAGATGAAGGACAGTGTTCCTGGACTCTGTCCACTGGATACCAACAGTTTCTACTGTGCTGTTTGTTCACAAACAAAAGTAAAGTACCTGGCAAACAGCTGATAGGAGGCAAGGCTTATTTGAGGTCCCAGTTTATCATTGGTTGCTTTCCATAATGGACAGTACATCAGGACAGCTGAGGTGTATGAGAGGAGATTCTTTACCTCATGGAAGACAGGAAGGAGAGAGAGGGAGTTCAGAAGGTACAAACCACATAATCCTTCCTGAGTCCATTCCCCACTTAACTATTTCTGCCATGATGCTTCACCTCCTGAAGATCTAAAATATTTCATGACAGTCCCACGAAGCATTCAACACATGAACTTGTGGGGAACATTTTAACATTCAAAACTTAACACCCAATCCTATTCTAGTTATGAAAATTAAAAATGTCTCTGGAAGCCAGGCATAATAGTATCAGCCCACTGGTTGATGCAGGGGGATTGGGATTTCCAGGGTAGACTAATCTATATAGAAAGACCCAATCTCAAAAACTAAAATGTTTTTAGAAAGTCTCCAAGCATTGCTCAGTGTCCCCAGGGGGACAGACCAATGGGAGTAAAGCCATCCCGTGCCCCATGGATGTACTGTGGTCAGCTGTGGTTGCCATCCTGGCATTCTGGAGCTCCCCTAGCTCCCAACCTCCTCCCCAGCAGCCTCTGACCCAGTCCTGTGTACACCACTTCCCAGATATGTGGTCCCCACCCCCACTCCTGGTACATTCTCTACTTCCTTTATCTCTTTGCATTTCCTAGAACTCTTATAGTTCCTCAGGGAAGAGAGAAACATCCTGGCACAGCTATGAGTTACTAACAACCTCCCACGGTAAAAGCAAATGTACTTCAAAGCAGAGAAAATAAAGATTTATGAAGTTTGCTGTGGACGTTGAAGGGAAAGGGACATTTCTTCTAATATTTTAGAAAATGTTTTCCTGAGGGAGCAGCAACAATACCAGACTTTCAGGCCATTCAGATGAACTAAGGGCAGTTGCTCTGGAGAGTGGGCAATCTGAGCCAAGGCAGGTGGTGAGGAAGTGTTCTTGCTGTGAAGGTGAGGACTGGTGGAATGGGGCATCAGCCTTAGTATGTAAAAAGAACCATAATGAAGGCATCTGAAATACAGAGATAGCATGATGTCCTTAAGATGCGTCAGGAAGAGCATGCTAACAATGGACATAATGAATTTCCATCTTTCTTGGAAGTAGAGAAACTACCATCTTTCTGGCTGATGTCTGCACCTGGGTTTATGCAACCTGAAGGAAGGCACTCACTTTTCCCTGGAGAGCTTCCATGGGAAGATTGGTTTGGGGGAAAATGACAGTTTTCTCCCCATGAGTAGAGAGTGGATCATGTTTTATATTCTCAACTCTGCTCTGAGACTCTGAGGCCAAATGACTCTGTTGACCAAACAAACTGCCATGGAATCCTATGGCCTGAAGAGAAATCTGCTGTTCTAATATCTCTGGTGCCTCTAATGTACCTTCTTATCCAGAACTTGAATAAGCAAGGGCCTTTCAGAAACTAACAATGGCATTCAAATCAAAGGACACAAGAGTAAAAGGGGGTAGCACTAAGCATTCAGAAAGATAGGGCCACGCTAGATCCTGAGTAGTGCCAATGAGTCATGAATTGGATATGACCTGTTCTTGGTGATTTCAGAGAGCTTTTATGGCCCAGAGTTTTATAATACCCAGCTAAACTCCCCACTGGAAGCTGGACCAATGAGTTGCCATCTGGAACTCAAAGTTGATTGATTTGCCCTTGAAGACCAGAGCACAAGTATAATGTGATACCAAGTGTTAAAAGGAAGGATGTGTTTCTTCTCATTTCCCTAGAAATCCTAACTACCCACATGAGTTCTCAAGGAAGGCAGCTGAGTTTGCCACTCCTTGGCCGGACTTTGTTCCTAGAACTGGAGGAGAGAGCTACAAGGAACTCAGTGCCCAGCTTCCCAATCGGCAGGACCTCAAACGAGCTGACTGTTCCTTCTGGTCCAAGTACATCCAGACTCTGAAGGATGCAGGTAGCAGTGCCCTGGGGAAAAGAAGTTGGGAGTGGTGTTGGATTCAGTGCCTACTGATTAGCTGTGTGTTGGCTTACACTGTGTATATGGAGACCACCAGGTCACTGGGTACTGGAAGCACAGGCCTTTTCATGAGGTGTTCACAGTCCAAGGCTCTTTGGCTGCCAAGAGCCTAATGTTCTGATGTGGGGACATGAGGGGAAGCAAGAGTGAGGCTCAAGGAGAAGACACTGGACAGGGACAGAAGGACAAGTGAAGGTTGAGTGATGAATGGCAGCCAGCTTCTAGCCAGTAACACTGGTGCAGGAAGAGAAGTATCTCTAGCCCCTTGTAGCTCTTGCAGGGCTGCATGGAAAATTACAGAGAACAAGAGAAGTAGTGAGGTACAAGCTGGCATTCCCACCTCCTACTACTGGGTTTAAGGGCGCCATGGAGACTGTAGAAACAATAGGATATCCTTAAGAAACTTCCAGGAGAATAAGGAAGCAAATGGCACAACCCAGTGAATGTCCTGCCTCCTTCCTGTCACTGGGGTGGATGCCTATACCCAAGGGCCTGAAGGGTTCCCAAAGGAGGGATGACTTGAGGAATGGTCCAGAATGACAATTTGGCAGGGAAAGACAGTACATCAGAGAGGAGACCTTTGTCTAAAGTGTTTAGACTCTCTACTTTTGGTATCAAGACAAGTGAGTCCTTTAACAACCTCTAGTATTGCTGTACCCTTAGCATGTCCCTGCCACCTGGGAATGAATCTGATATCTCTGGGGCATTTGGTAGGGAATGAATCTGGTCTGTTGTCTCTTACCAAAGGATCAGTTCTAGACCAACCTGCCCTTCTGTTCTGTTTCAGATGGAGCCAAGGATGCACAGCTAACCAAGAGTGAAGAGGAGGGCATGGAAGTGGGTCCTGGGGTAGAAGAAGACCTCTCAGACTCTCTGGAGCCTGTCCCCAAGAGCTATAGCAAATGACCAACCCCGAGACCTCCTGCCCTCCTTACCAGTTCCATCTCAAACTGCCTGTTGTAGTGATTTTACCATATACATCAACCATTTGCTTTCAATAAAGTGTTTGCATACAACAAAGCACTGGTTATTCTGTGCTGTGACTTCACAATATTTCTTGGTGACACTACACCAGGTGCCAATGCAAATCTTCTTAACATTTGGGTCCCAGGTTACTGGATTGTCGTCAGTGGGAAAGCTAGGTTCCTGTTCCTCTGAGAGATAAAGTCAGGCAAATAGAAAATAGTGCCACAGAAAATGAGGTGCCATCAAAGGCTTGAACTCCAAAGAGTCTCATCTAAGAAAAGGCAAGCTCCAGAATGTAAAAAGGAGAACGACTAGGTCTGGGGTAGTGGTATAGCAAGACACAAGGAGATCTGAGCCCATGTGTGATCGTAGAGATGGTAGAGTTACTGTCTGCCTGTCTGTCTATCTATCTATCTATCTATCTATCTATCTATCTATCTATCTATCTATCTATCTATCTATCTATCATCTATCATCTATCTATCTTTGTCTCTGTCTCTGTCTCTCTCTGTGTCTCTCTTTCTCTCTCTCTCTCTCTCTCTCTCTCTCTCTCTCTCTCTCTCTGTCTCTCTCTCTCTCATACACACACACACACACACACACAAACACACACACACACACACACATATGCACATACAGGCTAAGTTGGAACAGGTGGAATTCGTTAGCACTCTCTGTCATTTACATGGCACATCATAAAATGTGTTCACACCCGTCATCTCACTTGAGTTGAGATCAAACTCAGTGATGCTTTGCAGGTTGGATGGGGCTCAGCAAGGCTAGCAGAGTGTTTGGATTCATAAAAGAATAGGGGAGGGAGATGAAGTGTAACTAGTCCCCTGCGTTAAGTGGGACTCTGAAGCAGACAGCCTAGCATGTTTAGATGGCTTAGGGCAAGTCCTTTTGCCTAGTGGCTTTCAGCTTTGGCTTTTGTTAGACTTACCTGAGGACCTTTGCAACCCCCAGTACCCTCATCATACCAGGACCACATCAGGGATGAATTACATAATTTTTAGGGGTCAGAGCCTAGACATTCAGGGATATCAGTGTACCCAAGAGTGTCTACCCCTCTCACTCTCACTGGCCTTTGGTTTCTTTGTCTGCACAATGAGTCACCAGAATACCTGTCACTTCAGATGTCAAAGAACAAAAACAAAAGCTGAATCTTAACAACTATGTGCTATTCAGAAGCCAGTAAACTGAGAAGACAGTGGACTAACATCATAAAAATCTGTTTTCTCTCATCCCCAATCAGCAGGTTATATAGGGAGAAGGGAGAGCTGGGGACAAATGCAACTAATGATTGCTCTGGAGCTCAGTTGCCATTCTTCATGTGGTGAGCCACATCTCTGAGACTGTGAATGCCTGTGTCTCCCTTGCCTGCTCTTTTCCCTTACCCTTATTAGAGATTCATATCAATGTTGGGGCTCAGATACCTCTTGAAATGTTCAGTTTGTTTCTGCTGGTGTTACTCTAGTCCTCTTCCAGGGGCTTCTGGGCTGGGAGGGTAACTAGAACAAATCCTAAGAGGGAGTTGCTAAAGAAATCTGCACATAATATGTATGTGCAGCTTTCTTTCCACAACATGAAGTACCCAAGTGAGACTGTCTCTCTGGGGACTGTGCCCTTGATGGAGGCCTATTTTCTGTGCTGTTGTCAACTGTTTGCCTGGATTTCTTTCCCAGTGAGACAAGACTCTTGTTTCTCCAGTACCCAACACAGGGTTCGGTACAGGATGGGTGGTCTTCATAACACCAAATGTGAAAATTCCACCCCCAGATGCATCAATTTCACTTATGGGGTGAGCAACATTTACCAAAGTATAAAATGGGGGGTGCTTTTAGTCTCCTCACTACTTCCCATTTGCAATAAGGACTATGGTGTCCCTCTGAAGCTGTGACAGTCTGCTTCCTGGAACCTAAGGCAGTGTGTAGAGTTATAGTTGATAATCAACTAACCTTAAATAGCCCAGAATTACCTATGTGGATCCATTATCATCAGAAGAGTCATTCAGAGTAGGCTGAGAAGGCAATAGAGGCTCTGAGAGAGTACAACATGGAAAGAACTTGTCTCTCAGCATCTCTAGGTTTTAAGATGTAGGGAGTGGAACATGGGCAAGTGAATGTGTGCAGCTCCTAGAGACTAGAAAAAGCGAGAGAATGATTCTCCCCAAGGCCTTTAGAATGGAATATACCCTGATTACATAGTGTCAACCCATCGGAGATTCATGTTGGCTTTCTGACCTACAAAACTATACAGTAATGGACCTGAAAGTTGGTAGTAATTGTTATGGCAGCTATCAAAAGCTGCCATCATTATGCTTGTTCGAATATATATCTTCTTCTGCCCTTGACCAAGCCACAGGCATAGCAAGCTCATTGGTTTTCTCATAATAAAAAGTCAACTCTGGCACTGTCCCTGAAAATGAATGGCTCCAATTTTGCCACCTGGTTGGATTGAGGAATGGGCCTCAAGGGTAGACATTTTGACTGTGCTTATGAGCCCTGATGTGTGTAGTTGGGCACCAGGATGATATCTGCTATTTTGTTCTCATTCTTTACAACATGAGGTAGAAAACATTCTGCTACAGTAATAATGTCTGCTTGGCAGATGTCCTGCTAATTGTGGGAACTACTTCATGTGACCAGGGAAGCATGACACAGTGTTTTCAGGTCCTTGATGTTAATGGTAGATTTTGTTACCTCCTATGTGCCAGTCCATGAGAAAGATAAAGAAGAGAGATTTCAAAAGACAGACCATCAAAGCTCTGTCCCATGGTGGCTCTGGAGAAACTTGAACAGCAAACACATAATAGTCAGGATATTTGGGATACAGGGACCCAAGTCTCTATAAAGGTAAGAACCAGGCAGCACAACACCATGCTGGCCGACCTGTGGAAACTGTTATAGAAACTCCAGACTGCATTCTGCAGTTTCTCAGAAACTAGTGTCATGGAAGTTGTGTAGCCCACCCCTATGAGCAGGGAGGGCAAGACCATAGGTCTCAGCAAGGCAGGCAAATACAGGCAAAAGCTTATCAAACTGTTACTCTACCTGACTTGAGCTATGGCTACACCCCCTCAAGGAGCCTAGTAACCTGCCACCAACACAGGCCCCACACCTGGATAGGCACCTGCCTGGATACCTACTCTAAACCGTGGAAAGAAACCACTCCCCTCCACAATCCCTCCCTGTTACTAGTGGAGCACGTACTGGAACATATTCCAGGAACTGACCTGGTATGCATAATCAATAAGGCAAGACTGTCCTTAACTGTTTAGAAAGAACCTCCTGCTTACCATCTTATTGCTGAGCATGAATGGATTACTAAAATCGAATGCATTCTGGAAGGAACATGTCCAGTAAAGAAATTATTTCATGACCTGATCTGCAGAGAGATACCCATACTATCTCACCTCTCAGCAACCAAACCCTTGCTCCTCTTGAACACAATAAAAGGAAGCTTCAAACTACATTTGAGGCCCAGTGTCACTCTTGATAGTGTATTTTCGGACCTGTCCCATTGCTTTGCCTTTATGTAGTGTCTTACTTCTTTGCAATCTGTGTGTCCATTTATTCCATTCTTAAATAAAAGGCCACGAACCTGGAACCACCCAAGCCAGTCCCTGGTCAGCTGAGTGCTGAAGGACTCTAGAACCCTGTTCTTTATCTGCAAAGGTCCTAGGGCAGGTCACATAACACCCCTAGGACAGGTTCACACAAAGGTCATGAAGTGAATGGGGAATCATTTATGAAGAACTAGAATGACTTTCAGGCTTTAGCAGAAGGGAAGTGTGGACATTTGCTGGAAGCCAGTTACAGCCCATTTCCTTCTGGAGGGACGTATCATGAAGCACGTGATCTTTTTTAATGAAATCAAGAGACTTCCCTATAGGTGCCTTCTGTCCTTCCTCAAATGAGGCAATAGATGGCCAGCATCGTGGGGCTTCCTATATCCTCACCAAAGCTGGGAAGGATGGCTCCTCTCAGGCTATCTTAGTCCATTCCAGGACCAGGCTAAAGCCTAAATGGCTCATTAAAAACAAGAATTCCTAAAGGGGCATTGTGATATATGTAATTGCAGCTCCTTAGGAAGCAGGGGCAGGAGGAGGACCACAAGTTTACTTAGGATTCATATATCTCCAGTTCTGAATGAATAACATCTCTGGGTAGGTGGCCTCTCAGCAGCTATACATCTACTTTCCAGTGATCTCCTTCACCAGATTCCCACCTGATTCTTGTCACCCATGTCTCTCCATAGCACAAAAGCCATGTCACCTGTCTCCTTTGTTTCCTTCTATGAAAGATAGTCCAGCCAACAGATGCCACCCACCTCTTATGCCTCCACAAGCTGGGTAGCAGCAGAATTTCCTATTCTTCTTTGGATTACTTCTATAACTCTGAACAGTACCTTCTCTTAGCTCCTTGCTTTGCTAACAGTTTCCTGTGTAAAGATGAGTTGTTCACTCCTTTGACCACAGCCCTGCCTCACCCCACTTTTTTTCTGTCCCTTGCCTTGTCTCTAGCTACCTTCTCATTTTGACTAGCCACACTCTATTTTACCTCGTCCTAAAATCTCAACGAGGCTCTGTCTATAAGGTCCTACACCTGAAAACTAGTTAGCCCCACTGGCTCCAGTAAGACTTTGTATTGTCCATAAGCCAAACAACATGTGGAATCATGTGTCATCACATCACATTCTCATGGCCCATGTCTTAGTCAGTTCTAGAGCAATTTCTGTGTCAGCCATTTTGTGGCAGAGTAAATGTTATTTAACGTAACTTACTTCCCCGCTTTTCTTCTTCCTTTTCTTAACATCCTAACTCTACCCAACCAGATCTCTCCCCACCCAGAGCAAAACTGTAGAACCTCAAAGCTGTGTCCAGTCTGAGGTTCAAAGGTCATATGCATCTCCAGATAGCTATGAATGTGGCTCTACACAGATGAAAATATCCTGATGAAATGTTACATAGTTGAACAACTGTGGAAGTCACTCCTCTCTCTGTTGTTTCCATGGGAACTAGTGCTCTAGCCTTCAGAGGAAAGAAAGCAAGTGATGGTTAGTAGAGAGAGATCATGGGAAGAGGCTCAGAAGCAAATGGGTGCAGTGGCAATTCTTGGTTTTTAACAAAATGTCACTGAGCCTGGGGCTGTGTCCCTCACAAAGTGGAGTGGGGTCAGATGTTCTTCCAAACCCTTTCCTGGTCTTCCATGATAAGCACTGGGATTTTTTTTTTCAACCTTCTTGTATCTCCCTGGATCTCTCTTCCCTCTGATTAGAACTCAAGGTTCTCCCTTCCTTGTTCTCTCATAATTGCATTCTAATAGCCATTGAATATAATCATATGTCATCAGGTCACATGTGGGTATAGTGGAGAAGAAAGAACTCATATCTTTTCCTGGAGGATATGACTCCTCTGCACATCTGACTGACAAGGTGCAGCCAGAGGAAAAACTATTCTATGTGGGCAAATATCAATGAAAGATCAGTCAAATTAGGAAGAGCCTGGTTTCAAGAGCAAGTCGACTGTGTAAGCCTGTGCCACATGGCTCATCAATAGGCATCAGGCATGGCTACACATATGTGCTGTCTAGACCAGATAGGTCCTAGAATATCAGAAGAAAGTAAGGCTGAAATTTCTGCTCAAGGTCCAAATAGTCAACTCCCCCCCCCCCCGTCATTTGGGTACCTTCCTTACTGTAGCCTTGACTCTAATTCCAGAACCTGTATCTTCCTGACTCTGTGCTAAAAGTCCTTGAAAGACATGCATCTCCACCCATCATGGGTGATCTGAAAAGGAAAGATACTCTCCCAGAGAAGTACGTGGAGGGGCTAGCACATTACAGATGCTTAGGAGAACTTTAGGTCTGCATTGGGGGACTCTCCCAGGATGCAACATTTCCCACTGGAGTTTGTTGATGTCAGCACTACCTCTCTTGTCTTCTCCACCCATGTGCATGAAATACTTCATTTGTCCCAGGATCTCTGAAAGTTTATAGTCTGCAAGGTGAAGCTGACAGCTCATTGCCCTTTGAAGAACAAACTATAAATACCCCAAGTCATTAAAAAGAGGAAGGACTGCACCCGGACACCAAGAACATGTAAATTTGACCTGAACAGACTTCTGAGACCACAGTCTGCTGGGCCCGCATGTCTCTTCCTGGCTTCTAAAGAACCCCAAGCCTCCAGAATGAAGATTGCAAGCCACCAGTGTCTCATGCAGTGACTCTATATGTGCCCCTAGGAAGATCATAACCTTAGACTGGGGTGAGTCACAAGTCTTTGGCCATCATCAACCTCCCTTTCTGAAGAAAGAAATGCAATGACCTCTAATGGGGAAAGACTAGAGGTGACCTCAATGGTGAGGGACATTTTTGGAAGATGTGTCTGCCCATATGGACCTTTCCTGAATAAGGAATACGGCTATTATTGCTGAGGTTACTTTAGGCAAGATAGCATTATCATTCAAGACATCAGAGCCTGACTTGGCTCAGTGATGCAACAGGCACACACTGTAATTTAAAAGGATTTAGAAGAAAAACTGTGATACAGATCATGGCCATATTTTCTTTTCTTAAAAGCCATTGACAACATAATATGGTGAGTCATTTTTGTTCACACATGAAATGATTGGGCAACTAAAGAATAAATTTCTGAGTATCCCAAATCTGTGTGCACTATAGGTGAAAAGGCTATATCATTGACAATTCTGCCATAGGAGGAGATTTGAGTTTCTTTTGCCCCCTCCCCAACGAGAAAAGAAGCAAGATAAAGGACGTGTTCATTAGTAATGACTTTGCTTCTGTATGCCTCTCTTGACATTACATCTTATATCTTAGGCAGGCCTGAAGAGATTTCCTTATGAGATCAAGATTTTGAGTCTGGGAAGACTTATTTGGGAATATCAGAAAGGACTCTCTGAGTACTGGGCATGTATGACAATGTGTCTCTCTTTTGACTTCTGTGCCTTTTGTCCTGTCAGAATCTGTCTCTATGATCAATCATAGAAATCTCCACCCAAGCTATGTTCTAAGTCCTCAATGCTCAGAAGGATTCTTCAATAATGGTGGTGGCAGAAAGCAGAGGCCATACCACACCACTGACTTTTGTCATTCTCCTAACTGCTCACACATGACAGAGCTATGAGGAACTGATGATGACACCTGGTAGACAGACTCATATCTGCGACTTCATCTGCTATCTGGTTGGGTAGCTCAAGCCACCCAACAGTGCAGAGCAGAATTTCCAGAAGCCCTCCTGTGCCTTCTGTTGATAGCTGTGTCATCTGGTCTCAGCCTCCAGGAAGGCAGCAAGACCATATGAGAGGCTCCAGAGCTGCCTATCAGGCAGTTGGCAGGAGTCAAACCCAGGCACACAGACCTCAGCCTTCCCAAGCCTTCTCTCCTGTTTGTCTCCTGAAACTCCACAATAGATATAGAACCTAGGTCTACTATATGCATGGGGTTTACAAGATTGTCTCAAAGTCTACTTCCTATTCCTTCCTGATTCTGAGATCTTCTCCTTGAGGGACACCCTGGAATGCTCTGCATACTTCCCCAGCATCAACTGCTCTGTGGAAAAAAGAGTGAGGACATTAAGAACAGGCCTGTGTTAGGGTCAGTTGAATCTCATCTTCTCCCTGATGACCTGGACCTCAGCCTTAAATGAAGCCCTTTAAGAAAGAGGTAATGGAAATTAATCACCCTGTCTTGGTTATTGGGGCCATCTGATTGAGTTAAGCCACAGCTCTGTCTATTTTATCATTGGTCCAAAGCTTTGACCTGCTTCCAACGGAATACAAAAATAATGGCCTGTACTAACTTTCAGGCACATAAAACCACAACCAGAACATTTGACCTTATCTTGGTTTGTTCTTATGTAAGGTTAACACAACCTCATCGCTTCTACAGAAGCAGAGTTGGGGCTGATCTTTCCGATGAGCCAGGAGGACATCTAACCACAGCCTCGGGGACCTTTGTTCATTGTGCTGGCTAGTTTTAACTGTCAACTTGACATAATCTAGAATCACCTGGGAAGAGTCTCAATGAGGAACTATGTAGAAGTGGTTGGTCTGGAGGTGTGTCTGGGGTGATTGCTTGGATTGTTAATTTATATAAGAAGACTTCATCTGACTACGGGCAACACCATTCCCTAGGCTGGAATCTAAACTGTATAAAAGTGAAGAAAACTAATAAGCAAGCAAGTGAGCAAGTGAGCAAGCAAGCAAGCAGCATCAATGTACTTATTTCTTTCTGCTCTTGATTGTGGATGTTATGTGACTAGTTGCTTGAGTCATGTGAAATTGCTTGTTATGGAACCTCCTCTCGCATACCTGCTTGAGTGCCTGAGCTTGATGTCCCCAAAATGATGGACTGTGGCTTGAAATTGTAAGCCAAACCAACCCTCTCTTATGTTGCCTTGGACATGGCATTTTATTACAGCAAAAGAAATGAAACTAGAATACTCTTCCACTGAGTATCTGTGTCACTTCTCAGGGTAGCCTTGTGTTGAGAAGCCCTCTTACATTTAGAACATGGACAGCAAGGTGAGGGCTGGATTTCATCAGTATGGCTGGTCCTACAGGGACTTGGCTGATGCCACTGTGTGGGACATAACTTCCTTATCTAGCCCTAGCCACCTTCGTCAACCACTTGCTCAGCTGAGCTCTGTCTCACTGGCTGGCATATTTCCCACACCATCTCCAGACATCATTCCAGCATTAAAGACACAGGAATTGAAGCTAGGCATGGTGGTACATACTTTTAATCCCAACCCTTGAGAGGCAGAGGCAGGAGGATCTCTGTGAGGCTTAAAGCCATCCTGGTCTATGTAGTGAGTTCCAGGACAGTCACGACTACCACAGACAGACCTTGTCCCAAAAGCAAAATTAAACAAAGACGCCTCCAACTTGCCCACTACCATCCATTATTAAAACAGGAGAAGGCAGGAAAGGCATTTGGGCTGCGGAATGCCTAAAGCCAGCACATCTGACAAAGAACTTGAGGTATGTGTAGGAGGTGGATAGAAAGACATGTGCACACACATGAGAGCACTCACCTTCTTTTCTGCCTGGCACTTCCTTCTTCCAGCCTCCCTGTACAACTTCATTGATCCCTCTAGGGAAATGGGAACTTTCTACTCCTCCATAGACTGTCAGATTATCACTAGTTGTCATTGCCTACTTGGGTACTGGCTAGAGATCAGCTCCAAGCCTCCCTCTTCCAAAAAGCAGGCACTTTGGGGGTTGGGGGCATGCCAGACATCTTTGTTACTTCCAATGGCTCTGGAATCTATAGACGTAGTCCCTTGCCTGCCACCTTTCCATTCTTTCTCGTGGTGACCTTTGTCTTTACTAAAATTTCACAGCTCTAGTTCCTGTTCCTCAAGACTTGGGAAGCTCATTGCCCTTCCCAAGATCTCTGGAGAAAGTAATGAGACAGGATGTCTGGAGTCCTAGAAGCTCAGAGCTCTCTTCCTAGCCAGAGGCCTGCCCCTAAGTAGTGTTTTCATGGGGCTAGACCCTCCAAGCAGCCATCAGGAACTTCAACTTCTAGCAGGACAACCAGATTCCCCCACAACAGCTGTCCACAATTAGCACCCCTTATGCAGCCCTACCATGCTATTCATACTTCACTGTTATTCCTTAGGAGAAGAGACTGGATCAGTCCCCTGGGAAGGAACCTGATACCTATGTGACAAGAAGATGACCTCTACTCTTGCCAACACAGCTTTGGCAAGAAAACCAGCTCCCTGCCTGTGGCATTGCAATTCACCCCAAGACCCCACAGGGAAGGCCAAGCAGTGGGCTAGGGTGCCCTGCAGTAGGCCTGAGGTGTCCCATGCAGCTCCTCACGCAAGTGTTCCTCATGTTCTCTCTCCCCCAGCATTTGCTGTTTTAAACCGAGCCTACTCAGTAAACATCAGCCCCTGCCTCTGCTGCCTTCTTCCTGGAAGGCCTTGCCCTCACTCATTTCTTCCCTCACCATCTGCTCAGACTTGCAGCTTAGGTAGAATTACTAAGGGCCGAGGCCATGAACACAGAACACAGAACATCAGGAAACCACTGAATGTACACTAACTAAATCATTCTGATTTCTTGACCATCTTATCCTGTTCCAACCTCAGGGTTCCATTGGCTTATGAAATCTAGAGATCACTAATCTGTATTCTCTGTCTTTCAGTCCAGATCCTGAATCTGGCCTTTCTTCTCGCAGCCCATTAGGAAAAAGAAAATATGAAATCCTTTTATCTTATCAGATAACACAGCTAGTGTATTCTCATGACCTGAGTAGGATAAGCCAGAGATGTTTGGAAGTTTGTTTTTCCAACATCAAAGGCTCATTAAGATGTTTTTCTAAAGAAACAGCTGCATAATTTCCATCTAGGTCCACCAGGAAGTTTCAGAGGGTTTGAGATGATAGCAATTCCTCAGTGCTCTTCGGTAAATTTCTATGCCCGTTTCCTGGTCCTCTCCCACTATGATGTTGATAATGTGGGAGGCCCGTGTACAGGGGAGTTTCCATGACTACATACTGGTAGAACAGTATGGAGGAGGTGAGGGAGCCAGGACACTGCTTATGTTGAGACAGAGACTTTTAAAGAATTCAAGCTATGGGTCCTCTCTCTCTCTCTCTCTGTCTCTCTGTCTCTCTCTCTCTCTCTCTCTCTCTCTCTCTCTCTCTCTGTCTCTCTCTCTCTCTCTGTGTGTGTGGTGTGTGTGTGTGTGTGTGCATGCATATGTGTGTGTTTTGATGTGTATGTGTGTCCATGAGTGCATGTGTGTGTTGTGATGTGTTTATGTATGTGTACATGCATGTGATGCATGCGTGTGATGTTGTGCTGTGTGTGTGCATGTTTGTGTACATGTGTGTATGTGTGTGTGCACGTGTTTATGGATGTACTCCTCGTGCTGGTGGGGATGTGTGTGCATGTGGGAGCTTACATGTGCTGGGGTTGAGGTGGTATGTGTAGTGTTTATGCAGGCCAGAGCTAGAGGTCCTGTGGAGTGTGGGAGAGAGAGAAATCTGCGTGTGATTTAAGATTTCTCAGCCTGTCTCTTGCCAAGTGGTTTCCTCTGAAGCTCAGACTCAGCCCATATGGCCTGGGGTGGAAAATACCACTGCAGGCAGCCAGTCCCTGATTCATTCCGACAGCCTCCCGGCTGCTCCTTACTACTGTGTGTCCCACACTCAAATCTGATCAGCCCTGACTCCAGATTGTTCCTTTGAGGACCCATATTCCTCTTGTAGGGAAGGGAATGTGGGGACCCTGGAGCACACAGCTCACCTTGACTCCCTCTTTCCTGCCTGGTCTCTTCTATGGACCTACTCTGTACTCAAAGATCTCCCAACTACAAATTCCCAGGGACCCATAGAAGGTATCTTCAACGACCCACAAATCCTATGGCTCTCTCTGCTCTCTTTCTTCTTTATCTCCCTTTCTTCCTGTTCTACTTGCATAGCCTTGGGTGACACTTCAGAGCCCTGTAGAAATGACAATATCACCTCTGGAAACAAGCTAGAATGAATGAATGAATGAATGAATGAATGAATGAATGAATGATAAATAAAACTTTGTGGAAGTGGGTATTGGTACTGGAAACGAACCCGTGGCCTGATGCCCAAGAGTCTACCAATGACACTTTGAAAGGGTGCTCAGCCTCAGGAGAAGCAGTGTACACTTCCAGAAGACAGTTGTTTCTTCGTGGGTCTCAGCATGTGCACTGTTCATTCCCTTCCCCAGCTGACGGCAGTGAGGGAGGCTCACATCCAGGGGAGTTTGCCCACTCTCTCCATGTTGCATGAGTATCTCCTGTGACATAACACAATGTGAATGGCTGGGTAAAGGAGCTGGCGCACTTTCATTGCTTCCAGGTAAAGGGTTCAAATGGGTTGTAACTCCATGTCCGTATTTCAATGTTGTAAAATATTTTTATTTCAATAAAAGAAATATTCAATGCTTACACCCCAGGTACTTCTACATCTGATCTTCCATCCAAAGGGGGTGAGGGGTGGGTTTGGAATAAGATCCCTAAGGCTTGGAAGCATTCAGCCAACACGATATTTTAGATGAATGCTTTGGATATTTTGATAGGTGGATATTTTGGCTATCTCACAGATAACCAACTGTCTCCTTGTCCTCCATCTTGCTGCATTCCATGGAGACTATAAAATGACTCCCTCCTCATAGGTTCTGCCCAGTGTTGGTGATCCTTGACATGCTGAGAGTGTATCTTATCTGCAAGATCTTGTCCGGGAACCTGGGACTTGCATTCACAGGGCACAGATTCTGTGAGTGTCAGAAGAATGGACGAAGATATTCTAGCAAAATGTGGGCCAGTCACTGCCATATTTATAGCTGACAGGAAAAGTGATTGGCTAGCGTCGACTGACAGTATGTTGCTTCTACTAGCGGTTGCTGCTCTCCATAACGGGAATCCTCCCACCTCCTCCTGCACACCCCCATACAGAGACAGTCTACACATTCGTGGTTGCTTTCCCAACCCACTGCCCTGAGACACCCATAGAAAGAGGTTTCCTCCCAGTACTACAGTTTCTTCTAAGCAGAGTAAATGACCATTTCTACCTATCACCCCCCTCTTCTAGAATTTTCCAGACTATGAGCATATGCAAAGATAAACCTACTGCTGTTTTCTGCCACTGTGAGTGACCCCTCCCAGCCCTCTGTTCTTCCTGGCCTCTGGCCTCCTATCCTCATATGTCCCTGGGGCATCAAGAAACAAGTTTACTGCTAGGTTCTAACAGTGCCCTGTGGAAGAGTCAGGACAATTGATGCTGACCTCCCACACTGCCCTCCAAGGTGCCACTGCAGGATAAAGATGGGCCCTGTGTGACAGGGTGACCTCCTTTTTAGCTGTTGCTCGTAAGTCCCAGAGGAAATTTCAGATGTATCATTAGCAGACTGGATCATGAATTATGCAGTCAGCCAATGGGCAGAAATTGAACGTGAAGCATGTTTTACACTCCCTTTGCATCTTGACAGGTAATGGCTTGCATACATTTGGTGACAGCTGGAGTCACCACAGGTGCAATTACAGCCTCTGAAGTAGAATCTCCCTGTCTTCTGAATTCTAAGGTTACAAGATACAAATAGTAGTACCTTAGTTTCTTTTCCTGTTGCTGGAATAAAATACTTAAAGGAATCAGGTCAAAGGATAACCAGTTTATTCTGGCTCACAGTTCAAGGTCCACAAGGTTAGTGTACTGGCTAGTTTTGTGTGTCGACTTGACACAAGCTGGAGTTATCACAAAGAAAGGAGTTTCAGTTGAGAAAATGCCTCATGAGATCCAGCAGTAAGGCATTTTCTCAATTAGTGATCAAGGGGGGAGGGCCCCTTGTGAGTGGTACCATCTGTGGCTGGTAGTCTTGGGCTCTATAAGAAAGCTAGCTGAACAAGCTAGGAGAAGCAAGCCAGTAAGAAACATCCCTCCATAGCCTCTGCATCAGCTCCTGCTCCTTGACCTGCTTGAGTTCCAGTCCTGACTTTCTTTCGTGATGAACAGCAGCATGGAAGTGTAAGCTCAATAAACCCTTTCCTCCACAACTTGCATCTTGGTCATGATGTTTGTGCAGGAATAGAAACCCTGACTAAGACAGTTAGTGAAATTGAGGCATCAGGAGCTTGAAGCGTCATGTCACATTGGCAAAGCAGGATGAACACACACTGCTCCTCAACTCCTCTTCACCATTTACACTGTCCAACATCCCGAGCAGGGAATGGTCTCACCACCATTAAAAAAGGTCTTATATTAATTAACATTGTCAAGATAATCCCCTACAGCTGTGGTTCTCAACTTTCCTAATGCTGAGACCCTTTAATACAGCTCCTCATGTGATGACCCACAACCAAAACATTATTTCATTGTTAATTGATAACTGTGGTTTTACTACTGTTAAGATCATAATATAAGTATCCAATAAGCAGGATATCTGATATGTGACCCCTATAAAAGGGAGTTTGACCCCCAAATGGATATAAGCCCACAGACCGAGAACCACTGTCTTACAGGCCTGCCCCATGTCTGTGATTCTAGATCCTCTCAGGGTCACAGGTGTGGAGCACATGAATGGCTTATGTCCCTGTCCCCATCTTTCTCTAGTGACAGGATCTGGTGGCATTGTGTCTTCTGGGAATTGACCTTCATGGGTTGGGATAGCAAGAGAGGACCATGTGTGCTGGACTCCCCCAGGGTGGGCAAAGGAAGAGCTGGGCTGCAACCCGGCTCTCTACCCTGGACCACCATTCTTCCTGGGCTGTTATAAGGAAATGGTGGGAGCTTGCTCAGTTAGGAGTACACCCAAGAGGTTTTTATGTTCTACACACTGTACTCCCCAGTGGGATTCTGGAGGATTGCAGGAAGTTGCTGAGGAAGAAAGCTTTTCCTTCATGTGTGTAGTAGCTACTAACCATTGGGTAGGAAGGTGAGCCCTGGAGGAGGTAGTCTGGATATGTTAGAAACAGTAGATTCTTTGACTCGGGGAAATTGAGATGTGACCCATAAGCCTTCAAGACCAGCTTGAGGACAACAGTATCACAGCCATATTTTATTGAAGGGCCTTATGTTTTCTTTAAAGATGTTCATTGCTTTTTTTGAACTGTAAAAGTCACATAATTTCTTATGGGAAGTGTTAAGTATAAAGGGAGTATAAATACAAATCCTATAGCCCCACCAGACTGCTATAAAATAACCACTGTAAATATTGTGACATACGTTCTCCTGGCCTTTTGTTTCCTTGTGTGGGTGTGTGTGCGTTTATGAAACTTCGCTCATTCTTTACATACATTTTACATCCTCTTTGTTTGTTTTCTTAAATCTGTTTCCATGAGCTGTTTCGATTTTCTACTAAGACGTCAGTGAAGCCACCAATGAAGCCACCAATGAAGTTGAAACTGAAACTTTTTAAAAAAAAGTATATTTTTCTCAAAAGATACATTGTGCACCAGGCACTGAGTGATTAATATATTTTATCCCTTCTCTCTTTCAGAAGAGGGATGCTCTACTTTTCCTCTTATTTTCCAAATCAGGAAACTAATGCTTAGATAGGTAGTGTAAACTGTTGAAATAAAAATGGAATTGATTGGGCCGGAAAGACACTCGGCAGTTGCTGCTGTTGCGGAGGAGGAGGTAGGTTTCGTTCTCTGCACTTACATGGTAGCTTACATCCACCTGAAGCTCTGGTTCAGGAGATCCATTGCCCCCTTATGGCTGTTGTGGGCTCTTTTACATACATAAACTCACACAAAGGTCAACACACACACACACACACACATACACACACACACACACACACACACACACACTCACACACACACACACACACACACACACACACACACATTATTGCCAGACATTACTTTAGAATATACCAAGAAGAACAGGCAAATGAAACAGTCTCAGAGTGTTCTGCTCTATGGGGGGTTGATGGGACAAAATTAATAAGTGAGTACAGAAGTTAATAAGATGAGGACAGAAAGCTTACCGTAAATGGTTCCAAGTACTATGGAGAATTAGAAAAAAAAAGGGAAGTGGTGATGGGCAATCAACCAGAAGGGAAGTGCCACGGAAGACAGGTGATAAAGACCAATGACTGGAAGGTACTGAGGGTGTTGACCATGCACTCACTTATATGAATGGTATATGGCTATGAAGCACCCCACCCCCAGATCCTGAGGTAGGTTCTGTTACTCACAAGTAGTTGGGTCACAAAGGCTTAGACCTTCTCCATGGTTTAATCCAGTGATAGACCCATTGTGGAGAGATAGTGGAGGTGTCGTTTAGTTAAAGGAGATAGGTTCCTGAAAATGTGGCTGGGAACACACTGGAACATGTCAACTTGACACAAACTAGAGTTATCTGAAAGGAAAAAGACCTCAATTGAAAAACTGGGTTCATAAGATCAACTGTAAGCAAGCTTGTAGAGTATTATTTTAATTAGTGATAAATGTGAGAGGGCCCAGCCCTTTGTGATGGGGTCACCCTGGGCTGGTGGTTCTGGGTTCTATAAGAAGTAGGCTAAACAAGCTAAGAGAAGCAAGCCAGTAAGGAGCATCCCTCCATGGCCTCTGCATCAGCTCCTGCTCCTTGACTTGCTTGAGTTCCTGTCCTGACTTCCTCCAATGATGGACTATGATCTGGAAGTGTTAGCCAAATAAACCCTTTCCTCCCTAAGTTTCTTTCAGTCATGGTGTTTCATCTCAGCAGTAGGAATCCTAGCTAGGACAGGGTATGTCATCCTTGTCCCCTTTCTACCTGTCTCTCTTTCCTGGCTACCATGAGTTAAGTAATTTGGCCCCACTACCATGGTGTTTGCCTCACCACAGGCCCACATTAGTGGAGCCAGCCAGCCATAAACTACAACCCTGAAACCAATGAGCCAAAAACAGCTCTTTCTCCTTGAAGTTATCATCTCGTGCTTTTAATATAGGGACAAAAGTCTGACTAACACACTGCAAAACACAGCAGAAACAAAGTCCCCAGGGCAGGAGGGTACTTGTCCTGTCTGAGATTGAGAAAACAATCTGATGGTGTGAGCTGGAGGGAAGGGGAAAAGATAAGACTTGAGATTTGGGAGAAGGGTCTTGTGACTTCCAATTTTATAGATAAGGCCAACTGAGGCTTAGAAGAGATCAAAAAGTTCATACAAGTTTGAAAGTCTTGTTCTGAGGCCTTAGTCTGGTATTTTGTGGCCCCAATCATTACAGAAACCAACATGGACACTATATTTGTTTTAGCAATGGCCCTCATGAAGCTGCCCTCCACCATGACAAAGTGTCAAGGCTGGTGGACATAGTCTCTCCATCTTCTCCCTGACCCATGTGCTATGCTTCTGAGTCATGGTCTGTGCCTTCTCCTAGATCTCCCATTGGGAAAGGTCTCAGATACCTGTGGTTGCCTTTTGAGTTAACAACATTCTTGGATAACCCTGGTGGGTTTTCCCAGATCTGCAATGTGTATTAGTTACTGTCTCATTCCTGAAAAAAAAATCAGACAAAAGCAGTTTAAGGAAGGAAAGGTTTAATTGGTTCAAGGTTTCTGGTTTCTATGGATACATTCTATCATGGTGTGGAAGGCACAGCATAAGGAGAGTGAAGTAGCTAGTCCCACTGTGTCCACAGTCAGGAGACAGAGAGTAATGAATGCTTGTACTCAATTCCTTTCTCCCATTATGCAGCCCACAGTATGGTATGGATTACATTTAGGGTGAGTTTTCACGCTCAGTTAACTTAATCTAGATAACTGCTCACATGCCCAGAGATTTCTTTCCACTATGATTATAAATCTCATCAAGTCCACAATCAACACTCACATTCAGATTAATCTAATCCTATTATATGGGATGTCCGAATGGTCTCCCACACACTTCCCCAAAACGTGAATCTTATCCGAAGATTGCACCTGGAAAAACTCAGACATGGACAATTCGTGTGTGACTCGGGATGAGGTAGAGAATAGACATTACCAGCAGAACTTACCACAGCCTGTGGTGTTTGGGGAGCACGTACCTGTGTCAGTATGTGTGGCACACGTGGTCCCAGGCTCATGTCCTGGTGGGGACTCATGTTTGAGTCATAAATTTACAACCAGAAAGGAAAACACAAGCAGCTCCTCATGTAAACACTGGGCAAACAGAATGATGTCCTTTGCTTCCAGTCACTTGGGGAGTTTCTGAAATCCTGCTCCCTTCATCCACTGGATAGCTGGTGATAGTGGAGGGGGGAGATGAGTCTCGTTTTGCTCTGGGAATTTCAGGATCCTTTTCTTTTACCTGGCTCCCCTCTCATCCTGAACTCCAGAAGGTCTGAATAGAGGATGTACTGTTCTTCTGAGAGGGAGGCCCTGGAGCTTCTAAGAAAAGCAGCACTCCCCATCCCCACCCCATGCACTGAACAGCAGGAAATTCAGTGGAAAATGCTGGGTCACCCAATGTCCCATTCATGTCACCTCCTTTCCAAACTTGACATCATGGGTGGGAGTAAAGGCCAACAACTCTCAGTTGGGTAATGGAAATCGTGGGCTTGCCACCCACCTGGGTTCAGTCCCTGGCTGAGGCGTTTAATGCTCTGAGGATGGGACTCTGGTTTGGGAAAAGGAGGTGTGGCAGGTTGCCTCATACCCATGAAGGTGGTGGCAGGAAACCTCAGGTGATGCCAGGAGCCAGGAGAGGCATCTGAAAGAACAAACTTTACCAGACTCACTCAGGTTTAAGTCTGGTCTCTGCTATTCCTGGGTCCTTGGGAAGTAACGAACTCATTTGATCCTGTGCGTCTGGCCTCATTTAGTTTAAAAGGTAGTGCGTAGACATCCTGGTTGTTGACCTTACAGGATGTGCTTCATGATGCTTTCCCTCTGTTCTGCAGAGCCAGCTGCTTCCGAAAACACTGAAGGGAAAGCGAGCAACCGAACAGGTAAATAACTCACACTCACCTCAGCCCAGCAATAACAAAGTCAGGCACCTTCCATAAGGATGCCAATAGCAGGTTTGACGTAATGATCTGGGTGCAGCCTTTCCTAACCCTCATCACAGGGGCCATGGCCATGGGCGATGAGACTCAGAATTTAGTCATCCAGTTAAATGCAATGTTCTAGGATATCCAAGTGCTCATCCGAAGAAACTAAACAGTGCTTATTTTATTTTTGTGATTATAAAAATAAAGGTTCACTACAGAAAACTTTCAAAATACAAACTAAAATGAAAACAAAAAACTCACCCATATTTCCATTAAGTTTTGAGTATTTCTCCACTGTGTCTCCCCCCCCCCCCCATTGGCCTTTCTGTGTGTGAAGTAGCATCCAACAGATGGTAAATCTTACAATCTTAATTAATCAGCTTTTTCAAATGCCTGGATTATTTCATTTCCCAAACATTCTAGGGTTACACCCTGAATCATTCAATTGTCTACATTCTCACAGGCTCTCTGATGCCAGTGGGCATGGAATCCCAGATGTGCCATGAGAGAAGTCATGGTCTCATTATGTAACCTAGGCTGGCCTGAAACTTACTCTGTGTCTTAGGCTTTGAAGTGACCATCCTCTTGTCTCAGCTTCCCAATTGTAAAATCACAGGTGTGCAATACCATATCTGGCTCTTTAAATGAATGTGCTGTATGCTTCATTCCTTGGATAATTTGAGATGGAACCTTATTATGTAGTTCATGCTGGCCTGTAACCCACAATCCTCCTGCCTCTGCCTACCAAATGCTAGACCTGTAAGTATATATCATGATGCCAGTTCTGTTTCAGTGGTTCCAACATGAAGGAGGCTCTGCTTTGCTTCATCCCTCAGCCTAGTTAATAAGTACTCAATTCTCAATCTTCTCTCTGTGCCCTCTTCTTTTTTTAATTGAGGCATAATCAATTTTATTTAATGCACCATTTTAAAATACACACATAAAGACAATGGATCTCATCTATGACAGTCCTACTAAATTCACTTTGGGTTACAAGGTATGTCAAAATTTAGAGTTGGAGCTACAACTACTATCTGTTGGTAGCCTGATACCTTTGTAAACAAGGGTTAGACTCTTCCGATGTAGGCCCATCCTGACATACATGCATAATTTATGCAAGGGGAAGAAAGAAGATCCAAACAAGATCTTCTGTGAGAGACGTAGCAACCATAAGCCAGTTTGTAAGAATATTGGATTCAGTGGATTTAAGGACACCTTGAAAAACAATGTTGTGTGCTGTCTAGTGGCATACACATGACCCTGTGATTTTTAGTAAATCTTTTAAAATAGTATCTTATTTAACTAACAAGAGTTTAAGCAGAATTGACCCCAGCATCTGGGGTGTCTACAGCTTGCTGGAGTGAGCTGATTGGTGTGTAGAGTTGTGTATGGTGCAGGCTTCAGAGGGATGCAATGGCAAAGAGATATCCCATAGCTGTGAGAGGTGAAGGGTGTGAGGTTATGACCCATGCTTTATTTGCCTCCAGGTTTCTATGACCTAACATAGAATCGGAAACACACTCATGTGACAAGTAATCTTAGTGTGTTCATATACAATTGATGAGGAATAATTAACCAGTGCAATTTGAAAACAAAAAACTAGCTGCTAGGACTACAAAAGTTGTGATTAGCCTTATCCTTAATTACCAGGACCTCTGGAGGATGCAGAAGGACCACACATGTTGTTTTCTTTTTTAATATTAGTCCCTACAAGGTACTTCACAGCATGCTAGGTCTTCAGTCAAATTTATAACATTTAAAGCTCAGCAAAACTTTGGCAAGGATGACTTTTGAAACATGATGAATGAGGCAGCTGTGGATTCTATCCTGTGACTACTTAATGCCCATTGTAATCAGTAGTATGCAATAACGGGGCAACAGGGAGGAGGGCCTCAAACAGCAGGGTTAGGGAGGCCTCTTGGGAAGATCCAAAAGCAAGAGTGTAACAAACAATAGAAGAGCAAGAGCTTAAGGAAGGATGTTGCAGGAGAGAGTCAGGATGCTGTATGATCTCAGATGGGAGTTGGGCCTGTGGGATGTTTGTGGACTCTGAGGTAAGGCAGGGGAGATGGGAAGGAGGAAAGGCAACAGCAGGGACCTTTATCATCAGGTCATCATGAAGACACTGGTATGTTTAAATGCGGGAGTTACAAGGTACAGTTTAATGTTTTGGAAAAAAATGGTACTGTATGTGAAACACCACTCAAGCTGCTGGTCCCAGGTCACAAGAAGGATGCACTGAATGGTGACTAGTTAGTAAACCACTGCTCATTTCCTGAGAGAGCAGAGAATGCTCAGGCCACAGCAATGGCAATAGGAAGGGAAGAGAAAACAAGACTCAGACCCATTTAGGAGACAAAGCCAAGATGCTGTACTATAAGAAACAGTCTCAGTTTTCTGGCTCTAGTAACCAATGTGTAAAGACAAGGGAGACAGAGTTCTCAGGTCCTACCAAGACCTCAGTTTTGGACATGTTGTCCCTAGGATGTCTCTGAGAGGCCACATGACATGTGAGTCTGGGTCTTAGAGGAGGCTGGGAGGAGCACGTGCAGAGTTGTTTCCCTGTAGTGGAACTGAAGCCACTGGAATGTATGAAGTCACTGAAGCAGAGAGAGACCCTCACAACACTCAAAAACAACTCAGCTACTCCAAACAAAATACCCAGATCCTGGAGGATTTTGAAGTAAATGACTTGGAAGAATTTCCTCTGTGGTGTGGGATTCCACAGTCATCTTTGGCTGCAGGAGGGATACTGCTGGCCTCAGGCTGTGGTCTAGCTAACAGGACTTTCATTAAGCCAGTCTGGAAACCGTGTCTCCACCCACAGTCCCGTGCCAGGCCCCGTGCTCCCACTGCATCCCTTTTCCTTCCTTTCATGCTGGCTCTGCATATATACCACAGTATTTAGGTCTTAAAGTGCTGAAAGGAGCCTCGGGGTTCTTACAAAGCTTGGCTTTCTTTGTCTTGTGCTAGAATGCGACCTATCATCAGCCACAGGTGCCAAGCATGAATGGGGGGTGGTGCTAATGAATTTCACTTAGGAAAATCCAGACTCAGGATATGGTGCGGTGCTCATAGTGTCAGGTAGAATCCCTGCAGGGGATATGAAGGTAGCTACAGAAAGTCATGTTAGTGTGGACATCTTCTCAGGTAAGTAGTGTCTGAAGAAAGCCAATTTCTCTTTACCTTGTCTCTCATATCCATCCATTCATCTCCAAATGTGTCACCAAATGTCAGCTTGCTATGTCCGCTCATCATCTAATGGTTTCTCTTACTCATTTTGCTCCAGACAAGATTCTTGATGTTCTTTTTCTCCAATATAAAGCCATTTCATCTTTCTAATTTCTATTGACAACATTATCCATCAAATTGTGGTCACTCATTCTAGTGACACATCTTCCTCTCTTCCCTACTGCAGAATGGCAACAAAATCTGCTATCACTGAGCCGTTGGTTTCTTCTACCTCACCTCTTTTCTTTAATCTGTTTATCTCCTTGGACACAGAAGGTGTTATCTCCATCCCACTTCCTGGTGCCCATTTTCTCCATGATCTGTATATTTTGTATTTTTACTTGCTCAGTTTGTTCCTTTCACTATAAATCTTCATTAGAGTGAATACTAATCCACATGACAGAGTCAACACTAGGCTGTTTTGAGATTTCCTCTACCAATGAAATTAATCCAAAGCTCTTCACTTTAGCCACAAGGCAGACTTTTCAGACAAGGGCAAAATTGGCCACATTCCTTGCCAGATACCACAAGAATAGTCTCCAGGATGAATGCTAAAATGCTTCTCCTCTTGAGTCAGGCCCCCACAAATCACTCTAAGCACTACTGTCTTCCATGTTCCTACTTGTAAGTCCCATTAAGCCCCACTTAAAGCGTTCAACTACTTTCCTTTTTTATTGGATATTTTCTTTTTTTTTTTTTTCCCCTTTTTTATTTTTGATACTTTATATACATTTCCAATGTTTCCCTTTTCTGAGTCTTCTCTTTGGATACCCCCTGTCCCCTCCCCAACCCGCCTCTAGAAGGGAATTCCACCTCCCACCCACCCCCATCCACCCATCCCCATATTCCTGCCTTGACATTCCCCTTTACTGGGGCCTCTAACATCCTCAGGCCCAAGGGCCTTTCCTCTCTCCCTGATGGCCATCGAGGTCATCCTCTGCCACATATGTGGTCCAAACCATAAGTCCATCAATGTGTATTCTTTGGTTGGTGGTCCAAACTCCAGGAGGATGGGGGGGTGTGGGGTTCAGGCCCATTGATGCTCTTGCTCCTCCATGGGGCTGCAAATTCCCTCAGCTCCTTCAGACCTTCCTCCAACTCCTCCATCTGGGACCTCACTCTCAGTCCAGCGGTTACTGTTAAGTGAAACTTGGGCATTCTGAACTTTTGGGCTAATATCCACTTATCAGTGAGTACATACCATGTTCCTTCTTTTGTGACTGAGTTACCTCGCTCAGGATGATATTTT
>CM052718.1:33211210-33236566 GCA_028551405.1 Uromys caudimaculatus | reverse complement strand
ACAGATTGGGAAAAGATCTTAACCAATCCTATGTCCAATAGAGGGCTAATAACCAATATTTACAAAGAACTCAAGAAGTTAGACTCTAAAAAAACAAATAACCCTATCAAAAAATGGGGAACAGAGCTAAGCAGAGAATTCTCAACTGAGGAAATTCTCAGGGCTGAGAAACTCCTAAAGAAATGCTCAACTTCCCTAATCATCAGGGAAATGCAAATCAAAACAAGTCTGAGATTCCACATCACACCAGTCAGAATGGCCAAGATCCAAAACTCAGGTGACAGCGGATGCTGGCGAGGATGTGGAGAAAGAGGAACACTCCTCCATTGCTGGTGGGATTGCAAGCTGGTACAACCACTCTGGAAATCAGTGTGGCAGACCCTCAGAAAAATGGACATAATACTACCTGAGGATCTTTTAAAATTAATTCCCCTTTTCTCTTCCTCTTTGAAAATGTTTATTACGTTTACTCTCTTGTTTGTGGAGTGAGTCACGTACACTGTGGTGCTCATATGGAGATCAGAAGACATCATGTGGGAGTCATTGCACTCTTTCTACCATGTAGGTCCTGGGAAATGCTTCTCAGGCTTGGCTACAAGTTCCCTTACACACTGAGCCAGCCATCTCACTAACTCTTCTTGTCTCTTTGCTTTCTCTTGTCTCTTTCCCAGTTCCTTCTGACTTTGTCTTCAATATATAATTGGATGTGGGCCAGACACTTAGCTCAAAGAACATAAAGAAAAGAGTCCTTTGATAGCATATAATTGATCATGTGTGCAGACATCTCAGTCCACAAAGAACATATGTGCTTCATGTATAACAGCTTTTTATATTCTTGTGGGAAGTGCCAAAGGATCCACAGCAGGGAAGGTGAGCTCTCTGGCTGGGACCACAAGCTGTGTCTATGGGGGAAAAAATCCTGGATGGGGGAAGGCCAAGCACTTTGAGGACAGTAGTGTGGGGTGTGTATCCCACGTCCAATCTGTGACCTCAATCACTCTTCCATCATTACAGTTCATGTGGACACGCACTGTTGATGTGGCCCAGAGGAGCACACTGCTTGGCAGTTGGAGCAGTCCTCACCCCCACTCACCACTTGGTTTGGTTGGGAAGGTAGAGCTTTTCCCACAGATACTGAATCCTGATTCATTAACAACCCTCCAGATTGTTCCCACCTCCCCAGGCATTCATGAGTCCATCACCCAGGGAGCATGGATACGGCAGAGCCCTCTCCCCCACTTCTGTCCATCCTCCCCAGCACTGCCCTGCCCCCCACCTGCCTATTTTATCATGTGTGTGCCTCTATCTCTTTCACTGTTACTGATCAGAACTCCTCCACACCCCTGTCACCCAGAGAATAAACTCACTCACATCCTGACACCTTCGCTTTCTGCACCAGGCCTCCTCATCACTGCCCCTCACATGTTTCTGAGCCCCAGCCTCTTGTCATACCCTGCCCTTCCCCACCTGGACTCCCTGTTGTCAATGCTCTCTCTGCTATGTCCCTTCCCCTCAGCATCTATATGAAACATTTTAAGACACCTGACTATGTGCTCTTTTCTCTGACTTCTTTTCAGTGTTATCTCAGAAGGTCAGCACAGGCTTTCACAGGGTAATGAGTGTTTAAGAGACCCTGGCACCTCAGAGTGCCATGTCAGACTGAGGTCTTAAAAATCCCACAGACACACAGAGCCCCATCTGCCTGAGTCACTAGTCTACCTTCTGTCCACACAGAGAGTCATGCTCCCTCCCTCTACCTCAGTAAATCCTATTCATAAGATCCTGTCTACCTCTGACCCCAACAACTCCACTCAGGCTGAGTGAAAGGCCTCCCTGTATGCCCATAATTCTGTGGGCTTGTCTCAATTACAACCCTAATGGATATCATTGACCTTGACTTTTTGTCTATATGTTAATGTCCTTAAAGGGCAAGACTATGGCTATTGGGCCACAAGATCCAAACTTCTTTCTGTATCTGTCATACAACAGGTTCGTAATGAGCAAGGATAGAGTCTCTCTCCACAACACTTGGAGAGCTGGAGGACAGATAAGGAGCAGGTTCTGGACTGTTATCTGCCACTGGCTAGCCAGGGAATCTGCGGTTCATGGTTTAATTTCTCTGCATCTCATTTAGCTCTATGTAAACGGAGCTGGTGTGCTAAGCATTTTGTTCTGTCATGAAGATTAATAAATTAACATGTGCAAGGTGCCTTAAGTGGCACCTAGTATGTAGAGTAAGGTCAATAAATAGTAGGTTCTATTATAGTAACAGGGCAATTGTATTCCACCTCCTTCTCCTAAGTTTGAAATCCTCTCATCTCCCTTTACCCAGAGACCAAACTCCTGTTTGTCCTGCCTGGCCTAATTAGTGCTTGCTTGATTGTCTGTTGGTTTTTCTCATTGACACAGAGAAACTCTGATTTCTGTGGTGACTTGTCCCCTTGCTTGCCTTTGAAATTCTTCTTTTTTAGCTCAGACCTGGTTCCTGGCTGAGCCTCCAGGCACCTATGGAACAAAAATGACTCGGTTTAGGGGTGAGTATCTGGGTCACTCTGTAAAGAGAAGAGAGTAAATGATCACATTGTTTTATCATGGTGACATTCGTGTCTCTCCCCATGTCCTGGAATCTGGATGTAAGGCTTGGAAGCACTCTCAAACGATGTAGCACCCACAGACTCAACTCCAGAGAATGTCACACTCCACAGAGGCACGAGGAGAAATCCCGTCCCGGTCTTGTCCAAGATTCCCAGACAGTCTTGACAGGAAGACTCTGTACTGGGGGAAGGGCTGTCTGGCGCTCACAGCCTCCAGAGTGTGTGAAACCTAGTGCTTTTGCCAGATTAGAAAAAATCATTATCTGAATCCAGCTGGCTGCACCGGTGCCAAAGAGAAGTATCACTTGTCACAGACCTGCTCTTTGTCCATGCCACATGCTCCCGGTCCTCTGTGAGAGACCCAGTAGCCACCTGACTTCCCCCAACCCCACCATGCACACTTCCAGGCTGAGTCAGGCCATTTCTGGCTCCGCCTATCCCTCCTCACATTTACTTCCTGTCTCTGGGGAAATGTGAGCTGATGATAGATTTAAGGAAATCTGGCCAGAGACACAGAGACAGAGCCCAGCTGCTCAGACACCCTTGAGTCACCCTGGTTTTTAAGGGTATGAGGGTAAGAAGGAGCTATTTATAGCTGGCATGCTCAGATGCGGTTTGAGGCTTTTCTAATGGGCCAAGCAACTGTAGGTCCTGAGAAAGCACCACTTCCTGTGGGCATCAACAGTGCACCCAGAAAAATGTCTTGGTGATGCCAGTGGGTGTTTTGGGGTAACTAAAGATATGAGTGAGCTAAAAGGTATGGGCCTCAGACCCGCCTATGGGTAACCAGCTATCTGATGTGGGCTAAACAGTATTGACCGTCAGACACAGGTGATAGAAGTCTGATCCACATGACTTGGGTTTCTGTTACTGTCATAAAACACCAGAGCCACAAGCCACTTTGAGAAGAAAGGGTTTATTTCACCTTATAGCATACAATCTTTCCTGAAAGAAAATGAGAGAAGGAACTCAAGCAGAGCCCATGAAGGAATGCTGCTTACTGGCTTGCTCCTCGTAGTTTGCTCAGCCTGCTTTCTTATACAACCCAGGTCTATTTGTCCAGGAGTGGCACTGTCTAATGGGTTGGGCCCTTCCATATCTATCATTAACAAAAAAAAAAAGTCCCACAAACTTGCATATAGGCTAATGTAATAGAGACATTTTCTCAACTGAGGTTTATACTTCCCAGGTGACCCTAGCTTTTCTCAAGTTGACATAGAAAACAAAACATAACACAAAAAAGCAAACCCAACAACAAAAAACTAGTCCTCTTACTTCACAACTTCAGGATATGGCAGGATCTGGGGACAGGTACTTAAAGGTTTCAGTAAAATGGTATCAGTAAATAGTTTCAGTAGCAGGATATCCTAGGGGCTGGTCCTGACTCCAGTGTGCCGCTTAAGACCAGGGTGCACATAGAGGAAAGATCTAAAAAGACACAAGAAGAAGATGATTATCTGCAAGGCAAGGAGAGAGACAGGCCCTGTGACAGCTGGATCATGAACTCAAAGACCACACCTATTAGAAAATAGACTTCTGTTTTTTGGGTCAATAAAATCCACAGCATTTTCCACAGGGGCCCAGGAAAATCAATATGCGCTGTCTCCCCTCTCCCACCCAGAGCCTGCCATCTACTTCCCTCTCCCCCCAAAAAGCCCTCCTCCCTCTTCTTTCTGTGGTCAATCTCTGATTTATTATGTGTCCACTCATGAACAGGAGCTTTGGTCCTCACAGGGGACTTGAACACTCGCCTGTGGAAGGGCAATCCAATTATGTTCGGTCTGGGTGGTTAGAACTGAAATTGCTGGGGAAAGTCCGAACTTGGCTTGGCACAAACCTGACTTTCCTTCTCCCATTTGCCGTTTTCTCTCCCCACCCCAACAGCCCCCTCCTGGCCTATTTCCTCTCATTCCCCCTTTTCTATTTATTCCTCTCCTCTAAACAATCCTTCCTTTCCTCTTTTCCAGTTCCTCTGAGGTGGACGTTATTTCTGTGGAGAGCAGAGGACTAAAGTCACCTGGATTTTTCCAATCACCCATCGCTCAGTGACCACCAAGGCCAAGCTCCTCTCTGGTTCCATCTCAGTATCCATCTCCCTTTCCCCCTGCAGTGGGCAGCATCTCTGTGCCCTATAACATGCCCCCAACTTGTAAAATGTGTGCCTCTGACTCCCGTGCACACGGTGGTGGTTGTGGAGTCTTGTTCCCAGTGCTCTTCCTTCCATGATGTCTGGGTGGACCTCTTGCCCAGGGTCCATTGTTCCTAATAGGATTCTGGGCTGGCACCATTCAAGGTTTACTCTCCCCTTTCTCGGACTGCTTCAAGTCCCGTTAGCATAAGTAATACTGCACCACTGTCTTCCCACTAGATGAAAATGGAGTGTATTCATTTTTTTTGAGTTTCCGTGGATTACATTAGTCAGGGAAACAAGAGAGCTATCATCCTACCTCACACATTTATGGTGACATGAGGCCCTTAACAAAGCCCTGACCTCCTGAGACTGACTCAAAGTCTAACCTGAACTTGCTTTTCTACTTGGATGTCCTCTGGACTCAAGTAGGGACAGGGGCTACTTGGAGACATGCTGATTTGGGAGCTCAGCATGCAGACCTAGGTTTGCAGTACACTTTTCCAGTGAACCTCATGAACAGGCTCGTAGAGATGCCCCCTTTAGCTCTGCACTACCTCTGAGGCAGTTGGTGTCTGGCCTAAGCCCTCAGCCTGCAGTCGGATGTCTCAGTAAGGGCCCTGTAGAACTATGGTGTGCCACTGGCATAGCTCAGGTGTTAGGTATTTCTATCACAAACTGGCTTTCATCTACTTCTGTGTCCTTCTTTCCATCATTCCCTGGAACCCCTGGCACCTAGGAGGAAGGCAGCATGCCATCCTTCGTGGCAGCTGTGCAGCAGCTTCTCACTCTTGCCCAGACTGGAATGCCCACTTGCTAGCTGCGGCCAAGCCAAACCAGCCAGAAGCCAAAATGCAACATGTGCCCAGCTCTTTCAGCAAGTCTGCAGGACCTCTGAGCCACAAGTGCTTCCTCCTGTGAATATTCTAGAGCCCAGAGCTCAGGAGCCCATTGCTCAGGAGCCCCAGCACACTCAGAGATCCAGACCCTAGTGCCTTTCTTGTATTTGCCTCTGTGAGAGACAGAGGAGACTGATGGTCGCCTTGCCATGAGGAGGCAGCCTCAGTAGTCAGCAACAGTATAGTTGTTTCTTGTCACACAGAACTGAGACACAAAAAGACACATATTTCCTTCAACTTATCACTGAAAGATGAGAAAGACAGCATAGTCGTCATTTATTTGCTACAAAAGATAAAAGAACTTTGCCCAGTGTGTGTGTGTGTGTGTGTGTGTGTGTGTGTGTGTGTGTGTGTGTGTGTGTGTGTGTTTACACGTGCAATTGTGGAAGCCAAAAGTCAACCTCTGGTGTCATTCCTCAAGAGCTGTTTTGGGGACAGGGTCTATGGTAGTTAATACTGTCAGTTCAACAGGATCTAGAAGCACCTAGGAGCAAGGCTCTAGGCATGTCTTAGGGGCATTATCCAGGTTCTATTAATTGAGAAGTGAAGGCCCACCTTATCTGTGGATAGTACCATTCTGTTGCCTGGTGTCTCAGGCTGAATGAAAAGGAGAAAACAAGCTGAAGACCAGCATCCACCTCTGTGCTTCCCGACTCTGGATGCGATGTGACCAGTTCCCTCAGGCTGCAGCCCCCATGTCTTCCTCACTGTGAAGCTTTGTACTGTGCAACTGTGAGCCAAAATACACCCTTTCTTCCTCAAGTTCTACCAGGTAGAAACAACTTCTCACAGCAACAAGAAAGGCAATTAACACAAATCTCTGAGCCTGGAGCTCACAGTTTCAGCTAGACTGGATGATGATTGAGTTCTAGGGTTCCACCTGTCCTCATCCCCGTCTCTGTGTTGAGATTCAAATCTCATGCCACCATGACTGGCTTTTTAACATTGGTTTTGGGGATTGAACTGGGGTCATCGTGCTTGCATAGCAAATACTTTACCAACTGAGCTACCTATCTAACCCCACTTTTTTCTCATAATAAACATCTATTGAGTGCCTACTGCATGCATGACAAGGCCAGACCACAGAAGCATAGAGATTCAAAAGGACTGATGTGTCCCCGATGGGCAACAGCAGCCATCTTACCCCCAACTCAGATCACTGTGACTAGAACCAAGAGCCCAAGCACAGAATAAAATATTGGACAGAGCCCCAGATGGACCCCAAAGCAGATAAGAGGGGAAGGTCCCCTAAAGCCCAACCCCAGCATCCCTTAGCTTCAGCCATTAAAGAGATTAGGTGAGCCTCCAGATAAGGAAGGCACCCCTACAGAGGCACTGTGAGTACAGAAGGTGGTAGTCCAGGATGAGAGGCACTTGAGGTAAGAGGACACAGGAAGCAAGCTTCCATCTTGGTTGAGGGAAAGGATATACAAAACGGGATTAGACATGCACAGAGAATCCACAGTGTTTGGAGGCAGGGGTCTATGATTCTGCAAAAGAAGTGGGAAAGAGTCTCTGCTGGAATTCAGACCCCTTCACATTTGGTTTTGAAGTGTAGACAGGCTGCATCTGCTGTCACATGAGAGCAAAGCTGACTAGGATGGCATTTCTGTCATCCCATCTCTTCCTTAACCTGCATGTGACCCTACCACAAAAACCAGCAGGACTGTAGCTTCTACCAGGTGACCAGAGATGAAAGAAACTAGAGAGCCTGATGCACAGCAGAGCCAAGCTCAGGGAAGAGACCCTGAGAGAAGGGGCCAACCTAAGGTGCCCCAGGCTGGCAACACAAGGCGAGCCTCTGGGACAAGGACAAAGAAGATAAATAGCAACTGTTTGCTCAGCCTCTATCAGGTGCTGAGGGCCAACTGTCCACCAGGATCCGGTAGGCAAATGATATCCTTTGTATGGTTAAGTAACCAAGGCTGTGTTTTGGATAGGTGTTCTTTTTATGGTTAAGTACAAAGACCTTTGTCTTTCTCTTTTTCTTTTCCTTGTGAGCAGTGAGGAGACCTAGGGTCTCCCATCTCTGGCTAGGCTCAACTGTGGCAAATCAACCTCAACTAAAGGACCCTGTGTTTGAGAAGGGAAATGAGACAAGCCATAAGAAAGGCAGGAGGCAGGACATGAGGTGAAGAAGAGTTACCATGCTCCTGTTGGCATCAAGTTAAACTGGATCACAGGGATCCTTACATGGCCTCTCCATTGTCCCTTTGGTCCCAGAGAAGGAGGTGGAGCCCATACCCTACAGCTCAACCCACCCACTGCCACTCAGGGCAACATCCCAGATCAGCAATGCAGCCACCAATGGCATGCTGAAAAGCCCAGCCAGGGCCTGCATAGACCTGGGCCTCTGCCACCTGCACACAGTGTGGGCTCTCAACATGTTCATGGGATGAATAAATGGCAAACAAACAGACTGTGAGCAGATCCGATGCAGATGTCAGCCTTGGGGCCTCGGGGTGCCTGGTCCTGAGACTGGGTCTGGAATCTATGTGCATCTGGCCCTGGTCAGGCCAGCCTTGCTGCCTGGTGGAGGAATGCTATTCTCTGACCCTACTCTGCGAGCCCTTCCCCCATCTCCTCTTTGGAATTTATTTATTATTTACAGCTGTTCCAGGAGATCTGCCAGGACACCTCCTGCCTGCTGCAGTTCCCGCCAGAGCAAATACCCCTTCTGAGATAAAGTAGAAGGCAGAGCTTTAAAGGAAACAAGGGAACAGCCAAAAGCAGTCCTTCTGTGATCTGCACATGTATGGCGGGCTGAGGTGTGGGGCACCAAAATGCCCTAGGTCAGCTTCCCACCCTGGGAGTATTACGAAGACAAGGATCAAGAAGATGGGAAAAATTCCATAGCCGGAGCTGGGAGAGAAGTCTACCGAGCAACATGCTCTGTGTTACTCTTGGAGCCAGGAGAAGGAAGTCAGAGCACAGAGAACTCATGTGAGTTCTCCAAGGCCACCCAGCTGAAAATGTCAGGAGGGAAGAATTCAACCCAGTTCTTTTCAGGCAGCTCTGGTTCATTCATCAGTCACATGGGGATGGTGTCAGCTATGGTGATAGCCAGAGAATGAGTCCTGAGAAACTCCTAAAAGATGAGAATCTGTCTGGATCTGCTTCGGGGAATTGAAGGCATGCCCGGTTCCTCTCACTAGAAGAGCAAGTTGGGGTAAGGCCTGAAAGTCACACATAACAGACACCGTGGCAGCTGTCAGGAGCCATATTCTAGGAAGAGGTGGCTCGAGAATGGGGTGGAAGTAGAGATCGAAGAAGGCCATGACACCTGCCCTCAACCTGAGTCAAAGTCCCACTAGAGTTTATACTCAGAGTTTATGCTGTTTACACTAAGATGCATGCATGCCAGACTTCTGTACTCTGAGCCTCAATTTCCCCAAAGATAGAGCATTTCAGTGGGCTTTTTTTTTTTTTTAAAGGAACAGCTGCTGAGAAATTGCTAGAGACATGAGCCTGCCAATCACCCCAGCTGACGGGTACATGTCCATGTCTGCTTTGTGCCAAGTGGCTGTAAACGATTCACTGGTCCCAATATTTGGGGAAACTCCTTTAATGTCACCTACTAGTACCCTAGCTTTGCAGGGTTCCAGCTACAGAGCCAATTGAAAGAGTTAATGGTTAAGCTGTTGAGGTAGTTAGTCTCATGGTTCCACACCCCTGCCTGGTTTTGCATTTTGCATATATAATTCCCTTCAATTCTCAAATATCAGTTAATATGGATTGATTCCAAAGGACAAAATACCTGGATACCTATGACTAAGGCCATGAGTTGCTGATTCATCTCATATTTGGTTCAATAAGACGATAAACTCCCAGGAACCTAGACCTTTTCATCAGCCTCAGGGACTTGTTCTTATACCAAAATGGCTGCTTCAGCTCCAGCCATCACATCTACACATCAGAGAGATGAACAGAGATCTCCCTCTCTTTTTTTCTTTTTTTCTTTTTTTTAAAGAAATGAGGTCCCTTTTAGACTTCCTCTAGAATTGGCTCAGAGGCCCAATTTGAGTAAATGACTAAATCAATCATCAGAGTCACCTTTTGCAGTCATATCTAGGGGAATCCCAAGTGATTTCTGTGGGTACAGCCACTGCAGCTCCAAACAGACAGCATCCCCAAACAGGCAGCAACACTGAGCTGCCAGGAAATGGGAGTGGGGAGTGCTTTGTGCACAGAATGGAGCCTTCACACTTGGTAGGGGACAGGGAGCAGTGAGCAGGTGCCATGGCGTTCAGACAGGTGAATGGTGTGCAAGAGGAAGAGAGAAACCCAGGGCAGGCACTGGCTGGCAGTACCCAGGAGATGACCTGCACAAGAGACTGAACAGCACCCATGAGGAGATGCTGAGGCTATACCAGGTGGATTTGGAACTTCAAAAGATCCCTCTCTCCCCACCCCCCGCAGCTGCCATCTCTTCGTTATGCACACTTGACATTTCTTTGACTAGGGTCCGGAAAGGACCAAGGCCAGGAGCCCTGTCCCACCAAGAATAAGAAATATTCAAAGACACTGAAGACACACTAATGGACTGAGCTGGCAGGGGAGCCAGCTGGAAGAGGAGCTGCCACCAACATCCATGGCCTTGAGGAGCAGAGCAGACCCTGCTGATAGCTCACACCTCCAGGCATGTCAGTGATAAATTCTTGTCATTTCTGGGTGGAGTAAGAACCTTTTATGCTTGCCTCTGAGTCAGGGGTGGGAGAGACAGTGAAGAAAGGCTAGCACAAGGGAAGAGCAAAGGGACATGGAAGTCCTCCCCATCCCCCTCACCCCTTCCTCCAGAGCCCTTGCAAAGCCCTCACAGTGTCTCGACCATCCCTACCTCCAGCCCCGCACCCTTCTGTTTCCTCCTTCCAGCGCTGAGAGCCTGAGCCCTCCTGGAACATGAAGAATGCTGGGTGAGAATTCATTCACCTTCCCTTGTGGAGTCGGTCCTGGGACTTTCCCTTTAAGAGCTGTCAGAGCGGGGAGGCTGGCCAAGCTGGGCTGGAGGTGGGGACAGAGGAAAGAAAAAGAGAGAGGGGGAGAGAAGCAGAAAAAGTTTTTTTAGAGGAAAATGCAGGGCTAGTTTGTTGGCCTGACGTCAGATGTCGCTTTGACAAACCCCCCCGGGGGCTGAGGAAGGCTCTCCGCTGCTCTGATGGGCCAGCCCAGTCCTGGCCCAGCTCCCTGGAGAGGCATCCGCATCCTCTGGGCTGAGCGTAGCTGCTCCTGTGACGCTGACTTCCAGGCATGAGGTGGCTCCTGCCCTGGACGCTGGCAGCCCTAGCAGTCCTGACGGTGGGCAACGTCCTGGCCGCGGTGAGTCCTGCCTAGAAGGGACCAGTGAGGGAACCTGAACCCTTTCTGCCTGGTTCTGAGGCCGAGGGACTGGGGGATCAAGACAAGATGGGTTGGAATAATGAACAGAGAAAGAAGAGTGCTGCTTGGGTCGGAAGAGGGTGGTGGAGTGGGGCAGAAGGCGCATCCCTCAAGAGAGCCACTGTTTCCTTACTCACAGACAGTAACACTCAACAAAATAAGGGCCTGGGGATCTGCACCCCGGACTGGCCCTGTGATCGTGGCTGGATCACTCACCCATTCAGAGCAGCATAAAATGAGGGGGTTGCTAGGAGCATCCAGAGCCTACGAGTTTGAAAACCCCCAAAGAGAGGTGCTGGGAAACCCCAGGAAAAGATATGAAGGATCATGCCAGCTTTCAGCAAATCTCCACCAAGCGAGCAGGGTTTGGGTTTACCACCATGAGCTCCTTGTGGCCCTCCGTGGTTTGTTCCTGTCCTGCCATTTCCAGAAGGCATGTGGATCTTCGAGGGAGGGACATCAGTTTGCAACCTCCAGAGGCAGGGAAAGAGACACGTGGCAAAGCAGGGAAGCCTGCTGGAGCAGAGCCGGGGGTGGCTGGGCAAGAGGGCAAGCTGCTAGGGGCAGGGAGTGATGTGGGCAGCAGAACAGAAGGGAGGTAGCCTCGGGCAGCAGGCTAAGCTGCTGGGTAGCTGCTGAGTCTGAGGTCCCACATGAGGGCCAAAGACAGTGGGAGTCACGAGGCTAACTGACACTGAGTTATATCAAGGACTTCTCTGTGGGTGCTACCATGCCTACTCCAAGTTGAAGAGACTTGGAGTCAGGGTTCCACTACTACCTGCCTGTGGGCACACAGGCTCAGCCCATTTCCACTGAAGCTCAGAACTAGACATGACCGGAACTGGGTAACAGCCACCTTGAGGTGTTACATGCAAAGAATGAACTTGTCCAGTATGTACCCAAGTCCTTGCATGATGCTTGTTCATGATAGCATCTGACCCTACAACAAGTAAAAATACCAGCTCTATTCACAAAGGATGGCCAGAAGCAGAGGAATTGCCTAAGACCAGGATGAGTAAGTGGTCAGGGTCACACTGGCATCTCTGGAGGCACATCCTCACCACTCGGCCCTCCCAACATTCCCTAAGCCTAGAGTCCAGGAAGGAAGCAAGTAGGCCTCCTCTGCCTCAGGACCGGTTGTGACTGGGTACAAGCCTGCAGGTGGCTGGGCCTGGGAGGGCAGGGTGTGGATGGAGAACTGGTGACAGGAGAGTTGGCATCAGAAGGAGAGCATGAGAGGGGAAACTCATGGTGAGTCTTGCACTGGAGTCTGCTCTCCTGCCACCAGAGCAGCCAGGACTGAGGGATGGTGGAGGACAGAGTCAGGGATTTGGGGGAGATCTCAGTAAAGAAATCCCAAGTCCAGAGGGACCTGGCAGCAGCAGCAAGGAGTGCTTCCAGCAAAAGCTCCCAGACTGCCCACTCCATATTCTTAGGAGTCTCCCAGCCTCTTGTTTTCCAGGATATCCCTGAAACCCCTATCCACTGACACAATACCCTTGATGGTACAGAGCTGGGCTATGTCCAGAAGTCAGTGCCTGGCTCTGTAACCAAATTCCACACATGGTATCCTCCAGAACTAATAAAGACAGAGAGTTCAAGTCCAGCAAGGGGCTGGGGGGCCCCCATGGAAAGAATGACGTGCATTGACCATATGGAAGGAAAAGTATGTGGGAAGTGAGCATTGCCAAGAAGCCTTTGAGGAAGTGGGCTGGGAGGGAGACACTGTCTGGTGCGCATGTAGCAGCCAGCTGGGGATGGGGCCGTTCAAAGTGGAGTAGAGAGGCAGATTCTGGGCTCAGATGCAAAGCCTGGTACCTATTTGTGGTTGACACTGTGTGAAGAACAGTTTGTTTGATCTCTTTTCTTTTACTTGGACAAGTGGTGAGTGCCCACCTGCTAAGAGAAAGGGGAGAGTGTGTGAGCCTTCCCAAGGACAGTGTATGTGGTAATACACACCCATGTGTCATGCCTGCTCAGAGATAGAAAGAAGGCTTGCCTGAGTACCACCAACATTCACTGGTGCTCAGAGAAGTTAGGTAAATTACCCGAGGCCACACAGCTAACAGTCCATGGAAATGACATTTGAATTTAGATGACAGTCTTCTGCTGCTCTGAGCCCTTGTACAGAAACAGAATACATGTAGGCTAGACTCTAGCAACACTTACAGACTGGAGACATCCACCCATGTGTTAGAACAAGAGAAAAGAGAAGGACTAGGAAATGTCTTCCAGGATAAATAGATTGGACTGCAGGGTCTGCCATTCGCTGAATCGTCTCTCCCTATTGGGGGGGGGGAGGGTGATTCACACAATTGTATGTATGTGAGGGGGTGGAGAGAGAGCTGGGGGCAGAAGGACTCATTGTTTGGATAGGGGATGCCAACTCATTTTCTATTCCAAGAACCCCTTACAGAATACCAGGCCTGGGCATGCGATGAAATCCTCCCTTTAACTGAAAAAGCAAGCATGACCTACAGACAGTCTCCACATCCCCAGGCATTGAGCAGTTGTGAGTCAGCAGCTCCGCCCACCCCACCCCCAGATCAGAGTCTGCAGTGACTTAAGCCCCTGCCTGGCTTGGCCCCACCAGGATGGTACAGGAAAGCTGCTGAGAGTCAGTCCACCCCACTGGGCATGGCGTTTGTCTAGGGTTGGCAAATAGGAGGGATGCCACATACTGTTTCTGAAAGACATGAGCTCCACCTGTGGACAGACCTCTGGTCCTTTGGCAAACCCACATACCATACACTACAGGGTTTAGTGACAGTTCTGTCTATGACAACTGAATGGGGAACTGCCACATAGTGCAGAAATCAACTCTCAAACCTGCTGTAGTACCTCTGACCCAACCCTCCTCCCCACCCCCTCCCTATCTCCCAGGGAATTCAAGACTATGTCCCCAGTAGGACTCCACTAAGGACAGAGAAGGAGCTAAAGCCACAGCCAGACTACCATAGGCATAGAAGCCACTTAGGGTTGTGTGTGTGTGTGTGTGTGTGTGTGTGTGTGTGTGTGTGTGTGTGTCTGTAAGGTCTCAGCATTAGGCTTTGGCATATGAGTTCTTACTGTCAGCACACTATAGATGCCTCACTCAGCAGCTGCAGGAGGATAAGAGGCCCACTTGGTTCTGGCAAACAGCTTTAGCCTCCATGTTGACCACCGCGTTGGAACACTGTCCACTGAGAAGACAACAGTGTGCTGTGGTCCGGACGTTCACGGCCCATTGCAGCTTCATCCACCACAGGCCACTGGGCCTCTGCACTGCAGCCAATCCGTCAGCCACGTTGGGTGGTGCCTGGGATTGCAGACCTCAGTGGACAGAGTCCAGGGTAGCAGATTCTTTAATTCCTACCCTGACTCCTGTTGACAGGATATATGCTTAGACTGTGTTTTGGGTTCAACGAAACATATAATTGAAGTCAATTTCACCTGCTTTTGATTCCTTTTGATATAGCTGGCAAATGGACACAAAAGTATTGGGTTCCATTAGAGGGGGCATTTTGGAGGGTCCTGAATCAGGCTTACAAGGCAAATATCTTGGGAGGAAAGTGTCCTTGGTGCACCATTTAAAAGGGCAAGTGTCCCTTTAAATGTTCACACTAGATTCTGGGGATGGAGAGAGGATGGAGGGAAGGGCAGAGAGAGAGAAGCAATCCCACTCTCCATCCCAGCAGCACTGCTGGGTCCCAAACTGGTGGAAGCCCAGGATCCAGGCAGGCCTCCAACCCAGGAGTGCAGGTACTAGGGGAACTGGACTCAGTACCATGTGTGTGCCGAGCAGGGAAGCATCCTATGTATCCAGGGTGTCTTCTAAAGCCTGTTAGCCAGGTCTCCAGCCTTGAGAGGGAGGTCGGTGGGCATCCTAGGGGACTGTGGAAGAGAAAGGAAGACGGTGAGGTGATGCTGCTACCGCTAAGGGTAATGGTGATGCTGATGTTGCCATGGTAATGGTAATGAAAGAACGGTGATAATAGAAATAGTGGTGATAATGGCATTTGTGATGATGGTGAGGTACTGTCACACATGGTGGTGACAATAGAAATAGTGGAGATGATGGTGATGATGGTGATGGTGATTATGATGGTGATGGTAATTATGGTGATGATGATGATAGAGATGGTGGTGATAATGTTGATGGTGACAGCGATACTGAGGATGCCTGTAGGGTTGTGTGTATCTGAAAAACCCGAGTCAGGGGCAGTAGTCGCCCCTCCGTTTTGACTGTAGTCTCACAGTTCACCCACTTGCTTGTTCTGTTGGAAATCTGAGGCACCTGCATGGGGTCTGCCCTGGACGGTTGAGAAAACAAGGCACCCACCTGCCTGGGCGATGGTTTCCCAACAACTCAATCTTGCTTTTGGATTCTTAAAACAACGGATGAGATAAAGTATTCTCTGTTCTAGTGCTGACATCCTGCTTCCTCAGCTTCCTCCCCTCCCCTCCCCCTTCCCCTTCTCTCCCTTCTTCCCCACTCCTCCTCTTCCTTCTACTCTTTCCCACTGAAAAGTAAAGGAGGCAATGGGAGGGGGCAGAGGGAGAAACCGGGCCTCTGAACGGGGTGACGAACACTCCAGGGATGTGATTTGATCTTGGCCCATCCACCAGTCTGAGATCTGGGGGCAAGTCCGGGCGAAATTTCCACCCTTGCAGATCTGCTGCGGGGAGGAGGGAGGGCGTGCAGAGTCCAGACTCTGAGGGCTCCTCCAGGGACCCTGTCTCTGGTCTATGAATGAAGAGAAGGGGGCTGGGAACCTCCCCAGGACTAGAGAGGTCTGAGGGGGCTGGCAGGATAGAGGAATATTTAGAAAAATGCTAAACTTCAACCCTGTTTTTAAGCAAAATGGTAGACTCCTTAAATTGCTGGTTGTTCTTCCATGTCAGCCTTGTCTGTTCCATGGCTCCTACGTGGGTCACCTCCAAGAACTCTTCCTTACATCCCTCAAGGAGGGCCATAGATCTTACCCTCATCAGGTAGAAGGGATCACACTACTCAGCTCCAACTGCAATGGTCTCACCTCATGGAAGGCCATCTTTTGCCCATGCCCTGGACTCTTACAAAATGTAACATCTCTCAAGTCTCAAGCCCCCCGGGCTGCTCAACCCAAGGCCCTTGCACATGCTGTGTCCTCCACCAGCCTGGCTCATGCTAGGTTCTTTCCTGATCTGGCATATCCCTACTTGTCTGTTAACAGCTGTGCTAGAGCACTGTAGGTGCTCAGGATAGGCATTGCAGTGACTCCTAAAGCTAGGTCAGGGCTGATGATGGCTAGTTTGATTATATCGATGAACAGGAGGGGTGACCAATGACCTTTCTAAAGTGGAGATGCCTGAAGTAGAGGGCCAGAGAACATTGAAAGAGGACCTGATCCAGTTGCTATGGAGCCCAGGCAACAAGCAGTGACTTCCAGACTTGGTACCAAATCAAGAGTCAGGAACTCAGCTTTTCCAGGCCCTGTGCTGGTCTCAGCCTTGGTGTCCCTAACTGGGAACTAGACAAGATGGCCCACTATGCCTGTATACCAGGTTGAACTGGACAGAAGTCAGTAGAAGGTGAGGTTAAGCAGTCCAGAGATAAGAGTCAGGCCTATCCACTGGCTAGGCAATGATTTATTAGCTATGATGGAGGTGAAAGCCCTTTTCACAGAGCCTTGTGTTAGCATAGGCTGTGCTGGGGATGAGTGAGACTGGAGCTCAAGTTTCTTATAGACTAGAGAGGGATTCCTTTGGTTGTGGGTAGAGTACGATTTGGGAGCTGTAGTCATCAGTCTTCCAGTTTCTGCCTTTCTCACTGAAATCTACATCCATGTATATGTGCTTCACACATACACATACACACACACACACACACACACACACACACACAGAGGCACACACACACACACACAGGCACACACACACACAGAGGCACACACACACACACACACAAGCACACACACACACACACACACACACACACACACACACACACACACACACACACACACAGAGGCACACACATCTTTTTCGAAGTAGAGGAAGATGAGCAACAGTTTAAACACCCCTAGGTCTCATTCTCCTATTTTTGACACCTCCCAAGGTATTTCCACCATTACCATCACCATGACTTGACTGCTTCAGGGAAGGGACCTTGTCTTCTCCATGGACCATAGCCCCTGCCTGCCATTGCCATGATCTTAAAACCCCAAGTCTGTCTTTCCTCACTAGTGGTTGCCTGAATCTCAACCCACCTCAGCTGGGACTGTCTCTACCTTAGGCACCCTCCCTGAACTGAATAATTGATTGATCAATTATTCTCCCCATTTAAGATGCAGTGGACAGGTCTCCTCTTCCCAGAAACATTTTATGCTCTCTCACCTCTCTCTCCCTTCACTTTGCCCCACGCTCCCTCTGCTACCAAATGAGGAATCCTATCTGAGTATGATCTGAAGGAGTGATGCTTGAGAGTTGGGAATCAGCTCCGTACTAGAGGCCTCGAGTAGATCTGACTTCCTATAGTTCATTTTACTCACTACATAGAAGAGAACTTGCCATTCTGCCTGCCCTCGAGGGTATCACCAAGCTAGAACCATCTATTGAAAACACACCAGATTTTAAACTGGGCATGGTGGCACATGCTTGTAATACCAGCACTTGGGAGGTGGAGGACTGAGGATCAGGGGTTTAAGATCATCCTTGGCTACTTAGTGAGTTTGAGGCTAGCTTAGGCTACATTGAGATACTGTCTTATAAAAGTCAAAAAATTAAATACATACATAAAATAAATAAACTATAGACAGTATTGATTCAAAGAAGCCATTGGAAATGCTCTTTCAGGTGGCCAGTGCCATTTGAGCATGCTCTGGGGATTTGTATGAAGAAATGATAAAACAGTAACTCATTGTGTTGCCATGATAATTGTATGCAGGTTGCATTTTCTAAAACTCCCATTTTACAGACACATCAAGAATATCAGTGAAAAGACTGGGTGTGTACGACTTCCTACATTTCTGGAATGAACAAGCATGTACTGGTGTGTGTGTGTATGTGTGTGTGTATGTGTGTGTGTGTGTGTGTGTGTGTGTGTGTGTGTGTAGACAACAGAAAAAGAAACAAGGTCAACAAAGTACTAGTAATGATGAAGGTTGATGATGGGTAGACAGTGTCATTGTCCCAACTTCATGAGATTCAAATTCTCATTTGAGTATTTGTCTTCCAATCATCATGTTTCAAGTATATATATATATATATATATATATATATATATATATATATATATATATATATATATACACACACACACACACACACACACATTAAATTACATACATTGTATATTTAATGTAAGCACATATAATTTAATTATATCATATGAAATATGTATATATATTCATTATAAAATCTATAATTATCCATAGTATAATATGTTATATATGCATTATAGATAGGCAGATAAATAGAAAGAAAGATGAAGGATGACAGTGGTTTATTGTAATATTACTATTATTATTTTGAATTTTTTCAGGATAGAGTTTCTTTGTGTAGCCCTGACTGTCCTGGTACCACTCTGTAGACCAGGCTAGCCTCCAACTCAGAGACCCACCTGCCTCTGCCTCCCGAGTGCTGGAATTAAACTCATGTACCCTGCTTTCTTGTGATTTTTCTTAAAATTCTCTAAAAGTGCTAAAACCATTTCTGGCCCCTCTATAGAAACCCTGAGATGGGTGTAGCCTGGATGTAGCTGCCATGACCCCAGCCCTTGGTCTTTTCACTCTTGTCTCCTCAGAAGGAAGGGTCTTAAGCTGGTACTGAGCATGTGTCATTGTACGGGGGGTAAGCAGAGGCTCTAAGTACACTGTCCTTTTCTTTTGTGATGGGGTACTGTTAGTCATTCCAGGCTAGCCCAGAACTTGCAATCCTTCTCTCTCTGCCTCTCAGGGGCTAGGATCACAGTCCTGACCGCCATATCTCACCTCTTTGTACATCTGAGGAATGATTAGATTAGTGCTTATAGTTTGGAAAGATCTTGCCTCTTTTATCCTCTCCACACAAAATTGCCTTGTGCGGCCACTGGCTCCCAAAGTGCAGTGTGTAAAATTGATGGGAAAAAACCTGCAGTCCTCCATGGTCCTTGTTCTTACCCTCTAGCCAGCTAGGATGAAAGCTTGGGGGAACTTCACTCCCTGAAAACCCTCTTGAATGAAGCCTGGGGGTCCATGGCTGTGTTGTGAGGTGAAAGGGCCTCCCACTCCTGCCTGGCCCAGGTCTGCAAGGCTGGGAACCAAGATCCTCCCACACAGAGGTCTAGGGGACCTGGTGTCCAGAAGCTTCCATGAGACACCCTCCCTGGCATGGTCCTTTGGATCTGAAATATGGCAACAAAGCAGTGGGACCCACAGGTTCCTATGGTGCATGCCACAGCCTGGGCCCAGACCTATCCTATCTCCTGTCCCCCACAGAGCCTCTCTTTTCAGCAGCTGCTTCTAGGCCCAGAGAGTCCCCAACATCCCCAGACCTTACGGTGTGATCTACCATTTCTGCCTCGACACTGACCTCTGGTGGAGCATCTAAGCAGTCTCCCAAAGGCTTCAGCCAGGCTCTCCCGCACCGACCACCCCCGGCTGTTCCCGGAGCATTGCCCAAGTGAGTTCTCACACCTGTGATTGCCCCTTTCTGGAATTCTGGACCCAGCCATTCTCGCCCCTTCTGGGGCCCTTTGGAATTAAGGATGATTCCTCTTGTGATCCAATCCTGCAGTGGCCCATGCTGTGGCTCTGAAGGGATCAGGTGCCCAGTAAACGCTTATTGCATAGGTACGGTGGGACTATGGGAGAACAAATGAATGAGCATGGATGGGTGAAAGTTTGTATGGTGCAGCTAGCAATGGCAACCACTGTGGAGGGACACCAGAGTCAAACAGCACTGGCGGGCAGTGGGACCTCCAACAAGTTACTTCAGCCCGCTGAGCCTTTGTTTCTTCCACTGAGTATGGGGATAACACTAATGCCTCTCATCAGGTTGATGAAGGGCCATGGCACCAGCACCCTTTCCAAAATGAGGAGCAGAGTTCAGATAGAATGACAGTCCCCAGTGCCCAGCCCTGGCAGTGGTAAGGGTGGGAGTCTGTCACATGAAATCCCCCCACTTCCCTGTGTCTTCTCAACACTGGACTATTCATGCTCTCAGAAAAGAGAGACTAGCATGTCTCTCTTATCACTAGGTCCCCTGTAGGGTCCTCTACACCTAAGCAGGATTCTATTTTCTGATCCCATGTCCCTATTGGGCACCTTTTTTAAAAATGGAGTGATCCCATTCTGTGATCCCAGAGGATCACTTAGTTTCTGGTTCCATCTAGAGTGCTGGACCATGCTGCCCCACCCCTAGCCACTACTCACCTGTAAACAGAATATTACAGATGCATATACAGGCTTTCCCATGCTGCTGGTACAAAAGCATATGCAGGCTTTTCCACAATGCTGGTACAAGCATATGTAGGCTTCCCTTCGGCAATAACTTTCCTTCTCAATTTCAATCAGCTTTAGCATTCCTGTAAGTTTGACAGCAGAGATCAAAAAATACTTTTACCCTGCCTACCCACTGTTTACTTTGTCCAGAAGTACGGGACTCTTAGAGACATTGCTACCAAGCTATGCCATTCTTTTTCTCTGTTTTCAGGTACTTTAACAAACTCTCAAGAGCTAAGATGAATTTCAAATCATCACTTAACAGCATTTTGTCCTGAGGGGTGAGAGAAAGATATATGCCCCAAAGCCACATCTGGTGGCTCTGTGTAGGGCACTTTGAAGCACTTCATACTATGCATAAAGAATGCAGGAAGATGACTTGAGGCTCTGTTCTGTCCCTATCCTCCATCCCATGTCACAAAGCCATTGTTCCTACCCTCTTAAGAAGCACAAGCACTACAGGCCAACTCAGGCCTGCCTAGTCCAGAGTCCATGTGGGATCAGGGCATCTGTGTTGATGCTTGCTGCCTTCAGAACTATCTAGAAGAGCCTTGATGCCCAGGATCCCCTCCAGCAGCCTAAGTTTGGCTCTCTGGAGACAGTGGTAAGCATCAGTGCATTCTGACTGTCGAGGTGGGGATGAAAGTCCAGGAAGTTCTGTTGGGTTTTGCTTCTGCAGGGAGTGGAGAAGGTCTCAGAGTGAGCAGAGGCAGACAGGCAGTCCTGCAGCCATGGAGCTGGGTAGGCCAGCTGTGACTGAGTGTGTACTGTGCGTGCGGTTTGAGAGGCATCCTGGGCACACCACCCTCTTCTTGTCATCCTATTAACACTGTGGCATCTGCAGAGTCCAGTGCCAGACGCACATTGTAAAAAGAGTTTTATGTGAACAACTTCAATTCGGAAAGACTGAGCCTTTTTTTTTTTCTCTTTTCCTTTTCCAGTCCTTCCAAGTTAGCATTCTCCTTACTTGATGGTTTATTTTCTCCTTTCTTTGTTCTTAAGAGTACTACAGGGTCCCAGAGCACTGTGTCTGCAAAGATGCATCTGCCTACTTTTGGGTAGGCACATTGACTGCTTGGGATGTGTAAGGTGTGAAAGCCAGGGCTCTCTGAGAAGAGGGCAGGGCTCAAGTAGGAATAGTAGGGACAGAATCCCAAGAAAGTATGGGTGCAGAAAAAGGATCTTAAGGCTCTAGGACAATGTCCCTATGAAGCAAGGTGCTTCTAGGAAATTCAATGGCCCCTTAAAGTGCACAATGGCTACCCCTCCCTTTGGGTCACCAGGAGATCCTTCCCATATGCACCCAGGGCCCTGCTCCCAGATCTTGTGAGGCTAAACTTTGCCAGCTATTGGGCTTGCCTGCATGCCTGTTGCTTTCACAGGGGTGTTAATAGACTTGCTATTAGTATTCTGAGTCCAAGGCTCACCAAGTCTTGCTCTATTTAGCCACCAGAGGCCCCAGAAGAGGTCCTCCCCATGGGTTTATTGCAAAAGCAGATAAGTGAATTGCTTAAAAGCTTTAGAGAAGGTGATGGAGAACTGGCTCCACAGTTAGGGGCACTTGCTTCTCTTCCAGAGGACCAGAGTTTGGTTCCCAGAACCTGTGTACAGCAGCTCATGACCACCTATGACTCTAGCTCCAGGGAATCTGATACCCTCTTGACATGACATACACACAGATACACTGACACACAGATATATGCATATATACACACTTATTATTATTATTATTATTAATATTATTATTTAAAACAATTTTTCCTAAAGCTTTGGGCAAAGAAACTTGGTCCCATCCCTGACTCCCTATGTAACCTTCTACAGACCAATTGGCAGATCACTTAGACTCTCTGAGGGTCCAGTTCCTCACCGCTCTGAGGAAAATCAGCAGTCTCACTTTGTAATATGTTAGACAATTTATGAGCTGCTGTGTATTCATATGCTGCAAGGAACCTTCCATAAGTATTAGCTGTAGAGAGCTCGAGGACTTGTGTGTTTATTCACATCACAAAACAGGGGAGTGGCAGGTAGGTAACCCTGCCCTTAAGAGTTCAAAGATCAGTTGAGGGTATGGATATCAACTCATCATTTCTGCTGATAGGGGCTTACTGATACCTACTGTGTGCCCAGCTTTGTGAGGCCTGATCTCTATCCCATAATTGCCAGCTACTATGTTTTTTAATACTTTGTTCCTTTTTATTTAGTATCAGTGTGTGTATGTGGGAGTCAGAAGATAGCTTCCAGGAGTTGATTCTCTCCTTCTGCCTTGTTGAGGCAGATGCCTCTTGCCATTTCTGCTGCACTACACACTTTGGGTTGGCTGGTCCATGGCTTCAGAGCGATCCTTCTCTCTCCTCCATCCATCTCACTATAGGAGTTATGGGATTAGAACTGCATGCCTCATCTGTCTTTTATACATGGATTCCAGGGGGTGGAGTTCAGGACATCAGATATTTACTGGCTGAGCCATTTCACCAGCTCCTGGGAACTTCTTGGTTGCCTCCCCAGATGGTTCTTGGGTACCTTTTAGCTAGTTTCTTCCATCAAGAAATTCTCTCTCCATGTACCATCATGGGTAAATATTAAATCCAACAGATCTGAGTTCTAATCCATTTTTACAGGCAGTTAGGTACTCTAGTCATCTCATTGATCTATAAAATACAAATAATATGCCCGTCTTCATGCAGAAGATGAGATAGTCTGAGATCTTTGCTAGGCTAGTCTCAAGTGTCATTGGGCTGGTAGCCCTCAGTAGACAGACTGAGTAAAGGGAGACTAGGATAAAGCTATTCCTTGGGGTAAGTAAGAATGCCACTTGCCAAGGAGAAAGCTGAGCCTCAGACAGAAAACCCCCGTGCCACAGGAATGGTGATAAACAAAGGCTTGGCACAAGGGCACACAGTGATTTACTCTAAGCCCAGATCTTACCCCCAAGCATTTCCTGCTAAAATCTCTCAGTGAGTGGGGCATTCAGGACTACTCTTGGCCAATGCATTCTGTAGGCATCAGCAGCCAGCCAGCCTCTGCCTCTTCACACCCACTCTGATTTGCATACATGCTCCTGCACCCAGGACACTGCATGCCACCAACTTTGCATTGTGTGTGGGCTGCTCCATGTACTTCAGTACTCTACCTCCTTCCTTACCCTGTGTCCATTCTTGCTCTTCCATCATGGTTTCTACAGCATTGCCACCTCCTTGAAGAAGTTGGCCCCACTCTGTATACCCACCACATTCCTATTCTCTACTCCTGAAGTCGGGTACATTGTTTGCTTCCCCCCACCCTGTCCTCAGCACCGAGCCCAGCACAAAGTAAAGCTAAAGCTGTGTTGAGTAAATGAAATGTATAAGTAACGTCACTGTAGCAGTGAACACCTTGGTTACAATTGTCATGTACACATCACTGCTGGTTATGTTAGTGAGGGGAGTGACTCTAGGCAAAACTGCTTCCTTCAACCCATCACAGCGCCCAGCACACACTAGGTGTTTGGTAAGTATCTGTGGACTCATTAGCCAAAGCGCTGGTGTACAATTCTCTGCCTGAACAGCCTTTCTTCACAGGCAAAAGTTCTCTGCCAGCTATCTATGTGTCTCTGTATGTAACAGAGGGTAGCAGTTCCCTGCCAGCTATCTATGTGTCTCGTATGTAACAGAGGGTAGCACTAGGAGTATGAACTAACTACTGGCCTGTAGTCATACGTTTTGGATATTAAAGTTGGGCAAGACATCAGGAATAAGGCAACCGCACCTCAAATCCTGGGGGAGCCTGGGGTGCAGAGGGACAGCACTGTGCTTCTCGCTTGGGATAGCTGGAAGCCTTGATACCACTAGATGGCACCAACAGCCAAGACTTGGTTCAAGGCAAGTTTTGCCCATCCAATCACTGTTGGGGCAGCCTGAAAGGTCTTCCTACCTCCCTTACCCAGATGCCTGGGGGTTTCTAGGCAGGTACCAAGAAAGAAGGCTGCTTACTGAGGTTGCTTACTTGGGATGAAGGGAAGATAGTTTTCTCATAGAGAAACACCAGCTGTTCCAATGAGCGGGACAGGCTTGGGAAGGTATGCTCTAAGTGTCCTTCATATGCTAAGTCCCTGTGTTTTCACACCCAGTAGACCTTTTCCCACATACCAACTCTCAAAGTGACATTCTTGTACCCAGTTGCAGACTTTAGAAGGGTTGGGATGTGTTTCCAAACCCACTTAGAAAAACTCCCATCTAACCCTCTCAGATTCTGTGTATTCTTCTTGACTACCAATCTTAACCCTGAGAGGAGAGATTGATTCAGAGTATGATGTCAGGTAATCCCACAGGACTTTCATCCCTCTGCAAGTTAATACCTAGAGAACACCACTGTTCACTGTGCACTGTGCACTGTGCACAGTGTGTTATATTCGGGCAGAGAGAGAAACAAAATCCTAACAGAAAAGCCACTGTCTGTCACCAACAAGGCAGCTTGTCACTCCATGCACACTGCAAGCATCTAGTAACTGAGGACTCAGAGTGTCATAACAGGTTGTAGAGAGTAGGGACATTTATTTTTTTTTTTTTTTTTTTTTTTTTTTTTATGATTCTTCACACATCTTCACAGGACAACCTTCAGCTTTATATGGAAACACAGAATACCCAAGATAAGAATAACAATCTTGAACAATAAAAGAACTTCGGGAGGTATCGTCATTCCCATTTTCTTTTTTTTATTTATTTATTTATTTATTTATTTATTTTTGATATTTTATTTACATTTCCGATGATTCCCCTTTTCTTTAGAAACCCCGTGTCCCCTCCCCCTCCCCGCCTCTGTGAGGGAATTCCTTCTCCCACCTACCCGCCCACCCATTCCCATATTCCCACCTTGACATTCCCTTTTACTGGTGCCCCTAGCACCCTCAGGCCCAAAGTCCTCTCCTTTCTCCCTGGTGG
>CM052718.1:33187708-33210710 GCA_028551405.1 Uromys caudimaculatus | reverse complement strand
AATGGTTCCTGATCTCTTTCCTAGGTTTTCTAACTCCAGGGTTGTCTCCCTTTGTGATTTCTTTATTGTTTCTATTTCTATTTTTAGCTCCTGGATAGTTTTTTGCATTTCCTTTGTCTGTTTGATTGAGTTTTCTCGAAATTCGAGTAGGGACATTTATATGAGACACGGGGAAGATGCCTTGAGGCAGGGAAAGGATGCACCAGGCTGGGCCCTAAATTAATCTTGGAAGTGATGTGTTTGGGCCTGAAATTGAGGCTATGGGCAATGCAGGCTGACCAGAGTCACCCTGTGGGCCTTCTAGGCCTTCTTTTCTTTGCCTCAGTATCTGTGCACTTGTGATGATCCAGGACAAGGACTTACAGGTCAGACTAATGCAGCAGGTCGTCTCTGGTTCTTTTTAGTCAGAGCCATTCCTGCCCCAAACTCCAGAGAGCTTCTTTGCACTTTCCGTGGGACCCAGAGCCTCATGCTATGATTCCGAACTTCTAATGCTTGTCTCTCTTATACATTGCATAAGCTTCATGTACAAGACCTTCTTAGTTATCTCTTCAAGTGTCTAAAACGTAGAGAAGGGTACATGCTAGCTCAGCAAACATCTGTTTAATGGCTGAAACAGCCCAGAAGGAACTAATGGGTGCAGGGGATTCTCTCTCCCCTTAAGACCTCAGCTTCCTCTCATGCGGGGTGAGGAACTCAGATTGGGTCAGGAAGGCAGTCAGTCAGGTTGGGATGTGCATGGATTACAGAGATAAAGGAGATACAGGTATCTTCAAGAAACTGTGCTTAGACACTAGAGTCCTTCCACCTGCCTGCTATCCAGGTGAGAGGCCCTGTCTCAAAAACAAATGTATACCATTGAAAAAAACGGCTGAGGATGTCTTCTGCCCCCCCCACACACACACACAGAACCATCCGACTCCATCAGGTACAGAAGCCTCTGTGAAGGAAGAATTTGGAGTCTGCACTGCCCAAACCCAGGGCATTTCTCTTCTGTTATTCATTGCCATCACACATACTATTGGAACCATAGAGACACCAAGGAAAGAAGGAAGCCAAGGTGGGCCTAGGTGGATGCTAGGCCCTAGTACTTCACTGGATGGGAATTGTTCTGAGTTCTCTGAACTTTGAGCTTCTTAATCTTACTGGCTTTATTGAAAGAAAAATCGATGTTTGTTGCTCATGTGGAAGTCAATAATTGTGAAATCCTCTATGAAGGTAGAAAAGCAATTGCAGCTATTTGGGCTTGGAAACTCTGGACTCAACAACCCCTTTTCACCTCTGCTCTTCCTCCGTAGGCCCTCTCTCCAACCCCCACAACCATGACCTTCACTCCAGCACCCCTGGAGGAAACGACTACACGCCCCGAATTCTGCAAGTGGCCATGCGAGTGTCCACAATCCCCACCTCGCTGCCCACTGGGTGTAAGCCTAATCACAGATGGCTGTGAATGCTGTAAGATATGTGCCCAGCAGCTCGGGGACAACTGCACAGAGGCTGCCATCTGTGACCCACACCGGGGCCTCTACTGCGATTACAGTGGGGACCGCCCGAGGTACGCAATAGGAGTGTGTGCACGTAAGTGAGAGACTCCATACCTTCCAACCACCCCACCCCTTATCTCTGGCCCATGAACACCACAGCCCTTCAGCTGCCCAGGCTTAGCTGGTCAGGAAACATATTCCAACCAATCCACAGTTGGAGGCCACAGGATGGGTCATCCTGGGAAGAGAGCAATAATGCATCCTTCTTGTCCTTAAGATACTATGTCTTACTCTCTTCCTATTAGAGACATTTTCTGCTGAGGAAGGAGATTCGGCCAAGAAATACTCAAGCCTGGTTCCATTCTCTCAATAGATAAGACTCTTCAGTAGATGCCCAGTGGCCTCTCAGATGATGCAGTCACTGCCGTACTTCAAATGCTTTAATGGTCCTTTAAATTAAAAAAAAAAAAATACGCTTAAGAAAGCCATTGACCATGAAATAACAAAACCGGCAGCCTACACCGTTTCCCAGGAGCCCTGCTTTTCCAGTTACTACCGTTACTTTTAACTTGTTGGCCCTTTATTTTTATAGGCATCATAGTAATGTCTTCTTCGATATTTTACCTATACTATACTTCAGCTTGCTATATTAATTTTGGATCACTTATTAATATTCCTACAGGATAGTTGGAGGATTAGCTCCCTGATGCCATCAGATACCTTTGCTACCTTCCAAATGTCCTTGTCCTGATTTTTGGCTATATAATCATGAATAGCTTTTTATGTTCTGACTACGTTCCCTAGAGCCTGAGTAATATACATGTTTGAATTGTCACTTTTCGTCGTACCATCTGCTCTGCCTGGTGCTTCTAACTGCCTTTGTTCTCTTTTATTTGGGTGTGTACAGTATCCTTGTGTATGGAGGAAGATTGCTGTTGTTTATTCTTTAGGAGATCCATTCCGTGTGTGCTGTCCCTGCTGTCCATAAAGACCCTGTTTCTGGGAGTTCACTACCTCCTGCTTCTCTCTATCTATTTAGTCTGAATCCTCTGAGCATTGTCTGGCCAAGTAGCGTGAGCCAACATGACGACAAACAGTGGCCTGCCATATGACATGACAGTCTATCGTCTGAAGCGTTCCTCAAAATCTTGTAAATGCAGACACTCCTCCCCTATGAGGATTCAATCAAGACTCCTCCATAATTATTGCTCCATGTATCCCCTAATATCTGTTCATATACAGTACAGTCCCTAGTCCTACCCAACACCTTCGATTCTTATGGGGGTTGTTGATGAGGTTTGTTCACACAAATCCAAGTCAGGAAACTGTATCTGAGCCTCCTGGTTCCTTTGTGGCCCTCCGTGTTCATTTTCTTTTCTTTCTTTCTTTCTTTTTATTTTTTTTTCATTTATTTAGATTTACATCTTTGGCTTTTCAAATAAGTGACCCCGATTCCCCCATCCTCCATGATTTTCACCTCTTGCTGGATTTTGTTTTTGTTATTGTTGTTGTTATTGTTGTTGTTGTTGCTATTAATGCCACAAAACACATTCAAAGAAGACTTGCACCATATCCTGGGCATAATTACCCTATGCACTGATTAAAATGTGTTTCCTGAGCATGAGCCCAGACCTGTTTAAATAAACCCCTGAGTCACAGGTAATCTCTGCTTGCTGTGCTAAGACTGACATTATAAACAGTCATCTACCTTCTTCCATAACCCAGGGAGATGGAGCCATCTTCCTCGTGCTGGAATCCCTCATAAGACCAGGCACAGGAGACCAGCTCATAATTCCCCTCCCTGCTAGCAGGTACTTTAAGGTCATTTGAAAGGTAACTCAGTTCACTGTGATTACACTAATCTCTAAAGCCATAATGGGATCTTACACACCATAGACATTGTGTCATGGATCCAGAGATTTTCTTTCCCACTCACCACCCACCCCCGCCTCACCCTCACAGTTTCCAGTTGTAGGTCTCATGCCAAACCACTCTTGTCCTTTAGCTCCCTGCCACCAGGAAATCTAATGAATTTCCTCTCCGTTTATTTAGGAAAAATAAATAAAACATCCATAATATAAGGAAGGTTTCAGTAGGCATTTGGCATGAGCTCCCTGGCCGTGTGGGTTTGCAGACCTTGAAATGAAGAGAGTAAAACAGGAGTTACCGGGGCTTGAAATGTTCTAGCCCATTGTAAAATTCCAAAAGGAGCCTCCACAGAGGGATTTTCATCTCCAACTCTTAACACTGGACTCTTTCATCCACACACAGTCCTACCCATGAGCCTCACCACAAACACTTACACAGACACACATCAGGTGCATTATGTATACACACACACACACACACACACACACACACACACACACACACAGAGAGAGAGAGAGAGAGAGAGAGAGAGAGGTGTTTGTGTGCATGTGTATCATAAGTATCATATGTAAACATGTGCACATATATACAAAATTCATATTTCCCCAGAAATATGGCATAATGCCGGAATTTATGAGGCCCAAATACAAGAAACAAAGCAAGTCATGGAAGTGTAGAGAGACTGTGAGACCCAAGAAAATAGAGCGTCTCCCGCCAGCACGTGATCAGCTTAGCTAGCGGATGGACATCAGGATGAGCTAAACCTGTCTGCAGAGAATTAGGCCAAGACAAGGCAAGTGAATAACAAGCTATCAAATGCTCCCACACAGGGCCCAGGGAGCTCAGAAGAGCCATCAGCAAACCAGTAAATGCCAGCTTTGGCTGACCATAGTCACCATCCTGGGCCACGGAGGCCAAGCGGAACAGTGATTCTAGTCTTGCCTAGTCTGTTTAGCTGTCAGGAGGAATCTAGGCTTGTGTACGATTGGTAAACACTAGAGCTACATTCAAAGAAACTTTTTTAAAAGTGTGTCCAGGCCAACCTAAACACAGGGATGGGCACAGTGCCCTCTACTTCAAAAGGTTCCACTATTTCAGTTGCCCAAACACTGCCCTAATGGAGCTTAAACAGGCAGCAGGGCAAAAAGGTCTGGCAAAGGGAACATAGTGTTTGCAGGCTGATGGGCTTGGGTTTCAATTCCTGCTCTGCCTCTTGCTGCAACCAGACTTGGGCCACACACCTGAGGATCTTCATTAAATCAGCCTCGAGCAGGGAGGGGTAAACAGGGATGGCGACTGTGGCTTTTGCTTGCACCCTGGAAATCATCTCAGCTCTGTCCACTGCTGTCCTCCATAGGGGGGGAAGTCTCATTCCAGGACCTCTCTACCTTGTGTACTGCTAAGGGGGGGTGGGGGTGGAAAACAGTGTGGTGCTTAGGGTCAGAAAACCTGAACTGGAGTCCAACCCTTTCAAACCTCAGAGTACTCAATAAGGACAACGTGATGAAGAATGGAGACATCTGTGGGAAGTCAGGTTGTCACATGCTTAGATACAGTAGGAACTTAGTGGAGGTTAGGGGTCCTGGCATGTGCCTCATCTCCCCATTGACTCAGAATAATGTGAAGGTGAGGTTATAGGACCCAAGCCACGTTCTTATTCCCACAAGGCCACAGATGGTGAGGGGCATGAAGGTCCCAGTAAAGGAGCATGGTGGCTTGGTGGCTGCAAGTCTTTTAGCTATAAGAAGGCTGGCCAGGTCTCACCTGAACTTTCAAGTGAGGTTAGAGAGGAGCTGGCTGCTTCCCCTCACCCAAAACCAGTCTCCTGGGAAAGTAGATAGGCTATATGCTCACAAAGAGGGGCCCCACCTCTACTGAGGGATAATGTATTGTCATCACAGTCCTGATCTCCCCTTGGTCTGTGTGGGACAGTTTCATCAGCTGCCCATGTGTGCCCATTAACCAGTCTACAGAGATGGCATTTCCTAGGTGCAATAGTACTTGACTTTGGTTGCACACTAGACTTGTCTAGTAGACTTTAAAGAACACCAATGCTGAGGAAAGCAATGCCCCTGTCTCATGTTATGGAGCCTGGGTATCAGCATTTTTAAAGGTTGTTCTGTGCATTCCTGGAAGCTGATGGAAGCAAAGATGGATTGCTTTGCCATTGACTCCAGAGCCCGGGACTGGTGTCTTTACACATGAGGACAGAGCATAAGCTTCAGCCTTCTCACCACCAACACACACATACATACACACAGAGAGAGAGAGAGAGACAGAGAGAGACAGAGACAGAGACAGAGACAGAGGCAGACAGAGATAGACAGAGACAGAGAGATTCATATACTCATGAACATATCTGTCTATACAACATACACACACATGTCCATGTAAACAAATACATATACAAACTAGCGTGTGCACATGTGTGTGCACATTTAATGTACTCAGGTGCACATACACATCTTCCTGGCATTTGATGGGTGGCAGAGCGACTGAGGGTGCAAAGCTCAAGGGCCTCCTCACATCCTGCTTCCTGTTTCCTCTTCCTCTGCCTGATCCTTCTCCTTCCTCTCCTCTCATTTCCCTCCTCTTCTGGTGTCAGATAGAAGGAAGGAGGCTGTGGGTTTGCTCTTTCCACTCTGTTGCTCACCAGCTCTTTGAGCCAATGAATCCCTTTCTCTCCCAGACCTCTCCTGTCCCTATGAAGTAAACAAAGCTCTCCTGATGAAGTCATCATTGGAGACCTGAGTGAGATCATGGACCAGAAGCTGTGTCAACGTATGCCAGCACCTGCTTCCTGGCTATTCAGAAAATGGTAGCAACAGAGAGATAGATGTACACACCCTGAGAATGCTGCTCTTTGGCCAGTTTGCACACCAATGTCACCTTGCTGAGACTATTTTGCTATACATAACAATGGAAGTAATAATGCATTTCCTAACAAAACAAAATGTGCCATGAAAAACACTGCCTTTGCTCCTACCGGGTACCCTGATGCTTACTGCCAGCCATCACCCCCACCAATTCCAGAGACAAGACAGAGTTACTGCAATCAGCAGACTCTTAACTGCCCCTCCTCTGTGGGCATTCTTGCTGTCCCAGGACCCCCTGCCTACAGTTCCAGATGTTATCCCCAAGGAGCACATAGCACCAAGGTTAGAATCTGACCCAGTGGTTTGCCAAGCCACAGAAGGCCAGCTTGCATAACCAACTACACAGTCATATCTCATATCTAATGAAGACTCTGGCCCTGGTCTCAGCTCCTCCCAGATGATGGGAGATCTCATTTTCTCAGACTGAGTACAGAGCGCTGGAAGGCTTCCTTGCTGAGAGTCTTTGCCAATGTGCCTGGAAGCTGAGATTTCTCATTGCTTTGGTTTGAGAAGCCACCAACCTCTGTTTGGGTCACTGAGGTGCCATCCAGATCTATCTTGTGGCCCTTTCATGCCTATCGTATACTTAGCACCACAAGCTTTCTTGTGAAGTATATAATTCATCTCATTCATTCAGGTTACTTATTGAACACCTATTTGTGCCAGGAAGAATTATAGACATAGACAGTTCTACATCTTCCTCTGAGACAGAACGAAGCTGTCTCTGGTCTTCCCCAACACACACCCATTTCTTTCTCCCTTCCTGTCCCCACCCCCACCTCCCAAGCCTGCTCCATCATCAGGCTCTTACCTATAGTAGATGGCCTCCCTAGCAGGAAGCATGTCATCAGCACCTGGGCTGCCTCCCTCTCGTTCTGGTCTTTGCGGAAGGAAGCCCTCTCTTGCCCATAGGATCTTCCTGGTTCACTTGCTCTCAGTCTACACCCAACACCCCCTCCCTGTTCCCTTATCTCCCAGCACTTATCACTAGTGGCCGTCGCCATCAACAATCACTCTTACAACCATTGGACCATCTTCCCACTTTATCGTGAGATCAAAGGCAGTCTACTGTCATTCTGTCCAGCACTGGGTCCCCAGCTCCACAGTCAATACTGAGGAAGGCAGCCCACTTTGTTCCTAGGTTCTGGTTTCCTATGTTTGCCTTCCTCCTTTGGACAGGCATGCATCAGTTGGGAACACTGTGGGAATAAAAGTGTCTGAGCTCTAGCACTAAGGTGCTAGACCCTCCTACCCAACATCCAGCAAGGTTTTCAGTAGCTGTCCCCTGCTGTCACAAAGCACCTTCACAGTACCCTCTCCTCCTTTCTCCCTGTTGTGCCTCACCTCTTCACACAACCCTCTCTTTGTCTTTGGGGTGCAGCCAGCTGATACGTGGTCCAGGCCCTCTTTCCTCATATGAGCAATTTCTCGGCATGGCATCTTAGGCAGAGGGAAACTGCACAGAAGTAGCTTGGCATGGAGCCCATACCTCCTGGCCTGACACGTCTGCCACCTGTGTTTGCAGAGGTAGTCGGTGTGGGCTGTGTCCTGGATGGTGTGCGCTACAGCAATGGTGAGTCCTTCCAGCCCAACTGCAGGTACAACTGCACCTGCATTGATGGCACCGTGGGGTGCACACCACTCTGCTTGAGCCCCAGGCCCCCACGCCTCTGGTGCCGCCAGCCCCGGCACGTGAGAGTCCCTGGCCAGTGCTGTGAACAGTGGGTGTGTGATGATGACTTAAGGAGACCACGCCAGACTGCACTGCTGGACACCAGAGCCTTTGGTAAGTGTGGGCAGTGGCAGTGGAATCCCTGGATATCACAGAGCCCCTAAATTTCTCATGTTCTCTTCCTAAATCAAGCCACCAGGCATTACCCTCACCACAACTCACCAGCTATATGGCCTTGGGGATGTGCTATCTGGGACCTAAATTCCCCATCTATAAAATGCAAATGACACCATCTTTCCTGCCTAGCTTATGGGCTTCTCCCAGCTTAAAAGCCTGGCATGACATTTGCAGTCCTCTATTGTCTTATTAAAGTATCCCAGGGAGTGGGTAGGGACCTAGGAAGAGGAGCAGGTGGAAGAGCCTAGGAAGGAGTAGATGGACCTTTCAGACAACTCAAGGATTCTACTGCTATGGTCATATGAGTAGAGGAAACTTTATCTAGGTAAGCCTGATAAGAAGCCCTGTGAGGGAAGACAGGGATGTGATTTATTCACAAGATCTTGGTGAACTAGCCAGCTATTCGGAAAGATCCAGCTGGTGTTTGCAGAGGTAGGTGTCTGGCTAGATGAATGAATGGATAACAGATGATGGGTGAGTGCTGCCCAGCAATTTATGACTGTGTGGAGAGATGCATAGAGGGGAAATGGTGGGAGAAGGGAAGTGGATGGATGGATATAAGATGAAGGAGTGGATGGGTGGATGGATGGATGGATGGATGGATGGATGGATGGATGGCTAGCTGAATCAAAGGATATATGGATGCATGCCTGGAGAGTAAATGGTTATATAATGGATAGAAAACAGATATGTGGAATTAGATAGATAGATACATAGATACATAGATGATAGATAGGTAGGTAGGTAGATAGATAGATAGAGGATAATTACAATGGATGGATGGGTGATAGATGTGTAGATAAAGGATATATATATATATATATATATATATATATAAATATATATATATATATGTGTGTGTGTGTGTGTGTGTGTGTGTATACATATATATATGGTGTCTGATTGGATGATGATGAATATTTATGCATAGTTAGGCTTCTGAACTAGGGGACAACAGTGAGGTAAAGATAAGGGCAGGAAGCGGTGCTGCAGGGCACCTCAAGGCCGGGCATCTGTGCTGCGCATGGCATAGTGGGAGGAATGCATGGTGGCCCCTGGGGCTGGCCACTTCCCCCCAGAGAGAATACAAGACAAGGAGCATGTTTAGGGAGATTGCGGGCTGCTTGGCATGAGCAGGCTGAGTTTGAGGAGCGCTCAGAGGGAGAAATATCCAGTGAGGGCAACCTCACAGAGGGAGTCCCACAGGAAGAGAGCTCTGTTTAGATCAGCTGCTGGCCCCTGATACGTCCTAGTAATAGCACACACAGTGAGACAGAGGAGCCTGGAGTAGAGGTCTAGGGAGCATGACTTTTGAGGAGTAGACAAGAGAGGAAGAGACCAGTAACTATGAAGAGACAGAGTCCGGGGAAATGAGGAGAATCCAAGAGAATCTGACACAGAGGCCACAGAATACAGACACTGCTAGAAGAAAATCCCTATGAGGCAGGTGACCCCAAAGGAGAGAAGACTGCTTACTGCTGGGCATTGGGGTACTAATGTCTTTAAAATGTCTAAGTGTGGGAGTTTTCTCAGAGCCTGTGCAGAGCTGTGTTCTTGGCCATGATGTCAGCAGCACTTAGGATTAAAAGGGTTTTGTGGGGTTTTGGGGAGAGTTGTTTTTTGTGGAGGAGGGGAGGGAGGCATTACAGGCTTGGCAGCATCCCTAGCCAGTCCCTTTAGATGACAGCAACACCTCTCCAAGTTGTGACCATCTGAAACAGCTCCAGACCTTAACAAATGTGACTTAAGGGACAAAATCTCCCACATGGAGAAACAATGTGGTAGAGATGAAGGACAGTAGCAGGGAAGGTTTGGTCCCTGATAGCTCAGGGGAGCATGACAGCTCCTCCCACTGAACCTGCCTTCAGTATGCAATAGTCCCCGGGTGGTGGAGGGAGGCAGAGGCTGCCTGCCCATTGTGTGTGACCCAGTGACCCAGTTCTTAGCCAACCCAGGCAGAGGCCCTGCAGCGGTATGGAGGAGACCCAGAAACCAAAGCCCTTTATCCTCTCATCCTCCCTGGCAAATCCCTCCCTCCATGCCTGCTACAGGCTCCCAGCCAGCTCATCCCAGACTGCCTGCTTCTGTCCTTGGAGGCCTCCACTGTTTTTCCCTTCTGTGTGTGGTGGCCTTCCTATCTCAAATTCACTCCCAAATCCACTCACCAGCAATGTTTGCTGCAAACCCGTGAGCTCCAGGGACTCTATGAAGAGCTCTATGTTACCCTAAATAGATTCCTCGTCAGCCTGGTGTGTTTTCCTCTCTTCCTTCCCCCATTTTTTTATTACCTTGTCCTTGCTCTTCTCTCTCTCTCTCTCTCTCTCTCTCTCTCTCTCTCTCTCTCTCTCTCTCATCTCTCTCTCTTTTGTCTCTCGCTGTCTCTCTGTCTCTCTCCCCATCTCTCTGTCTCTGTCTCTGTCTCTATGTCTCTCTGTGTCTCTGTGTGTGTGTGTGTTGTTGTTGTCGTTCTCTCTGTCTGTCTCTCCCCAACCCCTTTCTTCCATTTCCTATGAGTACACAGGTGGGATGTCTGTCTGTCTGTCTGTCTGTCTCATCTTTCTGCAGTCTGTTATGCCTTGCCTGCCATCTATCTGCCTGTCTCCCTCCATAGCTTACCACTCTCCCCTGCTCACCTCTGGCTAAGCATGCACTGATCAGATGTGCATGGCTCTGTATGCTCATAGGACCAGCTAGGAGCAGATAATACAATGGGTCCATAGTTGAGTAACAGGACCAGCTGGCATGTACAGGGATTCACTAATCTAGGGACATCTGTGCACTGTCACATGTGTGACTCTGTCCTCTCAGACCCCAGGCCTGGGAATGTTGTTCTTGATCTCTTTAATATCAGGGAACTGAGGCCTATAGTGAGAGCCAACTCACTGGATCACACAACTTGCAAACTAGTGCAGTGCAGAGAGATGACCCCAGGAAGTGTGACACAGAAGCCTATGGTCTCTTCAGCTCCTCTGTTCTGGAATTACTGAGATGGGATGTCAGGTGCTAGGATGTGGGACTCACCTTTGAACTTTCACATATATAATTCATTTCTGAGGAGCTGTAGGATGGACAGTATCTTTTTTTTTTTTTTTTTTTACCAGATCCTGCTCAGTGCCTTGCTGATGCATAGCATAAACTCAGTCAAAATCTACACCCTCTTCAGTAGCCCCACAAGGTAGATATCCTTCTAATAGATGACTGAGGCCCAGCAAGAACTGTGTAAAGATCACATAGCTTGTGGGTGTTCACTGTATTGCTTACTTTTCTAGTTGCTGTAACAAAATACCTGAAGAAAAGCAATTTACGAGAGAAAGGGTTTATTTTGCTTTACATTTTAAGAAGAAACGCAGGGGCTAGAGAGGTGGCTCGGGTTTCAAGAGAGCTTGATGCTCTTCCAAAGAACCTGAGTTTGGTTCCCAGCACTTATTCCTACCTGGTGGTTCACAGCTGCCTGGAACACCAGCTCCAGGGGTTCAAATGCCCTCTTCTGGTCTCCACTAGGACAAGCACACACATTGGCATACACACACAGACATAGGCACACACACACAAGTAAAATTAAATGTGAAAATAAAATCTCACTTTAATGAAGACAAAAAGAGACACCATCCTTCATAGTGGGAAAGGTAACAGGGGCAGGAGGTGGTGTCTGGTCATGTGGCATCCAGTCTGGAAGGGGGGAGAGACGAATATTAGTGCTCAGCTCACTTTCTCCTTTCTATTCGTTCTGGAATCCCAGTCCATGCCCATAGTTAAGGTAGGTCTTCTCAGTTCACTTAACCCAATGTAGAAAATCTCTGCCAGACATACCCAGAGGTCTGTCTCCTAGGTGATTCTAGACCCTAGGTGTGTTCAGATGACAGTCGATAGTGACCATTATAGAGATCTGGGGTCTGCTCAACTCTAATGATGAGTTTTCTTCTGTGATTTTATGTTGCATCTCTTGGTCAGAAAATGTTAAGGAGGAGAATGCAATTCCCCTGCCTGGGTGTGCCTGCTAAGAAAAAGGCAATTAGTCCTCTTGTGAGGAGGAACAGCTCAATTCTGTCTGTCTGTCTCTGTGTCTTTGTCTTAATCTTTCACCTATCTATTGGTCTCTGCCTCTGTCTGAGTCGCATGAATTCTAAATTTTTTTTTTCATGGTAATGGTGAGGGCTGGGGAGTCATGGAGGCTACAGACTCATGGGTACTCTGGTGTCCTTCTACAGCAGCTTCGGGTGCAGTGGAGCAACGGTACGAGAACTGCATAGCCTACACAAGTCCCTGGAGCCCCTGCTCAACCTCCTGTGGCCTAGGCATCTCAACTCGGATCTCTAACGTCAATGCCCGGTGCTGGCCAGAGCAGGAAAGTCGTCTCTGCAACCTGCGGCCATGCGATGTGGACATCCGACCACACATCAAGGTAGGCCCCTCGGGCAGATATAGACATGCTGAGCATGGATAGCTGGCTTGAGCCTGGCCACTAGCCTTCTTGGAAGTCATTTATAAGATGGAAATAATAAAAGGGGCCTGGCAGACCTGGGACTGGGGCTGCTAGGCTAGTCCAGGAAGGATTCCACTGAATGAATGATTTTGTAGTTCCCATCCTATCGGAAGCAAGGTCACACCAAGGGAATATCAGGAGCCATCCAACGTGTTGTGTAGTGATTCTGAGGCACCTGCACCATCTTTCATCCCCTTGGCTTCCCACACCCACCAACATAGGCACAGGACAGCTCCCTGGGCAATGTGAGGACTGTGAACTAGAGTCGAATGCCTCGCTCCTGTTAGTGTTCGCAGCTGTGACAGTCTCCAGCTATCATTGAGCTTCAGTCCCTTTCCCGTGAATATAACACTGGTGTTAATCCCTAAATCCCTCCCAGCTTTGAGAGTCTAAGATGATACAAGTACAGCATCAAGGACATTTATACTCAACTGCAAAAGGCTGATTTCAGCCCTGGGCTTTAGGCACGGCTCTTCCTTGTCTAACTTAATACCCTTAGTGCTTGGCCCACCTGATATCATATCATATGAAGCAAAGAAAACTTGTCAGGGCTCATCCCCTGGCTCCATTTGTGGATGGAGCAGAGTAGATTCTTCAGGCTGCCAGTTAACAAAACAACCCTGTTTCCCACCATCATCACCAGACATTGGGCTTGCTCCTTATAACACAGCACCTTGACGGATACACACTTTCCTTCCTACTCTTCACACTCTGCTGTGCCAACCTTTGGTGCCAGCAGATCCTTATTGAATGTCTCCTAATTGGAAATATGGGTGTGAAAGACCCAGTATAAGGAGCAATAGGAACAAGGACCCTAATCTGGGCTCTAAAAATCTATCACAAGTCTGGGCCCTTCACTAGAAGGTCACAATTCCTCTCCTATCTCCATGATCGTTTACCTTAGGTAGGTTCCCCTCTCCAATTGGATAATCTGCATGCCCCACCCACACTGGATGTACTCCGAGCCCAGCTCTGCTATGATGCTGATAATTGAACCTAACACTAGCACAAGGCATTTAGTAAGTACCTACTGTATACCAACTTCATAGTTATATTTGCAAGATACAGAAAGAAGTCGGAGTATCAAGGAGCCCACAACCTCACGGAAGGCTAGAATTGTATTTGAACAATGTCAGTGCTATTGAAAATGCTGTATGATGATAGTATGTGTGAGAAAGAGGGGCGGGGGGGGGTAGAGGGGACAGATGAGAGCAAAATGTGCCTCTGCTTAATCATGGAGTTCCACGTCAGCTCTGTGGCTGGCTAGCTTGGAAGCTTGGTTAGATAAAAGAGGCTGCTTGTGCTGGTGACACTGACATATGGGTAACAAAAAGACAAAAAATCAGAAGGGAAGGGAAACTGCTAGCTGTGATATCTGAGCTCAGCATGGTAATGCCCTTCTGCAATCCTCGGTTTTCCTGTGTCATGTAACAAGGCCTTGTTTTGTTTGCTTAAAGATTCTGTGAATCTAGAGCAAAGGTGATGCTTGCCATGCACAGTGATGGAAAGGGAGGATTCAGTGCTTGGAGGGAGCAAGGTGTCTATACATCACCAGTACTAACCAAAGCTCCTTTCCCTTCCTGAAGGCAGGGAAGAAATGCCTGGCTGTGTACCAGCCAGAGGAGGCCACGAACTTCACTCTCGCGGGCTGTGTCAGCACACGGACCTACCGACCCAAGTACTGTGGAGTCTGTACTGACAACAGGTGTTGCATCCCCTACAAGTCCAAGACCATCAGTGTCGATTTCCAGTGTCCAGAGGGGTCAGGTTTCTCCCGGCAGGTCCTATGGATTAATGCTTGCTTCTGCAACCTGAGCTGCAGGAATCCTAATGATATCTTTGCTGACTTGGAATCTTACCCTGACTTTGCAGAGATTGCCAATTAGGTAGGTGTGTGGCTCGGGGTATAGTTCCATGTTGAAAAGCAGCCAGTCTCTGGGGCCCAGGACTTCACAAATGAGCCTTATTTCATCTACTTCCAACTCTATTCTGAATTCCCTGATCCTAACCCTCAGTTTCTGTTCCTGTTTTGACCATCCCAATGGCCCAGGAGAGTACTTCTCAGCCTCAGACAATGGGTCCCTCCTTGGGGACATTTTACATCATTCCAAAGAAAACACGTCTCTGAACTGTTCACAATGAAAGCCAAGCCTGACCCAGCCAGTCTGGCTCCAGCCTGTGCAAGTTGTCAGAAATCCTGATGGGATGATCCAAGGAAAAGCATCAGCTGAAGAACCAGTATCACAGACTCCTTCCTCAGATGCCAAGTCTGACGATGTTGGAATCCTTTCAGACAGATGGATGGGATTTGGGGGCACAGGAATAAGCTATTATCCCTTGCAAAATGATACTATCCTGGGTATTTCTGCCTACAACATATCAAAAGTACTCTTGTTCCAACGATCTATATATCATAAGTCACCAAACATTTTCCATTAAATGGAAAACGGCATAATTGTGCCGTTTTGATTTGCAATTGAAAATCATTTTTTAAAAGAAGAAAAGAAAGCTGTTTTCATTAACCTGGGCAATTTCTCCCCTCACCCCATACAGTATGAAGGGCTCAAATTGGGTTCATGTTGATCAGAAATGTAATTTGAGACATCTTATTTTTGCAGGTAGATGGCAGCCCCAATTCATCCTATAGGGAGGGGGCAAGGCCAGCCAATCTCACAAGCCACAGCTAGTCAGGTCACTGAGTCTGCTGCTGATCAAGTTCTTCGGACAATTAGCCAAATCTGAGCCTCTCTCCCTAGGGTTCATGGGAGTTGGTAGGGACCTTAGAGTAACTTGTCTGTTGTCTCAAAAAGTAACCTAAAAGAGTGGAATGATGGGAAGATGTCCTCATGGCCCTTAGAAGATTTGAAGTCTACAACAGACCTAACAGAATATATGCATCAAACAAACAGGTGGATTACCCTTCCCTAGCCTGGGTGGCCTCTAGCATGAGTGGTAAGGCCACTATAGTTCCTGGGCCCAGGACACATCTCTTCAGTGACCTATTTTACAGCTTAGTGTCTGTGAAGAAAAATAACTCAGTTTTCTAGTCTGAAGACAGAAGTTGACCAGCCATTTAGAAATGGAGATCTATTTAACAGTGGCAAATGCTAACTCATTTGGAAGCTGAAGAAACAGATTTTTCCTAAGTGGCAATAAGGTTGTTACCTATTTTAGCAGTAGAATGTAAAATTTCTTGTCATCAATTCTTTTATTGGGTATATTCTATGTGCTACTCATTGATCTCAAATTTGCCACGTATTTGCTCATTGAAACTTTGTGATAATGCGGAGGACTTCTTTTCATGATTTCTGTTCTTGACACTGTGAAATATAAGCTCAAAGAAGCTAAGAAATTCAATCAAAGTCACCCATCTGGATATTCATAGCCCAGATAGATTTCCTTCATATTTCCCCTTTGCTTCTAGACCTTCCAAACACATCAGAGCAGGAAAGTATATGGAAGTCAGCAACTTGCTCTCTTAATATTGTCTCTCTAGCTCCTTTCACACAAGAGGAGAGTGTGACCAGGTACTAAGGATCCAACTTAAACTGGACAGAAAACAGCATGTGCCTCATTGCCTGTGGTTCCTCCTACCCTGAAATCTGAACCAGTTTACAGCAGACTTTTAAAAGATGATTGTTTGTCCCACACCTCACATGGGGGGCATTTGGGAGAACTATATACATACACAAATGGATTCATAAGCAAGAAAGGGAACTTGGGATTTCACCTCCTTCCTGCAACTTACCAAAGACCTAGCCTTATGCAAGGCAAACATCGGTGCTCAAGATGTATTTAAGGAAGAAAATATATTATATATACACTCTTATTTTTCCTTAGAAGCCTTTTCTTCCAGAATCTCATCTTACCAATGAAAATCCTCTCTTAAATGAGGCTTAGTATTTTAAGTAAATGTATGTTCATATGTGTACAAGAGCTTGCATGTAAAGATAAGTTACCACTGTGAGTTATCAATTATGTAAACTTTATGTGGTATCATGTTAGATTTTCTTAGATTGGAAAAAATCTGTCTTAACAGCTAACTCTGTAAGAATTTCTATAGGAGCCGTAAGCTAGGATCTTACCAGATATCTATTCTCATTTGGGAAAGTAAGCTGAGCATCTTCAACCAAAGAGGCTTAGTTAGAGGAGTTAGGATGGTCACTGGGAATAGGAGAAAGGGGTGGCCAGAGTAGCTCCATCATTATTAAGAAATGGACCTGGCATACATAAGGACCAGAGGAACCAACTGTCTTTGAACCAAGAAAAAAGACTTGGATGTAATATAAAGAGGCTCTAGTAGTCAGAAACAGTCTGTAATGATATGGTCTGGTTCAAGGAAAGTTAAGAATATCAATTATAGTTTTTTTTTAAAGCTCATTTATCAATAGCTTATTTGGTGCTAAGCCCTTTAGTACATTTTACCAGGTTATCAGTTAGCAGAGCCATGCTCAGTACACAACCTTTCTCCATTTGATAAATAGAAACTCTGAAGCCCACAGGCACTGAGGAGCTGAGGCCCAGACACGTGTGTAGTTCACTCTATCAGGGGAAGAGATCTTGACAGAGCCTAAATGACTAAGACTGGAGACTCACATTTGCAAGTGTTTAGAAGCCCTACCCCCAGCCCAACCCCAAATGCTTAGAAACTAAAGCAATGAGGATGAGCTAACCTTCAGTGAAGAGGTTCACTGATGGCACTAAGAGTGAATTTCATGGGTGTGCTTACTCCTTGGACAGGGAGACCTGAGCTTCTGAATCTGCAGCTTACTAAACCTTACAATTAGCATTTGGAGAGCCCTGAGCAAGCATCAACCAAGACTGCTACTCAGTGCTTTACTAACATAGCTTACTTAATCCTTTCAGTGAGCCCAAGAGTCAGGGCATTACCACTGCCTATTTTGGGGCTGAGAAAGCAAAGTCTCCAGGAGTTAAGTGATTTGTTCAAGTTCTTCTTACCAACCAAGGCACTGCAGACAAACTACAAAGCCCAGTATCATGTGACACACTTATGCCATCTCTCCTGACACTCAGCCCATTTTCCTGTTCCTAAACCAAAGGCTCCAGAGTCACCAGAGTCAATTTACAGCACAGTGTAGAAGTTCTAATTTTGAGGATGATTAGAGATTGATCAATGAAAGAAATTTCAAACAATATGATTGTTTCTAACCACCCTAGTTAATTCTGAACTATATATGCATAGAGATTGTGGAGAACATTACAATCTGTGTCTATAGCATTGACTTATGTCATTTCTTTTTAAAGACTTGTTTTTTTGATGCAAAGGACCCACAGTGACAGCCCTGAATGGTTGAAAGGTGGAAGTCCATGATTAGCTGTGTGTCCCTACCCATGTATGTGTGTGTGTGTGTTTATTTGTATGTATGTATCTATTTTCAAACTGTGATTGAGTATTTAAATATTCCTAACTGCCATTTTGTAAGTGAATACGCATGAAGTAACACCTTTGAATTTCCTAACAGAGGAGAGTCAGCCCTTGGGCGGCCTGTCACATTTTACCACATTCCTCATTTTTCTCATAATCTGTATAGCAGGGAATGTGTTTGCTCAACCATGATGAGTTTTCATTGTTCAAATTCTTTGTTTACAGCTTTTCTCCTTAAAGCAATAAATCATCAGCAAAAGTGACTGATTTGGTGAGTTCTTTTCTTCTTCTTCTAAACTCTGTTGTTAGGAGGGAAAGATCAAGAACTGGATGTGTTCAACCAGTGTGCAGGTTGAAGAAATTAAGTCCTAGATATTGTATAGGAGGAATAAAAATGGCTTAAATATTTGAAGATGAGCCTAGAAACATAGATTCTGAAGCCCAGAGGATACCAGTGTTGGGACACGTTATTCCTGGACAGATCTGAACACACATCTACTCATCCCAGATAGGGAATAGACCAAAGTAGGGATAGCACCAAAGCCTAACTTGGTGAACCAGTTATTTACAGGATTCTCCATTGGAGGTTATTCACAGAAGCAGTTATGATTTAGGCCTGCTGCATCACAGACAATGGACCCTAGCACAAGTGGCAGCTCAGGAAAGTGGGACTTTTCCTACTCATTGTATGACTTAAAGGCAGTTCAACAGGTCAGAGTGTCTCTTGGGCAGCTCAGTGGATCTGTGTTTTTAAGCGACCCTGCTGATCAGTCTGTTTTAGGCAGTTAAATTGGCCTTTGTTTCCTTAGTAATTGTTACTATTTCCATAGGCTTAGGGATGGAGACTTGTGTTTCTGGTTAGTTTTAGGGACTTTTTGAGTATCCTGAGTCATTTGCTTCTTGAATCTTAGTTTTTTTGTTTTTTGTTTTTTAATGTCTTAAGAACAAGCCTATCTTTGAGGCTTAACAAGTCTCTTTTATAACTTCTTGGATTTTAATAAGCTTTGAGCTTTGGAGAAAATGTTACATAACAACCAGAGTTGCCAATATACCTAAGCTTAAAGATAAGCATAAATAGAAGGGGGATTTTTAGCATCCTCTCCTCCATTTGAACGCTCGCTCATTTATTTAACAGCTTGCTACATTCTTAACCAGATGTTGGGTACCTTGAGGTCAGGGCCATGACTACATAGCATAGTGCCAGGAACATGGTGGAGGCTGGTGAGATGAATAGATGGACAGAGTATCTATTACATACTGTCCTCCGTGCCAATGGGAGCACAGAGAAGCATAAAGCAGACTGCAAGGTGTCATGGAAACAGACCTGCCATTAGGGCTCAACTGGGTCTTAAAATACCGTGCTCCTTCCTGATATGCCTCACCTCAACCTCCTCAACTGGGGAACTCACAAAATGTTAACACCTACATCTTAACAGAGTGCACCTTGCATGTTTGATTTTTAAACAGAGGGCTAGCATAAAAGTAAGAGGCTTAACTTGCAAGCCCAAGGAACCTAAGTTTGATCCCCCCAGAGCCCACATTAAGAACAAAAATCTGACCATGGCAACAGATGCTTATTATAATCCTAATGCTTGGGAAGCAGATACAGGTGAACCCCTGGGACTCACTGGGTAGACAGCCAACTTGAATTGGCAAAACCTAGGCCCATGAGAGACTGTCTGGAAAGGACAAGGTGCATGACAGCTGAGGAATGACAGCTGATGTTGACTTCTGGCTTCCACATGCGCTCACACTCCTGGGCATATGCAGCCATGTGCGCCCCCATGAACACTAGCTGAGTTGTTCCATAGCAAACAGGGTAGTCAGCTGGCTTATAGTAAGAATTAACGTCAATGTATGCATCTATACATTTCTACGTAGTCATTATTTGAGGAAGTAAACATGACTTGTCATCAACATTTAGTTGTGGTCTTTCACTTTACTGAGAAACTGCTTAATCACCGAAGGATCTTCACTGGCGTATTTTTGTTTTAAGTTGTAACTTGCATTACTGACCAGCCTCACTTAAGGCATTAAGGGTATGGTAGTCCTTTCTGCACAATGTGGCATTGCTTAGCCATACGAGCAGCTGATGGCTATGACGTGTGAGGTGAATGATTCTCTCAACTGCTTCTAGTCTAGCCCTCCCAAAGCAAGCAACACCACAATACAGATCAAGGGGAGACCTGGTTCCAGTTTAGAGGAGTCACATGACTTGTTTCCATTAACACCTCTATGCTCAAGCATAGGTTTTCTTCTTCTCAGAAGGACCCTCTATCTTACCGCCATATCTGCATGTCCATATTTATTGCCACTCCATTCAGAACAGCCAGGGAATGGAAGTAGGCTCAAGCCCATCAGCAAATGAATGGAAAGGGGTAAGGTACTACACATGCACAATAGAATTTGACTTATCCATAAGAAAGAACAAAAAGCTGGAATTTGCTGGGTAATGGATGGAATTGGAAAATATAATAATGACTGAGGCTCAGATAGACAGATGTCATGTATTTTGTCTCATGTATGGGTCTAGCTTCTAAGTTTTCATATGTGTATTTATGTAGGGATTGAGTGTTTATAGATAGATACCAGGAAAACAGAAAGAGGGCCCTGGAAGGGGAAATAAGCTTTAAGGCAGAGAATTTGGGAAGATAATAAACACATGTAATGTGGAAGTGGAAACCAGGGTGGAAGAGGATAGGAGGGGATGAGGGTGGGGAGATTGTGGAGAAGAGGGTGTGGAAGAAAACCAACTGAAACTAAGAAAGTATCTAAGAAAGTGTCACAAGGAAACCTGCTCTGTGAGGTAATCAAAATATAAAGAAGAATTTAAAACAAATTTATAGTTGTGGTCCAGAACCCTGTGGGTGTATCAGACTCGGAGACTCGGGGGAATGAGTGGCTTTACTCAATATCACTCAGTATTATCTGGCTGAGATTGGAGACAATGGGACCTGAAGGGAATTGTAAAGACACATACAATGACTGTAGGTAGGATGGAGATCCTGTCATCCTGCTCCATGGGCTAATGCCCCGGTCCTCCGGGAATTCAGCGTGGTCCTAGGGAAAGGGGACTGACGGATGAAAGAACGAGACAAGAAACACAAGGTACCTGGGAACAAGACGGGGTCTCTCCGTTCAAACTCCGAAGTTTACTTCAGATCAGCCGCTTAAGAGTACAGGAGGGTGGGAAAGTTACACGTGGCCCAAGGCTAACCTGCTACCTTAACCGGGTTTTCAGGAAATACCAGACATTCTTTCAATCTCTGGGACCCGAGACCGTAAATGCCCTGTCCTTTCTAACTTTGCACCTTAACTGACTATGCTTCACAGAACAGCGGGTAATTTCAGGTTTGGCTCTCAGCATCTCATGGGTTTGACTCCTGACAGGCTAAAGGCATGACAATTTCTTGAGTGTACAGTATTGAGGACAGCCTGGGCAAAAGAGCAGGAAGGACTCTTTCTCAAAAAGTAAAACGTTAGTCTATGTATGTATGTATGTATGTATGTATCTATGAATGTATGTATGTATGTACATATTTATCTATCATCTACCTATTTAGCATCTATCTATCATCTATCTATCTATCTATCTATCTATCTATCTATCTATCTATCTATCTATCCATCTATCATAAATCTGTTATCTAACTCCAGGTATCACCTACCTATCAATTATCTTCTTTCCATCTATGAATCTATGTATCTATCTATCTATCTATGTATCTATGTATCTATGTATCTATCTATTATCTATCTATCTATCTATCTTCAATCAATTATCTATCATCTATCATTTACCTATCTATCTATCATCCACCTACCTACCCATACCTTAGTGACACTGTGTACTTAGAAATCCATGACCTGCTGGAATCTGGCCTCTTTCTATCACATGTGGATTCCAAGGAGATGCTGGCACAGTCTTCTCACCATTTGGTACACGCTATACAACATACCTCAGGCTCTCCACTCTAAGCCTCATTATCCTGGCTTTTATATAATACCAAAAAATGTGGGTTTCTTCATCCATTTTAGTAAAGGGAGCAAGAGCTGCTATTAGCAGGCTCACTGATAATATTAAGAAATGCCAGCAGAGGAAAGGGAGAGTAACGAAAAACACATCAAAGCTATTGTGTCTTGCAAGTCTGAGCAGGATCATTTAATGGAAGAACAAAGGCACCTGGGGCCAGTGAAAGCCTTTCAGATCCACAGTGCTGATCCCTGGAGCTCACTAATATTCCACCATCCCCAGACATTGATAGGCGAGGGTGTGAGCCAGTCCTGTGCTCAAGAGAGGAGATAATAATCCACTAGAAATGGTTGGTTAAGCCATTCAGTCTCTCTGAGTTTTGAAAACTCCTCTTTCTGGGGAGTGAAGACTCCCCTAGAGCTCACTGTCCAGTCAGTCTAGCCAAATCTGTGAGTCCAGCGTTCAGTAAAAGACTCTGCCTCAAAGAATAAAATGGGAAGCAATGAAGGGAGATGTCTGATATTGATCTCAGACCTTCAAGCATATGCACACCTGCACACACATAAATATACACTCAATAAATATAGTACAAATTCTTAAAAAATAAATCAGCTGTTTATGAGTGAGAAAAGACAAGATGACATACAATATGCAGCAGCACTCTTCATATCTGCAAATCTCCTTGCTTCCTAGGAATGCTGGGCATTCAGGAATCACTTTTCAGAGCAGCAATGAGTGACAATGGGTTCTGTACCCATGGACTTGGCTGTCAGTTGATGGTGTCACTGTCAATTCATCAACTCAACTGCACTGATTCTTTGGAGCCCATCTTAGTTGCTTATCTATTGCTGTTATGAAGCACCATTACCAAAGCAACTTATAAAAGGAAGCATTTAATTTAAGGCTCACAGTTTTAGTGGGTTGGAGTCTATAACCATGACAGTGAGGATCATAACAGCAGACAAGAAGACATGGCACTGGAGAGGTAGCTGAAAGCTTATGTCTTGAGATTCACAAGCACAAGGAGAGAGAGAGAGAGAGAGAGAGAGAGAGAGAGAGAGAGAGAGAGAGAGAGAGAGAGA
>CM052718.1:33068021-33187608 GCA_028551405.1 Uromys caudimaculatus | reverse complement strand
CTACATTTTCTAATCCTTCCCAAACTGTTTTACGGACTGAGGGCCAAGTGTTCAAGCATATGAGCTTATGCAGATGGTTCTCTTTCAAGCCACCACAGAACTGCATGGTGGGGTGCAAAGGAATAATGTGAATCCAGTCAGAATTGACTCATTTGATCCTTCCTTACTAAAGAGGAGCTGGAAGATAGCTCAGTCAGTAGAGTGCTTTCCACACAATTTCACAATCTAAATTTAAGGCCCTAGAGTCCACATGAATAATTTAAAAACAAACAACAAATAAGTCAACAAAAATCTGGTCAAGAAAATAAATAGTTGTATCTCAGGGCTGAGAGAATGGAGAAAGGCAGTTTCTATGTCTAATTGCCTAGCCTGTATAACTGAATCGATGAGTCCCAAGTTTAACGAGAGACATTGTTTCAAAATATAAGGTGAAGGGAGAGCAAGAAAGACACCTGATGTTGATCTTAGACTTACACAAGTGCAGATACACATGAGCTCCAGAGATCAGCACTGTAGGCCTGAAAGGTTTTCATTGACCCTAGGTGCCTTTCTTTCTTCTTCCAATAAATGGTCCTGCTAAGACATGGGAGACATATATATGTCTATGTCTATATCTATATCTATGTCTATGTCTATGTCTATGTCTATGTCTATGTCTATGTCTATGTCTATGTCTATATCTATACCTATCTAATCTAATCTCTATTTCTATCTCTATATAGCTACAGATGATAGATAGACTGTCTCTATCTCAATATATTTTGAGAGAGAGAGAGAGAGAGAGAGAGAGAGAGAGAGCTGGTGGTTCTGGACTTGAAAACAGAATGATTGGGCAATCTTTTGAGTAGTGCTACATTCATGTTTTAGATTAGAAGGAGACTGATTTATGTACACCTCTTCAGCTTCTTTTTCACTCTGGGATTCTATAATGGCTGCTGTGAAAGAGTCTCTACCCTATGAAAAAGCTCCAGGCAAACATGAGGAGGTAGGTGTGGCTCCATCTAGGGACCAGCTGTGTTTGAGAAGGGACCTGGAGGAAGAGGGCAGCAAGAAGGGTAAGCTTGTTCTCCCAACTGAAATGTAAGGTCAGGAATTGAACTGTGGCCTTCCATAAACAATCATCTAGATAGGAAATAGATTTCTCAGATGGAAAGGCACCCTCAGACAAACTAACTCTGGGTAGCACCAGGCATGCAAACATGGTGGTGGGACTGTCCTGGCAGGGCTAGGCACCTCTGGACCCCTACTCCCAAAGCTGGTGTAGGTTTCACCCTGTCCTCACATAGCAGCACCTAACTAGGAACAACATTTTCTTTTTGTGGTGGTTGGAATGAGAATGATCCCCAGAGACTCATATATTTGAATACTTGGTATCCAGTTGGTGGGACTGTTTAGAAAGGATTTGGAGGTGTGGCCTTGTTGGAAGAGGTTTGTCACCAGGGGTGGGGTGGGATTGAGGTTTCCAAGGGTTGTGCCATTTCCTCTGTGTGTGTGTGTGTGTGTGTGTGTGTGTGTGTGTGTGTGTGTGTGTCTCACTGTGGTTGTAGATCAAGATGTGAAATCTCAGCTGTTTCCTCACTCTGAGATCATGGACTCTAACACTCAGAAATGGCAAGTCAAATTAAACACTTTTATAAGTTGTTTTTGTCATGTCATGGTGTTCTATCACAGCAATATAAAAGTAACTAAGACACATCTTCTTCCAACTGAGGGTAAATCAATAGGCTGCAGTTTATCTAAAGTTAGATATAAGGTCCTGGAGAATCCATACATTGAATTCAGTGGTGGTTTTCTTGAATGAGGAAAAATTCGACTTTGTTTTGCTAGCCTCGAGTTGCAATTTAGCACTTGTTCTTCCTTAAATGTTGGGGACAAATCTTCCAAATCTCACCAATTATGAATAGAGCCTGATACCTCATTAGATCTTGGGTGGGCAAACATGCTGGTCATCATTTTGAAATTGTATGAAGGCCGAGACCTCCTCAACCTCCCCTTCAACTTATTAATAAGAAAGTTTGTTCTAGGATTGTTGGAGAATCATTCTTCATTATAGCTGGTCCTTTTATAATATTAGAAATTTTGTTCCATGCATTTAAAACTTGAAAGGGTTCCAAAGACTTCTCTAACTCGCCTGTGGTGCACCAGCTCCATGAATGCTGCCTTCCACTTTGCCTCTCTAGAGACAGGCAGGTATGTCCTTTCTGGGTGTTTATTGTCCCAGGTTCTTGCTTTTTGCCTCCTGACTGTCACTATCTCCCACCCTCTTGCTACCATGATTTCTGAACCATCAAGTTACCCTATTAGAGCTAGTCAACAAGACTGACTTCTGTGAAACTGTGAGCCAAAATAAGCCCTCTCTATGTTTATGTGAGGGCTTCTGTCACAATCACAGAAAGATGACTGATACCAACCACAAGTGTCCCATAGACTTTAAGAGAATTACAACAAGCTTAATAAAATAGGGAGTTATGTCAAAACCCATTAACAACTTTCTCTTTTAAAAAGTGAGCAGCCGGTCTCCATTCTTACCCAGGAAGCACTTTACCCACCAAGCCATCTCCCCAGCTTGATGCTGCCACATGATAGAGATAAGACATGTGCCTAGGGGCTCAGTGCCCAGTTCTGCTTAAGTGGTGAGCTCCAGGTTCAAAGAGAGACTCTGCCTCTCAGTAAGATGGAGAACAATGCAGAAAGACACCCACCGTCAACCTCTGGTGTGCATACAAGTGCAACACGCATACAACACAAACATACAAAACATACAAAACAAACACCTCCCATGGGTTGTGAGGAGTCTTTTGAGCTATATGCTTCCCTATTCTTCCAGCTTAGAAAGAGTTCTCTCATCACTATGGTGACCTGCTTCTAGGGGCCTGGTTTGTGGCGAGGCTGACTGCACACAGAATTCCTTACTATAGAAAAAGATATGGCTGACTGCTTGCATAGAAATGGTGATAGTTTAGATATATTAGGCTACAGGAATGCCTAAATTACCTTCACCTGTTTCTTCTTTCTTTAGTATCACTACCAAAAAGTTTAGAAACCTATGTGACAGACAGTACCATTTCTACTTAGTATCGTTCTGTGGTAAAGAACTCCAATGGCAAGGGGCACACAGCAGGGGCTCTGGGTGTCAAAGATAAAGCTCCACCCCTTCCTGTTCCACAATATCATACACACCCTCATAGGGAAAGGAAAAGACACAAGCCACTGCAAAGTTACAAATTTATTGGTCTGGAAATAAATACAAACATCTCATTAAGAAACTGCCCTGGAAAGACATATACAGTGATTTCTTGTCAGCATTCAGTCACCCTGGCCTGGACCCCTGATCGTTCTACACAGGGTCAGTGGAAGGCTCCATGATAGGGGTTGGCAGGTAAACTGATTCCTTGTCTCGCATGCCACCTTCATGGTGTGACTGCTTTCCTCTAGCAACCCCAAGATCCTGGAACTCACCAGGCCTTGAGGGCTGACTCCCAATGGTCAAGTGTCTCTGATCTGATCACATTTCCTATAGGAAAAGTCCAAGGTTATCCACAGTAAGAATCAAAAGGCAGTAGTATGGGGCATGGGCATTAGGCTGGCATTGCTTAGAGAGGCCAATGCGACAAACCCAGGCAGCAGGAGGGGCAAGAGAGGGATGCAAGTTCCCATGGAATGTACAGAATCCAAAACCAGTCCTTCCCCCAGCAGAACACATGGTTCTCTCTGAAGAACCAGCAATGGGCCACTTGAGAGACATTCAGTTATCAAGTTTAAAGTCAATGCCAGATATCAATCATGGGAGACAAGGTTTGACTCAGTCACACAAGATTCCAGATCACAGGCTGGTTTTCACTGAAATCCACACCCACCAGGTTCTAGCACTTGGTCCTAACATTAGTCATCAAATCCCATGCCCATTCTATCCTACCCTTCCCATGCCTAGAGACTCATCCCAGACAAGGACCCATGGGTTCTCTCTCTGCCTCAAAGAATGCAACTACAAATCAAAACCATCTTCCTCAGGGACAAAGCTATCACATTCACACAGTGGAATGGGAGCTGGGTACAGTGGGGCACATAGACTGCATAGCAAGAGTCTTAAACCACTGATACCCCATATTTGCTGAATCACTTTCTCTATAAAGCCAGGGGTTTGTTACCAATTTCCCTTGCATATTAAAAGGTTGCCAGAAAAAACAGGTCGTGGGTTTCAGTGTCCAGAACTTTAAAATCAATCCCTTCAAGTGAGAGTGGACTTGTTTTTCCTCTACCTGCCCTAGATCCTGCCTTTTTCTCTCCCTTTCTTGTTTTCCCTGCTTAAAATAAGGTGCCCAACTTTCCTGCCTCTCTCCTTTCAAAACATAAGTTTGTTTCCAGGAATGAGTTTAGTGGGGGAGGAAACAGGAAGTAGGCAGGCTTGCAAAATGCCATGAATCAGGATGCTGGATCAGCCTGGGCTTGAAGCCAGGCAGTGTTACAGCTATATATTTCTTAGTTTGGCAGTTTGGTGTCTGAGGGTAGAGAGAGGGTCCACCAGGCCATTTGTTAGCAGAACAGAACACTGGACTGCTTCTTCTTGCCTTTGTTCCACCACCACCCACCCTGGTCCCAGGAGGCAGCCTGAACAGCCTGGGTCTGCCACCACCAGAGTTCATTCTTACAAAAGCAGCTTTAGATTAATACCGCATTAGCGTAGGGTGGCAGGCAAGGGTTGGGGGCTAAGGGAGAAACCACCAGTCCAGGATGACTGATGCACAGACGGCTTAGCAGGACACCTCCATGGACTTGGGCCCGGCATTGTTCCCAGTGGCACCCGAGTTGGGGGTGATGTTGAGACGGGCATCCTCACTGGTATGGGAGCGGCTACGGGACCCCTCGCTGGTGTGCGAGCGGCTTCGGGGGCCCTCGCTGGTATGAGAGCGGCTACGAGTGCCCTCCAGGGATGTGACACTGGAACCGGAGGCTGTGCGGGACCGCATCAGGCGAGTCATGCTGGCAGAAGGCACTGGGAACACAGAAAACAATATGGTTAGGATACAGGAAGCCTCTACAGGTGTGGGACTCTACCTCTGTCTGCCAGCCATGATACTATCCTAAGAGTCCAGATGAACACCATTTCTCTATTGTCTTCATCCATAGAGCCATCCACCTTCTGTGCCACTCACAAAGGGGACAGTAAGGCCCAAGATGTGGGAAAGGCATATAATAATCACATAGCAAGAGACCTGAGCCATGACCTGGGTCTGAACCCCAGTTTGCTATGTGCTTATTAGCTGGGTGACTACCGGATCATCACACTTGAAGCCTTCCCGTTCCCATTTGCAAAACGAAGATCTTTGTGTGACCATGTGACCTCCTCTGCAATGTACTGTCAGTAGGCAATAGAATGTGGAAGCCAGCAAGGCTGGTTCCTGCACATCCCAAGAAAGACCACAAAGTCTCACCACATGGTTCCTGAAGAAATGCTAACAGTCTGTCTGCCTTCCAAAAGCCTGCTAGCTCTCAAACCCTAGCAAGACTAAAACTGCGCATGCCACAGCAGACGACTGACAGAATGGGATACAAGACAATCCTCTTCCTATCTGGGGTTGCAGTGTTTCCCCCAAATTCATGCTCACCTGAAACCTCAGAATATGTAGTTTAGAGATACTTAGTTAGGATAAGATCCTTCTGGATTAGGACAATCCCTAACCCAAAGGCCAATATTCTTAATAAGAAAACAAGAGAGGGCCATCCCACATGGATGGAGATTGGTGTAATGCAGCCACAAGCTACAGAAGGCCTATAATGTAGTCAGCCGAATCCAGCAGGCAAGAAAGGGCCTTGAAAAGTGGGCCCAGCCCTGTCCAAACCTTGACCTCAGATTTGTAGCCTCTGAAGTTGTGGGGAAATGCATTCCTGATGCTTAAGAGCCTTATCTGTGGGGATCTCTTAGGTTACTCATTGGGGTGACTAATGCCACACCCCAGTGAAGCACTGCCCTAGATCAGACACCCAAAATTGGATTAGTCCTTGCTCAGTGGAATTTGCTCCTTAAAGAAAGAATCAGTGTTGTTCCAGGTTTGTCTGTATGTCTATCTTTCTTTCTTTTCCTTTCTTTTCTTTCTTTTTTTTTTCTGGTTTGGCTGTTGTTGTTGTTGTTGTTCATTTGTTTGTTTGTTTGTTTGTTTGTTTGTTTGAGTAAGGCTCCATTTATCCCAGGCTGGCCTCCAACTCTCTGTGTAGCTGGGAAGACCTTGAACGCATGATTCTTCTACTTCATTCCAAATGCTGAGATAACAGAAGTATGCTATCTCAGAACAGCCTATTTTTAATTCAGAAAGAATTAGGGTCAGTGCACATCTGTGGCCCATGTGTCTGTTCCTGAGTCTCTTTTTCTTCACCCAAATCTCTGAGTCCTGATGATCTCACCAGGAAATGACAACTTCCCATGACACCAGATACACAATGGACTAGTCTTATGAGCCCAGCATCACAGGTGGGCAGTCTATGAGCTGGAACCTTCTCTTTCAGCAATGCCTATTGGTCTGTTTCTCTCCCTTTTATTTTCTCCTAGATCTATGGGAAGCTTTGTCAAACTGAGCTGAGGGGACAGATGAAAGACAAATTTTGGGAACAAGTAAGGCCTTGCTTTTGCTTCTTTTCCTCCTTGAATACACAGCCAATGAGCTGTGATCCACACTCAGCAAGGGAAACCCAACCACCCAGGAGTTCTCTCCTGTGTCCACCAGGGAAAGCAGGCTGTGAAGGAAGGTCCACAGGCAAATGTGCTTTGTTGGAGAGAGACACCTAGCAACAGGATCTTGTCTAAGGCACTCATATCAGGCTGCTTCAGGCTGCCCTGCTGGGAAGCAGTCATGGTGAAGGCTCATATGAAGATTATAACTTCACCAAAGAGGCCCACCATTTCTAAATAAGTAGGTGGAGTCAGGAAGAAACATGAAGTTAGACTTTCCCAGCTAAGAAGAATGCACGGACTGTAACTCCAAGCAGTAGGCAGGAAAAACTGAGTAGGACTGCTTTGAGCCAGAGCAACAACTAGCATGTCAACCAGCGTCCATCAAGGCTGCTGCCCAGCCGAGCCCATGAGGCCTGGCCAGAGTCCTGGCATATCTGAAAACAGAGGCTGCCTGAATGACAAACTCACTCTAAGCTTACAGCAGGAAGCAATCAGTCCTTCAGTTCCATGATATGATGATCTAACAAAGAAGCACTCTACCCTCGATCTCAGGCACTCTGGGCTCCCTTTTACACAGGGAGCGGGCTCAATCAGCCTTCAACGTCTGTGGCCTTCTTAGCCCCTCCCTTGTAGGATTATTGTGATGGTTAAAGAAGAAAAAAATTACTAATCTTTCATTGCCATTATAAGCCCCACCATTGCTACAACTGCTGGCCGCCTGAGTAAGCGTGGAATCAAAATTAGGGGCATTCCTTGTTCAGTTGTTGGTCGTTGTTTTGTTGTTGTTGTTGTTTGGTTTTTGGTTTGTTGTTGTTGTTGTTGGCAGTAGTGCTGTTCAAAGAGATAGTCCTAGCCCAGAACAGTGGTTCCTGTCTGTAATCCTAGCACTTGAGAGACTGAGGCAGGAGGACTATTATGAGTTCAGAGACCAGTCTTGTCAATAAGGATATCGTCTCATTCTTCCACCAAATGGTTTTTTAAATAGTTCTTATGTAAAGCTAAATAAATGTCAAATGTGAAGCAACTTCTGGTGTATATATTAAACATATGATGAGGTCCTCTGAGAACACACTGCCCAGAAAGGCCAGCGCCATCTTAGTTTGCTGTGTAACATATGCAACACAGTAACCAAATTGGGCACTGATCCATTCCTCATTTAGCCATGTGTTGTTATTAATACTCCTTTCTTAGACTTGCCTAGTGCTTAAGAGCTGAAGGCAGCCAAGATGACAGAGCCCTCTCCAGCTCCTACTGGCTATGACATTACCATCCCGACACCTGTCTATGCCCAAGTGTTATACTCACTGTATCCCATGCCCTGCACAAAGTACTTGAAGGCCTCAGCAAGTTTGGCGGGCTGTAGGAGAGAGAGAGAGAGCGAAGTCAATGGCTGGAGATACAGACCATCATGGACCACCTATATCAGCAAGCCAGAGCTTTGGCCCAAGATGGAGGCACCACAAGTGAACAGGGAAAGCATAGAAGTGGAAGAAAAACAAGAATGGTTGTGGGGACCAGAATCAGCTTTGGCCAGAAACTAACAGCTTAAACCTGCCTCACAGTTGAAAGAGCATGGATAACTTACAAGAATTCTGAGTCAATGTCCTCAACTGCCTCCAGAGTCAAGCTACACTCTGTGCTCACAGACCAAATGTCATGAACCACTTGGCCTGCTAGGGACTCTGCACAACCATCTCCAGAAAACCTGACACTAGCCTTACAGGACTAGTACTCCCAAGTGCACGAGACATAGATGAGCAAACAGGGTAGCAGCTGCCTGGACCCAAGGATCAGAATTTGTAAGTGTAGGTTGTATGGATGAACTGGAGGCCTCGGTGGCAGGAACCCTTGTGCCAAGGTGGTTCATGTCAGGTTGATGATACAATGGTTGAGTGAGCAGAAGGAAGGCTGGGGGGATAGAGAAATGGTGGGAAGGACAGAGGGATAGAGAGAGGGAAGAAGGGAAGGAAGGACTATGAAAGGAGGGAGCGATGGAGAAATGGAGGGATAGAGGAGAGAAGGAGGGAGAGATGGCTGGAAGAAAGGAGGGAAGAAGAGATGGTGGAAAGGAAAAAGGGATGGAGGTAGAGGGAAGGACAGAGGGAGGGAAGTGTAAAAGAAACAGAGTAGGAAGGACTGGAACAAGGGAGAAAGAAGGAAGCAGTATACAAGGTCAGACTGTGCATTGACTGGGAGATAAATACAGGTGGGAGAAGAAATGGAAGGAAAAAGGATAGAAGGAAAGAAGAATGAAATAAATGGCTATGGGTGGTGGCTATATCACTAGCTGGGTTAACCAAGCTGTCCTTGGATAAGTGATCAGGCAGTGCCAAGGCCACTGTGTCCTCTATACCACTCATTCAACTGAGTCGGGGACCAAGGTGCCTCCAAAGGTATATCTGTTATCCCTTGATCCCAATTCAGGAAGACACCACCCAGTGGCTCACTCTCCTCACAAACAGAGACCATGTGGTCCCTACCCTGTATCTGCACCAATCCTGCCACTCATCTGCAAGGAGGCAAAGAACCCAGGTGACATTTGACTATGCAAACGTTGCCCCCTAGGATCTTGTGACACTACAAATATGGCATAGTAGGGCATGAGTTGTCTGCAGAGAAAAAGATGTCTTTTGTGTTGGAGATGGACTGATTCTGAATGAGAGAGTGGGCCAGCTGGGTACCACTAGCAACTGTTACCATAGGCAACGTTCCTTCTCTTCAGCCTCAGTTTCCCCTTATGATGCTGAGCTGAGATGCCAGTTCCTCCAGCCTCTGAGAAGGTATAGTACAATCTGACCAGAGGTGAGAAAATCTTTTGCTAACACACATAGCCTGGGAAGGTATGGTGGGAGGGGTTACATGGGAATCAGGCCTGAAGCTCAGTTCCTACTAGTGTTTAAATAGACTCAGTCCTATGGGGCTAGGTCTGTCCTGGCTGCAAGCAAATAAAGAGAGCAGGAAGCAGAACATGGGCTGGAGGAAGATGAACAAGTAAGCTGTGCAGATTCAGAGATACAGGTCCCCCATGAATGTACATATGTGCACACACAGGCACACATGTTCAACCCTCATATGCATGTGCGTGCGTGTGTGTGTGTGTGTGTGTGTGTGTGTGTGTGTGTGCATGTGCATGTGTGTGTGAGAGAGAGACAGAGAGACAGAGAGAAATAGAGAGAGAGAGCATACATTTTGGTGTCATATCCTCTCTGTCCCTCCCTCTGCTCATGGCTTGAGCTCCCAGTGGCCCCAGGCTAGGGCAGGACAACCAAGATTCTGAACCCATAGTCAAGCCAGGTCCATCTGGCAAATCTCTTAAGCCTGTGGACCTCAAGGTCATCCAATCCCCAAAAAGCTGCTAGATAGGGATCTAGCGAATCCACAACATGTATAAAGCATTTTATGTAGAATATATGGATAAACTACCATTGGATGGCACACAGAGACAGTGGAGAAAAGTGAGCTCATGGGCCCCAAAGGCACATGCACCCCACCAGTGGAGGATGACAGGTATTGAACGAAAAAGCCACAATTTCACTCACCTGAGAGATCTGAGGAAGACCTCCACAGTCTGCCATCTAGGAAGAAGGGGGGCTTGTTAGCACCAAACACCCAGGCCATAGCTGCAGCAATCTGTGCTCTGTGGGACTGGTCCCAGCATCACCCACCTGGCGCTGCTCTGGGTGGGTGCTGCTGACTGTGACCCTTAGATTCCTTGGCAACTACTTCTCAAAGCTTACACACAGCAATAGCCCCCACAGGCTACTCCATATTAACCCCTAGGAGCATACATACAGACTTAATTGTGCCATTTTGGAAGCCAGAGTAGCTTATGGAACTTTCAAGATCTCAACTTCCAGAGTATACCCAGTGAAGAGAGATCCTCAGGAAAGAGCCTGGGCCTGAGGCACAGTCCAGACACAACTGCCACACACAGGTGGCTTTAGGTGTGCAAACAGCTCTGACTGCATGCTGGGGGGGGTGGGGGTTGTAGACCTCTAAGCACAAGGTAGCAATCACATTGAACTCAGGAGACTTTGCTGGAGGACGATTCCTTGGCCTCACAGCCTCTCACTACCCAGAGGGATCTGGAGCAAGGATATCCTTACCTCATCCTAGGAAAAGGTGACTTTTTCCTGTGCTCCCAGTCTCTCTTCCTCCAGCTACATGGGCAAAGTATGTAGACCCCTGCAGTCTAGTCCCTGGGATGGAGCACTCAGAAGCCTCAGATAGAATCCAAGCTTCTTCCTTCCTTCCCTAACTCCCTCTCTTCATGTTTCCCTCTCTCTTTGAGAGGCAGGGTCTCAGGATATGGTCTGGACTAGCCTAGAACATGCTATGTAGCTGACATCCTCCTGCCTCTGCCTTTATGGCTCCAAAAACGGTTCTGTACTTCAATAAGCATAGCTCAGTTCCCAAAACCCATGAGGCCTCAAAACCATGACCGCTGCAGCCCAACTCTTGCTCATTACCTTGAGCAGGGTGGTCTTCGTCGGATCCAGTTTGGAATTGCATTCCACCTTAAGAAGAAGAAAGGCCAGGTGAGTACTCAACTCACAGCCAACATCATGAGTGCCCTGCACTGGCCTACCACCTGAAACACCAGTGTTCCTTCAACCATAAAGAAAGAAGGAGGGCTTTAGATTGTTGAATGCATGTGGCTTTAGAGTCTGGCCCTACCACAGCTGGCTCTGTGACCTGGAGATAACTCAGGGCACATCCAGCTCCATGGAGCACTGCAGAGGCAGAGCAAGATAGCCGTATCTCTGAGCAACAGTTTCATGTCACACAACTCCCCAGGAGTGGGAATGTCAGAAAGTAGGCATCCTCCTTGTGCCTCCCTAGCAGTGCGGGTGGGAGCTAAAGGAGAGACTAAGGCAGAAAACTCTGCCTGACCCGACTGCTTTGCTCTTCTGCTAAGCAGAAAGGTCCAGCAGCTGCCAAGAGTGGGAAAGAATCCCTAACCATGAACGTTATTCCACCATGTAGATGAGGGGCTCATGAAAAGCAGGAGGGCAGGGGGAGCAGATGGCCAGGCAGTGAGAACTGGTGGCCACCGAGAGACGCTAGTCTGAGCTCTACCCCAAGGTGATGTCGCATTCAAACAGTGTCTTCGCATTGGGAGGGTCATACAGGTGAGCACATGTGGCCTGGTGAACTGATACTTACCACAGCATCCACGGCAGGAGAGTTGTCTCCAACCACCAGCAGAGCAGGGCACCTGCACGGGAAAGAGAGGAAGGGGAGTTAGCCCAGGATCCATCTGCAGGTTCTTAGACTTCAGACTTCAGGCTACAGCAGGATTCTAAAAGGCTGTTTAGATTTCCTAGTACCCTCTGCGCCTCTATGCCTCTATGGTACGATCTTCTGCTTTGAACTTTGAATAAAATGGGCTAGCAGTTACTTATACCTTAGTATAAAATTTCAGCCCAATGATTTAGTGTCTTAATGATTTCATTCCAAAGCACCTCTGTCCAAGGAAGGAGAAAAAGAATCTTTCAGGAATTAATTCTGGCGTAAATGATAAAGCCAGGTTCACAAGTACCCAACATAGAAAGACACCATCATTAACAGTGGAATATGTTAGCTGCAACCTTTCCTACTAGACATTCAGGACTCCCTTGTGTCAGGTCCTGCATCTTTCCTCTATAGGCTTTGGGAAGCCATCACTGTTGGATATGTTTAATAAAAGCAGTTGGCCTCCTGATCCAAGGGCTCTAGATATGATCACATACTCCCCATCCTGCTGCTGACTCCAGCTACACAAGGGGAAAAGTTCAAGTCAGATCCCTGGGATAGAACATAGTCATCTCTACTGTAGTGTTCTACCCTAAGGTGGCATTTCTCACAGCCAGCAGAAGCCCCCACCAGCAGCCCTGAGTAAAGCCAGGAAGACAACATAGAAGCCACTTACTGCAGGGTGACAGTGTGGGTTCCAGGCATTGGCCTCTCAATCTCCAGGTCTCTCCGGCTGCAGATAATTCACACATGGTTAGCACGGGCAAATCTATTGATACCAGAAGCCATTCCCACTACATCAACCCTGCAGGTCCCACTACAGACCATTCTAGAAAAACATCCTCAGATTATCTTCATGAGGTCATGCAGCTTTCAAGACCCCATGGCTACTTGGTGTCCATAGAAGTAGTTAAGAGCCAACAAGTCTCAGGTGTTTCTAGCAAAACCCTCCTCATTTGACCCAAAATTTGTTATCAGTGTTCATATTATTTCTAGAGTAAAACAAATAAGGTCCTTACTAGAGGTCTCTGACTTCCTGTCCCCCTAGATAACACCCCCCACCCACCTATCTCCTGTCTCCCTATCATTGCAAAAGCTCAGGAAAGGTCTCCCAGCATCCCTCCATTGCTAACTGAAGCCTTCCCTCAAAAGCTCTGATGTCATCTCTAAAATTCAGACCTGCTCTTCTGTGTGAGCAGAAGCCTACACTGGTGTTCCACTTAACTAGCAGAAGTCCAGTGTAGAGCTGGTCCCCGCAAGTGAACAGCTGACCTTTCTAACCTCTGAAGCTGTGAGACTGAAGCTAGCACGGCAGGATTTAAATCACCACACTGCGCCACGTCCTAGCTGTGTGACTTGGGAAGCAGACTAAACCTTTCTGTGGTTTTGCTCTCTCACTGGGAAACAGCCTTGGTAACAGCCCCTTTCCACTGGCTACTGTGCAGGGACTCATGTGATTCCCACTGTCCAGTCAGGATCCCATCTCCCTCTTCTTGGTACTCATCTGCATCTTCAGACAGCAGTGAGAATGCCAGGGCCCTCTGCACTGAGATGCCGATAGGATTGTGGAAAGGGTACCAGAGTCCATCAGAGATCCTAAGCTCATTATAAATGCAAACTCACTTCCAGCAGGTTAAGTCTTAAGCACTGTGCTGGTCAGATATATGCAAGGCTCACTGCTGGCTCCTGTGTTGGGAGTGTGGCAGAGGTACTTCCACAAGCTTCCACTAGAAGGTTCTAGAACTTTTGACTGATGCTAATATCCTTGTGTAGTCCCCTCCCCAGGAACGCCCTGAACAAGTACCTCATCCTTTACCCTCAGCTGCCTCTCCTCCCAGTAGCCTCCAGGGTTCTGCATCCTCACAGTGTTTCGCTCCTTTGCCCAGCTCTGCCCACAGGGGCTTTTATTCTGAGTCAGTCTTGGGCACATGCCTCAGCTTCCACTCTGACTGCTCAGGTGCATCCCACTCATCTGGGCCCACAGTCTGGGTAGGAGCTTAGATCCCAGCAGAGCTCACTCAGTGCAAAGGACCAGGCAACTCCTACACAGCCATTGTCCTTCCTAGGCCCCACTCTATTAACCTACAGCAGTGCAGTCCTGCTCTTTGCTTTTACCCCAGGATTGCAGCAGGAAGCTGATGAGGACCCTAGTGTGACCCGACAGCTTCTGCCCCTGCACAGGGCTCTCACCTGTTGTAGGCGCTGATGAATAGGTGTAGGTTGCTCGGGTTCATGTCATTGAGGATGTGTTGGCGGTAAGTGTGCACTACCTCCACGTTGTTATGTATCTCCTCCTGTGGTGACAGAGGGAAGAGCAGGGAAGGCTTGTCACCACTCTCCAGCCACAGGGACAAGGAGGGAAAGCGTGGCTAAGGCAGAGGCAGCTGAGTGAGCTGCGGACATGACATGTCTGCGGTGTCCGTCCGGTGTAGACTACTGAGTGATAGCTACTGGTACCAGGAGGCCCGGCTTTCCCTCAAGAGCCTCAGCTAAACTCAGAATTCTTGCTTCACAGTAGACCTCAGAGCAACCTGCCCCTGTCACTTAGGAGATCAGAAGGACCCTTTGTCAGCAAGGAGCCTTAGCCCTGACAAAGACACCTAGGGGAAAAGTGGTCTGAGGAATCTGGTCAAACAAACAGCAGTAATTTGGGGGCACCAGAAAGCCTCAAGGGACTTGGGGACAGTCTGGACTGAGTGATGATAATAAGCCATTTCAGTTACAAGCCAAGGGGTTATAACTCAGGAGGGAATCAAAGTGTTGCCACATTCATTAGCTTAGCAGCAGAGATTGCTGCATCCAGTAAGCAGTGCTTCACTAAGTTTGGGCAATCGAGGGGTTTTCCAGGCATTGAACTTGGATGTGAGTGAAAAGTACATCCTCCCTCATGGTTGTTAGCCTTGGATGAGGCTAACAATGTGATTCCAGACAAAAGCAGAGGCCAGGCCTGCCACCAGTACACTGCATGGATGCCTGCTCTGTCTTCAGTTCATGTAAGAACTAAGCAAAGGAAGAGGCTTAGAGACTGCATGTTGTAGTCAAACTTACAAGTTCAAATCCCAGTCATACTTCTCCTGGTCTCCTAGAGACCATACCCAAGCAATTCAACCTCTGGTCTGAATTTCTTCAGCTCAAACTGGAATGAATGTCATGTTTGTCCCATGGTCACAGAGTTCCTGAACACACTCCCTGAGCTTATCCTTGGAAAGTACTAAGGATAGAGCATCACATAGACACAGAGCTGATCCCACAGACACATACACTGCAGACTTCACTCCTAACAACTCCAAACTGTTACAAATGAAGGCCCAACACATGTCAACAGGAAACCAATGGTATGTCCATTCAGTGGAGTATTACACAGTACCGAACCTATTATGGTGTCCAAAGAATGTGAGTAGATTCTAAAATAATCACGCTAAGGGGAAGAAGCCATGGCAAAAAGAGAGGAGTACAGGATTCACCTCACGGACAAGTCTAGGATGACAGAAAGCAGAGCAGAGGGTGCCTGGGAGGAGCAAGAAAAGGATAACTCATAGTATAATGAAATGGATGGGAGAGGTGAAGGACATTTCCATTATCGCAGTTGCTGAGATGACTGGTGGACCTGTTCAAATACGCAGCACACTGTGCTTTGACAAAAACAGTTTATCATGAAACCCCACCCCTGGTGAGGAGCTATTGGCTGTTGATGGAGGCTGGAGGGGAGGAGGGGGATCAGTTTTCATCAAGGAATGCGCCCCAGGTAGGTTGTTCATGCTCTGGTGGCTAGCCCTATACACTTGCTCATACCGGCAGCACCAGCAGGATTTGGTAATTTAAAAACAAAAGAACAACAACAACGACAAAAACCACATGAAGTCAGGAGGAAAGTCTGGAAAGAGCTGGAGGGGAAGAACTCAGGTACATTTGTTCAGAAGACATTATACACATGTATAAAATTCTCAAAGTGGGAGAGGCAAGAAAAACAGTATGAATGGCTTGCTGGCTGTGAGTCAATACTTTACAATAATTCAGACTTCTGCCTGGGTCACCCCTTGATTGTACCTGGTTTGTACCATGTGCTCATGTGGCCCTGCACTGAGTGCTACATGGTAACTACTCAGTGAGAACACAGGGAACAGGTCTACAACCCTTACCTTGCCGAAGAGGTGAGATACCACCATGTCTGGCAGGGCTTGGGTCCATCCTGAGATCTGTGGAGAGTGAACCAAGAAAAATCAGCACCTAGGACTCAGCAGCAGAGAGAAGAGTCAGACAGCCTAGCACCCTGGAGGCAGAGTAATAACCACCTGACTCCCTGGGCTTCATCCAGGTCTCCATGACAGCCTGGGTAGAGCTTGACTCTGGGATGTGTCTCATAGGCCAATTTAGTAAAGGTTTGGTCCTACTGGGAGATAGTGGGGAACTTTTAAAAGGTTGAGACCCACAGGAGGCCTTCAGGAAACTGTGGTAGTTTCTTTTATTTTTGCCCCCAGCCTGTGGGGGGGCCTACTGCCATGGCATATTGTCTTGCCATAGGACCAAGATCATAGTCTGAGAAGCCTGAATAAGCCTTTTCTCAGCAAAAGTGAGTTATCTCAGACATCTTGGATATCACAGATCTGCTGTGTAACAGTTCAGCTCCTGTCTCCAGTCTCCTCCTGCACCTACAGCCCAAGGCAGGCCAGGCTGAGCTTTCTATCCAGTTCCTTCCCATCAGAGCCAACGCAGAAGAGACATACAACAAGTGGGTGGAGCCACAATCTAGTTAGGCCAAGTTTTCCTTGCTCACAATGCTCAAAGGACCCATCACCCCACACATGGTGATCTCCGTATCCACAGATCAGGGTCCACTCAGCCCTGGCTGCTCCCCCTACACCAACCCCTAGCTTCTCCCCTCCAGCCAGTTTCTGGTGTATGAATTCCCTGAAGTCTCTGAATTCACTAATGACTACTCGCACCCCCTCCGAAGAGAATGTATACAGCAGGATCTGAAAGCATAGTAGTATGCAACTGGTGTTCAATAAATGTTCAGATGACATAAAATCCAAGCCACTAGGTAGACAATAGGAGCTGTATAAACACACATGTACACTATGCGTGTATATCTATAGGTGGTCTATAGATATAAGGCAGATAGCACAGGTGGCTCAGCTTGGGTAGAGATGGGCAGGGGAGATGAACACTTGACCAGGGGTCCTGGACTGGCCCAATGGCCACTTGCAGCTGTGGAGCACTGGAGATGGGGTGAGGGCTGAAGGCCCTAGATCTCAGGTCTCTTGTCTATAACTGAAGGTATTAGGAACCATGTTGCCAGGCCATTGTAAGGCTTCCATAGTAAGGATCCTGTAAGTCACCAGGCATCATGGGCTCTGACACTCATTCTTGGTGCACCAATGGCCCTAGATATGGCTAGGCTGCCTTTCAAGGCCAGAGGGACTGCACATAGGGAATTCATTAAAACCACAGTCCATCTCTCAGCTGGAGGCCAGTGCCCCAGCCTTCCTTTTTTGGCTTCGAACAGTGCACCAGCAGCCAAGTGGACCCAAATGGAATGTCCCTTTCTCAGCTGGAAAATAAAATAAAAGCCAGGCAGGAGTGTTCGTTCCCGGCTACCCTACAGGGATGGACAGGGCTCCCAAACTCTATCAAAGCTTTAAGAAGAAACACACCATCTAGCAGACAGGAAGGGGTGAGTGCAGCCCATGCCCTTTTCCCCAACAGCTGTCCAAACTAAGAAAACTACTGTCCCAGTGAGAGACTAGTCACATCAGCCTGTGTTGCTTTGATTGGAAGTTCCCCCTATCCTTGGCAGACAATGGGGACTTTACAGATAAAAGAAAATAATTCTCACTTTAAAAAAAATAATAATAATAATCAACAGGATCAACAGGGTCCCTTGGGACAGCAGCCAGGGTCAAACCACTAAGACCTTGAGAGGAGCAAATGGTTGCTAGCCTAAACAGGGCTGAGGAAAGTTGTTCTCTTGGACAGTAAGGAAAGAAGAAGAGGTGGACCAAGAAGGTGCTACCCTGAGTAGAAGCTGGGAGCCCAACAACCTGTCCTACCTGGCCTTACCTTAGAGGCTGCCCAGTCCATCCAGCCTTCAGCACAGGGGTTCACATTCATGAGCACGAGGCCCTCCACCATCTCAGGGTTGTTGAGCTGTAATCAGAGACACAACATGACAGATACTGAGGGCTTTAAGCTAGCAACAGTGGGACCCTAGAGCAGATATTAATGGTTCCTTGCATAGTCAGTACAGAACTGAGGTCCTTGAGCATTCAAAATTTGATTAGGTCCTCAAGAGAGCAAGAGGAAGAAGCCATAGAAAAAGAAAGAACACACTTGCATGCCCCTTCACCTCACAGAGCCTCGGCTTCCCCAGATGCCCAGTGTGCAACAGCCAAGCCACAACTTACGTGAGAAGGACACAGAAATGCCCTGTGGCTCTATTAACTGGAATTCCTATGTATTTAGGACTCCAAGACCATTCTAGCAGCTAGTTGAGACTGATGCCCAGGCTAATTTGCACTTCGACGATATGTCCGAGCACCATCAAGGTACTGCACTTACTAAGCATCGTAATACCTTGGTCTGAAGGGCATGAGCTACTTTAAGATAACTGGTGAAGACAAGCAGGGTAGCCACAGTGCTAGCAGTGATCACTGTCACACTAGCACGTGTCTGATTCTGATTCAGACTCAGTCAGGATCCCTGAGGACCTGGGTCACAAAACTCAAGAGATAAAACAGTGCAGGATCAGAGGACTCTTTGAGTGGGAAGCCATCCATATTTCTGGTTCAGGGAACAGAAGCAGTGAGCAAAAGCCCCATCTAGTATGACATTTCAGCACCAAAAGACCAAAGCTGTTAGTATGAATGCATGCATAAGGTACATGTCACAAGTGACCCAAGTGACTCTGACTTGGGAAAGGAAAGTACAGCTCATTTCTTTTTCCTGTTTAGGTTTTTGGGTTTTGGGTTTTGTTTGTTTGTTTGATGCTTTTCCAAGTGTGTGTGTGTGTGTGTGTGTGTGTGTGTGTGTGTGTGTGTTTTACATACTCAACTGTGCAAGTATACATGTCCAGAACATCCATGCAAAAGTCAGTGTAAGACAAAGGTATCTATCTCTGTTGCTCTCCACTGTGTTCCCTTGAGACAGGGTCTCCCGTCAAATAGGAAGCTGCCTTTTTTAGGCTAGGCTGGCCAGACACTTCTCTGGATGCCCCTGTCTCCACCCCCACTGCCAGGCTGAGGTCACTCACAGGCACCTGCAGCCATGCCTGTCTTTTACATGGGTTCTGGGGATTCAAACTCCAGTCCTCAACTCTCCATGTTTGCACAGCACACTCTTTCCCACTCAGCTAGCTCCCCAGCCCCTAAATAATTTTTAATGTAATCTTACAAACTGCCAAAGAACTTACTGCGAAGCGGGTCAGGATGTAGGCGCCAGCTCCTGTCCCCATGCCAATGACACTCTTGAGTCTGGAAACAAAATGAAGATTCAGGTCACCAAAGGGAGATGTGATGGAGCCCGTGTCCACTCCTATAAAGTTCTCTAACTTACTCCTAAGAGCTCCACTCCTTGGATGTCATTGCTGAGGATGCTGACAAGCTTGCACATGCCATGAGAGACAGGCTGCCCAGAGTGCCCTCCAGGTCCAGAGCAGTGACCTGGAAGCCTCGGCCCTCTTGCTCCCTTCCCCTGACATTGGCCAGCCCAGGCTCTGAGACACCTAGCATTTACAGGAAGGCCCATTAAGAAGTTGCCTCACCTCACTTCCAAACTTTATTCTGAATTCTGAAATTTGGAATGAGAACAAATTGGGCCAGAACCATGGGGTCTAACCCTAGGAGAGGCTAAAGTGAGAGAGAGAAAGGGGAGCTTGCAAGGGCAGAATGAAGGTTTGGAAAGAGAAGTGAAGATCCCAGGGAACACTATTCCAGAATGTTCTATAGGATCAGGAAGCAAGGACAGAATGTACATTGGGGCCACTCAAAAAGCAAGGCCACAATCATGGGACACAGAGTGGGATGTCAAGCAAGGGAAACAGAAGGTACAAAATGTGTCAAGTTCTTTTCTATACCCATCTGAGAACTCCAACCTGCACTTAGTGGTCAGGCCAAGGAAGAGAAGGAGGCCAGCAGCTACCCTTCCCTGACAACCATGGAAGAGAGGGTCCCTTGTTCTTACCCAAACTGGTGAAGGACTCCAGGAAGCATTTCAGCCAACTGATCCATTGAGGGGTACATGTACCTGCGGGGTATATGGGGAGCAGATCTTGAGAAGCCAGATCCTGGGAGAAACAAATCACCCATACCAGGATATTCTGAAAGCTCAGGTACCAGCTGGCTCTTCCACACACAGACACTACAACCCCACCCCTCAGCATCCACTCCAACACTGTAGCTTCCTCTGGGCTGGGAAGGGACAGAAATGGGATGGGAGGACATAGAAGCACGGGGAACCACTTTGTTCAATTGTTTAGGAAGGGTTTCCTAGAGGAAGTGATGCTGAGATGGAGCCCAATGGGAAAATGGACCCCAGAGAGAGAATGCATGTGGAAGACCCTGAAAGAGCTGGAAAGAACCTGAGTGGTGTAACTTTACTTAACTGGAGACACTTTTAGAAGGAGGGACAAAGACATGGGACTCCTTTGGGAGTGGTCACATCTCAACTTAGAGCCAGAGCCTCTCAGGAACAATAATGGAAAAGCCACCTAACTATGAAGGCTTTAGTTTCCTGTAAGCTTCCTGGAACTGGATATACCAAAAAAAAAAAAAAAAAAAAAAAAAAAGACTCCAAAGAGGAGGAGACAGCCATTGATTCCCCAGTCCTGCTTTGATAGCCCCAAGACAAGGAGTGTCACCTAGGCCCTACCCCAGAGGGCAGGGAGAAGCCACATCCTGTTCCAACAGTGTTCTACCTTAGTCACACTGAAGTCACCAGTTGGGAGCACACACCTCACTCACATCTTAATCTACAAATACACTTCACATATTCTCTAAGGGAGGCAAGGTCTAGGACCATGGTGAGACTTCACCTGGTGAGCAAGAACCTCTGCATGAGCCCTCATCTCTTAAACAGTGGTCAAGGTGACTTAGTAGAGAAAGCCCTGGTTTTGTCAGCTGGTTAATGGTTAACTGTACCCCACTCTTTACAGCCAGGCCTGTCCCTGAGGGGCCAGGTGTCCCTTCTCTTCTTTGATGATAAAAGTTAATAATTAAGAACTGAGGTCAGTAATAAAGAGTATATCTGTCTGTAAATGGTCGTGGGAACACCACGGAAAGCCTGTAAACCCAGGGAAAGGGCTGTCCCTGCATGTTCCATCCAGCATCAAGGGTTGGAGGAGACCTCCTACATGGGCTATTGTCAGAGTCATCGAGCCCAACCCCCACAGCTGCACAGATTTTGTGAGATGCATAGCAGAGTATCCTGGGCAAGGAACCCTGATTCCCCAGAGACAGAAGCCTCCCTCCCATAGGCAAACCAGAGTTGGAACCCAAAGCTCTAAAGCCCCGCCCCCATGCCTCAGCCTCAGCATCTTCATCAAGAGGAAGCTAATAACCCCACCCACAGTAGGCTGGCTGGTGAGGAATGGCATTTCCTTGAGTGAAAATGCCATTTGTCATCGAGGATGCACAGCAGCAGTCACGTCCCTCCCTCCCTTCTACTTTTTTACCTTCTGGGTTTTCTCTACTGGCCAGTTTATCTTGGCAAGGATATTCCCAGCCTTGTCCTGCACAGGTGAGGCACAACTGTTGCAAGCCCACCTAGCTGGGATGTGGATTCTGGATTTGCTGGACACTGTATCTGTCAGCTTGAGATAGAAGGAAGTCCCAGAGAAAGATGGCCCACTTGCAAACAATGTTACAATGTACTTTTAAGGACCGTTGAATAGGGCTGAGGAGATGGTTCAGTCAATAAAGCTCTTGCCACACAAGCACGAGGAGCAGGGTTTAGACTCTGAGAACCTATGTAAGTGCTGGGCAGGTTCAGTGGCCTCCCTATAATTTCAGCCACAGAAGGTAGAGACAGGGGTCCCTAAAGCAAAGGAGCTAGTGAGAATAACCGTGTCAGTGAGCCTCGGATTGACTGAGAGTACCTGCCTCGATGAACAGAGTAGAAGAGTGATTGGGGTGATTCCCCACATCAACCTTGGGTCTCTATACATAAATGCCCAGAAGTGCACATGTACCCACATTCATAAAAACACGTGTACACATAAATATCTCTTCTCTCTCTCTCTCTCTCTCTCTCTCTCTCTCTCTCTCTCTCTCTCTCTCTCTCTCACACACACACACACACACACACACAAAACAAGTTTAAAAGTAAATGCTGTTATACACACATTAGCCATAAAAATAATTGTTGAAATAAAATATATTGTCTTGGGTTTGTCTGTCTTTCTCTTATTTTTTTTTTTAAAAATTTTTGAGATGATTTTGTTATGACCTGAAGGTGACCTCAAACTAGTGATCCTCCTGCTTCAGCTTCCCAAGTGCTAGGATCCAGGTATGTATCACTGTGTCCTGCTTAGAATCTAGTCTTTTACCATGGGCAAGTTTTTAAAACCCAAATTGGCATTTCCTCCTCTACCTGCACCCCACCTGCTCATGGGGTGAATGACTCTGCTCTTACCCCGCTGGGAAGGAAGGGGCACCATCCTGTTGGCCAGGGGCATCCACATGGCAGACAGCAAAATGTTGTGTGATCTCCTGCATGTCCTCAGAGTTGAACAGGGGGTTGTAGCAGGTCTTGTCTGCAGGACACATCAAGGGACAAATGAGAAAGATGTTAGGTGTACATTCATTTATTCCTTCACTTAGCAGCAGCAGAGGGTCTCCCAAGAGAGTATGCATCTCTGTGAGTTCGAGGCCAGCCTGGTCTATACCTAGAGAGTTCTAGAAAAGTTACACTATATAGCGAGAACCTATCTCAAAGACTACTCCCCTGCCTCCCACCAGACCTTCTTCTGGTGATAGAGGAGGGAAGAAGTCACAGAACTAAGGTCTGGTACAGTGTAGAAGTCTGGTCCCTAAGCTCCTTGAGTCCTCAATTTGCAACCAGTGCCAGAAGGGGCTGAGGATCTGGCTCTGCTTTGTCTCTGGCAAGGTTGCCATGGGGACAGTACAAGACTTATCCACTCCTGAATTTCTCTGAGTCTTTCAAGTTGTAGGATCTGGGACACCTTTCAAGGTACACATAATTTTCAAACAAGAGGCACATTAGGTAAAGGAAGAAGCATTTACCTATGTTTCCTAAGATGAGTCTCCCATTTGCTAAGGGGCTGAGGCAAAGGCAGCTAGCTATGTGGCTGAGGTTGTCCTTGAACTCCTGATCTTACCACTACTCATGACTGCTGGGATTAGAGAGGAATGCACCACAACCACCCTTGGCTTTTGTTTGTTTGTTTTCTGTAGCTCAGGCTGGCCTGTAACTTACTATGTAGACTAGGTTGGTCTCCAACTCATAGTGATCCCCTGACCTTGGCTTCCCAAGTGCTAGGAGGACAAGCATAAGCCATCAAGCCTGGCTTATTTCCTGACATCTTAAAAATCCACTGCATGAACATTCATTACACTGTGTATAACACAGTTAAATGCAAAGAGCCCAAAAATCCATCCTCTAGTGTGGTGGTTTGAATAAGAAGGCTCCCCCATAGGCTCATGTATTTGAAGACTTAGTTATCAGGGAATGGCACTATTTGAAATGATTAGAAGGATTAGGTATGGCTTTGCTGGAAGAATTGTGTCACTGGGGGCCGAGTTTGAGGTTTCAAAAGCCCATGCCAGGCCCAGTCTCTCTCTCTGCTTGCAGATCAGGATGTAGCTCTCAGATACTTCTCCAGCTCCTGCCTGCTAAAACTGCAAGCATGCCCCAATTAAATGCTTTCTTTGGCAAGAGTTGCCTTGGTCATGGTGTATCTTCACAGCAGCAGAACAGTGACTAAGACAGAAATTGGTACTGGAAGTGGGATATTGCTGTGACAGGTCTGATCAGCTGTGTGTTGGAGAAAAAAATGGAGGACCAAGTGTGGTTTCCATTCAGTAGGATGTTATTCACCAACAAGAAAGTGAAGTATTGGCAAAGGCTACAACATATCAGTCTTGAAAACGTGGACAAAGCCAGTCATGAGCGAATCATGAGGGACCACACACTGGAGAACTGTACTTGTGTGAGGCTCTAGAGACATATAGGAGACAAGGTGTCCTCAGCAAGGCTGGGGAGTGTGGATGATCGGGGTAGTGGAGGACGGGAACAAGGCTTCTTTTCAGAATGACTACAGTATCAAAGGCCGTTGCATGTATGGATTTTTAAGTCATTGTACCACTTGTTAGGCAGCAGAGGGGCTTGCTTCCTGACCCCAGAGCATCCAGTACTAACAGCAGAGTATGTTTCAGGTTTTCCCAGGCTGAGGCTGAAACAAAAAGTCCCCAGAGCAGAAAGAGCTGCTGACTTCCTCCAGCCTTCCCCAAGTATTCCAGCTCCCCAAACTCACGGTTCATGCCGATGTCATGATATGTGAGGATGACAGGACGGTTGCCCTTTGGGGTCCCACACAGAGTGACATGCAGGGAGCCATGTAGAGTCTCAATGTCCTGCTCCTGAGGAGAAAGACCACAGACAGAGACCCATCCCATGAGATTCACAGTGTCAGTGTGGCTGACTCACTGACTGTGGACACCTGCCATGCCCCCAGCTGTGTTCTGAGGACACCCCAAGTACACACCTCCTTTGGTCCCCAGATCTCTGCACTGGCAACAGCAGATATCTGAGACTAGAAGAGAAAGGGAAGGGAAGAGAATGGAAAGGGAGGGTAAGGGAGGGGAGGAAAATGTGAAGGGGGAGGGGGAGGAGACGGGGAGGGAGAAAGGGAAAAAGGAAGGTAGAGAGGAAGACGAAGGAGAGAGCCCAGGGAGAGGAAGAAGAAAGAGAGAGGAGGAGAAGGGGAACAGGAAAGGGTAAGGAGAGCAAAGCTGTGTCAGGAGGTAGAAGACAGGAGTCTGGCAGGTTACACACTGCAGTCCAGGAACAGATGGCCCCATCACACTCCTGCAAAGCACTCTGCTGTCTGCATCTGGCCTGAGCTTCCTTGATTTCTTGTTCCTGTGTCTCACGTATCCCAGGGGTAATAGGTGTTTTCTTATTGGAGACTTCCTAGTCGTTACTCCCCATTTCATAGAACAACCTCAGTTTCCCATGAGAACACACAATACCGTGAGTGACTTGAATAAAAATGGCCCCCATAGGCTCAGATATTTGAATGCTTAGTCAGCAGAGAAGGGACCTGTGATAGGATTAGAATTAGGAGGTGTGGCCTTGTTGGAAGAAGTATGTCACCAGGGGTGGGCTTTGGGATTTTCAGAAGCCCATACCTGGCCCAGTGTCCATCCCTCTTTCTCCTCCCCCATCTCAGCCTGTGGATCAAGATATAGATCTCAGCTATTGCTCCACTACCATTTATGCTTCCATGCTCCTTGCCACGATATAGCTGAAATTGTGAGCAAGCTGCAATTAAATGCTTTTTTTCCCCTAAATAGTTACCGTGGTAATGGTATCTCTTCACGACAATAGAACAGTGACTCTCTCACACACACACACACACACACAAACACTGGTTCCCTTAACCCACCCTATTTCACAGACTGAGGCCAATTCCCACATTGTACCTCTCAAATGCCAGGTACTATTAGGTGATACCAAACAGAGCTAACCTCACTCACTGTGGAAGTGGGCTGGGCTTGACCTAGCAAAGTTTAACTAGCAACCGTCATATTAACAATAGGCAAACATCTGCCTGAATTAAACCTTCATCCCAGGGATGATAAAGGCAGAAAGGAGGCATTAGTCAAAGCACAGCATCTGCCTCCTGGGACTGTCAGTGTAAGGGGCCACAAGCTTCCCATTCTGGATTGAGCAGAGAACCTGCAATGGTCCCCCTAAATTCCTTCTCTCTCCTGCTCCACTCTAAAGTCAGTTCTCAGTACTTCCCCATGCACGCTTGTGAAAGCAAGGAACATGTCTCTTTCTTCTACCCTCAAAGAGACAGGCTCCACCTCAGCTCTGAGTCCTCAGCTCCCTGCAGGCTCATTTTCCCTGCCAATGTCCTCATATGAACCTCCCACGTAGATGGTTGTGAACCTCTGTGACCCTCTGTGATCCCGCCTTTGGCCCTTGGTGCCTGTCCTCTTTGCTGTCACACTAGGCTTCTGAGGACCCAAAACACACACCTCTGGGGAGCCCTTTCCTCATCTGCAAGCAATAGCTTCCTTCTCTGATGTGGTTGGCTCTTGGCTGCCCTCTCCAGGTCTGCTGGGAACACTGAGGCCTTCCTTGTACCTAGGCCATTTCTCTCCAGATCCTATATCTCTTGCAAAAGCCCTGAAGGGCTGGGCGACACCTCCAGCCACAACTGGTGGTCAGAGTCATGCAGGTGACACAGAGGTACAGAAAATTTCAGGTGCCAAAAACATACTCCTAGAATCTAGGACCCATATGTCACACCAGGTGGAAGACAAGAGACAAGGGTGGCACCCACCGTCTAACATAAGGGAAGAAGGGACAGGGAGGGCCATCCACTCAGGAGCTGTGTTCTGGAAAAGTCACCCTAACCTGTCACATGAGCAGCCTCCATTCTGCAAGACTTGAGGTGGTCAGAATAAGGCTGTAAAGCCCATGAGGACAGAGATTCCCCGACTGGGGCACAATTGCAGCACAGACAGACATTTGTGCACATACAACAGCACACATGGGTGCACTTGCACACCAGTCCTCATGCCTGTAACAAAAGTAGCAGAACATGTGTCCATAGTAGGAGAGCAGGTGGGAACTAGTACGGCAATGCACATGGAGGTACAAGCACAGCAGTAAACATGAATGTTCAAATAACACAGTACACACAGATCTACTCGAATAGCAGTGCTCATGGATAATACTGGTAACACGATACACAAAATATACTATCACAACACTGCACATGGGCATGGATATACTAGTCTTAAGTAGATCAGTGCACAATGATGTCCTAGTCAACAGTACACACGGATGTCTGTATGTGCACAGAAGTGCACATGGACGTACTAACTAGTATAGCACACACAGATAAAAGAATGCACACAGATTCACTAGTACAAAACAGAAGGAATGAACTCTCCTTCCAGGGTTCCACCTCCAAAGTATAGTATCTGAATACTATATTTTCTTTTCTACTGTTTGCATATACTGGGAATAGAGCCCAGGACCTCACACTTACTAGGCAAGCGCTCTACCACTGAGCTACATGTCCAGTCCACAGTGTGGCATCTCACCAAGGCCTCACCCTAGATGGTGTGCCTGTGTACATCTACAATCCCAGCCCTGAGGAAGGTAAGGCAGAAGGATGGAGAGTTGAGGACAGCTTGGGCTACATACTGTCTCAAACACACATGAGCACATAAACTCAAGAGCTAGCCCTGTTCCCACCAGGGCAGAGAGATGCAGGGGGTCCTAACCCTGAAGACTTCTGAAGCAAGCAAGCCCAGAGCCCTCCCCACTCTCAGGAATATGGATTTGAACCCATGGCAGTGTCCATGAGGGAGTAGTGATACAGGAAGCACAGGCCCACTGGCATGGGCACAGGCAGGCACAGGCAGATAACAGAAGACACAGTCGAGCATAGGTAGGCACTGGCAAGCACAGGCAGGGATATGCAGCTTCTTGAACCCCCAGCATAGGGGTCTCCCAAGCCATATGCCCTATTGCCCCCAAAATAAGTCCCCAGGGACACAAAGCCCAGCCCTGTCTCCCTTCCCCCTTCCCTCCAAGCTTGGCACCTCTTTCCTGCACAGAGCAAGCACTGGAAAAATCCATAAGACAGGAGCAGCAGCCCAGCCCCGTGGGACGCCGGTCATCTGCTGTCCCTGAAGCCACCATGGGAACAATGGTCCATTGTGGGGTTACATTCTTTATTGTCCTGGGGCTAACCCACATGGCTCCATCTAAAAATAAACCAAGCCAGCCTCCCTGTGGATACTATCCTTCAAATCCTTGTCCCACTCCATAAGTCTTCCAGGCCTCATCCCTAAAATGGGAGAGCATATCCCCCACCTAGGAACCTGATCAGCAGTGAGGGCAATAAGAGTGGAAATACACCCAGGCAGGGGTACCCTCAGCACCCACTACCACTCAGACTGGCTTTTGTGGGGGTGGAGATGTATAACTAACTGACTTTTCTGTTGTGACAAAATCTCTGACAAAAGCAGCTTAGGGAGGGAAGGGTTTATTTCAGCTTACAATTACACACTACAGTCTGTCATTGAAGGAAGTCAAGGCAGAAACTTAAAGACAGGCCTTTTTGCTATTCCACACAAGGCTTTCCTCAATTAAGATCCTTAGCTCACAGCCAAAGGATGGTGAGAAACACAGAGGATGCTGTTTGCCTACTGGCAGGCAGGTTTGCACTTAGCCAGCTTCCTTACACAGTTCACAAACCTGCCTAGGGAATGGTGACACCCACTATGCACTGGACTCTCCTACATCAACTAATAATCAAGACAAATCCCCCAAAGACATGCTCATAGGGCAATATGATCCAGACAATGACATTCTCTACCCCTAATAATTCTGAGTCATGCCAAGTTGACGGTTAATGCCAACCAGAAGAGGAGTAAAGGCAAGCCTACCTCTCCTCAGGCTGCTACCACAGTTAAGACTCAGAAGTGCTTTTCACATAGCTACCTCTCTCCTTGTTGGTTGTTATGGCAACTGTTGGAGAGGTGATTACTGTGGAAACAGAATGGTTTAAGTCCCTAGCTGGATAATCTCGGGCTCTAAAGACCAGCTGCTGTACCCATCATAATCTCACCCTTCCCTGAAGGCCCTGGGCAGATGCTAAAGGATGCTACTCTCCAAGATTCTAGGGAAGCTAATGGTATAGACTACCCCTTTCCCAGGCCAGCAAGGAGATGAGACTGGGAGATGAGACTGCAATGTCCTAAGGGACCACCAACCTTTGTATTACCATCCCACCAAAACAGAGAAGCGAAGCTACCGGTCACAACCCATTGTTGTGGCTTTGTGTCAGCCCTGGTCATAAAAACCATCAGGGCCATATTTTCCAAGGAGTCTCCAAGGAAGGCAGACAGGGGAAGAATGTTCCTCCAACAAGGAAAAGAAAAAGGAGTGACCAATCTACCAAAAATCCAGGGAGAAGCCTGTGTATAGGGTCAAGGTACACGGATGGAAGGCTGGCCATGCCCTTCATGGTAGTGATAGTCCCTGCCCCCATGTAGGTTTCACAAATTAAAACTAAGCCTTGGGAAAGAAAAGCATGCAACTTTTTCTGTTGCCAGATGAAAGTCTATCTGGATGAGCCTGACAGATCTTAGCCTAGGGCAGACATGTCTGCACAACTCCAAGCCTCAGCCTAGATGGCTTTTCTGTACTGTTCCAGAGGATGTTGCTAGGAAATCCCAGAGCAGGCAGCTGGCATGTCACATGCCCCAGATGTGCATCCATGCCATCTGCCAATGGAGTTTCTGAATCCCAGGAACCTGCTGGGAAGTGGACCATGGAAGGAAAAGGACAGGAAATGGGGAATTAAGAATTCATAAATTTCTGAGAGTCAGCCCACTCTAGAATGAATTGACTGGGGAATGAAAACAGAAAACAACGGTGTAAGGAAAGAACTTAGTCCATGGCTGCTTCTTTGCATTCCCCATGAGCAGACGGGCTTGCAACAGAAGGGCAAAGAAACAGCCCTCAGCCTAGCTTGCTCCAGTGAAACGAGGTACAAGAGGGAACCAAGCTCGGGAGTTGCTGAGGTCAGCCACCCTGTCTGACTCTCTACCCCCCAGGAGGCCCTGAAGGGAACATCTGTTCATTTTCCAGAGTGTCCTGTGTGCACTACCATATTCCCATGGAAACCAAATCAGATGAAGCCATTTAAACAAGCAGAGCCTAGGGAGAAGGCATTAGATCAGTGTTTCTCAACCTGTGGGTCGGGGCCACTTTGGCATTGCATATCAAATATTTACTCAGGAGTAGCAAAATTATAGTTGTGAAGTAGTAACAAAATAATCTTACAGTTGGGGGGGGGGGTCACCACATGAGAAACTGTATTAAAGGGTCAAAGCATTAGGAAAGTTGAGAACCACTAAATTAGACACTGAAGACCTAAACGGTAAATGGAAGCCAACCAGCCTGGAGCCAGAAGTGACAGAGTAGATCTGAGTCCCTCTCCAAACTACTTGCAGTGGAGACTCTGTCTCGGCTGTAGGAGCTAAGTGAGCTTCAACACCCATCTCATCACCACGTGATTTCCCTAGGGTTATATCTTAGATGCTAACAGGACATTACCCTTATCAGGCTGGCAGGAGACTCAGATATGGCCACTTGGGGAGACACAGAGCAGTTTCCAGAAGACATTCTGTGCTCAATAGTACCTCTGAGCATCTTCAAACACATCTCTCTGCAAAGATAGGTTCCACTGTGTGTGACCTAGTAAGGAGGCCCTCGAACAGATGAGCATCCAGTGGCATAGACATCTGGAGCAGAAAGGCAGGACTGGACCATCTCAAAGGCATCTGCCAGTTTTAATAATCTTAAATCCCAGAATTGTAGTTAAAGGAAATAAGCTCAAACCCCAACACTCTGACAACTCCCATTCATCAAACTTAGAGACAGAGCTGTTACCCTCTAAGGACAGCTGCCCCAGCAGGACCAGATCAAACTCATCTTCTGTCCTTCCTGAAGCACTGCAGGCTAGCAGCCACCAGCTGAAACACTAAAGGATCCAGAGGCCCTTTAGCAAAGGGACATGCATTGATATGAGCTAGAACAGTGCCCACCTTAGACAAGGAGCTACTCCAAGGTGACCTAGGCAGGGAGAGATAAGGCCCATATGACTTGCTCGGGTAGTCAAGCTATCTCCAGAGAGGGGTTATCCATCTCCTTGGTGGAAGAGTCTTTTCTGGTTAGCACTGAGCATTGAGGCATACATTTCTACTGCTTGAAAAAAATGTGTAAAAATCTTGCACCCTTAAGACCATGGAAAAAGGAAGAGTCATCTAGGTTTATTGAAAATGCCAAAGTAGGAGCCGTTCCCCATGTAGCAATGCAGACTGCCTTCAGGTGGGCATGGCTAAGCAGCTGGGTTTCTCAAGCCAACTCCCATGAGATGCAAAGAATAGAAAGTGGATGAAGATACTGTGTGGTCGTCAAGAAGGCACAGACTTTCTAAGCCTCATATTACCTCCTCCCCGCCAAAGACCAAACAAGGGATCAACGGAGTAGTAGAAACCATGTGGTTGGCCAGACAGACCGAAGAGGTATGGCAGAGGCGAACCACAGTGCAGTCTTATGGACAGGGGGTCCCTAGGTCTGGAACTATAGGAAAGGTCTGCAGGGGAGAGGCCCAGTCAGGCTTGGACCAATGACCTTACAGATGTGCTCATGGTCTCACCATCCATCAGCAGAGACAATGAGTTGATAGTACAGGTTTCTGAAGAAACAGAGAGATCAGAGAAATCCCAGGGCACCTGCCTGGCTTGCCCATAGACCCCATAGCAGACAAGGAGCACCTTTTTACCACAACAAGATGAGCTTTGAGATTACAATGCCATGTGACATTAGCCAGTCATCAAAATGCAGCTGCTGTGTCGCCCCATTTACACAAGGAACTTGAAAACAACAAACACCTTCAGAGAAGGTGAAATGGTGGTGGAGAGGGAATGTGGACTTTTTAAATCTATGCATTTATTGCCACCAAACTGCGCACTTAAAAATGGTGAATATGCCGGGCAGTGGTGGCCCACGCCTTTAGTCCCAGCACTTGGGAGGCAGAGGCAGGCGGATTTCTGAGTTCGAGGCCAGCCTGGTCTACAGAGTGAGTTCCAGGACAGCCAGGGCTACACAGAGAAACCCTGTCTCGAAAAACCAAAAAAAAAAAAAAAAAAAAAAAAAAAAAAAAAAAAAAAATGGTGAATATTGTCAACTGTTCTGTGTATTTTATCACTATGAAAATTGGAGGAAAGTCACAACAGAGGGTGGGATATGTTCTGTTTGACCCAGCAGTGATGTTATAGCTCCAGCAACATTATCCTCTCTAAAATACAAAGTCACTTAAATAAGGAAACTGAGGCTGGAGGGACAGGGTTGATAACCAGAAAGGGGCAGCTGGTATTAGCCTCCCACTTTCTCTGGATCCACACTCAGCCTTAACTCTGAGAAGAGATAATTACTTTACCAATCATACACTGAGCAGGAAGGCATAGAGAGCAAAGAAAGCAAGTCAGCAGGCCCTAATCAGGGAGAGGCTTGTGGGCCTCAGCCCTCACTGCACAAGTGGGCCCCAGGATTGTCAGTTACAGCTCTCTGCTCAGCCCACACAGCCAACTGAATAACCAAAGCCTCAGGGGACAGTTTCATGACTCTTATTACCCTGGGACAAGAGGGCACAGTGATTAGAAGCAAGATGGGGTGTCACAATCTTAGCCACACCGATGTACAATGTCTGCTCTTACTCCGGCCCTCCATGTCGACAGATCAGGGCTGAACAAGATTAACCAAAGTCCTCAGGACATTCTATTGGCCTCCAGCTCATCACAGTACATGCTCAATCCTGATCCTAGACAGTGAGATGGACAGCGTGGAGTTCTGGCCATTGCACAGGAAACAAGATGACCAAACACACAGGCTCAGGACCTGGAAACAGTGAGTCAAAAATGTGCATTTCCTCCAACGAAGCCAAAATTGGACCTGGCGTGACACCCAGCACAACTACCTCCACCTCATTGTCTCCATGTGAGCCCAAGGACAGCTTCTTGTGATTGTTGAGGTATTAAATGGGGTACTGGCTGGGAGGCCCTTAGTTTGGTACCATGTATAAGGGAATAGACAGTGACATTATCACCACCACCCAGACATCTGTGAGTCTGAGACAGGAAGGTACAGGCTATGACACTGCCTCCTATAGCAAACACAGGGTGGCCTCTGGCAAGCCACTCTCCAAAGCTGTCGTTCTCTCTCTCTTAATAGGAATGTGGGTGGTCCTGGAAGTACCACAAACCCTGCTCTCCTTGCTAATAAGATGATTCCCCTACATCCTCCACCTTCTGATAGACAATGGACCAGGTCACAGGGAGTCAAACAGAACATATCTAGTCAGGCAACAGAAGGGATGAGTGACAAGCAGTCCTCAGTGGACCTTCAATACTCCAAACCTCTCCCTAGATCCTCTCCACCCAAGGAGCTGCCCCCACCCCATTCATGATCCCTCTCTGCTTCTACACATGGGATGAGTGAGCCTGTCTACTTATGTGTCTTCCATATCTGGTGGGCTCCAGGCTAGATGAAGACTATCCTACTAATTTGGGGGAGAGGGGCTTCTCCTGATGTTCCCACCCATGATCCTTAGAAGCATGTTTCTGGCCTGACTTCGTGTAGACAGGAGCATATATATAAAGAAACTGGTGGCTAAGAAGTCAAGTCCCTGAACTTTAAAGGCCACTTCTGCCCACTTGTGCCGCTGCCATGCTTCCTTGCAGACCACGGTCTTTGCTCTGAGCCACTACTGGAAGTTCTATTCCTATCAAGCTGTTATAGATGGGAGGAATGGCAGGGCAGACAGCTCCATAGTAGCCATGGGCCCCGGTGTCCTAACAATACCAGTCACCACCCAGACAACCTGGAAGCTCCCTTTAAGAGATGACAACAGAACCCATCACTACTTGGTCTTCTGACTGAGATTAAGTAGGGATGAGAAGTTTGTAACCAGGGCTCTTGTGGAGAGTGGAAGAGTATATCTCACAGTTACATTAAAGTATTAAATTCAATTAGACTGGCATGTTTGTAAGAGTGCCTAGTAGACAGTTAAGAACTGGAACTTTGTTGTGTTCATTGGATGAAGCTTACTCAGCAAGGCGAAGCAACTTGCCAAAGGCACACAGCTTGTCAGGTTAGTTAGAACTAACATCATTGCAGACTCTTAAACGGGTCAGTTTCTTTGGGATGCGGAGGTCTGAGCTATGATATAACCTCGGGTAAGTCTCTGTTTAGGTGCCTCAGTTTCCCCATAGAATGAAGAGATGCTATCCCTACTGGAAATTTATCAACTACAGAGACAGGCTGGGGACAGCCAGGACAGTAAGAGCTGGGCTGTATGTCAAGGAGACTCCTCTAGGAGCCTAGGCTAAGCGGCTGCCAAACAGGAGCCCCGGGATAGAAACCACAACTGCTCCACCAGGAATCCTCACTGTGCCTGGGGTTGCAGGCTTATGAGGCTATGGGCATCACCCTCCAATGGAGGCACATGTCATCTCTGAACAGCCTTTAGATTGTCACTGGCCCTTGCCTCAGGGCTCCCTCTCAAGGGTCAAGATGAGTGTATGATGAGACTACCTACCTCTGCTTTGGACACAAGGACAGCAAGTCCCCTGCTTTACAGGGTTCTTGGGGTTCAGAGAGATATGTCTGCACTGTGAAGGTGCTACCTTTCTTAGTGGACTCAAAAGGCTGGTATACAGCAATGGCTTAATACCTCATTCCTGTTGCCAGCTACCAGGATAAGCTGTCCCCAAAGGGGAACAGACAGAAGCTATGGCCTCAGACCCACACTGGGAGTCTCTGGGAGCTCCAAGGTTAGAGTAGCCAAGAGCATACTGGTGTCAGACCCTCAGAGGCCCACCTCATGCCTTTAGACCTGTAATGGAACTAAGCAAACTTCTAACCCTTGTTCCAATTTTTTTCTTTATCTTCCAGAGTCAAGGCCAGAACCCCACCTCTATGTGGAAGGATAAGTGTGCATCAAAGCTGCACTGAGTTTATTCCGCCCTCCAGGGTACTCATGCTTGGGGATGACAGCATAGCACACTGGAGAGAGCAGGGTTTCTCCACTCTCTATAACTGGCTCTTAGACAAAGCTGGAAACACACCCTGGCTATCCCTCCATCTGGTTCTGAGTGGGCTGGATACAACAACCTTATGCCAAGAACCCCAGTCTCAGATTTCCTGACACAGCCAAGATTACTATGTGTTCACATCGCATGGTCGACCGTCCACTAGACATCTGTCATTTCCCATACACACCTCAGCTCTCTGGGGCCACATGGCAATATGTCTGTCTGTCCTCCTGGGGGCTGGTCAGTTCTTGCCTCTCTGACTAGAACTCAGACTAGCTTCTTCCAGGAGAAGCTGTGAAGTGTGGGTATAGACAGAGGCTACTCCCTGATCTCTGTTGACTCCACATTTAAAAATGCAATCTACTTCTTGCCAATGGAAAGAAGAAAGGAAAGGAATAGGTAGACTGGTGGACAAAAAAGGAGAGTACATTTTCTACTTACCTGAACATCAAACTCTTGCAGGAGACCAGTGATGCTCTGTGGAAAGATGAGAGCCATGGTTACGAGGTTAGTTTCCTTAGTTAGAGACAAACATCAGTCAATACTTATGGTCTTTTCTATTGCCTGAATCTAAACTCTGCTCAGTGGGTTTCCCTTAGTCCTTGCAAAGAGAGACTGTCTGTTTCATCTACAGGAAGAAAACAGATCCATCTGCTAGATTCTTTTCCAAGGACACTTGGCCAAAAGAGATCTGAAGACAGAAGCAGGGCACAAGCTTGGGTGACAGAGCGCTGCAGGTGGCTAGGTAGTCCACACATACACCATATGGGTGCCACCCCTGAAACTCAAATGGAACCGTGTCTCTCCTGCTCTTACAATTTTCTCGTGACTGCCAATGCCTGTGTTCTGGATTAAAATTCAGTCTTTTGTGGAGAGAAGAGGGTAATGGAAACCTCACTACCTTTTCCTCAAGCTACACGCAATAAACTTAAGCCCAAACAGTTTTCATCTTTAACAACTTTCTGTGACAGGAAAGGCCCAGGAAGGTAGGAAAGGGTCTTGACTCCAAGGAAGTCAGGACAGTGTGACTCAGGGAGGACCTGGACCCTCACTCTTCTAGTCAGCATCTGTTTTCTGCCCAACTCAGAGACTGAATCCAATAGAAAGCTGGGCCCCTGCCAGAGCCTCCAGTACAGAGGATGGATCAGCAGTGCCAAATGCCCAAGAGGCCAGGAAAACAAAGTGGGGTACAGAGGACCACAGGGGCTGAAACACTAAACCAATCATAACAGATGCCCCGTTACAGTTACAGGGGTTGTGACTGGACATAGACAATAAGATCAAGAGTCACTAAATGCAGATAGAACTAAAGGGGACCAATAGCTGTGCTGTGGGTGTGTGTGGGTGTGTGTGAGTGTATATGTGTGTGTGTGTGTATTCCATATATTTGCTTATATGCTATGCTCTTATTCACACGTGTGCATGCTGTGTACAAATGAATGTGTTCTCATACCCACAAGTGTCCATGCCATGTACATACATGTGTGCCCACTAGGAATGTGTGATGGTTTAATTTGAAGGAGCTCTACTTACCTCCCCTTTTTCCACCAGAGGCTTCACCTCGGCGAGGTCCACGTCATGTAGCTCTCGGGACATTTCCGTGCTATCACAGACCTACCAGGGGGAAAAGGCCAGGAGGTCAGCACTTCCCAGTGAGATAACTTCCCTGGAAGAAGCTAATACACAAATGGAACAGATAGGAAGGCCAGGTCTCCTCATGTCCCCAGCTCTTCCCACCCACACCCATGCCCATGAGTGGGCTACAAGGAGGCCCTCGTTCCCTCAAAACAGGCTTACAGTTACAGCTACAACAAAGCAGATGGATGGGGAACCAAAAGCAGGTGTCACACCTAGTTCAGACCCACCAACCACATCCTGATGCTTCTTGAAACATTCTAGGAGATCCCTCTGCTGATCCCAAAACCAGATATCCCCAGTTTAACAACCAAAGGGACCAAAAGGCCCCTGGCTGTCACCATGTGCAGGTGTTATATGTACCTCTGAGCAAGACTCTAACCTGCCTGACCACAGTGGAGAGAACAGGACAGGAACAAACCCAGGCCAAAGGCCTGACAGACACTGAACACTCAGCAGGATGTGGGAAAAAGACCCTACAGTGAAAGGTACTTTCTGAGCCAAACCACAAAAGGGCATGCAAGGGTGGCAAAAGGGATCTCTTTAGCTGGCACTAGGACACATACCCCATAAGGCCAAGAGATAAGGGCTACAGAAATGGACAGGTGCAGAGCTCAGAAGAGCTGGGAATTGTGGCCTAAAGGGCTCCTGGGGAAAGGAGAGGGCAGGAGCCTATAGATCTGGGAGATAAACACACATTCTTCTGGATCCACAGTCCAGCTAAATAAGTAAATGACTGTAGATAAGAGTGGGGCCTAAGGAATGCCAGAGAACAGAACAGAAGTGTGGCAGGTGGCACACAGGGGTCAGAGTGGGTGGAGAATGTCAAGAGATGGGCCCAGGATACAGCCTCTGATTCCCTACAGGCAAAATATAAGTTAGAACTTCACGTATTCAAGGCTTTAGAGACACTGTGACAATGGAAGCTAAAGTCTCAAAACTTCCTGAAAGCCAGTTGCGTGAGCCCACAGGAGCCCTATGACCCTCATCTACAGGTCATCCTGCAAGAGCAGGCCACTCTGATATATATCCATGCCAACACATGGCATGTAGTGGGTAGACAGGGTGTGCTGGTCTGGGGCCCCAGCGTGACTCTCCCCAGTAGATGACCATCTCACAAGAATGTCTTTATGCAGCCTTCTGGGTCTAGGATCCAGAACATTTCAAAAACAAAGTCAGTTTTATATCTGTGAACATTCCGGGGCCGCTGCCAACTCAGAGGCAGTAGGCCTGAAAAGCTATGCTCTGAGAGTCTTGCTAATTCAGCATGTTGATAGTCCCGAGACCTTAGCCGTGGGACACATCGCCTACACAGCCTAGAGAGACCTTCCAGAAGCCCTGGCCTCTGGCACCACCACCTCTCATGCTGAGAGTAGAGGACTTCCCATTTCACAGGGATGCTGAGCACACTCTGCTCAGCCAAGAGCCCCGGGTGAAGCGGAGGTCTTCAACTTTCCCACAGTGTGCGTTCCCGAAAGCCCTCTTCAACCCTTGCCTGTGAGCCATCCCCTTCAGGTAGTGCCTCTGCCTTGTGCCTCTACCATTTCTACCTTTAGCATGGTCACCAACCCACAGAGAAAATGCCCTGCAAAACTCCTGTGCTTTTACAAAGACTCATAACACGTTGTAGACCACCTAAGTGCGGCCGGTTCTCCTCAACCTCTAGAAGCCTTTGCTTCATTGGGATATGATGCCAGCTCCCACGTCCTTCAGAAACTAAAGATCAAGTGAAGCCTCAGTTCCCTCATTGAATTTCCTACCTCACTCCTCCCAACCACAGAATGAGAAAGGCTGAAAGATGATACAGTCTCCTGACACCTCAAGCACTTGCCAATCTGCTCTTTGGAGGCAGAGGGCCCTCTTCTGACAGGCCTTCAGCCAACTCAAGGCCTGTTGGAAGACCAAAGGTGAAGGGCAGCCTGTAATGGCCACTATGATTGATTCCCAGATGTCATTCTGCAGTACTTCAAGACCTTTTTGATTGTCATGAATGGAGTGCTACTAGGGTGCATCCTGATGAGTAGAGGCCAAGGACACTACAGTGCACAGGACAGCCCCACAAAAAAGACCACCTGACCCACTCTGATAACAGTGTGGAAGCTGAGACATCCTGGTCTGGGTGAGGACTCAGAAGCTGGTGGGGAGAGACCACATTTCCCAGAAGACTGTGGGTTATTCTGAGGGTGCAAATATCTGTTTGGTCTAGGTCACAGTTTCTCAGTAACAGACTGTGCAGTAACCAGGACTACAGATACCTGGACTACAATGGGCTACGTCTGTTCTGTGTATTCACCAGCTGTTGCGACCCAGAGCTTCGCTCTTCTACATATACTCTTCTGACAGGATCATCCGGGGACCAGGCAATGACTGGCTTTGGCAGGTTAGCAAAGGCACTTTCCATATGCTTATATTTTTTCCATGTGCTTTTGTACAAAGATAATCGTGTTGGAACATTCAGTGTAGAAAAACAGATGAAGTAGCAAAAACAGGTAGATCTTGGATACAGCCAGGGATACAGGAGTAGTCCTTCTAGGGGCCCTTGTCTTCGTCCCCCACCACACCACACCCATTCTGCTTTGTACCTCCAAAGCCATCGGCAAAAGTATCAGGGGCAGGGCACAAGATGCATAACATAGTCTTGGTTTCTTCTTCCTGAAGGACATTATTAAAGCATTCCATGCAGAATCAGAAACAAACGCAACTGGCATGTTGAGGAGAATTAACTATGTGAGGGGTCTAGAGATAAAGCCCTGACTGCTCCCAGGACCTCAGTCTCAAGACTTGTGTGTGACTCCCAGGCTTCCTCTGTAGCCAAGTTTCACATCTATCTGTCTCATAGGGCCTCCGGGAGCGTGAATAAAATTTACCAGTGTGCTTTACTACTATGACATTCAGACCCTTAAGCATTCTACGATGTCAGGAAATACCCTGGACAAGCACACCTTCAAGCTGGGACAACTATAATAGCAGGCATTTCTGCTGACACTGCCAAATGTCCCCTGGATGACATCAAACCTGTCTGAGATTGGTTGAGCTTAGTGGTTCCCAGTATGAAGAGAGCATCCAGAAAATGGCTGTTAGACACAATTCTTTAATCCAGTACACATTCAGATCCACACACTCTTACTCCAAGTCTAATGGTTTCCGCTCACACAGCCAGCTGCAGGATTAGAGGAGAGCAGATCTCCTCCCACTGAAAGTCTCCTACAGAGGTGGAGCCCCAGGTCATACCACCAGCTGGCAGCCTTGCTGCTATTGCTTCTTCCTGTCCCACCTGCCTACTCCAGGAATTCAGAGAAAATTGAAAAAGGAGTGAAGGCCACCTGGTGCTAAGCAGCAGGCTGTGGAGCAGATTCTAGTATTACCATCAGCCTGTAATCTGCAAATTGTCTGAAGCCCCACCTCTGTGTGCGCATCTGTGTGTATACACGGTACCACGGCTCCTAGCAAGCAGTAGGTTAAATGGAACAACAATGCAAAGGACCTGCAAACAGCTGCTTAATGAGCCAGTGTCCCTTCCTTACTGTGGTGCTGGGGAGTTCCTGGGGCACTGTGAGGACACAGCCTGTGCTTTGCACATTGCTAGTCCCAGAGTAGCCCAGTGGGGAAGAGGATGTGTAAAAATTGCTCAGCAAATACCAAACAGGCCTCCAGCCCTCAGTGCAGGACCATGAGGTCCCTGTAACACCAGTGATGTTAGATCCTGAGTGACAAGGCTAGGCAAATATATCTTGGTCATCAAGGAACAAGATTTCAAGGGCTCCTGGCCAAGTCAAGTCAACATGTGCTGGGAGCAGGAAGAAATGTAACCCTGAGCCTCAAAGAGCAATGGATAGAGTCCCCCATGACAACCCAAGGCCACATGAGAATCATTAGCCAGTCTCTGAGGGCAGTGGGGACAGAATCTGGAATTCTCAAGAAGCCTCAGAAAGGTGGTTGAACATGACTTGGGAGTTTCCAGAATGGGAATCAGGTCACCTTCTTGCCTCATGACTCGAAGTCATAACCCCTATGAGCCTGTGTGTCCACTTGCAAAGAATTATGTTTGTCCTCTGGACACGCAGGATTCCCAACAAATTATGTAGACATGGGGACCCAGGTAGGAAGGCACAGATCTGAGACCAAAGTGCACTGTGCATAGTGCTCAGCTCTGGCCAAATGGCCCCACCTCACTCCCTTCCTTTTGTGGTCTCAGACTCCTCTACGCTTACATGGGGCTCCCTAGTTCTGTCATTCCTGGGAGCTGAAGCTGCTCTCTTGGGCAAGCTCTCCTGGATCCCTAGAATCCCCATGGGATGAAACAAAAGAGACATCCAGCAAAGACAAGACGCATTCATGAACTGCTCTGGGACTTCCAGGACCCAGTGTCCCAGGAAGAGCCTCCATAGAGACTGGACACACCACAGTAAATGCCATATGTCACTTCCATGACCCCATACCCATTTTTGTGCTCAAAGAAGTTCTAGGCAGGGGCATTGCCAACTTATAGAAAGGCATCAGGAGCCCAGTAAATGTCCCTTATATGACTTCCCAGAGTTCCGTGTCTCCATCCTCTGGCCTAGAGGGGGATGGCCAGCCACCTCACTCCGTTGTTGGAAGCAGACAACAGACTCCAGGAGTCCTTTAGAGAAGCAGAGAAAGGAAACCAGAGGGGACCACAGCTAGCTCAGCACTGACTGTTATATCAACAGCTGGCCCAGATTCTGCCCTCCAGGTAGTAGTCACAGAAGCTTGGGTATTTTTAGCAGCTGGTCCCTTACAGTGCATAGGGTGAGGGTCAGTGTGTGCTACCAGTGGTAGCATAGCAACCCTTTAAAATTACAACTCCAGAGAGATCTGGAGGGCAGTATCACTTCCGTGCGAACACAGGAAAACTACCTTGGGACATGCCCAGGTTCCCGCACATGACTGTGGGGACATTCCTATGTCAGTTCAAACAGACTCTGAGGTCACTCTGTGAAGCACTTATCCAGCTCTCTTGGTGTTTTCTGAACTTTTGAAAGTGAAGATTCTGGGAAGGGAAAGGCAGTGGAGCCCTGGGCTGATTTTCTTATGTAATGCATCTCACTAAGAGTGCTTTGGACAGGCTGGATCCGAGAAAGTTCTACCCTTAGGGGAAGTGTACAGTGGGATGTAAAATTTCAGAGATATTAAAAAACCAAAAGGCAGAACAATCATCCTTCTTAGAGACTTCCAAACAGGGGTTCCTCAGGGCTCCACAGAATTCTAGGCATCGATGTCTTGCTCCATATTGGAAAAATGGGACAAGGGTCACAAGGAGAAAGCCACCTGTTGTCAGGCAACCAAAGCTGCATTGTCATTCCTGGGCATCTCTGGGGACTGGAACTTTTGGGTTTCAGATGAGCCTAGTATATTGTCAAAGACTCTACTATTGAACTATGTATGTTCCCCGCCATCTTTCTGTATGTTTTTTCTTCTGAGACAGTTTCAAGTTGCTTAGGCTGGCCTTGAACTTGCAATCCTCCTACCACAACATCCCAAGCAGCTGGGACTACAGGGCTGCACTACCCGCCCCAGCTGAAAAGGGGATTTGTGTATTTAATCAGAGCCCCCTGAGCTATGAGGAGTGAGGTAGGCAGAGTAGAGGGCTGCCTAGAATGTACAGCAGGAAGTGCAGTGCCAGGAATGTGCCCACACTGATCTTCCCGAAGTGCTCAATGATGTCTTGGCACCAGAGGTCTTGGCAGTTAGTGGTTTGGCACACAACTGTCTGAGGAATAAGCCAGTAACTGGAAGTCTGAAGAAGGACATTGGTCACATCAGAGGAACTATTCTGTGAATCTGTGGGATGGGTTTAAGCTATGCTGGAGAGGCTGAGACAACTTATTGACATCACAGAGACCGTGTTAGCCTAGGACAGAAATGGATCTTCATACAGAGCCCTTTGTCCGCAAGATCAGACTTCATGCTGGCTGCCCTAATGAGATCCTTCCCCAAAATGGCTCTGTCTCTTCCACACTTCAGAACAGCCCCTCCAGTCATTCCTGTACAGATGGGCTGGTTTATCTCCCTCATCAGTGGAGATTTCCTTTGGACAGACATGGGTAGAGTACTCACTAAGTGCTAGGCCCTGGGAGGGGACATGGGAAAGCAGACAGATGACACGACAGCGTGATGCCACAGGACAAATGAGAATGGGGCAGGCACTCAGCCCAGCTGCCGGCCATGGAGAGACCATGGAAGAGTCCAGAAGGGGAGGCTGGCTAGCTGAGAACAGTTCAGTGCCATCTGCCTCTTAAGAAATCCTGTCATATCTGTATTTGGAGAGGTCTCCTCAAGAACCATCTCACTAGCAAGGAGGAGCTGGAGACAAAAACCAGAGAAGATGGAGGCCGGCCTGCACCCTGTCTCTCTAGGCAGAAGATTACAAAGTGAAGATTTAAAGGTTTCTTCAGATAGAAGGAAAGGGAGAAGCTACACTAGATGAACTGCACGCCTCCAGGTTCATAAGCCTTTCTTTCTACCTCCTTGTGTAGGGAAGAGCTGGCCAGATTGATAGTCCTGGAAACAGAGCTCAAGAAAGCAGGGGAAGGGAGTGGACATAGAGGTCTACTAAACAGAGAGGACAGTAAGAAACTCTTGGTTCGAAGTGCCTGTTTGTGAGCCCTATATTTGAAAGCATGTTCTTATTCTGAGGTGCCAAGACAGACTTCCTTGCATTCTCCCTAAGTGCCTGAGCTCTCCTCCACAACACCCACCCTAGAGAATTCAGCTCCATGCCAACATCCAAACGTGACCCTCCACCTCTGCAGTCAGCTTCCTGTTGGGTTACAGTGTCTCATTCTGCCTCTGTACAAACCCCCCTCCAATAAAACAACTAGAGGCCAAGTTTAGCAGCCTCATCTCCCATAGAGAGAAAAAGCAAGTGAGAGAGCTAGCCTAGGGTCAGATGTGACCAAGAAAGCTCACAGCCTGAGTCCACCAGATTGACCACTCATCCCAAAGGTGGGCCTGAAGAATCTATGTGACCTGAAAGGGGCAAGATTAAGGTTAGAAGTGGCTAGGGGTAAAGCCATTTTGGTCCAGATCCATTTACCTGATTCCAGACTGGTGCCCAGCCTGTTTTCTAACCTGAGAATTAAGACCGTCTCCTACCTCTGTTTTATGAGGCAATATGCTAGACCACAGGACAATCTAGGTAGGCAAGAGCTATATACTAAGCAACTATAAACTTCTAGGTCTAGGGTCCAAGAAGGCATAGCAGGTATGTCCTCCCCTCTACTGCTCCCCAGCCTCCTAGAGCAAAGATCTCCCAATCTAATCCTGCTATTGTTTAGGTGTTTGAGCAATTTCAAAACGCAAGGTCTCGGACCACTGGGAGTATTCACAGACCTGGCTAAGGTGATAACAGTTCTCTGGACTGACTGTCAAGGAGGTAGATCTCTAGTGTCCTCTGTAGTTTATGTGAAACTTCCACACAGTGTTCTTTCTCCGTGTGGTGACCACTGGCCTCACTTCACATGGATTAGCCAAAGCAAGTTCTACACACCCAGATGAAACTGTTTGTGTTATTCTACCTTTATGGAAGAGGAAAACTAAGGCACAAAGCTCGTGACTATCTCTGCACAGTTCGTTTTGCTGCCCTGCTTTCTTTAAGCACCTGGATATATTGTTATGCTAAAACACAAGAATTAGAAGGCTGACTCAAAAGGTTCTGTCTGGTTCTCCCACTTTAGCAGAAGAGTTTCAGATAAGCCATTGGTTTTCTCATCCACTCAATAGAGATGATCCAGCCCAGGTAGCATCCCTGTGGAGACTAAAGGTAGCAAAAGGACACTGGGATGCTCTGTCCATCCTGTCCCAGACTTTCTTCCTATCCTATACTTCCTGCTCTGGCTACACCCTCCATCCTAGTCATTATGCTGGCTTGACACAGAAGGTACAGGACCTTTGAGGCACATCTTAGATGACTCCTCTGGAGCTAGGTTTTAAGAGAAGCCCTACAGCTTTGGAACATCAGAAAAACACATTGCTTTTTTTCTGTTCCCTGCTGGGGCTAGTTCAGGCCACCACGGTTCAATGCACCCAGGGACCCCAACACTGTTGGGTGTGGGTACCTAACTCAAAAAACCACCAGGTAGAAGGACTGTGACCCTTGTCTCTTTCTCACTGAATTGACTTTACTTCTACTTCAGCACCTGATTTAAACACTTTCAAAGCAAACAAACAAAAAAAAAAACATTACACTCTGCCTTTCCCTCCTAGTGGCCTCATCTGAAACATGGTAAGAAGTTAAGATCCTGTTCACATTCTGTAGCATTCAGGCAAAAATCAAGTTCAGTCCTAACCAAGAGACTTCTGAGAAGAGACTCTGAACAGAGTTCTAGCTCTGGCTGACCTCAGTCAACACAGACCTCTCAGTCTCTGATCTCAGTTCTCATCTCTAAAGCGGCAAGAGACAAGAGAGGATGGTGTATGAGTTTGGATTACCTTTTCAAATAGCCCAACCAGTAGTTAACGATTTCTGGTTTGCCTTCACCAAGAGAAAGCTTACCAGGGCAGGAGACTCGATGATGGACCCAGGAACTAAGTAACACTTCCAGCCATAGGATTGTATCAGATGCCTACCAGGGTCGGGGCAGAAAGCAGAGCTGTCCCAGTCATTTTTAATGTATGTCTGGGCTCTTCCTATGGGCCAGGCTACTGTCCTTGGCATGGCAGAAAAAGTCCTCCTTCCCCAAGTTCCTGGTACTGGTCACTGGGAGACCAAACACCATAGCTAAGAAGGCACAGGTGGGATTAGCTCCCTGACAGCATCTACTGTAGAGCTTTTTCAGCCCTTCCTGAAAAGCCTCCCTCACATCTTTCTTAGCCCCTACTTGGTACCATCCGGGCCTGGGGCTGGTTGAGCCACACTCATACAACAGTGGTCTGGCCCTTCCCTGCCACTGTCCAGAAGTTGGCAAGTCCCTTGAAGATGGTCTTGGAGGCTTTCCCTTCTGCACCTTGCTCTCATTCGCGCATGCGAAATAGACAAATCGCTAGGACCTCTAACAGTAAGAAGTAAGTTTGCCCTGAAACTCATGCTCCCATTAGTTCACTTGGGGTGGTGTAGGAGAACACTGAAGGGGGAGGGGGTGGAACATTGGCTGACCTGAATTTCCCGTCTTCTACAGGAGCTTCAAGGACTCAAATAAGCTGACCTGCCCAGGAAGTCTGTGAGGGAGAGCCAAAGGCTGTTCTAGGACACGGACCACTGAACTTCCCTCCCCCACCTGCTGTCCTCCCACAATAAAGCCCAAAGGGCAGCGCGTGGGGATCCGTGATGACTGCCAGCATGGGCGACAGACAGAGGAAGACGGAAGGTGACAGAGTAAGGAAGCCATCCACAAATCCTAGCTTCAGCTACCAATTTGACCGAGGCGGTGACAGCATGTTTTCCCCGGAGCCTGCAGCATTCTGCACGCCCCTCCCGAATCTCCCCTACAGGCTGAATCAGAGACCGCGGTGGGTCTCCCGGGAACGGACGAGCAGTTCCAGCTGCTCTCCCTGCTGGAACAGCAGGGAGGACCGCCTGGGAGAAAGAAAGGGGAGGGGGGGTAGGCGGAGGCGAAAATGACGACACTCGGAGCTCCAGCCAACTCTGGGGCTGCCAGATGCCCGCGCGACCCTGAAGGCACAAACCACCTCTCCCGCGCAGCTCCATTGCCAACCCGGTACTTCCTAGAGGGCCGCACCCTGCCTGGGCTGCTCTCGCCGACACTCGCTGTGGCGCGTGTGGCGCGTGCAGCACGCGCCGGGACACACCCCGGACTCTCCCCCAGCACACACATGTTCTCTCACACGCACAGCTTGGAGAGCACCGGGCTCAGCGACTGGATGGGAACCCGAGTTCAGATCACACTGGTTCGGGACCAGGCTCCAGAGTAGACACAGCCTCGCCCCTTTCTCCACACTCCCCGCCAAGTCTGCTCACCCTTACTCATCCCCTGGATACAAGCGCTACAGTCACTCTTTTTCTAGTCATCCCCATCACCCATCCACACCCCTTCACACGCGCGAGTACACACAAAGTGTCCCCTTGAGCCCAGTGGACAGAGGAGCCAGTTGTGGCTCAGGGTTGACGCCAGGAAGCGCGACCGAGGTATTCCTAGACTCTCCGCCCCAACTTCAACCCCCTAATCCCACTTCCCCGGTTAGAGAGAACGCGAGACCCAACATGTCTTTTTGTGCCTTATAGTAATCGAAACTCGCTCCAGTGACGCCAGCGACCCCTCCGGCGCCGGCGCCACCGAAGACTACCAGTTGTGGTCTTCGCAAGGGCCACAAAAGACAGGCGGGGTGTCCAGTAGCACCCTGAAGACAAGCTTTCCTGAGGGTCCTTGTCTTGCCCCGGAGGAAGAAGGCGTCGTCCGGGGGGCTTACCTAATGAGCAAGCAAGCACTGAAAGGAGCCAACAACAGGGTTGTAGGTGCAGCGCCCCGCGGGAGGTGAAGAGAGAGACGAAGATGGGTGATAAATCTGCCTGCAGCGCGAGAGGGTAGCCTGGCAAGGTTTGTTTATGTCCGTGCGTAGGGCGATTTTATAGGCGCCGGGGCCCCGCCCCCAGGACCTCGCCCCTCCCAGACCCTCTGCTCCCAGCACAGCAGGGGACGGGGACACACCCCTTTCCCCCACCCGCCTTGCGCTGCACCCTGCCTGGGTTGGGCGGGGCAGGCTGGAGCCGCCGCCTGTTGCGCAAGCCTTTGCAGGGGCTGGTCGGGAGGAACTGCCAGGCCCGGCCTGCGACTCCTCCCTGCGATCTCCCCTAGGGACCGTGGCGTGTGCAGCGGACTTGTGTACACCGAGTAGTAGTGTGTGTTCCCGTGCGCGCTCGTGAGTGTGCGTGCGGACTTCCTTGTGTCTCTCTGCGCGACCGCGTGGCCCCCTTAGCATGGGAGTTTCCTAAAGGTCTGCCCGCGCCACGCCCTTCTGGGCGGCACCCCTCACTTCCTCCGGGTCTCCACGTAGTCACTCCTGAGCCCCATTTACAGCCTAGACGCCAGACTTTCTTTTCTCTCCAGGTTTCTTTGCTTAGCTCCTTTCATTCTCGCTGATCCTGGCGCTCCAGAACTCCCTTCCTACTCTGAGCTGCGGTTTCCCTGCTGCTCCAGCCTGCCTGGTCAGCTGTGAGCACTCTACAGACTGCCTTTTGTGGTCCGCAGAACTTGCATAGTGTTCGCTTTCCAACCATGGACCTCCCTTCTGTCGTGATGTTCTAAAACCTTGGGCTGCTTGCCCGTTACCGGGTTCTCAGCCCTGGCCTACACCTGAGACTCTCCAGGGAACTTTCTTAATCAGGTGGATATCCTAACTGCACCCCAAAGCAGCTTAGTCAGAATCTCTGAGAGTGCACCAACACTGGGGCTTTGAAAAAAGCTCCTCAAAGGGTGCAGCAAGTTGGCTCACCTGGTAAAGACACTTGGCCTGCCAGACCTGACCACCTAAATTCCATGCCCGGAAACCACAAAGAACACACGGCCATAAATTTTCTTCAGACCCCACACTTCCCATCCACACTAAATAAATAAATACTGCCCAGGGTTGGCTCTAATGTGAAGCCACATTGAGAATCTCAGCACCCAGCACCAAGAAAACATCATTTTATAGAGAGACTGAGTCACACCTAGGCCCAGTCCAGTCATTGTCTCAAAGCCACCTGCTCAACCTTTATGGCTCACGTGGCCTTCCCCTCCCCCTCTTACTAAACCTCAAGGCTCAGTACTCATTCTTCTTTACCCTCCCTCCAGGGTGCCTCTAGATTCCCTGACCCTCATTCTCTTGGTCTATGGATGTCAAGGAAGCCGCTTTTTGAGCCTGGCCTGTGCTAAGGAACTGGGGAAGAAGGAAGTAAGAAGGGAAAGCTCTTTCTTTTGAGAGCAGAGCAAAATCGAGTCCCAAGATTTCAGTTTCCCAAGAAGAGAGCGCTAAGTTGAGCTTATTCGATCTATAATTGTACTGAGCACCTACTATGTTCAAGAACTGCTAGACCCTAGGGCCATGAGAGTGAACAGTGTCATCTTTGGGAGCCATCCTGTTTTTGATTAACAACACAGACTAAGCAGTCTGTTGCCCCATTACTAACCATTTTCCCAGAATCTTTCCTGTTTCGTTTTTCAACAAACATTATTGAGTACCTATGGTTTGCTACCTGTCAAAGAGGGTGTCAAATTTGAGATGCTGACGAAACTGCCAACTTTCTCAATAAATGAAACCTCGGTGTGGGTTAGGGGGAAGGTACTTTGCCAGGAGAAGCCATTTTCTGTCCCTTTAAGGCAGTCTTTCTTCAGGATAGAGCATATAGAACAACCCAGATCTGCAGCTGAAGCCCTGAGTATGTTGCCTGTGGGACCTGGGTCTGTACTGAGGAAGCTAGACCTTCTAGGTAATCTGCAGCACTGAATTCTCAGCTGGATAAGTTGGACAATTGTAACTCCACTCTTATTTCCAGCCCTCAGGAGGCTATAGCAGGAGGATTGCCAAGACCAGCATGGGCTATATAGGAAAGAAAATCTTGTCTCAAAAACAACAACAGAAAGGAAACCAGGCCAGGAGAGTAGAAGAGAGAAGAGCAGAGAGAAGAGGAAGACCTTGATCTTTGGTGCAGAATTTACAGAGTAGTAGCCTTCTAAACCCACATTCAAGTTCTGAGTGAGGTCCATTTGAAACTCCACATACCATAAGTTGCCATAAGCCAAAACAGAGAAGTTTCCCTTCCTGATATAATTGATTGTCTCACTGAGTATGAGTGAAGCAAATTTGTGTGGCTATAACACCTATGTATAGGTAAGAGACTGCCTTAGTGTAACTGTGAATGCACACCCAGGATGGAAGATGCTTGCTCTCAACAGAGGTCACACACCCAGGAAGCTGAGTTCTGCCTGAGCACCCACTTCCCCAGCCCATGCCAGCTGAGGCAGCAGAGTTTGTTGAGCTGAATGTGACTGTCACTGCATTGAGCTGTTGGAATGATTCCTCTTTCTCTCTGGTCAGCAATAGAATTGGATTTGCTAAGCAAATGCACACAGGCTGCCAACCCTGCACGGGGTGAGATTAGGTTTTCTAGACTAATGTGCACTGGAAATTTCTATTCTGCAACACCTTAGATTTCTAAATGGCCACAGAACCCAGCCTTCTTTCCTGTAGTCTGTGAGTATTGGGACTGAGAGAGTCCCCAGAGTTAGCTGGTCTCATAGGGAAGAATGTGGAGATCTGTGATATCTTGTACACCTGCATTTTTATCTTGGATCCTATGGAAATCACCCCATTCTCTGTGACAAACAGCTGTGAGCCGCTAAGAAATCTATGAATGAAAACTGGCTTCAAACTGGGAAAAACAGAAGCTGTGCTCCAAGTACAGAAAAAGTACTTTGAACATAAAGAAGTGACATTTGGTTCCCTAGAAAGGTAGTGTCCCCTGGCTCCTGGCTTACATGAACTTGCTAAAACAGCCATAACCATGTCTCACAAGCTGAGGGAAACAAAGCCAAAGAGTTTATTCTCCCTCAATTCCAGAAAACAGAGGCCAGCATCAAGGTACAAAATGGGGCCTATTCCTTGGGAAGCTTGGTCTGGCCTTGTCTGTGACCTGATGTTACTAAAGGTTCTCGGTTTCCCTTGGCTTGTGGGGGCATTACCAGTTGTCTTTCCCTCTGACTTTGGGCCTCCTCTTCTTAAGTGTTTTCCCACAATGACCTCTATGGTAGTTCTGTAATGATTCTCGCATGTGTGTATGTGTGCATATTTATGATGTGTGCAGGTCCTGGCCTCACTTGGATCTCTCCGGCCCCAGGGGACACCTTAGTGGAGACAATTGTCTCCTTCCATCTTTTTGTCAGTTCTGGAGACTGAACTCAGGTTGTCAAGCTTGCATCATTGAGTGGTATCTGCCTTTCCCCACTGAGCCAGCTTGCTGGCCCTATCTATGGCGGCTAGTTCTAATTTTTCACTCTTTGGAAAAGGGAATTACCTAAAAGAGTCCATCTGTAAGATATTTCTGAAATTATCTGACAGAAGACTCTTCCCAAGACTGGCTTGTTTCTTGCTTCTTGCTGGCCAGTGAGCTGGCTCTGCTGTTTCTGTTCCTGCTAGCTTTCACTGAAGTGGGAAGCCAGCTTCTTAGGCATTCCAGTGCAGCCTGAAGAACAGGGTTCTCCGGGAGTCCTGCATGCCTCATCAACAGACTAGGACGCATGGGTGAGGCATCCAGCTGTGTAGACTGAGCATCTTCTGAGTTCTCAGCCTCTTCAGCAGGCAGCTGGCCATTTTATAATGCTTATTCAATTAGTCTGTCCCTCTGGACTAATGAAACCCCGTTTTAACTAATCATCAGAAAACAAAAACCAAACCGTACACACAGACTGTTTCCCAATGCAATACTGTTTGCAAAGTCTGGGAAGGAATACGTTCGGAGGTTACTATTCAACTCAGCATCTGGTTAATGTGACTTTAGCAAGTGTGCATAGAAGATTCCAGGGAGACCTGCTCAGTAGCCTGCTCAGGCAACCTTGAGGTGGTCATAGCCCATGGCCAACTGCCATTCAGATAATAGCTCCTGCCTCATATACATTTCCTGGCTCTTGTTTTCTGCCAAGATTGCCACCCTGTCCCCTTTTGGGGCAATGGGGCCACCACCAGGGACTCAAGCTTTGCTCTCCCCAGTGTCTACATATCTACTTCTCTAGACACTAAGTTACCATTTTCTCTGCAAATATCTTCCTCATTCCTGCCTCGTAATCGCCCCCCAAGCTGTTGCTCTACCCACATCCTTCCTCCAGGGACATATCCCTCACTCCCCAATTCACACCTGAAGTCAAGAGTTCCCTGCTTCCTGCCCCTCCCTCCTTGATGTGAGGCATATGAGCATGACAAGGTAGGTGAAAGGTGACTGGAAATGACCCACCTTCCAGGTAGGAAAGGTCATAGCCACCCTCTGAGTGCTGAGACTACACTCTTTCATTCTCCTTACTTCCTTCTCTGCCACCAGGGTCAGCAAGAGTTCAGATGTTAAGGTGTCTGTCCCTGGAATCTCAACTTAGAGGGAAGAATCTTAGATCAGAGCCCCAACCCACACAAAATAGACCTGCTGGGCGGTATCATCTTCGGGTGGCTCAGACAAAGAGGGGGACAAGAGAACCCTGAGCTGTGCATGGTGGCTTAGAACTGAATCCCAGCACTGGAAAGGCTGAGGTGGGAGGACTGCTGTGAGCTCAAGGCTAGCTATATGCTAAGATCATAAGCAGGGTGTTTCTCTTCCTCTTCTTCCTCCTCCTCCTCCTCCTCTTCCTCTTCCTCCTCCTCCTCCTCCTTTTCATTAATTAATTATGTATTCACTTTACATCTTGATTGCAGCTTCCCTCCTCTCCTCCCAGTTCCACCCTCACAAATGCCTCACCCCATTACCCTGTCTCTTTCTCCTCAGAGAAGGGGAAGCTCCCCATGGGTACCAACCAGCCCTGGCACATCAAGTTGCAGGAGGACTAAGTGCATCCTCTCCTACTGAGGCCAGACAAGGCAGTCCAGCTAGGAGAAGGTATCCAGAACCAGTCCCTATTTATTTTATTATATATTATATTATATTACATTATATTATATGGTAGTCTTATAGCCTTAGCTGGCCCTGTCTGACCTATTGATCTTTCTCTAGAGCCCAATGCAACGTGAGGGTTCCCCCGCAAGCCTCCATTTATCACTGTCAATAAGACTTTTATTTAATCCCACATCTGTCTAGTGATAACTTACAACTCACCAGGCTCAGTATGGGGTGCTTAGAATAATGGAATAAACAAACATACATATATCTTGCCCTTATGAAAGCCCCATGAGAGCCACATGAAGCCATGGCATGACTATCAGAAAAGCAATTGCTGTGAATCTTTTGAGGTAAGACTTCAATGCCTTAGGCAAAAAGAGCCAGGAATTTATCCTCCTATGGAGATGGAGAGAGAGCCTTCTGGAAATCAACACCTGAAGCAGAAGCTGTCTGGACAGGTGGCTGTGATCTTACCACTTCTGATCCCATCCGTGTTCGAAGTCATGATGTCTTCTTATTAGTTAGAACTCTTCAGTGCATGCCTGACATGAATGTAATTTCAAATGTCCTGGGATGGGAGGTTGTTGTTGTTTATCAGTCTTGTTCTTCTTAGCAATAAAGTCAGGGTTGGATCTTTCTAGGCCTCTGTCTCTGTAGAACTCATTGAGTCTCAGATCAGTTTGCTCGGTATGGCCTTTGTTCTCAGGCACAGACTTCACTGATTTAAATTACACTGACATTAGGTGATTTAAAGTCACTTAGTTAGAAATGTCCCTATCACTGATGAAGGCAGAGCCCCAGGCTTTGTGAGCTCAGAGGAACGTGCTTTTTAGCTTGACACCCACGCATCCAGAGCTTGCTGGCTTTATGCTCTCCCTACCTTCCTGGCCTGGCCTGACCAGTTGCTCCTCCTCCAACAACTGTTCCTTCTGTCTGAACATGACTGCCTGCTCTAGCCAGTACTGACACTATCTGTATACCTCCCCTGCCTTATGCCTCTGTAGGGTAGAGCTTGCTCTTGAGCACAGTGGCTCCTCCACCCTGGAAATGTGTCAGCATATGTAAGGTGAGCATTCAGTGATGTGGGTTAGTTTAATGGCGGGGATGCAGGGAAAGAAGGGAAGAAAAAGGAAGAAAAGGTAGAAGAAAGGAAAGAGGAAAGAAGAAAGGAAGGAAGGGAAGGTAGGAAGGGAAGGGAATGGAGGGAGGAGTGCTCTTGAGTCTAATAATCCCTACACCTGGCTTAGTGCTCCCCTCAGCCATCCAGGTTCCTATAGCACTGAGGCTCCTGGGTACTTCTCAAGCTTTAGCCTGTCCTTTGCCTCCAAGGTTGACGTTACTGTATGCTTCTAGAGTCACATGAGTAAGTGCCTGTCTTTGTAAGCATGGTTAGCCTAGCCTAACTGCTCTCCCACCTGGCTCCAGAGGCAAGGTTACTGGCTCACTCTTCTCTGGGGCCTGGCTCAAGAAATACAAAAGGATTTCACAGCAAACCATAAAACGAACTCCCCAACCTGATCACAAGGCAAATGTCACCTGGCTGCTTGCCTCCAGGTAAAGTTCGTATCAGGTAGCCCTGTCCTTTGCTAGATTAGGTAGTAAATTCCATCTTGGTGAATAGGCATCCTGGCTGATGTTCTTAGAACTGGGGAGTCTGCTGTCTTCCCACTTTCTTTTTCCTTACTGTTTTCATCTCATTTTATTTTATTTCTGTCTCTGTATGTGTCCCTGAGAATGTGGTCAATAAGCATCAGGGTCTGCCTGTCTCTGCTTCCCAGAACAGACACCATATCCAACTGTTTGTTTTTTTTTGTTGTTTGTTTGTTTGTTTGTTTTAAATAAGACTTCTGGGATCAAACTCAGATCTTATGCTTGCAAGGCAAAGGCTTTAGTGACTGAGCTATCCTTCCAGCATACCTTGCCATTCATTCTGAAGCTAAGTGTGAATGGTTGTTAGGGTCACTATTCCAGGAGCCTCCTAAGCCCCAGCTCAGCATCTTCCTCACTCTGGGATGGTGATACTCACCTCACCAGGGATTCAGGCAGCACCAGGGATGTGCTTTTGACTAGGGTCAAAGACAAGAGAAGAGGATTCTGTACAAATTGTCTGTACTGAGCAAGAAGAGCAGAATACTTAGTCTGTCAGCCACAAGAAGTGAAATGGCAAACATCTGTGTCCAGGGCATGGTGCTGCCCCTGGCTACCCTGAACCTAAGCAAAAATAGAAGTGACCAGAGGAGAAATCATGAAGCCTTTATCTCAAAACCCAGCAGAAATTTAATAGAGTGGATTGAGAGGCTCAGTTGTCCTCTTGTAAGCCCTGCTTGTAAGTACCAGCCTCTCTGCTGGTAGACACTTCTCTAAGATGACCAGGAAGTGTAATTCTCTGCCAGGGAAGGTGGTACAACAACGGGAGGGGTCGCATTTGCTAAGCATCCATCTGGGGATATAATCATGTGACTGGCCCAAATAACAAAATTCAACCAACAATCTTGATGGCCAAGGGAGCCAAGCCACGGGCCACCAAGAAGAAGAAATGTGGCTGCCACGCACTGCCTTCCCATGTCCTGCTTGGGCCATGACCAAGGGAGGAGCAGCCCCATCTGCCTAGAACACATGACTGTCCCTACTTTATTGCAGGTCCAAGCTCATATTTGTACAAACAGAAAGTGACTTTGCCTCTAGCACACAGAATGTCAATAGAGCATTCTTTAATCCAGTGTCCCATAAGCCAGGAAGGGCTGTAAAAAATGGTGGTAAGTTATTCTTAACAGGTTTAAGGATTCTAGAAGGAAATGTTTTGTGTACAGTAATCAGCAAATACTATATACTTTAGTACATATGCACATATACATATATGTAAGCCTATGCACATACAAAAACAAGTACAGAGCACACATTTATATACATTTGAAAAACCACAACAAAATATAAAATATAAGACACTATAAAATATAAAACAAACCCTCATGTAGAAATAGTCTTTATTAAATTTTTGAGTTTCTCCTTTGAGAAACTTATGCCTTTGCATGTGTGTTTGTGAGTAAATTTATTACGTTTTTATAATATTTTAATTAATTCTTAGAGAATTATATGCAATTCATCTTAACCATATTCACCCCCAACTCCTCCAGACAAATATCTAATTGTGAGCAGATTTTTTTTCTTATTGAGACAGGGACTCATGTAACTGAGGGTAGCCTTGAACTTTGGATCCTTTTGGGTACAACTGTCCTGTGCTGAGATTGCAGGCATACATCACCCCCAATTTATCCAGTGATGGGATCAAACCCAGGGCTTTGTGTGTGAAAAGCTCTCTCTTAACTAAACTACACCCTCAACCAAAGTATACATAGATAGTTTTGTAACTCCCCGCCCCGTAACCACACATGAAGAGCACATTTATATTTAACAAATCTTACCCACACATCCTTTCCACCTGTTATAAAATAGTCCATGTATAGAACAACAACAAAAAAGCATCACACTTAGGTGTAATGAAAGATTTAGGTGAGAAACATCCATGATACAGCAGCTTCCTGGGGGAGAGACAGAGAGTAAATCCACCTCCTTCCACACTGTCTGCAGACACCCTCGGGGCCTTGGGACCTCCCTAAAGACACACCGAGTGTATCCATCCCATGAACGATGGCCCATAACCCATTCCATGTGTCTCTTGCTGTCAGACCCATCCTGCTCCTCAGACCTGTGGCTGTTTCTGGTTCTGTGCTGGCAGACCTAGCCCTGTGTACTTTCACACACATTTCTAACAAGTAAATAATAACCCCTTCAGGTAGAATCATAAAAAGAACATCTCTGGGCCAAAGCGTCTTATATGACTTTTGAGATGTTGTTGAACATAGGCTTCCAAAAGCCCTCAGAGGGCTGGGCCTGCCAGCTGCTCTGTCTCTGTCTCCACCCAGGTGCTTGCTTGAGAGGGGAAAGTCAGAATCCTCCTTTTGACTGAGTGCACTTCATCCTTTACTGGAGAAGTTCAATGGCATTACTTACTTCATGTATTTATAGTTGACCCTCATGGATCACAAATGAGAGGCCCTGCTACCAAGTCACACAATTGCAAGAGCTGCTTCTATCTCTGTGAATCAAAATCCTATCCCACTCCTCTTCCCAGTCCACTTGTGGGAGCTATGACTCAGATGGGAGGTCAGATTGGACTTAGACATCAAGCCACTGATTCTGTCAGTGAGGAGCTGTGGACATAGGCCACATTGCTTCCTTCACTGAGCAAACAAAGGGCTAGCCAAGGAGGAAATCATCAAAGTAGGTAATAATTATAGCCTTAGCTGTTTTTAATAAACCAGTACTCATTAATAAACCAGGACTTGTGTCAGATCTAGTGGCTGCTGGATGCAGTATTAGGGAGTCAGGATGCTGTGCTGCTGACTTCTGCATGCACCCTATGATGCAAGAATTGCAGTCCTCAGACACAAGGGGATGGGCTGAGAGAGGATAGATAGGTGATTTGCAGGAAGCCTTCTAGTTAATTTCTAGAACCTGCTATCTGGGAAGATAGATATCATCAGCATCTCTAGTTGTCATTTGGAATGACAGTCAGTAAATAGCACCCAGAATATTTTCCCAGAAAGTTCTCAGATAATCTTGCTCTACCCCTCCCCACCTTCAGTATCCCTACTAGTTAGCACAATCATCTAGAACTGGAGGACTGTTCCCCATGAGAAGGCCTTCCCTATGTTCAGGCACAATTTAGCCAGCTCCCCAAGATAGGATGATGCTCGCCCCTCCTTTGGTCCCTCTGTGTTCATTAAGCCTCTGGGCTTACCTTGGCTCCTACAATTAGCCCAAGTGTCCTCTGCAGTTCCTTCTTGGATGGGAACCCAGAAGGTCTGAGCTGAAGGGCTCTCAGCAGCAAAGGATGCATGGTCTTGCCATAACTAAATGTCTGCCGGGGACTCCAAACACTTAACACACACAGGAAGCAGCCTGACCACCAAGGAAGGGTTGCAACGTCACTCTTACTTAGATAGGGAAGCTAAGCTGCAGACATTGTAGGCCTTGGACCACCAAAAGTTCTCTGGTATAAAAATAGCTTAATAACACACAGTACCAAGGAAGCTATAAGCCATCTGCATGTCGCCATTGTAATCTTTACACCTTTCCAAGAAGCAAATTTCCTTTTGTTTATTTGTTTAATCATCCCCATTTTATGAATGGCAACACCAGGGCTGGTGGAAAATAAGTCATTTGCTCAGGAAGTCTCAGATAGCAAGTAAAAATGGAATTAGAAACCAGGCAGTCTGCAAGCTACCAGCCGAACTTGTCATATGATCCCCCAACCCCATACTCTGTCACCAAATCCTCAACTCCCATGGGCAGGTGACTCTGAGCACGTTCTTGAAGGCAGTGTTGGTGGGTGGGAACATCCTTGAAGCCAGTACTCTTTCTGCCACCAAAGGAACCTGACACCCACAGAGAGTACACCTGGCCCCAGGTGAAAGGTCTTATGACTAAATCCGGTCCTACCAGAACTCAGACTGCTCCTACCTCCTCCCTGGCCCCCAGGCAGCTGTGGGCCTGGAGTCTGAAGGAGTGATACAGGCTTAATCACCAGGTGAGTAACCCTGGCAGGTTTCTTCGAGCTGCTTATTAATAGAATGGAGGTGTGTGTGCTTAGTGATAGTCTGGCTATTTGGGAAGTAGAGCTGGCTTGCTGTTCACATTTATGTCATCTGGGTGAATCAGGCCTTGGGCCACCCCCCTTGGTCCTTTTCCAGTAGAAGACTTAGCCTGACAACCCTAGAATACCTCACTTCCACAGCAAATCAGTGATCTCATCTGCCCCTTCTTGCTGAATGATGTCATCACTTCCCAGGCTGGCTGTAGTACCTGAGCTTCTAAAGGAGCACCAGGCCTAGGAGCCCCTGACCATACAGTCTAACATAGTTAGACTTCAGTCTTACTGCCTTTGTAATGGAAATACCAAAAGACAAACTAGCACTAAGTACATCACCAACCACCAGAAGTGGGTGTGACTAGGTGGCTGCCAGGCTGAAACTGCTGCCATAGGTCCCAGAGGACCCTGGCCTTTTACTTACTTATTTATTTTTGCTTCTTGATTTTTGAGATTATAATATAATGGCCTCATTTCTCCCTTCCCTTTCCTCTCTCCAAATACTCCCATAGACCCCTCCTTGCTCTCTTTCCAATTCATGGCCTCTTTCTTTTTTTTCAATTCTTGTCACATGTATACATGTATATACATATATATTCCTAAAGATAACCCCAGTCCGCAAAATATTACTTGTATTATATGTCTTCAAGGATAGCCATTTGGTATTGGACAACAATTGGTGTGCTCTTTCCTGGGGAAGACTATTTCTCCCACTCTCGGTATTTGTTAGTTGCCTGTAGTTCTTTGGGTAGGGTTGAGGCCTCGTGGGTTTTCTCCCATCCATTTGAGCAAGTCTGTTGTGTTTTGTCAGCTTGGGTTTAGGCAGTCAGTCATGTTGGTGAGGCTTTATCAGTGTAACTTCTGACACTGTTAGGAGACACAGTCCCACAGCTTGCTTCCTGGCCCTCAGGCACTTACAGTCTTTCCTCCCTTCATCTTTTTCTGTGAATACCTTTTCTTAGTGTCTCCTATGTCCCTCAGTCCAGGCCAGTGACAGATCTCTGAAAGATGATGACACATTGCCATGTTCAACTGTGGAGTTCATTATATTTTTCGTAGAGTCTTTTGAGAAGAGACCTCCACCCAAAGATTAGAATTACAGAGCCGCAACCAAGACACAGCCCTTGCTGACTTTTGTTTCAGTAAAACCAGAGGCATGCAAGATTTGTGCCAAGAATACCAGAATAGAAGGAAGAAAAGGAAAGTGGAAACACAACCACCCTGTTCTGGGATGGGGCAGGTCCCCAGGTGCTATGAACAGCTAGGTCATTTCTTCTTCCTTCCACAGTGAAGTAGAAGATGTTGCTATGTCCCCAACACCCTCTCAATGTCTCCTGAGACCCTTCAGGAAGCATCACGGAGAACCCTTAGATACTCTCTTCCTGGACGCATAGTTCTGGGCTCTTAACATTATTAGTAGGAGAGCTAAAGCACTCCTCTTGTGACTCAGATAGAACTTGCCACTGAGTCAGCAAGACATGGACACACATCCACACTGACTTCAAGGAAACAAGGAAATTGAGGTTATCTGATTGTGTCTTTGTTGATGATGGTGGTAGTGGTATAATGAAATTCTGGAGACTGGGTAATTTATAAAGCAAAAAGATTATCTTGGCTCAGAATCCTGGAGGCTTTGGGGGTTGGGGAGAGTTGTCCATGAACAGGGCCTGCATCTGGGTAGAGACTGGTACTGCCTTGGTCTATGGATACACAGACATAGAAGAGTGCACTCTGCTTTCAAACAATCCGCTCTGCACCTGGGTACAGTGGTTCACACTGGTAATTCTGTCATTAAAGATGTGAGGCAGATGGATTAACAAAAGTTTCCAGGCAGCCTGATATATAGTGTAAGACCATGTTCCAACCCCAACCCCTCCAAAATAATCCAGTCTGACCCAGAGGTCTAGTCCCACAGAGCAAGAATTTACTCCTTTCTACAAAATACCAATAATCCATTCTTAAGGTTCTATTTTGACATGGTACAAGCCTTTGAATGCTATGAGTAGCTGAGACCCTTCTCAATTCCATGAGACAGGACTTGAGGGTAATTCTGAGTCCTTGGGAGGGGAAGTTACCATGACTAAGCACCTCCCACTAGGATCCTCTTCAGACATGTATTCAAGACTGAAGCCTTGGCATAGGTTTGCGTGGATATGAGCCAGTCACTCCATAGCAGATTTTCTTAAACATCAGGCTTGGATGGCTGAGTTCCCCATCCCCCACACCTGTAACTGTTCCCTGCACCCCTGCATAAGTCAACTACCAATACACAAGGTCCACACAGACCAGAGAGACTTAAGGATGTATGTCCTACAGGAGGAATAGGGCCTTGGGGCCAAGAGGGAGTATTGTTCTCCATGACCAGACATGAGCTGCCTCATGCAACAGCCAGCTGCCATGGGTTTACCTCAGATAAAATGAAAAGAGGGGTCATATAGCCCCATAGTCCAGGTGACCATTGGCTGCTGGACTAGTCAAAACACATTGCTATCATCAAAGAAAATTCTACTAATTTACTGATTCAAGGGCCTAGAGAATTCTATCTAGACTGACTTGGAGCTATTCCTTAGTAAGCTCTTCAGGATGGGGAGGTGGATCAAAACAAAATACTTTATCACGTTAGTTAGACAAAGATAAAGGGCAGCTTCTGTTTTCAGGGGCAGTTTTATTTCCAACAGGTAAGGATGAAGAAGAAGTCTGGGTGAAAGGTACATGAGGGAAGAAAGTGTGTGTAAATCATTTCCTGGAGTGGGAGGTCTAGGCCACGGTGTTCTCATAGATCGTTCTCTCCTTCCACGGGGACATTATTATGGATGGAGTCTTCGCTAAAGGTTTTCTGGGACAGCATCGCATGGTCAGTTCATTTTCTGTTCTATGGTATGCGTGCCAGAAGGAGGGTCTCAGAGAAAAGCCTTCCAGTTTGGAGTGTCCCTATGTCCTCAGCCTGCATGCTTGTTAGCTCTGTCAGCTTGAGTTACCAGCCTAGAGTCACCTGAGAAAAGTCTCAACGAGGGATTGTTAATATTGTGTTGTCTTGTGGGCACGTTTGGAAGCATGTATCTTTACTAAGTTAATTGATGTGATGTGGGAAGACCCAGTCCACTATGGGAGGCCTCACTCCCTAGACAGAAGGTCCTAAACTCTAGAAAGGTGGAGAAATGGAGCTGAGCATAAGCAAACAAGCAACATACCTGTGTTCATTTGTCTCTGCTCTTGACTGTGGATGTTATGAACAGCTGTCTCAGCCTTCTGCAGCTGTGACTTCTCACAATACAGAAGTGGAGCTGTGACTTGGAACAGTGACTTAAAATAAACTCTTTCTTCCCTAAGTTGTTTGTTATCAGGATATTTTATCATGGCAGCAGAATGTTATTGGTCAGGCTGCATCCCATAGAAACTTAGTAAATGCTGGCTTGAAATAGCTGCCTATGGCCTCCAACATGGCTCACTGCAAAACCCCATCTTCTCTAGGAAACCCCAGCTTTGGACACAATCCTCTTCCACGATTTCCAGATGGCCCTCTTAGCAGACTAGTGGCAAGAAGCTGAAAACAGAGCAATCCAGGGTGAGCAGAGTTCCACAGCTGGCTTTGTTGTTATAAATCAGGGATCTGAGTGATCAATGACCAGAAACGAAGAAGGGAGGGTTTAGGTGGGAAATTGATACCCTATGCAGAGCAAGAAAAACCCATGTGGGATTTGGAGTGGAAAGACCTTTCTGTCCTCAGGTTTTGCTCACCAGTGACTAGAAATGGTGGGGAAGGTGACTGTGGAATAATCCACATGGGTCTTTAATTAGGATACTGAGAATCCTGTAATGAACAAGTGCAGGAAAAGCCCTTTAGAAAGCACTCCTATAGGACAGTGTGAAGTGGAGCTCTGCTTAGAGCCCAGGCCCTGAGGGAAGCCAGTCCCTCTGAAAGGTCAGAAGGACACCTGGTTTAGAGGTAGATCCCTTTCTAAACAATACTCAGCCTCTATGTGCTGTGGTCCCAACTTCAGAAACAACTTATCTGCCTCTCTGGGTGCAAGCTCTGAGTGACTTGGCAGCTGAGCTCCACAGGTAGCTAGCTGCCAGCTCCTTGGGCAGGGCCAGTACCGTGCACTGGCTTGCCTGTGTGATTCCTCACGTCCCCCTCGTCTGCCTCGTTCCCCACACAGTCTGCACAGCCTCCTGACATGCATATAACCTCTGGCCTGAAGCCAGGTGCGTCTGGTTTGACTGCCTGCTGGGCAGGTGACTGTTAGCATCCCTGCCCCCGCCTTCAAAAGAAACCTGTCATTTTCACACACAAGCATCAACTAACAGTTTAGTTCTGGTTTTAAACATTTGTAGTTCAAGGGCCTGGGTAGCTAGTTTGGTCAGTAAAGCACTTGTAGGAGCGTGGTGGCCCATGCTTGTAATTCCAGCACTGAGAAGGTAGAAACACGCAGATCCCTGGGACTCACTGACTTGATGAGCTCCCGGCCAATAAAAGAGAGACTTTGTCTCAACAAACAAAGTGCATGGTATCTGAAGAACAATGCCTGATGTTGTCCTCTGGCCTCCACGTGCACATGCACATACATGTATACATGTCCACGTTCATGCAAATGCACACACACACACACACACATGCATACACACCAGTACACACATGAGCATCCAGATATCATACATGAATACACACATAGACATACAGCTTACTCTGCTATGCAGGGATTTTGGCCCAGTCTCTTCCATTGAACACTGAAGCAGTCTTCATTCATTCATTGTTCATTCAGTCAAGCAAGACAATTCTCCAATGGGGTCCACTGCTGTGAACAAAGTATTCTATCCTACTGAATACCAGAGAAAGGGACTAGAGGGTGGGCCTTGAGTGGGTCAGGATACCATGCTGGATGCTATCAATTGGCATAACTATAGTGTGTGACCACTGTAGTAAGAATTTTTGGTTTCTTTGAAAGCACTGTAATATTATAAGAATATGTTTTTGTTGAAATCCCAAGTGTGTGATATGGGCTGCTTCAGATCACCCACAGCAGCAAACTATGATTTGTCTCATGCTCTAGCAGGGGCAGGATTTCGCCAGCAGCAGAGAGTTTCTGGGACTGTGTGACATTTGGAATTCTGGGGACTTTTCAGAGGGTATATAAATGCTAGATCCCTGGTATGTGTGTTGCTGGGTAGTGGTTGATTACTGTCTTGTTGAGGTTTGTTAAGTAGTTATGCTATGCGCAAAGAAGAAAGAAAGAGGAGGAGGAGGAGAGAAGGAGGAGGAAGAGGAGGAGGAGGGGGAGGAGGGGGAGCAGGAGGGGGAGAAGGAGAGGGAAGAAGAGGGGGAGGAGGAGGAGGAGGAGGAGGAGGAGGAGGAGGAGGAGGAGGAGGAAGAGGAACTTAGATATCCTGACAACTAAGATCAAACTTGCCCCCAAGGAACTAGATGCCCCTAATCAGCAGAAAGTAGCCTAATGATAACGTTACCCTCTTTCCCCTCTATCCTTTTTCTCTCTTATCAAGTGTTAGGGTGGAATAAGGGTAGAAGAAAGAAGAACCCACAAAGTAGCCAAAAGTCCAGCTACAGCCTACAGAGGCTAGACGGTGCATCAAGAACCTCCCATACCTGGAGTGTCAGAACAGTCTGAGAAGAGTGACATTGTTACAATTTTGAATGTATACAAGGAAAGTATCACGCTGCTTGTTAGCTCCTAGGACAATGGTGACTAAGCATTTACATTAGTGGTGGAATCCTCAGAATGTATTTCCTGCAGTTCTTAAGGTTAGAGGGCAAGCTTAAGTTTTCAGCAGTGCTGGTACCTTCTGAGGCTTAAGGGTAGCCCTCACGTCCCGCATCTTCAGTCTTTGCTCTGTACATGACAGTATCCAAATCCCATCCTTTATATATCCCAATCCTATTGGATTAGCTCACCCCATTAACCTCATTTTAACTGGATTTACTTTTGAAATAGCCCCAAGCAGTCACATTCTGAGGTCCTGGGAATTAGACTTCATCACATAAGTTTAAGGGACACAGTTCAGCTAATATCACAGCTAGCAGAAGAGAGAGCCCAGATTTCACCCCCCATTGGAGCCCCCAAAGTCTATGCATTGCCTGTCACAGAGAGTTCATCAACAGGGTAACAGAGTCTCAGAGGTCTGTGACCCTGGTTCTGGAGAAGGGTGCCTGTGCTGGCTAGTTTTTATGTCAACTAGAGACAAGCTAGAATTGATTTTGGAAGCAGGAACCCCAACTGAGAAAACATGACCACCAAATTGTCTTATGGGAAAAGCCTATGGTGCATTTTCTTGCTTAGTGATTAATATGGGAGGTCCTAGCACACTGTGGCTAGTACTACCCCTGAACTGGTGGTCCTGAGTACTAGAAGGAAGCAGGCTGAGTGAGCCATGGACAAATAGCCAGTAAGCAGCATCCTTTGTGGTCTCTGCATCAGTTCCTGACTCCAGGTCCCTGCCTTAAGTTCCTGCCCTGACTTCCTGGATGATGGACTATAAACTGCAAGATGCAATAAACCCTTTTCTCCCCAAGTTGATTTTAGTCCTGATGTTTCATTAAAGCAATAGAAACCCTAAGACAAGTAAGTAGTCAAAGCAAAGGCTGCCAGGAGTTGTAGGTTTCTGTGAATAGTGGTGCTCCTCAGAGTCCCCCAGTAGCCTCCCATGTCTGAGTATCCCAAACTCCCATGTTCTGATGCTCAAATTGGTATCTTGGTATCTTTTTCCGTGATCAAGGAGGTCAGTGACATTCCCCTCTGCTCCTTTGCTGCAGAAAAGCAGACAGGATGCCTAAAAGACAAGGTTCCTTTCCACCCAAGCCTGGTAGCCACCTCCCCAGGGACTCTGAGGAACAACTATGGTCAATGACTGTTATCTCTAAGAGGAAGAACAGAGGGCACCTCCTCCCTTTCCTTAGGCCTCAGAGATATCCTGACAGAGTTTAGCTGAGCATCCTACTGGTGAACAGGTCTGTAACAAAGTCTCAAAGTTTTGATGGTCAGCCCTAGGCTTCCTGAAGAGTTGTGGACCACCAAAGCTACAAAGACAATGCTCATTCAGGACAGAAGTTGGTCACTCTGGATTCTAGGTGAGGGACCCACAGGGGTACAGGTAAGCCCTTCACGTAGATTTGTTCTAAGAATAATGAATACATTAGTAGAAATGGGCAGATGAATCCCTAGCATGACCCGTTGTTTTGGGATCCATATCACTTAGGAAAAAGTCACTAACCATTCATTCCCCTGGCCCCAGAGACATTTGACTTTTAAGCTCATTCGCACCTAAAATAAACATGCTTCCTGGTACCCTTACATGTGGATATGTTTTGACTAATTAAAAATGGTTGAGGCTTCCAGGAAATATACTTAAAGGAAAAGAATACATCTATTAATCTACTTCCTGCTTAATTCTGGTAATGATAGGCTGCAATGACTGGAGCCTTCATAGCTGTGATAGACCATGAAGTAACTTTAGGTAGCAAACTAATACAACAGAAAACAGCAGAGAGGGGATCTAGTTCCTTGAGATATGATGAGGCACCACAGCCACCATTGGCAGCTCCTCTTGGTATATGAAACACAGGAAAGAAGTAATTTCCATATAGTTTAAGCCATAGTTATGGACTCAGGCTAGCTGTATGCATGCTCTTGCTATGGTGTGTCCTTTTTTTCTCTGCTCTTGCTGAGCTAGCCAGGCAGTCTCCTGGGATTCCTGGCTGTGGCTCTGGGACAAGACTTTGTCTTTCGCCACAGATGGGTGGGTGGTTCCTGGGAAGGCTAGAGAAGCCTGTGTTTTGCGGCAGACAGTCATCCCAGGCCAGGAGCACGTTCATCACGGCCTCACCTTTGCAAGCCATTTCTGCGTGCAGGGGCAGGGTTGCTGCTGACTCAGGCTTCCTGGCCACTGGGTTGCTTATTAGAGCAATAGAGCCGGAGTGTTGGGACCTGCATCTGTCCACTCGCCCCAGACTAGGGGAAGGAAAAACTGAGGGTCTGGGCAGGCTCACCTTCAGAGCAGAGGGTCAGCTTTCCCTCTGACTTTGTACTGGTTATTCTTCCCACTGCCCATGTACTAAAGCTGCCCAGGTTCCCACATTCATTTGGATAGGGAATATTTTAATAGCTTGCCAAACAGACAATGCACACCGGTATACAGGAAGGCAGGGGGAATGGTATAAGCTTGTTATCCCAGCACGTGGAAAGCTAAGACAGGAGGATCAGAGGTCTAAGTCAGCCTAGGCCATACAGCAAGTTCTAGTCAGCCTGAGGGAGATCCTGTCTCAAAGTAATAATAGTAGCATAACAATAATAATTATAATAAGGATATACACAAAATGTCTTATTTACTAGTCTTATTATTCTTATTCTTGCCCTCCATTTGAGTTCCCTGGCCCCACCATAGTACCCACTGCCATTAGTTTTGCACATTCCTTTCCTGAGTGTTCTACCAAAAAAAAAAAAAAAACCTCATGAATATTCAGATTGTCCACCTCTATTATGTGGAAGTTAGCAAATGATTGCTCAGACCCACATCCCTTATTTCCTGTAAACAACACCCCAGAGTTCTCCCAGTTCACACTGAGAATTACTTCAGTCTTTGGGCTATTTGAATATACTACCCTGAATGGATGTGCTAGAATCATTTCACCTCTCAGCAGATATCACATATGTGTCCAGCCTTTCTCTGCAAACGATACTGTAAGCAAGGCAAACGGGTGGCTCTGTGGGATCTAAGGAAGCGCACACACTTGCAGCTTTGCCAGGCCGATCGATGGTTCTGACTGATGACAAGACAGTCCAATTTGTTTTGTCTGGTTTTCTGGAAATGTGGTCTTTTCTGGGCTAGCAGTTTATGGTGCTATCTGCTCAGGAGCAGGCCAGAGCCAGCTGTCACATGTCTTCCTCTATGGCTAACTGCCTTGAGAGGGGATCTCCCACAGAGATGGAAACACACTGTTCTGGCTAGGGTAACTCTCAGGATCTGCTTGGATTCTACGCAGGCACAGTCATGCCTGATTTCTTAATACAGACGCTGGTAATTTTAATTAAGATACCCAAGCTTTTACACATTGGGCCATTCTTGTGGCCTTTTTCTTGGTTTTGAATGGAATTATTGGGTCATAACACCCTCGCAGATTAGAAAGTACCCGTTCAGACTTTGCTTTCCAAAGAGCTCATCCCAATTTACATTTTCACCAATGCTTGACCAATACCTATTCAACCTTACCATGAAAATACACCATCAATGTATTTTTAATTAATATTCTGGGTGAAAAATAACATCTCACTCTTGTTTTAACTTGGTTAATTTATATCTTGTATCAAGCTATAGATACCTTTTATATTTTAAAAACTCATTTGACTTTTACATTTTTCTTCTTTATGTAACTCAGGATAGCCTAGAACTTCTGAGCCTCCTGCAGTGGCTTTCCAAGTGCTAAGATTATCAGCCTGTGCTACCATGCCTGGCTTTGCTTTGCAAACTTTCAACTCATGTCCTCAGCCACTCTTCTTTTGAGTTACTCCTTCTTTTCTAGTTTATTACCACAAGCTCTTTGCATATTAGGGAAATTAAAATGTTAGTGTAAAATATGAATTGTGAATACTTTCTCCAGCTTGTTTATCAGTGATTTGCTAATGGCTCTTGGTTTGCTACTGGACTTTGTTTTGCTGTATAATACATTAAGGGACTTCTTTTTAATAGTAAAATTTATCAAGTGAATGTCTTATGAGTATTGGATTGGAAGCTACTGGGGTTGGAAAATGTTTTACATGTTTCCTCTTAAAAGCCCATTTTGTAACAGTGTGAATGGAGCCTCCCAGGAGGTCCTTAGGTCACTGGGGATGTCCTATGTGAAGTGATGCTCTGCTGCTTCAAGAACTGGGCTTTCCTTCTTGTATATACTCCCCGTTCCACCATGTGACCTCATCACACCATCCTTTTGACTCTATGAAGTTAGCCTGTCTCAGGTATGCCATGGGAAACAGTCGAGCACACCCTTTAGCGGGATTTCACGCTCCTTGTTTCCTTTGCTTTATCTGCTTGTACATAGCTAGCCTGTTACCATCCCCCTGCTTGTACATAGCTAGCTTGTTACCATCCCCCTTCCTCATCTTTTTCCTAAGCTTCACTTATCTTTATGTAATGCCTATGAGTGTTTGCTGCATGTACATCTGTGCACCAGAAGAGTATGTGACACCCTTTGGAACTGGAGTGACAAATGGTTGTGAGCTGCCATATGTGTTGGGAATCAAATCCAGGTCCTCTGCAAGGGAATTCAGTGTTCTTAACCACTGAGCCAGCACGGCCCTCCCCCATTATCTTTTCTGTCCCTTTGTCTTTTCCCTGATGGCCTAGAGGGCAACTTTTATTTTTATACTAAGGAATGTGCTTAGTTCTAGTTGCACTTTCTGTTTTGTTATGTTGGATGATTTCTGTATCAGCGTCATGACAATTTAATTAACAATACATTGATCATCACATTTTATGATATACTTAAATACCTGTCATTATTCTTCCTTTAGGTTTTAAAAGCCTTGAACTCACTATGCAGACAAGGATGACCTGAACTTCAGACCCTCCTGTCTCTACTTCTAATGTGCTAGCATGGCAGGTATGGGCCACTGTGAGTGGCTTTTGTAGTGAAGGAGATCCCACTTAGGCTTGCCAGCTTACTAGGCAAGTATTCCTCTGGCCTTCCTATAGTTTAGTATGAAAATCACCTTGTTGCTTCTAAAACAGAAACAAAAGCTTGGAGTTTTTGCTGAGATGACACTAAATTTAGAATACAGCCTTCACAAAAGCTGCTGATGTGCAACTGAGTCTACCTGGCCAAGGTCAGGTTTCATGGTGTTATTGGTTCGTGTCTACCGTTGTGCCTTTTGGCAATGTCTTATAGTTTCCTCCATAGCAAACTTTGGTATTTCCTATACAATTTTTTCCTATACACGTTAGCATTTCATAGCTGCTATTCTCCTGTGCTATCATCTACTATATCTGTTTGATCAGTCAGTCTGTAAAAAGAGATCCTGTTAAGGCTTTCATTCTGAGGAAACAGAATACAGGAACTGGCTTCAAAGTTGCTGAAGTGGTGGGGAACAAAAGAGAAGTAGTATAACCTGTAAGACAGAGGGGCTTGCATACAACTACCCATTAAGGACCACTAAGGAGCTGCCAGTGCAGTGGAAACTCCACAGTGTTTCATGCCTCAGCAAACTGAAACACACTCTGGAGTATCTGCCACAAGAGTTTGAGACCCCCTTCTTCACCTCTGATGCATCTCTTATCCTGCCGCCCTGTGTTTCCATATTCCTCTACCTCCATGAAACTGAAAGCCTTACATATGCTAGGTAAGTATTCTACCACCGAACGATACCCCATCCCAGTTAACTTTATTCTTAGTCTACTTCCAACCGTCTTTCCCAAACATGGATTCCTTGGAAAACAAACCTTATGCATTATATTATTTGGTCTGTAGACATTTCAGCATTAATCATTAAAACTTAGGTATTCTGGGTGGGGAGGTGGCTCGGTCAGCCAAGTACTTACTTTGCAAACATGATGACCTGAGTTTGTTCATCAGAACCCACAGAGAAAGCCATGGAGGCAGGACTAAGGGAATCCTTGAGGCTTGCTAGCTCACCAGCTCAGCCTACTCAACCAGTTCCAGACCAACCCTGTCTCCCGGAAAAGGTAGATAGCACCTAAGGCGTGACATCCAAGGTTGTTGTCTGGCCTGCACACACATATGAATGCAAGCCCTCTCCCCCACAATATCCCTGTGCGAGCGCGCGCGCGCGCGCGCGCACACACACACACACACACACACACACACACACACACACACACGTAGTCATTTTAGTGGGAGCCATGAACTCATTATCTCCCTGAGTCAGTCTCTGAGCGCCCTCCCTACAGACATCATCTGGCACATCTTGGCAAGTCTTCCTTTCAAACACAACTATGATCACATCAAATGTATCGGTGTACTTATTATGATCAGATAATTAGTCAATATCAAATTTTCTCCTGTTGTAGTATGAATATTTATATATTTTCTTTTGTCCCTCAAACCAGAATCCAAATAGTCTAAACAATTGAAATTGCTGGAAATACAGTGCACATGTGTTAATCACACATTTTCCTAAATTCTGTGTCTTCCCCCATCTATTTTTTTTTAACTTTGCCTATTGAATAAACTCAGTCCCACCTCCTAGTTGATTTCTATAGTCTGATTGTACTTGCTTAATCTCAAGAATCATTTAGTACTGTCTCATCTCCAGGCATTTCCTTGGTTTTTTCGTTCATTCTAGCGGGTGGGTCAAGTTCAGACCCCTTGGAGGTTCCCATAGGTTGTCTCCTGTCGAATGTATTTGACCGTTGAACAATGTCTCTCCAAGTTCTTTTCATTTACTCTTTTAAAAACAAGTAAACAAACAAAAACCCCACACTGTTTATGTTCCATTTATTTAACTTCTTTCTTTTCTCATCCAAATTAAATTGCATTTATTTATATTATTGTTTGGAGTAAGTATAATTAGGTTTCCTTCTCTTGATTTCTGCTTTTACACTCAGGTTACTCCACGTTTGTTCTGGGTTTAGCTGTTCTTTTTCTAAGTCGGTGTTTCTCAAGCTGTGGATCTCAACCCCTTTGAGGTCAAACAACCCTTTTACAGGAGTCAAATATCAGATATCCTGCATATCAGATATTTACATTAGTATTCACAACAGTAGCAAAATTAGAGTTATGAAGTAGCACCAATAATAATTTAATGGTTGTGGTCCCCACAGCATGAGGAACTGTGTTAAAGGATCAGAGCATTAGGGAGGCTGAGAACCACTGCTCTAACTTGATTTCCCATGGCTAATTTTTTGTCTTCCATCTCTGCGCTCGAGTCTATGAGGCCTTTCTCTGTTCATCTTCACCCACATGCTCCGATGTGCTTTTCTCTGGATATTCTGTTGGGTGGACTTGGCTTTGCCTTTGAACAGAGTTGTTTCAAACAGATGGCCTGGTAGAGTTTCTAAGTTCCGTGGTTTAGATATGGCTTGTCTCCAGAAAAGTCATGTTGAGACTTAATTCCTCAAGGTGGTGGTGGGGAGAGGCCTGAACTCGTGGAGACGTGAGCTGGGCCCTCCTTAAAGGGATGGATTACCTGTCTTGTGGTTCTGTTTCCTCTTCTCTCTATGCACGAGCCTACTCTCCACACTAGAAGCCAAGTGGATGCTAGCACCACTATGCCCTTCAGATTCTCCATGTTCAGAACCATAAACCAAATAAGCCTCTTTTCTTTTACCCAGACTCAAGTATGTTCTTAGAGCAATAGAAAATAGACAAAGGCACCAACTGAAAGTGCCTTTTGTCTCTGATGTTTTTATCATCATCATCATCATCATCATCATCATCATCATCATCATCATCATCATCAATATCATCATCATCAACGACCTTAACACTATTTTGAGAAAGATTTTTCAGATATCCCAAGCTGACTTAAGCTTACTATGTAGCTGAGGGTGACCTTGAACTTCTGATCCTCCTGTCTCTACTTCCCAAGTAGATTTATGCAGTGCTAGAGAATCAAACCCATGGCTTTTTGGCAAGCTGCATCTCTACCACCAGAGCCACATTCCCAGCTCTTGGTTCATATTATTAATTTCTAGTTTCAGTGAACTGTGGTCAGAAAATGGTTCATATTTTCATATCCATTAAGATTTTATTTCTGGCACAATATATTCCATTTGAGCAGATATCTGAAAAACACACACAAAAAAAGCATTTCTGTTTTTCAGATGCAACATTTAAAATCTATGCTAAAAATAGGCTTTCATGTACCTTTCGGGCTAAATTTTTAACCAGGTACTAAGGTCAATGAAACTGAATTAAAATCTCTGAATAACAAATGTAGTTTTGTCTCTTTCTCCTTTCAGGTAATAAGTTTCAGTTTAACAACAGTGCTCGTATTCTGCTTAGACAATATTCATGGCTGTTCCACTTCACTTATGAGTGGCAGTGTTTGGTATTATGTTTTTCCCAGAATTCCACATTGCCTCACAGCAACATTTCAGTCACTGTTCTCTCTCTCTCTCTCTCTCTCTCTCTCTCTCTCTCTCTCTCTCTCTCTGTCTTCGTGCTATCTGCTTTATTATTTTCAATGTGCTTTATTTTGGATAGTGCTAATGTAGTACACTGCAGAACTGAGTTTTTTCTTTGTAACTAAATCTGAGAATGTTTCTCTTTAATAGACAAGATTGAAAAGTAGCATTTACTGTTGATTTTGTCATATGGTTATATGTGATGTTCTATTTTAACAGTAAAAATTGTACTATGTGGTCTGTTTTAACATGGTATATGTAGTTCTTATATGAATGGAAAATTATTTACTATTATTATTATTATTTTAATTTTAGAGAAAAGGTCCCATGTAGTGCCATATGCTATCAAAATTCACCATGTAATTCTGTGTGGCCTTGAACTCCTGGTCACTCTGCCACTAACTCTTAAGTGTTGGGATTATTGGTGTGCACCATCATACCTAGATTGCAAAGTTAGTTATCTTTTTCATAATCATCACCTTCGTATTTATACTTCAGTCTTCTTTGTTCATGCCCAGATGTCAGAATGAAACTTACATGTGCATCCTCTTTTCACTACAGATTTTATCTGAGGGTAGTATCTATCTAAAGCCACTGCCTTTAATTAAATATTCTGAAATCACTATTTGGTTGGTCAACTTTAAATGGTAACTCTTCTTTTGGATAAAGAAGTTACCAGCAGAATTCCCATACTTCCCACCTCAACTTTTGCTTGTCATATTTGTATCTAGCTCTGTCAACTCAACTACAGATTTTAGTCTCATTTTACCAGTTTAGTCTAGTCAATGCCCATGGTTAATTATGTGCCCATACTCCTCAGTGATATGCTAACTGCATGAAATGAAGTTATCTACCAGTAGTTCCCCAAAGGAGTAACTCATGAGAACAGTGTTTGTGTCTACTTAAACTTAACTATGGTTAATTAAGGTCAGTTTAGCTGGGTATAAATCCTTGATTCACACTTTCTTTTCCTGGGATAGTATATTGTAGATTCACAGTCTTCTGGCACTGATGTGCCTGTGGCCAACATAAATCTATCTTAGCTCCTTTACATGTGACTGGAGCTTTTTTTTGTCTGTCTGTCCAAATAATTTTATCTTTACTTCAGTAGCTTCATAGGCATATTAATATTGAATACTTCTGTATGTTTTCCTTGAGGCAGAATACTTTCTTTGGATATATAACATTGGATTTCTATTAGAAAAATAGGCAAGGTCATCTTATTGTCTACAACATGGATTTAAGAATTCTACCATAGGACGTGGTTGTGAAACTTCATGAGCTACTCTGTGGGAAGGCATGCCCTAGTGTCTGATGCCATTTGAGAGTTTAGGTAAATGGAGCTGCTACTGCTATTATTGTTGCTACTATTTGAAAACTAGTGGACAGGGTCTTTGTCTGTGCTGAGTACAAAGCAACTCTTGACATGGGTAAGACATATGCTTTATCCTCAAACATCACCATATGGGGAACTCAATAGCCACCTCCTCAACTTGACACAGGTAGACAAGGTGGTAACTGTGGTGGCAACATTCCCCTCTGGTATCAACTCTCAGCAGTGTCACCTCCCCCTCCCATTTTCCTATCAAAAGTCTGGTATTTATTCATCATGGCCCACAGCATCCATGAATGGGCAGTCATGCATCTGTCTCTGCTGGCTTATAGGTGGCTTGATTTCCCTGTGAGTCTGGGTATCCAAGAAGTCAGACCATATCTGTTTTTGTCACTACTGAACCTTTGTGCGTAAAATACTGCCTGGATCATCACACCACTCAGTAAATATTTTTGCACATGCATGAATAAGTATGCAAGCATTTCTGCACCAGTTTAAAAACAACACAAAACCATTTAGAGTAGTGTATAGTCACAGTGCTCTGCCACTCATAGAGTGAGTCTTTGCAAACAGAGAAGTGGGGAGTGATCTTACGAGGTAAAGTAAAAGCAGGGAGGGGTTTTGATTGATGGGTGCATGAGTCTTAGGAGGAGTGAGGAACACTCACCACAGCTTACAGCTCCCCTGTTTCTGCAGAATCCACAAAGGTCTCTTAGGTAAAGCATAGATCTAAATTCATCAGGACTTGAATTTCTGGAACCTGGAGCTCAGAGAATCAATCATAGGTTTGCAGAAGCTTTGAGATGACAGAACGGTGCCCTCCACTCTGAGTATGTTATTGGAGCTGAATGGCCCAGCAAATGGTCTAGTATCAGGAGGGAAATCATGAGGGGCACATACCTTGGGGTACTCATTACTCAATGGTTCACCTTAGCCTGGCTGTGGGTGGCCTGGCATCTCCAGAAGTGTCACAACTGACATGTGATGTGAATACTCAGTTGTTTGTCCACACCATCTCTCCTATCTCTCCATTGTTCTGTGGCCAAGGTAGGGCAAACACAAAGTCTTGACTAGAGAAATAACAGTTGCCAAGATGCCAGGCCTTGGCATTAGGAGACATCAGGGACTCAGCAGGTTACTTTGTTGGCCAGTACTCAGCTGAGTGTCACTGCTTCTCCTTCCTTCCAGAGACCTGGAGTTCAGTCCCATTGTTCAGACAGGGAACCAGCAATGTTACCTCAAACTGATTTCACACTTCTGTAAAGAGTAAGGTTCCAGGAATCTTCTTCTAAAGGCTTCTCATCCTGGCTACAGAATTGCCTAGTACCTGAGTACTCTGACCTCACTTTTAGAAAAGCTGTATTCCACCACTTTTATGGGCTGGAAGCCACAGGGTGAGGGGACCACCCTAAGAAACTGGGCCACTCAGGGTCTCAGTGAAGGTGGCAAGAACAGACAGATACATACCTCCTCCTGCTCAAAAAAAGGGGGAGTGGACAAAAAAGCATGTCTTTTAAGCTTGGGACAGGGGACACATTCATTCCTTGGTCAGCTGGTCATTATTCACATTGAATGCCAGCTACTAAGTGACCTATGTTGGCAATACAGAGCATGTCATGGAACTTATCCAGGGGACAGATGATGACATCATAAGCAAATTGGCATTAGATAGCCCTACATGCTAGAAGGGAATGGAGTGAGAAGGGGTGGTGGGGAGTCCCAGCAGTATTAGCTGAGATGCCAAAAGACCACTAAATGGAGATCCTATGGGAAGGAGGTGCCGGCACTCCTCTGGATATAGTCTCTGCATAGACGAATGGCTCACAGGAAGGTCCGAGGGAGAGAGAAAGGGTAGGGTCAGAGCATAGTGATAGGAATCGGGGGCCTGAGTTGAAAGGGATGCCCTTCCCAGGGGCTGAGATGAGACTTAAGAGATGAGACACCCTAGCCAAGTAACTAGTACTGGTTCCTCCTAATGGAACAGACAGAAGAAAGTGAACAGAACTGAAATGAAATTTGGAAGTGTCATTTGCTCTGGTATCCAGTTCAGGACCTGGTACATAATAAGCGCTCAATAAACATGAGCGCCAGCTACTATGAACTCTGCTCATGAATGGTTCCCATACTCCTTGTGCCATGTAGAACCCTGAAGATAGTAAATACTTGTGTCCAGTGACAAGCACAGCCCTGAAGACAGTGGGCATTCCCAGTGCCCAGTGCCAAGCAGAGCCTGAAAACAGTGGACACTCCCAGTGCCCAGTGCCAAGTACATCTCTGCAGAGATTGTATACTCCCAGTGCCGAGGGCCAAGCACAGCCTTGCAGACAGTGGACATTGAAGCATCTGGTATAATGTCTTAGTTAGGGTTTTACTGCTGTGGACAGACACCATGACCAAGGCAAGTCTTATAAAGGACAGCATTTAATTGGGACTGGCTTACAAGTTCAGAGGTTCCATCCATTATCATCAAGGTGGGAGCATGGAAGCATCTAGGAAGGCATGGTATAGGAGGAGCTGAGAGGTCTACATCTCCATCTGAAGGCTGCTAGTGGATGACTGTCTTCCAGGTAGCTAGGATGAGGGTCTTAAAACCCACACCCACAGTGACACACCTACTCAAACAGGGCCATACCTTCTAATAGTGCCATTCCCTGGGCCGAGCCTATACAAACCATAACACATAGTGAGGTGAACATCTTATGTCTGCATGAGCTCAACAACATCCTGTAACTTCACCATGCATCAGTTTCCTCATCGGTGAAGTGAGAATAATACTATGCCCCCCAGAGTCCTTGTAAGGAATCAGTGTGTTATAGCATATAAGAAACACTGGAGACTGCCGCACACTTAGTAAATATACAGGTGTTAGGAGATACGTTTACTTGTCCTGTTTACCTCCAGACTTCCTGTGCATGCCATGCTCTGATGTGAGTTACATGACAACACGTGGGTCACTCAGATGTGCACCCTATCCCTGCCTACACCCTTCACCCTTGACAACAATGTACCTGTCACCCTACCAAAAATTTTCCACCCATGTTCATGTGAGGAAACCAATTTTTATGGTGCTCTGAGCCCAGGACCTAATGTAGACAAACTCAGAAGGGACTTTGCATGTGGTCCTGTGCATTGTGAGGTGGTAGCAGAATATTTCGGGCTGGTTAAATTATAAAGAAAAAACATCTCATAATGCATATCTCAAAATACATACCTCACTATTCTGGAAACTAAAGTCAGGGAACCGGTTAAGGGACTTTTCAAAGCATCAGAACATGTTGGAGGACACCACATGATCAAAGCAATGAGTCACTCTCTTGTGATAATGACATCAAGCTGTTCCTGGGGTCAGAGCCTTCATGATCTTGATCACGTTAAATTTCCCACTGACTAACACTAATTCATTGACCACAGGATTCCAACATATAAACTTTGGGTGACCCACAAGTCATAACAGCACAGTACTAAGAGTGCCTGGGATTTCCAGGAAGCAAACACCGTAGAAGGACAGAAGCTCATGTTTACTGTTTTGGAAGGCCACGTGACTCAGGGGATGCCGTTTAAGCACTGAGTCATGCAAGCACACACAGGTTGGTGTGTTTATAATGGATTCCTGGCAGTTTTGATTTGGGTGTTAGTAACCTGACTTCCAATTGCATCTTCCAACATGGCTATACTGGAACATCCCCAGACTCAAATATGTGTGCATTGCAAATCTTTTGGCTTCTATTTCTCTTTACATGTGAAAGCTTAAGCACGCTTTATGTCCTCTTAAGACTACATGCATAAGAAGATCATGCTCTACAATTTTGGTTGCCATCAAGGACATATTAAGGGACATATTAAGGAATAACTAGTGTTAGGTTTTCTCCAGGAACTAGACGGGCCCAGTAGAGGAAACTTGCCTTTGAGAAGGATTGGGTGGAGTTTCAGGCAAGCATTGCCTTAGAGGAGTTACTCCACCCAATTGCCTCCCTGACCTTTCAACTACTCTTTCATCTGCCCTAATAGGAAACATCCACACTTTCTTCAGGCTTCATGATAACGTTTGCACATGTGTATATCACACACTTTGGTTTCTCTCCCCTAGTTCCCTTCTCTTGGAGGAGGCCCTTCTCTGGGAGCTGGTCCCTGCCGCAATTCCCAAATACCTACCCATCTACCTTCATGGCTTTTTTTTTGTTTCTGGATTCCATTCATGAAACAAAACATGGGATATTCATTTATCTTTCTTTTGTTGTTGTTGTTGTGACCTTTGTTTACATTTATTTATCTATCTCTGTGTGTGCTTGAACATGCCACAGCATGTGTGGGAGTCTGTTAACTTCTTCCACCATGTTGGTTCTGGGTGGTCAAGCTTAGGTCACCAGATTCCGCAGCAGGAGTCTTTACCTACTGAGCTATCTTGCCACCCCCCACAATGTAAAGCTGTTTCTAACTGAACTGGATATATATATATATATATATATATATATATATATATATATATATATATATATATATACACACACACACACACACACACACACACACACACACGCACGCACACACACAAACATATATATATATGCAACTGTGCTTAAGTTTAGTATTCACTTTTTTTGGATATTTACTTTATATACATTTCAAATGTTTTCCCCTTTGGAAACCCCTATTCCATTTCCCCTCCCCCTGCCTCTATGAGGGTGCTCCACCTCCCACCCACCCACTCCCATCTTCCCTCCCTAGCATTCCCCTACACTGGGGCATCTAACACTCTCAGGCCCAAGGAACTCTCCTCTCACTGATGGCCAACAAGGCCCTCCTCTGCCACATATGCAGCTAGCACCATGGGTCTCTCCATGTATATTCTTTGGTTGGTGGTCCAGCCTCCAGGAGCTCCTGGGGGTCTGGCCAGTTGACACTGTTGCTCCCTCCATGGAGCTGCAAACCCCCTCAGCTCCTTCAGTCCCTTCTGCAACTCCTGCATCCGGGACCCCACACACACTCCAACAGTTGGCTACAAGCATCCACCTCTGTATTTGTCAGGCTCTGCCTGAGTCTCTCTCTCTGGAGACAGCTTATCTTGCTTCCATCAGCAAGCAGTTCCCAGCATCCACAAGAACGTCTGGGCTTGGTGGCTATATATGGGATGTATTCCCAGGTGGGAAATCAGTTTGGTGGATACTCAGAAAATTGGACATAATACTACCTGAGGACCCAGCTATACCTCTCCTGGGCATATACCCAGAAGGCACTCCAACATATAATAAGGACACATGCTCCACTATGTTCATAGCAATCATATTTATAATAGCCAGAAGCTGGAAACAACCCAGATGTCCCTCAACAGAGGAATGGATACAGAAAGTGTGGTACATTTACACAATGGAGTACTACTCGGCTATTAAAAACAATGACTTCATGAAATTCGCAGGCAAATGGATGAAGCTTGAAAATATCATCCTGAGTGAGGTAACTCAGTCACAAAAGAACAAACACGGTATGTACTCACTGATAAGTGGATATTAGCCCAAAAGTTCAGAATACCCAACATTCAATTCACAGACAATATGAAGCCTAAGAAGAAGGAAGACCAAAATGTGGATGCTTCAGTGTTTCTTAGAAGGGTGAACAAAATATTCACAGGGGGAAGCATTGAGACAAAGTGTGGAACAGAGACTCAAGGAAAGGCCATCATTTATCTTTCTTAATGTAATGATTTATAGTTCCCCATGTATCAAGATTTCACCCTTGTTGATGGCAGAATAAAACTCCATTGGAATACATCCAGGATTCTCTCCATCTGCTTGTCTGTGGATGGGCATCTAGGCTGGTTCTCTATTGAGGCTATAGTAAGTGATGCAGGAACAAACATGGGTGGGCATGCATCTTTTGGCGTATTGACTTAGAGTCCTCTGGGTATGTACGTAAGAGTGATAGAACTGAGTCATGTGATACTTTTCCAGTTTCCACGGTGATTACACTAATTTATACTTGTGCCAGCAGTGTGTAAGGGCCACCCTCATCCTTGCCAGCATTTATTGATTGATTTCTTGATGATAACACCTCTTAACTGGTTCCTCTCTAAAGCAGTGTTTCTCAACCTGTGGGTCATGACCCCTTTGGAGCCTGAATGACCCGTTTACAGTGGTTGCCTAAGACCACAGGTAACATGGATGTTTAAATTTACATTATGATATATAACGATAGAAAATTTATAGTTATGAAGTGCCAACCAAAATAATTTTATGGTTAGGGGTCACCACAACATGAGTAACTATATTAAATGGTTGCAGCATTAGGAAGGTTGAAAACCACTGCTCTAAAGGATCTAGGGCTAAAGAAGTTTCTATATCCCTCCTCCGTCCTCACTGGGTTTTATCTTTCAGAGTAAAAGAAACCAGGCTAAGACATGAAAGACATGCTTGAATCCTCTCCTCGTTGACACTGTGCTTCTCTGTACCTTTTTCTCTTCTTCTGTCAGTGTGAGAGGAGTGTTTGGAGATCTCTACAGGCTATAGAGACACAAGGCAGCTGGGCATGGGGACCTCAGCCACTGGGAGAATACTTCAGGCTGGGCCCAGAAACCAAAGCAAATTAGGAAGGGGCTCTGGTCTGCCCACCAGCCCAGCTGATGATGCTCACTGTCTGTTTTCTCACCCTCAGTTTCTCCAAGGGCAAAGCAGACAGGGGCAAAGGTAACTAGTAAAAGGTAAACTGAGGTCCATCTACCCTCAGAAGCCCTAAGAAAATCATTAAAGTCAGGTCTACTGAGAAAGGGAAACTTCTTTCATGCAGAAGAGACTTTTTTGAAGGTTGCATTTTATGAGTTGACTTGTGTGAATGAAGGATGCGGGAATTTACCACGTTGTGATGTCTAAGAGGGTGGATATGGATGCGATTCATACTTGCGTTTATGGACCATATAGCTGATAGCCTTTTCAGGGAGGCTGGGCACCCTCCAATCCTCTGAGCAAAGGTGGAGGAAGAAGGGAGACAATGCTTTCCTTCCTTTCCTCTTGCCCCTGAACTGAGCCTTGTGCTGTCTATCTCTTGACTGTCCACAGTCTATAACCAACACCATTGGCTCCCCTGAACTCCCTCTCTGGCTAGCAAGGATGGATGCCTGCATTTCTTAAATTCCAGAGCTGCTGAAGCCATGCCTTGTAAGAAATCTTATGGGTATGAATTAGTTCCAATTCATACGTGGAAGTTGGTTGTTCCAAGAAAGGACCTGAATTACACTAGGACTCATTTGCAGGAACACAGGAGCAGTCACAGATGTTTTATTGACTGGGACCCTGTGGTGATTTGAATATGAGTGACCCATGTGAAGTGGCACTATTAGGAGGTGTGACTTAATTAGAGGAGGTGTGGCATTGAAGTATGTCACTATGGAGGTGGGGCCTTGAGGTCTCATATGTATGTGTATGTATATGTATATGTATGTGTATGTGTATATATATTTGTGTGTGTGTGTCTACCTGCACTCTACCATGCTTCCTGCTATGATAATAATGTACTGAACATCTGAAACTGTAAGCCAGTCTCAATTAAATGTTTGCCTTGGTCCTGGTGTATCTTCAGAACAATAGAACTCTAAGATTCTGAATGGCAGACTTTCCAGGTGCCCTTGCCAGAACCTCCATGGCCTGTGCTGTGTTGTTGAAATTTATCTCAGCATCAGTTACTTGCCCTGTTGCTGTGACAAAATACCTGATAAAAACAACTAAAAAGGAAAGTTTTACTTTTGCTCACACAATTATGAGAGTACTATCCATCATGGCAAGAAAAAGGTGGTTCAAAGATACTGAAGCAGCTGCTCACACATTGTCTTAGTCAGTGTTCTATTGCTGTGAAGAGACACCATGGCCATGACAACTCTTATAAAAGAAAGCATTCAGTCAGGACTTGCTTACAGTTCTAGAGATTTAGGCCATTATTATCATGGCCCAAGGCATGGCAGCATGCAGGTAGACATGGGGTTGGAGAAGCAGCCGAGAGTTCTACATCTGGATCTGCAGGCAGCAGGAAGAGGAGAACACTGGGTCTGACTTGAGCTTATGAAACCTCAAAGCCCACCCCTAGTGACACACTTCCTCGAGCAAGGCCACAGCTCCTGTTCCTTTCAAGAAGATACACTCCCTGGAAACTAAGCATTCAGGTCTGTGAGCCTATGGGAGCCATTCTTATTCAAATCACCACACAGAGATGTTCATACTCAGCTTGTTCTCCCCTTTCTGTTTGTTCAGTCTGGGATCACGCCACACATTTAGAGAGAGTCTTCCCATGTTGACCTAAACTAGGGGATCACTCAGAGACATACCCGGAAGGTTTTTGTTCTTGTTGTTGTTCTTGTTTTGTTTTTAACACAGTAATTTTAAATCAAATCAAGTTGAGAGTCAAGATGAACCATCATGGAATCTAACACATCAAGGATGTGAATTCTCTTCGTAGCATCTCAGGATCAGATGTTATGGTGTCCTAGCAACACTGGGGGAAGCAAGGCCCATCAAAGCCCATTACTCTAAGGGTCTTTATGACAGTGTCTAGAAATGAAGATAGAAGTTTCCAGTTCTCTTCATTCCAGACAAGGCATGGCTTCTGTGATGACCTATAACTTAACTCACAAATCTTTCCCAAGGTAGCCCTGGAGCCTCTGCTCCCTTCTTTCCCCTCATGGGCTTTCTGGGTGTCTCATTCCTGCTGAACGGGGAGGGCATGATGGGTAAAAAGTGCTTATTGTTAGTTTTGAGGGAAGCCAGGCTGCCAAGGTGCTCACCAATGGTCGTCTTCCTCAACCATCCCACATTTTCAGCCCAGGTCAGATCTCTGCTTACTGTCCATGGTTCCTGAATCATGCTCAATTACTTGCCTTGAGTCCATACCCAGCCCTGAGGTAGCTATCAGATCTGCCTCTTGTGGTCTTCCTCTGGTGATCTTCCTCTCGTGTTCTTCCTAATCAGTGAGTGCTCCTATTGAGGAGTCAGCCCCATCTCCTTATCTCCCCTTCCTTCCTGAAGTATGACTGCCACCATACTGTTTCACAAGTCTTGGTAAGTGGAAGAGCCAATGAATGCATTTTAAAAATCCTGGTAAGATAATGGGTGGTTAAAATGGACTTTGGTTAATTTGAAATGTTTTAATAAGCTATTTTTATACATTATATCCCTTAAGCCTCAAAATCTTAACATGAGTCTTCTTTATAAGTTCCAATTCCACTCTTCGGAGAATGATTCCCATGGAATGGTTCTCCTGTTTTCAGACATTTCCCTTTTAAGTGTTTTACACAATTGGAGAAATGCTATACAAATTGCTCAGAGGGAAAAAAATAAAATAAAATAAAATGAAGAATCAAAAGATTTAGTACTCTGAAGAGAAACCAGAACATAAAAAAGTGATTGCTTCTTTTTAATACTTTCAACAATATAGTGAGTATAAGGAAGAGTTTTACACCACACACACACACACACACACACACACACACACACACACACACACACACACACACACAGAGGCATGTATACACACATAGCTGGGTGGTGGTTGTGCACAGCAGATGCAGAAAGGCAGGCAGATCTCTGAGATTGAGGCCATCCTGATCTACGGAGTGAGTTCCAGGACAGTCAGGGCCATATCCTGAGAAACCTTATCTGGAAAAAAAAATTATATAATTATTAATAGAAAGAGAGGGAGAGAGAGAGAGAGAGAGAGGGAGGGAGAGAGTGAGTTTATAGCCATGCTCCTATAAAAGCCAACAACGAAGCATATTATGGTTACTATACTACCAGGGCCAGCTAGCTTCCATCTGCCAGCCACTGTTACTATTTCAGTCACTTTAGGACTTTGTGACTCTCTTTTGGATGACAGCAATGGGGAGTCGTTGTGAGTTCATCTACATCATGTGAATCGTATTTATTTAATGACGAATGTGTCATGCTTATTGTTTTCAAAGACAATAAAGACACTTCGTAGGCAGGGACTAGGCCACAGGAGACCACTGCTCAGCACAACATCCTTAGTGCATTTGTGGATAAATGAGCAGGCAGATATTTGGACTGTCACATTTCTTCCCAGATGATTCTAGTTAGTGTCAAGTTTGACAATTAGAAGTAAGTTTGGTCCGTAGAGTGCTTGCCCAGCATGGACTAAGCCCTGGGTCTCACCCCCACTCAGCACAGCATAAATAGGTGCATGCTTCCCCAGCATTCAGGATGTGAAGATAAGAGGAACAGAATCAAGGTTGTTCTACACTATACAGTGAGTGGAAAGACAGTTTGGACCACACACACACACACACACACACACACACAATCTTAGTAGTATGTATCAGACTATTCCATAGCAGCAAATATACTCTGAACTCTTAGGGTCTTGACACAATGTAGGTTTGCTTCTTATGACATAGATCAGACAACAATCCAGGGAATCCAGGATGACTTTCTTCTGGGAAGTTACACCACCTTCTTCCAATCTGTGCAAATTTTGTTATAATCTTGTCATGTGGCCACCAAGGTCTTGAAAGGAAAGGGATGAGGGAGGGACAGAGGATGAAAGAGAGGGAGGGAAGGAGGGAGGGAGGGAGAGAGAGAGAGAGAGAGAGAGAGAGAGAGAGAGAGAGAGAGAATGGAAAATTTCCAGGGCCTTTTACACTCAGGCTGAGAAGTGGCACATAGAACTCCAAGCCATGTGTGCTGGCCAGTGCTCCTGGGACCTCAGCATGACTGCGTTGGAGGTGGGCAGCACTGCTCTGCCACGTGTCTGGAAGAGGAAATGGCATGCTGAGCACAGAGTATTGTGTTTGCTCTATGGAACTGGACTATAAATCTATAAACACAGAAAGTAAAAACATCATTAGAAAGTGTCTTTGTGTATGAGTCCATTATGAGTAATTTCTTGTTGTTACATATCTTGCAAGTAATTTACTGGTATATCAGCCAAACAATGAAAAACATTTTTAAAACAAGGGAAAATATCTTTATATGTTCTGTGTCTTTGACAATTTCACACATAACTATTTGGGCTAAGGATGGAGCTCCATTGGTGAAGTGCATTCATAGCATGTATGAGACCCTGGACTCAAGCTCTGGTACCGCAGGAAGGAGCGTGGTGACTTGGGTTGGAGGCCCGGCCCTTGGGAGGGGGAGGCAAGACAATCAGGAGCAAAGTCATCCTTGGCTACACAGTCAGTTCAAGGCAGAGCTGCATAAGACCCTGTTTCCAGATAAAAGAAGACAAAGAGGAGGAGGAGGGAAGAGGAGAGATGGACAGAAGAAGGGAGGGAGGGAGGCAGGCAAGAACGAGAGCACATCCATTTTGAAATTCATAAGACTAGGTAGCAGAGGACAGAGGTGGCCAGCACCAATGTGGATCAAATGACACCAAGTTAAAGTTTTCTGTGATTCCAACATTCAGTCACCCATAGCTTCCTAACCAAATTATTTTGTTTACAAGAAACGTGACTGATGGCTTTGGATGTATCCCTCCAACTCCACTTACCCACAGCCCACTCCATCCGCCACATATCACCCCCTACTCACCACACCCCCACTTCCCCACCCCACCCTCACCTCCCCACCCCACCCCAACCCCCACCCCACCCACACTCACCCTTTCCTTATTTGCTTAGATGACATTCCTAATGATCAGAGTTTACTATTTCCACAGCACAGATGTCAGGATCTGTCAGGCGAGTAGAACTGTGGCAAGCAAGAAACCCACAGAAAACAGTCCTGTCTGCAGCCTTCTTGATGTCACACGGTGTCCTCAGGAGAGACTAGGCCTGGAGCCCCCTGGAACAAGCTGCAATGGGAACATGCAGATCTCATGCTCCCGAGAGGGCAAATGTGATGCCAAACTCCGCATAGGCCAGATAATAAATGGAAGACAAGTTGAACTCAAGGGTTGAGACACTGAGTTCAGCAAAGCTCTGCAGACTAGCCTGTTATTACCTCACTGAGCTTTTCTCCCCAGGCCACCAGTGCCTGTGGACACTTGAGTGAAGGTTGACTTTGGGGTACGCATTTCTCCAGCTTTGTTAAGTCAAGTCAATGCATCTTAATGCTCCAAGCACTTGGACTTGGGCCTGTGCCAATTTCACTGTAGCCCATCCAAGGGTCATAAACATCTGAGAGGAGAGTGAGGGGTGGATGAAGGAAGGAGTGTCTTCATATAGAGGAACTGCCTCACTGGTACCGAGTGTCAACAAACAACCCTCACAACTCGATGGCTTAGAAAAAGAAATCGGTGGTGTGAGTGGGCGTTGGTGGCAGATGGAGATCACCCTAGGACCCAAGCTGGTAGAGGTTCCAGTTTGTCACCACTGCCACAATGGAAGAAGGAGGCACTACTCACTGAGCACTCACTGATAAAACTTCTGTTCAGAAAAAGAAAATCAAACAAACAAAAAAAAATATGTGACACTTTTTTTTTGTATTACATTGACCCCAGCTACTCAGCTGACCCCATCTAGTGTTCACGTGACAGGAAACTGGAATCCCATCTCGTGTTCCACCAAGGCCTGCAAACATAATCAGCATAAGTGAGTTCCCTGGGAAGAGAGGGTTCCTCAGATTCTTCTGGTGGTCTTTCCCTCTGAGACTGCTGAAGGTGGAGTGAGACACTGACTGCCTGCCACTAATCTCAGGAGGAAGACTGGCACTTTGGAAGCTACTTCTGAGGAGTGTGACATACATAATCTGTGTCAACCATATCAAGGGCCTGGTGAATAGGAGAAATTAACATGAGTCCTTGGTCATTAGACCCACCTCAGAGGTCAAAGGGAAGGGACTGGGCACTCAAGTAATTGAAACACTTATGTTCTTAGAGCTTGTAGTTTCTCTTTGTCATTCAACCTGACCATAGGATGTTGCTAGACATTGGTCCAGATTTTTAATGAACATTGGCCAATTCTGTGGCCACCCATTCCTTTCATTATTTTATAACAGTGCAGAAGGGGTCTTGCTGTACAACTAACCTAAATGGTATGGAGTTGGTCTCAATGATACAGTTGTCATGGGTGACTTGCCTTCTCCATCCAAATCCATATGGCCTAACCCCTGGGGTCTCAGAATGGAACTACACTGGGAGACGGGTCTTTACCATTAAAATGGTCTCTTCCGATCCGTGCCAGTCTTATAGTGAGTGATGTCCTAGGGAGAAATGGAGGTCAAGACAGAGATGTACAAACAGAAGGCCACAGGAAAATAAACAGAGAGGATCTAATCTGCAAATCAAGGAGGGAGAACTCAGCCGGGAGGCCCTCAATCTTGGACTTCCAGCCTCCAGAGTTACAAGAGAACACTTTGTTGTTGTAGAAGTCTGCAATACTTGCCTATTGTGGTCCAAACAAACTAATATGGCATTGAGTTAGATTCCCCACAGCTGTGCAAACAGCTCTGAGTGCGTGTATAAATGTGTGTCTGGAGGTCAGAGGTCAGCTGTTGCTGGTTGTCTGTCTCAGTCATCTTCTACCTTGCTTTGTGAAACAGGGTCTCTCACTGAAGCTGGAACACGTCCATTTAGCTAAACTCCGCCTACCCACCACAGCACTAAGGTTACAGGCATGCATGGCTTCATGTCACCTTTCCATGGGCCTCAGATGAGAACTTAGCACCTCATTCTTGTATAGCAAGCGCAAGCACTTTACCAATCAAGTCATCTTGTTGAGTCTGGGCAGAACAATAGCTTATGTGTGGGGGATGCCCTGTGCACTGTGTGAAGTATCCTACATGCCAGGGCCCAGCTTGCACAACCTCTCTGACCTTTCTGCTGCCCTGCAAAGTCATCTGCTCCATTGACTGTGCTCATACATTTAAAAAGCTGGTCGATGTCTAGGGCATAGCTTAGAAACTGGGGCATAGACCATTATTGATCGGTGGAGATGAGGCAGGCAAGGTCATAGGGAGTTCATTTATCCATTCACCCAGTTATTCATTCAGTCAAGAAACTGGTCTTGAGCCAGTGATTATTGATCTGGAGATTGGAAGATAAATGAGTCTTGGTCCCTATGCTAAGATATTCACCATCACACATCTGATGATATGATGCTGGCTTCCTACCCTATTATATATGCTGTCTAGAGTGGTCCATGACTTGGAGGATAAAAAGCCAGTACCTTACTAACCCAGCCAGGGAGAGAAGGGAACACACAGAGGGATACACAGTGGGGTTTTATAGCAATGCTGATGTCTGTTTTTATATTCTCTCCCAACCAGGATCTCACTATACAGCTCAGGTTAATCTGGAATTTGCAGCTCTCCTGCCTTAGCCTTCTGAGTGCTGAGATTACAGACAAGTGTCACTACGCTAGGCTAGGGATGCTGATCTTTCTTAGGACTCTTGTTTGTGACAAGGAGGTCTAGGTAACAGCAGCTTTATCTCCCAAGGTTACCAGAGCCTCTGCTGAGCCCACTTTTACAAATGGGGAGTCATGCAGAGAAAGGTGAGACAATACTCTTTAACAAGGAAATGGTGTAGTGCTGGCTGTGTAGCTCAGTGTACTTCAACAGCATTTGTGCTAGTTTGAAACCTAACACCTGAGGGTTAGGTGTGAGACCCAAACCCAACACCCACACAGGAGCCAAGCCACATCATCTGGCTTCATTACTTTTTTCAGAGAAGGCCTTGACCATCCAGGTAGAGAACCTGGAAGGGGCTAAGACCCAAAGCCTTTGGTTTCATTGGGCTGTTCTTAGTTCCCAAAGAGGTTAAGGAACTTGTGATGGTATGGGAGAAATTGGGAACAAACTATTCTTTTTGTGAGGCTGGCCTGAGGAGCCCTGGGAATTCTTGCAGGCAAGACCATCTGGCCATTGGCAGTAGAGGTGGGAGGTGGGAGCCAGGGTCTATGTACCTATTTTCTATTTTTCTCTTCTAGTTAAATACAAACCAAATAACAAAGTGCTGTGGAGGCTCTTGGGAAAACGTGGTACCAACAGCTGGGTGGGTGTGCCGAGCTCTGGTGAAACTCCTCAGTAGATAGGGCCACAGCAGGGGAATGTTTAACCAGGGAGGGAACAGGGAGGTCTGTACTACCCAGAGCCCAAGCCACAACAGTGACCTTGGCTTTCCAGAAAATGCTGAGCAGGGTTTCTGCTGTTCTGAGCCTCCTCCACTGTCCAACCCAGGCCTGAGTTTCAGTCAGATCTTTTTCCTTTTCTTCCCACAGCAAGGGTCCCCAAGAGATGATGCAGGGACCTTACAAATCCAGGCCAGAAGTACTTGTAGGGTCACTCCATCAGAGATGGAGACACTGAGCAGAGATGGTGGTCCATACTTAGCAAGACTGTGTCACCTTAGTCAAGGAGGTGTAGAAAGTTGGAGCCAGGCTCCTCTTCACAGTCTTCTCCTCCCTCCCACCAGCCCTGCTGCTGTCCCACCAACAGGTGTGGCCTTCACAGAGGACCATTAGGCCTCTGTTGCAACATGGAGCTGGTTCAGGACTAGATTCCCATTTAAAGATGGTTTTATCCAGTGTGTCCTCATCAGAAGGCACGAAAGATCCTGCCTCTTGTTTCTTTGTAATCAGGATAACCCCATCACGATGCCCTGCCACCATGTCTTTATGGGAGGAGTTTCTGTACATTTCTCTGAAATCCCAGGCACAAGCTAGGAGATGGACTTCATCTCTTGATGCAGCACATACCCTGTCTTCAGATTCATCTTTCTGTGATTATTTGAGGGGAAGTGCAGGAAAGAGTTGAACCTGTGCAAAGGCCCCGAGGCAGGAGTGTTCCCAGTCACAACTAGGAACCTGAAGGGGTCTATAATGACCTCAGTGGAGATCACAGTGAGTGACATGGCAGGGCATTGGTTGTATGGCTGCCGTGAGTAAGTCTGGTAGTCCGTTCCCAGGGACACCACCTAAGTGTGTACTTGAGATCACAATTACACTATTTTCTTCTATGCATATGTCTTAGTGTTCTACTGCGACAAAGAAAAACTATGACCATGGCAACTCTTCTAAAGGCAAGTATTTAATTAGGGCTTGCTTACATTTTCAGAGGCTTAGTCCATTATCTGTGTGGCAGAAGTATGGTGTCAGGCAGGCAGATATGAAGCAGCCAAGAGTTATACATCTGGGTCTACAGGCAACAGGAAGAGAAAGACATTGGGTTGGGCTTGAACACTTGAAACCCCAAAGCCTATCCTCAGTGACACACTTCCTCCAAAAAGGCAACACCTACTCCAGCAAGGCAATACCTCCTAATTCAAGACTCACCACTCCCTAATGACCAAGCATTCAAATATATGAGTACATGGGGATCATTCCTATTTAAAGCACCACAACATACATGTCTGTGGGTAAAATTCAATCAATCAATAAACTGGACACAATAGGAGACCGACAACAAGAAAGAATAGAATAGAACAATTGGGACAATATATCAGATAATATAGTGGCCAGTTTCACTGTATTTGCCCTTTGTAGTGGCCATTGTTACACAATGAAGGTAGCTGACACACAATCCCTGTCAGGACTCAGCACTCCACCTGACAACAGAGATGATCACTAAGTGATGGGGGCTACTGTATACACTGAGTGACTAATGCCTGTGGGCATAGTCAGTAGGCAACTACTGGGGGTCATAACATTCAGAAAATGATTAATGGCATCTGTGTATGGAGTGTGACTGTACTAGACAGAGCTGATTATACCCCAGGTGAGACAGATCGTGAGCAGGTGCAAGATTTCATCATGCTACACAGAACAGGGCAGTACTGAAAACTTACTAATCATTTGCTTCCAGAATCTTCTATTTAATGTCTTTAAAACACAGTGACTGTGAGTAATCAAAGTTACAGAAAGCAAAACTGTTGCAAGGGATCACTGTGCCATAGACATGGACTTTAAACAAGAGAATTGTTCCTTCTCTTAAAGTGCAGGTGGAGCTGGTTCTTTTTGAGACCTTCAGCCGTGGCTTACCAATGGATCTTCTGTCCCTGTGTCCTCCTCTGTACCCATCAGTATTTTGGTCTTCTCTTGTTAAGATATCATTCAGAATGGACTTAGGTCACTCTCATTTTCATCTGATTGACTCTTAAAGATCCTCTCTCCAAAGGTAATAATGTTCTGAGATGGGGTTAGGGTTTCAGCACATAAATCTTGGGGGTATAGTTCTGTGCATACAGGCAGGGCCTAGCAGAGTGACTTGATAAATTATTCTAAATTGAACTGAGGCCAGTGGAGGAATGTCTCAGAGGAATAGCGTACTATTTCTAAAAAGAGTCTCTTGGCTGATGTTGGGACCAATGTCCAAAGATATCTTTCTGAACTAAAGGAAAGTCCCCAAGAGTGGACCACAGGGAGATCCTGATGAGGGAACATGGTGGGGTATTGTTGGCAGGAAAATGTCTGGTATTTTGAAAATAGAAATGGCAGTCCAGGCTGACGGGTGACTAGACACAGAATGTGCGAGAAAAAAAAATGGCCAAGGTCACAAAGTCTCATCACAGTCCCTCCATTTAACGGTTCTTGGAATGGCACTTCATGTCTTTGGGAAGAATAAGGAGACATGGCTGCCTGCTACCGGTGGATCCAGATGTAACAGATCCTTAGGGTGCTCACAATATTAGCACAGCATGTGAATCTCCGCTAGTCTGAGGATGATTGGTTTAGCCCCATGGAATGCCTCCTGGGCCTTGGAATCTATGCCATATAAGGAGCTTATCAGATTACAAACTGCAGCTGCCCTTCAAACTGTATCCTTTTGCATGCTTTAATCTCATCTCTTTGGGTCATGTGTGGCACTCCAAACCTGGTCCTTCAAGTATGGAATATGTCCCATGCTCTGTGATGGGATAGCATACAGTTGAAGACTGCAATCCTAGCTCTGGCTGTGTGATCCTGGCCCATCCCTTTACCTCTGATGATAATATGGGGATGGTCATGACCAACCCATGGGCTGCTGTGAACAGGAGATAAACCTCTATAATGATTAACTAAAGACAGAACATTTTATCAGCCATTAGCCATTATCTAAATTCTACATGTGACCAAAGTGAAAGGTACTAACCGGTTCCTGACTCCTCATCCCCAAGGCCTCTCACAGGCTGGAAGACAGTGCAGTTCTGCAGGTCACACAGACTTGTTTGCTGCACACCAGCTGCCTCCAACTGAAGCCTTCAGGACTAGCTTGACTCACTTTGGGCACTCTCATTACTATAGAGTTCACAGTTGTCTTCTCTCTCTCTCTCTTTTTTTTCCCCGAGACAGGGTTTCTCTGTGTAGCCCTGGCTGTCCTGGAACTCACTCTGTAGACCAGGCTGGCCTTGAACTCAGAAATCTGCCTGCCTCTGCCTCCCAAATGCTGGGATTAAAGGCGTGCGCCACCACTGCCCGGCCAGTTGTCTTCTCTTTATGGAGCACATTGTGTCCCATGATGGTGTCTTAAAGAGTCACATCCTTTCTTGCAACTGTAGGCCAAGTCATAGGCTTCCACCAACCCCACTTCCAAGTCACAGGCTGCCATCAACCGCTCTTCCTAGGACCTCATCAACTTCCCACTGATGCCCGGCCATTTGCTCTATTTCATCATCATGGCCACACAGGACAGCAAGCTAAGATTGATGTAGACTCCAGGTATTGAATAAGATCAAATCTCAGAGTTATAAATCTCCTGAGTTCATCCATTACATCCCAGTGATATCTAAGCTCCCTCCCACCCTCATCCAGAACAGCTATTCAGGCTGAGCACCAGAGTGCTATCACAGGGAAACAGAGAAAGAGTGGGCATGAGTATTCACTCCCTCTGCTTCCTGCCCCTGCTCTGCCTGCCACACTGTCCTGTCATGAAGACTGAGCCCTCTGAAACTTTGAGCCAAATTAATATGCCCCTTTGAAGCTATTTACTGAAGTTATTTCACCTGTGTCTAGAAAATAAATATTATACAGCTTCAGATGACCCATAAACACACATGTGTTCCTTTATCTACTTTGTGCCCACCCCAGAAATGCCATAAATTAACACACACACACACACACACACACACACACACGTGCAAGTGTGCATGTGTGCATACAGCAATGTTTTCAGTAAAAGCCCAGTTGTTAGTCCTCATTTGACAGGGAGAAGTTAGCCTCTCCATCTACACTGAATCAGGGGCAGAGGGGACTGGGACAGAGTGTGTCTGCTCTGGGCTTGGAACAGCAACTCCGCAGCAATCCCTGTCTTCTGGCTTCAGATGCTATGGATCTGATTTCAGATCCTCATGTTTCAACTGCAGCACGTAGACAACTAAGCTATCTCCCCAGTATCTCCATCTCTTTGCTGTTTGCCTGGTTTGTTGGTTGGAGTGTTGGGATGGAGTAGAGGCTTCCTTGTACATATGTGGAGATGAAACCCCTCTTAGTGACAATGCAAATCAATCCGTGACAGTGATTGCACCCCTCTAATCCTCCTCCGTGGTTGCCTGTTCCTAGAGAGACAGTCACTCACTGTCACTTGGGCTGGGGTCTCTTCCCTTGACCAGTCTTGGAGGAGCTGCCAGTACGCCCCACCACATGGCAGCCCAGGCAGTCAGCTGCCCTGGGTCAAATCTGGAATGTGTTGTTCTGCTGTGTAATTAACAGTATTCACTTTTAGGGCCTGACTTGGGACTGGGTGCCAAGAGCATTCCTGAGGGGTCAAAGGGAACGTGTTTACTGCGGCAGGAACTTCCTGCCAGGAGGGCTTGGTTTGTGCTCTCACGCTCAGTTGCTCGGCAAGCCTCCCTGGGCCCTGCTGTGTGCCAGGTCTGGAGAACCACAGAGGGGGTGGGGTGAGATGAGCTGTAAGAGGACAGCTGTGGGAAAACCAGTGACATCAAAGACTGAGTGGGGGTGGTTGGGGGATGGGAACAGGCGACACAGAGGGTGACTCCTTGAACCCTGAGCACCAATGTCCGGCCCCTTTATGCTGGAGTATGAGCCATTTGCGAAGATACTCTTCAAATCCAAAGAGCATTTTAAAAAATAAAACCAGCTCCTTCTTTCTTCCGTTCAAAACTACAAAGTGCTGAGAAAAGTATGTATTCCGAAACACGAGATCCTCAGAAATCACCCACTTGGTCTGTGAACATTTCTGTTTCTAGCATTTTCTCCCAGATTTCAGAATAACAGCACCCATGAAAGTTCTTAGCACTGGGGCTGCACCCTGGCATCATACGGAAGCCTGTGGGTGTACTCTTCACAGTGCTGATGGACACACGTGCCCATTGTACATATCACGGGACTGGTCACTCAAGAAGTGGTCACTCCAAACAGGAAGGAGGGGGAGAGTTAGGATTCACAAGGGAACACCTGGATCCTTTTCTGAGCACTTTCTTGAACCAATGGCAGAGAGTTCACTAACTCATCACCTTCATCAGAAGCCAAAATTTGCTCCAAGTCCACCCTCTGCTGCCTTCAATGGGACAAGTAGTACTGAGTATGGTACTCTTGCCTGTATCCCAAACCTAGGGAAGAAGAGACAGGAGGATTCCTAGGCCAAGGCCAGCCTTGAGACTTGAGACTTTGTTTCAACAAAGCCAGCCAACCAAACACAAGAAGAAGAAACTGTGGTTGGACAGTGTCTGTCAACTTCCCACAATCTGAGTCAGCTGAGAAGAGAGCCTCATCTGAGAAAATACTTAGATCAAGTTAGTTTGTAGCTTATGTGAGGGAGTTTTTTGATTGTTAGTTGAGGTGGGATGATTCACTCTCGGGGTGGGTGGCGCCATTTCATGAGCTGGGACCTGCACAGTGTTGATGAAACTTAGCTGAATACAAAAAAACAAGCAAGGAAAGATGCCTTTATCCTGTCTGCCCTTGACTGTGGGTGCCCTGTGACTAGCTGCATGGGTTCCTAGCTTAGCTTATCTGAAATGGTGGAAAGAGCTACATTTGGGGATCAAAGAGGGTGGAGCTGGTATCCTGGCTTCAACTCTCCATCCCAGTAACACACAGCATTCCTTTGCCCACTGCTCTCTGTGGTACAGAGCTTTGTTTATGTCTGCCACTTGTAGTGGGGGTGGGGCTCCCAGGGGATGCTGTTCCTATGGCAACAGTAATGCTGCATCAGGAGCATGTGACTGGAGGGAGAAAGGCTTCGAGGAAGAACACGCATGATCTATCCCTAAGCTAAAGTGGCTTCACCTGCTGAGGTTTAGAATCTACCACCAGCTCTGCTAACTGCCCAGGACCCAGCCCCATACCCTAGGAGGCAGGCCCTTAGGTGAGGCTTACCTCAGTCCTTCCTACAGGTGCTTTGATCCAACCTGGTTTTAACTGCCTTAGTTGCTGTGTCCAGCATGGCCATGTAAGGGACAGTATGACATAATTTCCTGCCCCTGGAACAGAGACAGCAAGCTGTGGGCCTCCAGGAGTGTTGATGGCTACTGTAGATGTAAGGCTTGTTTGTATAATACTGTACATATTTTCAGGTTCCTCTGAGGAACGTCCTCCTTGCTAACATTAATGTCTCCATGATAGTTAGAAATAGCATGAGCCCAGGAGTCCAGGGTGTGTCTATGTCTTTAGCAAAATAATAAATGTTGGGAAACTTCAGGACAGCCCTTAATATATAATTTCTCAACTATGTGAAAAGATAAGGATACAATGTGAATTGTATAAGGAACTTCATAGATCAAAAGGACCAGAGGCAGCTACACTATGAGCCAGCAGGTCAGAAAGACACAAAGACAGGCAGATACAAATCCAGGCAGATTCCTGAGTTCAAGGTTTGCCTGGCACAGAGGGAATTTAGGTCCAGGAGTGGATGGAATGGTAACTCCAGGGCAGGGCCCCACCCATCTATCTTATTGCCTGTGCTTATGCTTGCTGTGTTTTCCTAAGAGCCAAGGGGCTAAAGTCATGGAATGCTGACTCCTGGGATGGTCAAGAGGGAACCTGAAGTAAATAACTATTGCTATATAAATGAAAAACTAAGCTTTTGGCCTGCTTGATATAAGCTAGCAGAAAACAATTGCAGTTCCTTTTTAGAATTTTTCCCTAGTGAGGGCAGAGCTATCTGCAGATCTCTGGAGACTGACCACAGCTCTTTTAGATTTCATAGCTCTTTTAGAATGTGTTCTAGCAGCTCTCCAGAGAAGGCTGTCTGAAGAGTGAACACAGCTCTTTTAGAATTTTTTCTGGCTTCCTGATTTTGATCGGAAAACCCAAGAGTTACTTTTAGAATTTTTCTAACAGGATTTCTGACTTGGTAGGAGGTTTCAAGAATTTTTTTTTATAGCAGCTTTTCTGACCAGAGAGCTTTTAGAATTTTTACTATCAGAGAGAACTGTCTCAACCAGAGAGAGCTGTATCAAGCAGAAAGCTAGATGTTTCCCCCCCTCCCTTTTTTTAGCATAGCAAGAAGAAGCTGTCTAGAACAGAGCAGAACACAGAGCAATTTGGAAAGCCATCTCGAACAGATCATAGGCCGTCAGTTTGTAACCCACAATTTGACTTTGACTTTGAGTTCCTTCAGAAACTTGGAGCTAGCCAAGGCTGGTCCTTGGCACTTAGTTGCTTTGATTCTTGTTAGGAAAGTGAACATTTTCTGATAGCAGAGATTGAAGTAACATAAGACACGCAGGCTGGAGCCACAGGCAGTGAGAGTATATGGTGAAAAGCTTGTGAGGTTCCATTTCCAGCTCTGCCTCACTGCTCCAGCACGCATGAAGGGGACACTTCACCTCTATGAGTTTATCCTTCTCAGTAGTATTACCACTTACGCATGCCTACTCTACCCACTTGGCATTGGACAGCCATGTGACCCACCCTTGAGTCCTTAGAACAGTATTTTAGTCACTGTTCCTGTTGCTGGAGAAAGAACAAGACCACAAAAACCCTGACCAAAGCAACTTAAGGGGAAAAGGTTTAACTGGCTCACTGTCCAAGGATGCAGCCCATCACAATTGGAAAGTCAAAGCAGGACTTTGAGTAGCTCTGTCTCACGGTCAGGAGATAGAGATGCTTGTCTCACTTTCTCTTTTTGTATACAGATAGCTATATCCTAACCTAGGATGCAGTGACTCCCACTTTTAGTGTGAGTCTTTCTATCTAGAAATCTAATCTAGATAATCCCTCACAGGTATCCATAAATGCTAAATAATACCTTACCAATATGTTTGGAAGCTTGTCTCCTAGGTAATCTCAAATCCTGTGAAGATGACACTCAACACTACTTTGAGCACCCCAAGAACATGTACAGCCAAGGAGCAGCAGGGGATGATGGATAGAATCTCTGGAAAAGAACATTCAACAAGGAAAACAAGAAGGCAGAGCCCCACAGGCAGCCCAGCCCACATTCCTTATCTTTCCCTAGGGGCAGGAGACTCATTGCACAAGGTGTCTTTGTGCCATGAAACTGGGGCCAATAGGCCCCCTTAGCCTTCTGCCCTGTTGTACATTGCCCAGTCTTAGTGTCCTTCAGATGTTTAAGCCTGGGAGGAGTAAGAAACACTGTACTGGTGTAGCTGTCTCCTCTAGGCCTGAAAGACCAATTGCATATTGCCAGTCAGAGCGGTGGGCTTTGGAGACTCTCTTCCAGTTGGTTCTAGATTGTGTCGAGGAAACAATTAAAATTAATCCTACACTCACCAATCTCCTAGGTGGTTCTAAATTTAGTCAATTTCTTTTTTTTGTTTTTGTTTTTTGTTTTTTTGTTTGTTTTTTTGTTTGTTTTTCGAGACAGGGTTTCTCTGTGTAGCCCTGGCTGTCCTGGAACTCACTCTGTAGACCAGGCTGGCCTCGAACACAGAAATCTGCCTGCCTCTGCCTCCCAAGTGCTAGGATTAAAGGCGTGTGCCACCACTGCCCGGCAAATTTAGTCAATTTGATGATGATTAGCCATCCAAGTTTGGGAGCAAAGTCCTAGAAGATGCTGATGATTCCCAGGCCAGGTGAGAGAAACAGGAAACTGGGCAGGGAGAAGGATGTGCAGTCACCAGTATCCCTTTTGTTTTAAACTCACTTGCCAGGTGAAAGATTCTGGCACCAGAGTCTGTTAGCTAGACGTACAGATGATGTCTCAGTAGGGTTCCTTTCAGAATCTGTGAAGAGGGGCAAGGTTGCACACTGCACAAACAGCAGCTGATTATAATTCTAACATTATATTCTTATATCCCTCTTGCCTTGTTTAGGATCTTGTTTAGTACCTGGAAGAGCTCCTTGGAATTCTTTGGACATCAGATACATCACTTGAATCTTTGTTTCCATAGAAAACTGGACACAGTTACTTCTGTCTTTGTCTTTTTATACAAGAATACAGGTCATATTGAGTCAAGGTCCCATCTGATTTAGTGTGATGCTATCTTAAACAATTATATTTGGAAACATGATATCTCTAGTTATACTCTAAGGTACTGGGGGTTAGAACTTCCATCGTGTCTTTATAAGGGGATATAATTTAACTCTCATCAGTTAGCCAGGCATTATGTTTTGTGTGCACTAACTGATATCAGCCTGCGGCCATGCTGTGACCTCAGATAAGGACAAGGTCTGCAGTTGCTGAAGGGGCTCAGAGCGGCTGACTGTCTAGGACAGTGCTCCTGGCAAAGGAGACTATATGCCCTATTCTGAAGGTAAATCAGGCAGACAGCATATGATAGAACCTACCACATGAGTTTGCTTGATTTTTAGTTTACACTGTGTAGTAAAATTTGGGCCAAGTTCATTCTGTGTTTTACTCTTCTGAGGCATGACATTATGTTCCTGGCCCCAAAGCTTGCTTATGCCTGGCTCATCGTGGGGTTTCCATTAGATATGAAAGATGAAGAATGCAGCCAGGATTGCTGCTGGCAGCTGTTTTGTGATCAAAAAAGAACAAGGCTTAGGTTGAAGCCACCACAAGGATAGATAGGACAGAGATGGAAGACAGTAAACCTTGTTAACATCAGTAGAGGTGCTAGATCAAGCCTTTTAATGTCCTTCCTAATTCCCAAATTTTTAACCCTTTTAACTAATGAATTTCCCCTGTCATTTGGTTCAGATATATATAGGCATTGTCTCTTGCAACTAAACCATTGTAATTGTTTTGGGAAGTTACAGCAGTATCTAGAATATAGCAGGTAGCAAATCAAATTTAGTGGCCTTGGACTCAGACCACCCCATGGCACCAGGATATCTACCCCTTAATATTGAAACTAGATGAAACCAAGGTGGAATGGACCAAGAAATAGTCTTAAGTGAACACAGCAACTCATACACATCCATGAGTATCGTGAGTAAATGGGAGTTGCATAAGTCATAGCCTCTGAGCTTTAACGGGGATTGTGCCTGTCGGTTTCTGACACTTTGACAAAATACTTAGGACAATTAACTTAAAGGAATGCCAGTCTGTAGTCACCTGACCTTTGTGGATTTGGCCAGTTGTGATGGCATAGGACACATAGTGGCAGTGGGTGACAGTCAGCTCATGGTAACTGGGAAAACACACACACAGAGAGAGAGAGAGAGAGAGAGAGGGAGAGAATGATTAATTGTCCCCTTCCTTCCACTAGACCCCATCTTCTGAAGACCTAATGGCACCAGAAGCTAGAGACCACGCCTTCCACATGTAGCCTTTGGGGGACATGCCAGAGCCTGTCTAGAGCCAAGGCAGAAAGTGTAGGATAGTTCTTTGCTCATTCACATCACACTTTATGCTCTTTCTCCTTTTTTCCTTTCTTACAGTTACTGTCATCAGCTGCTTTTCTGCTCATTGTCCAAAATGCTAGAACCTTCTTTTTAAGATACAGGTGCTTGGAATTAGCCCGAGTTTCCCTGAGCCCTGCAAAAGTGGGTGAAAAGCAAACCATTATGTAATTGTCTCACACCTGAACTGACGTCATAGGTTCAGTCACCATTATAAAGGAGATGAAGTTCTCTCTTCCCACCACAGCATCATTGGCTCCTCTATACTCTGGTCATTTTGCTGAACAATGGCTAGGTATTTTTAGTGTCCATATTTTCCTCCCACATAAAAATATCTTTTCCCTGATAATGTACAAGCTTTGTAAGTAAGTCTTTACTGAAGATAACACCATCTCTATGGATCCAGTTTTTAAAATCTCAGACAAAGGGGGAGATGACTGTCAGTAAAATCAGCTTTGCAAGCATGAGGCTCTGAGTTTGAGCCTCAGAACACACAGGAAAAAGCTGGTCATGGGGCCAGAGACAGTGTTCAGAGGTGAAGATGCTTGCCCTGAAGCCTTGAGAACCTGAGTTCACAATCAGGACCCGCATTGTGGAAGGAGAGAACTTGTTCTCACTATTTGTTGGCTGAGTTTTATGGGCTACTATGACATGGGCACAGCCTCATGCACAAATAAATCTTAGACAAAAGTAGCATGAGCTGTAAATTCTGTTACAGTTCAGTGGAAGTGTAAGATAAAGTGAACCCAAGTTGGGTGTCTGAGTAGTTGGGTGGTTTTGGGCACTCCCTCAGCCTCTCTGGACCACTGCTCTTATTGAAGAATTGAGAAAACAATCATGTTTAGGCCAATGAATAGCCCGCCAGTGATATCCAAGTAGAAATCCCTGATGCTGCATAAAAGGTTCTGTACAGATGTGATCAAGCTTTAAAGCTTGTAGAGAGAAAGTACCCTGGGTTGACCAGGAGCCCCTAATGGCAACTCCAAGTGTCTTCCTAAGTCAAAAAAAAAAAAAAAAAAAAAAATAGAAAGCTGTCCTCTGGTCTCCAAATACATAACATGGCACATGCCTGTACACATATCATCATATTCACACGCATATCTGCCATACACACAAACAGAAAAGAAAAACAAGGGGGGGGTGAGAAGAAGGAAGGAAGGTAGTATGACCACAGAGGCGGACACAGTGATGTGACTTGTCACATCAAATGCCACCATATCTGCAAGAGGCAGTGGGCATATTCTGCCCTGCAGACAACTTGATCTTAGCTCAATGAGATTGATTTTCAGACTTCTGGCTTCCAGACCATGGGAGAGTGAGGTTCTAGTGTGGACAGACTGCTTCTAGATTGCTGTGATGCTGCACGTGTACTGGAACCTAATATGGTAATAACCAACACTTTTGGGGGGGCACTCCCTCTCCAGCGTCTCCTCCTCCAAAGACACTTTTAGAATGCTTGATGAAGATTCAGATACTGGGGTCCAAGCCCAGACCTCCACAGCCAAAGTCACCAGCAGAGGTCCCAGGCAGCTACATGTGATCTAATCTCTAACTCTGGCTGTAGCATCAAGGTCAGCTCCCCTTTGGTCCTGAGGCACAGCAATGGGAAGGCTGGAAGAGAATGAAAAGGAAACTGCCCAATGAGGATGGTTGCTTGGGCCTAATGCCCAGGCATAGGCAACTTTTCTCATCCGGACTTTCTTCTATGTATGCCAAAACAGCCTGCATACATGTAAATCCCCAAACCACCCTGCTTTCAAAGGAAAAGGAGGGTGGCCTGCACACTTGACCTAATGGATCATCTTCTATGAGTGTGTGCCCAGATAAGCATGTAGGGATGAGAGCTGGCTCCCTTGGTCCCCAAGTACTCACATGGCACAGGGACATTACACAAAGCTGATGATGCCACCACAGGGCTTGCTTACATGCCTATGGATAATAATGTAAAGAGGGCAGATTTCCCTATACAATGTGCTATGCTGCAGTCACTGGATGCTGTGTCTTGACAGACATATGGAGCAGCAGCTATGAGCTAGGCTCTAGGTCAGATACTTAAAGCAGCAATGAAGTAGAATAAATCACCGTTCTTATGGAGTCCACCAACATTTTAAGATGCAACCAGGCTGTGTGGTGAGTGAACAAGGAAGTAACCAGCTTGCTTACTGGACACCAGCATAATGGGGAAAGGAAAGAGCAGGGGAAGAGAACGTGTGTGTCACATGAAAGGGATGCTTCAGTTACTCCCCACCACCCCTGGTGCAACCAATCAGAACAGTATTAGTTCGTTACTTTACAACCTCATAGTTACAGGGTGAGCTTGGCTGGGTGGGTGTTCCCGCTCTCTGTGAACTTGCTGGGGCTAGACTGAAAAAGATGGTGTTTTCTGCTCACGTGTTCCTCCCTTTGGAGGGACATCCCAGCAGTGTAGTTTCCTCAGGGCCTAGGGCTCTCATCAGTACCAGACTTCCCACATAGTGGTTTCCACAGGTGGGAAGGAAGCTCCCAAAGGGCAGGTATGGACCCTGCTCAGTGTTATTATGTCCATCTTCCCTGGTAAAAGGAGTCTGGAGGCTACTCTGATGTAAAGGGCAATGGATTTGCTACTCTTCTGTTGCTTTCATAAGACATTATGAGCCAAATCAATGTAAAGGAGAGAGTTTCTTTTGGCTTCCAGTTCCAGAGGGATACGTGTCCCTGATGGCGGAGAGGACGCAGAGCAACAAGAGGCAGATGTGACAGCAGGAGTAGTAAGCTGGGCGTTCACATCTTCAGTTGCAAGTAGAAAGCCGCAGGGATAAACTGGAAATGATGTAAGGCTTTTCTCACAGATGGAAGAAAATGTCTTTTCCTATCTGTGGCTGTTTAAGTGAGAAATGTCCCCAGTATAGTCTCAGGCATTTGGTACTTGGCATGTTGACTGCAAGAAGCCAGCATGGTAGGAATAGAGTTCATGAGTTCAGGTGTGAGGAGATGAGGCCACAGAGGATTTGTGTGTTGGTAAGAGCATCAATGAGTTCACAGCATGGGTATACACAGGCTTCTGGGGCCCACAAAGAGGACTAGGATTTAGCCCTGAGAAGATTTGATGGCTATCAGTTGCCTGGTTCTGCCAAGGGGATTGGATCCCCGGAATGTGGGCTTATCCACACTAAAGCCAGAAATTGTGCAGGGTAAGAACGGAGCACAGCAGGTACTGTGGCAGGCCCCCAGTGTGGGGTGGTACATTTTGGCCCAGTGAGATAGCCAGAGCTGGTAGGATACAGTCTTTAGTTAGCCCTGTAGAGCCTATGTGATGTTTGTCTCAACTCCACCCTCTGAGCAGCTCAGAAGCCTCCCAAGGTTAATTGTTACTACAGGAGAGGGCACAAATACTGTAGAAGCATAGTTTGAATTCTAGAAGGTAAGCCTCCCCTGATGTCACATGCTCTATTATGTCTCTAAGGTGTCATTCAGTCCCCCAGGGTCCCAGACAAAAACAAAGGGCTGAGGAAAAGAGGCTGAGTCACTGAACTGGAATCCAATCTAGAATTCCCTTGGCCAGAATTCTGGTTTTATTTCTGCTCAGTTGCAGCTGGGACTTTAAGTTCAGGACCTGGAACGGCAGGCAGCACAGGAACAGCCAGTACATCCGGACCCTACCAGGCTCTTAGCACTGTTGATTTCCTTAGCTTCCCAAGTGATGATGACTGTTTGAGGAGGTCCCAGCAGCCTAGAAAAAGATACTGCAGTTCCAGAGTATGGGTGCAGCACGGACCTGTTTTCTGTGCCTGCGGTCTAGCTGGCCAGTCTTTTCCAAAGTGTCCATCTGAAGGCTGGACCTTAGGAGAGATCGGGGGCCTGGCCCTGAAGTAGGGAAGGAGATGTCGCAGGTCATACACACCACAGACAATGCATGGCACTTATCAGATGCATGAGCATCTAATTTCCCAGGGTGCAAGGTGATGAGTGTAAGCTCAAAGCAGGCCCTGTCCCTACCTGAAGGAGGAGGACAATGAGGAGGAGGAACTTCCTGGGGACAGGAAATGGCAGCTGGATGAGGATTTAAAACACACTCTGGTGGGCAGAAAGTTCTGGTTTGGCCAGAGAATAAGCTAGGAGAAAAGAGGTGGAAGTAGAGGAGTTAACAGAAGGAAACTGTTCTTCCAATTGCAGGAAGCTTCTGGAAATTTCTCTGAGTGATACACCCAACCAGGAGGTCACAAGAAGGGCCCTTCCTTTGCTCCATTTCTCCATGCTTAGCACTCACCCCACCTGGCCCGTCCCACACAGACTCAACCCCAAACCCAGCAAAGGTGCTTCCCCTTCAGCTCTTAAGCTCTTTTCCACACTCAAGTTGGCTCCTGACTTTCTCACCTTGACCAAGAAGTCCAGCTGCAGTGGTTCTCAGCGATAGACTTGGACCCTTTAACCTGATTCCAGCAGGGCAGTTCCTGACGCTGGGTGGCCTACACCATATTCCTCAAATGGGAACTCAGACCCTGAGAAAGACACATACACAGCCCTGAAGTCAGGGTTCCTAATAGCGTTGTCCCTTATCTCTTGAGGTCATCGAAGAGGGTATCAGCCTTTAAAGGCTTTCTGAACACCCTGCATCAACAAAGGCCAAGGCTGACTTTTCAGCTGTTCACCTCTTACTGTCTGTTTAACCAGGGGTCCTGAGTTCATCTCTGTGCTCCCCTTTCCTCACCTCTGATGAGGTGCACAGATAAAGCATGTGGCATGCTCTGGACGTTGTTGAGTGGTCCCTGTCATTATTCTTTAGGACACAAAGAAATGCAAAGGCTCTGGACCACTCTGAGTCCCCTCCGGTGTCATGTATTATGGCCCTGAAGCCTTGGGGATTAGGGGCCACTTCACCATCAGGGAGACAGTGGGTTCCATTAGAAAGCTGACATCTCTACATTAGAGGGTTCACAGCACAATAACTCTGTGTGTGTGAATGACCCACATAGCACCTTGCAAACTTGTCCTGGCCTCATCTAGAGTCCAGCAGTGGTTCTCAACATCGCTAATGTTGCGACCCTTTAATACAGTTCTTCATGTTATGGTGACCCCCCAGCCATAAAATTATTTTCATTGCTACTTCATAATTGTAATTTTGATACTGTTGTGAATTGTAATATAAATATCTAATGTGCAAGATATTTGATATGCAACCCCTGTGAAAGGGTCATTTGAACCCCAAAGAGGTCATGACCCACAGGTTGAGAGCCACTACTCTATGGCATCGGACAGAGATAGCAGCACATCAGGGCCAACCTCAAAAGAACAGACCAGCAGGGAGACCACATTCCCTAATCTCTGGTCATTCCTATACTGTCTCATGCTCTGTACCCCCAACCTCTCCTGGACTGTTCTTCACTGTGACTCAGATCCAGACCCTTCAGTGACTTCCTGGAAGCTTCCCCAGACTCAAATGATTTCTGGATTTCCCTAAGCGCCACTGACCTTCCACACTGAGGACTTAACATTACCTAACACCATCATTACCAATGGAGCAGGAGCCACCCAAGAGCCAACCTTACCACTGCCTGGACACCAGAATTATAGTCATTTAGGTTTCTGCTACTTGCCTCACCTGGAGTCTTCACTCTGTTTTTAAAACCATTTCACTCTGTCAGGCACTACTTTCCCCAGAGCCAGCTAAGTAGAGACGTTAAGGTGGTTTTAAATCACAGGTTGAGAACACACAGCATAGCTGCTGAGGAGAGGGGTAGGGAATTGAAAAAAGAACATGAGGGAGAGCAGAAAACAGAGGAGGAGGGAGATCAAGGGGGAGAGGGAAGGGGGGGTGGAGAGAGGGATTGAAGGAGGGGTGGAGGAACAGGGGGAAGAAAGGACCAGCGATGGACGAAAAGAGGAAGATTAAAATGCATAGCATCAACAGGGCCTCCTGTGGCTGACTATGGACCACAGCCAGCCTGGCAATCTAGTTTTAGGAGGTACATTCTAGGCTCTAGCAAGGGGTACAATTGGGAGATCATCCTATGGAGGGTGCAGGGAACCTTAGGAGCTGTTCCCAGGAAGCCAGTGCCCCAGCAAGGCAGAGCTAGTCACCCTGGGAGCAGCCCCAGATCAGGACCAGATCTAACTCTAGGAATGGCATTGATAGGAACTCAGAAGGTGACGGTGGGCAAGCAACAGAGCCTCCGGTTTCTGTTCTCTGAAACAGCACTGATGATCTTCAGAGACAAGACATGATGTCTTGTGTGAAAGGCTAGTTCGCATGGTGACCAGGTGGGAGCCAGGAATGTGGTCAAAGCTCTGAAAGGGAGAGTGAGTACAGCTAGGGACCAGGTCCCTCACTTGCATGACTGGTAGGGTTCACTGGGGGACCCCAGGACTTTGAAGTGGGAACTATGGAGCAGATGAGGGGAACATGTGCAGCACAAGCAAGGTCAGGGATCTAGGATGACAGTGGAGAAGTCTGCAGTAGGAATGTGGGCCACAGTCACAACCTCAGCTTTCTCCTGAGCCCAGAGTCTTCCCATGGATGGAATTACAGGCACATGTTCCTATGGTTTCTTCTCTTTCAACTCAGGCAGTCTCCAGCCCCAAGGAAATATGGCAGCTTCTGTGACCAAAATGTGGAAGAACTAGAAGATGCAGGAATGACCATATTCAGGCACCATGACGATTACAGTCTTGAGAACACCCTATGAGTACACGCTCATATACATATGTATGATGTATTTGTATGTACATACCTGCATGTGTATATGCATGTTGTGTGTATATGTAGAGTATATGTATAGATGTGTGCGAGCACGTGTTTGTGTGTGTGTGTGTGTGTGTGTGTATACTGTGCACATGTATGTCACATGACATGCTCTACTTCGTCTTTGCTGTCCTCAGAGTCAGGCACACTGCCCTCAAGCAGTCACAGAATTTGTACCCCGTGTGCAACTGATCCCAGGAGAGCAGAATGCCACCTTCAACAAAGCCCTGGGGACCCTCACTGGGCTGATGGTTACATAACTGCAGATGGGTGTTCCCAGGGGTCAGAGTCACGGCTGAACTGTGTCCATGCCTCTCCCCTAAATAGAAGTCTGTGTTCTTACCCCAGAATAGGAATGTGTTACCTTATATAGTAAAAGGACTTTAAACAACTCTGTTTAAATTAAGGGTCCTGAGTTGAGGGCATTGCCCTGAGTCACCCTGATGGCAGCAATGTGAGGAACAGTGAGGGGAGAAGAGAGATGACTACAGTTCCAGATGGCAGATGGGGGAAGGGCATGCTGGAAGCACCTAGGAGGTGTATCTCTGTAGCAGGAAGAGTGGGGCCACCTCTCTGTAAATGCCAGGGGGCTGTGCAGTTGCAAAAGCATCTCCTGCAGGAGGACATAATTGAGGACTGCCTGAGAGACCAAGGATTGCTGGTGCAGACAATGCCAGCCAATCGGGAGCTGCTGTTTAGAAGAGATGCTTTCTTGGGACCAATGAGGGTATGGGTGGAGGGTATTAAAGGAGCTTCCAGCAGTGTGCAGAGAGCTTGCTCTGGTGTTTCTCACCTGTTCCTGGAGTCTGTGCCATTGACTCTGAGGCTACCTTACCTCCAACCTCCAAGGGCAGGTAGGGTTGGGTAAAGAGTAGTCTAGGGCATAGGCAGCAGATCTCCATGGAGCCTGCAGAAAGGAACTAACACTCCTTTTTTTCTAGAAACACTCCCTTCAGTCAACTGACCCCTGCAGAGCATTGAGGTAATACATCATCTGAATGTGTGTCAGTCACTCACAATGTAGAGGAACAAGGTAAAGATGAACCCTGCTCACAGGCCCCTTTTACATACCTTCAAGAACCTCTGATGGCCTAAACAAGAGGTGGTGGGCCCTAGGGCTGAGGGAAGCTCCTTTACCAGAGAAAAGACTTAGTACTGGCCAATGGGAAGAAGGCTGAAAAGAGTCATCCATCGTAGAGGTTCACGAGCAGGTGAGACAGATCAATGAGAGGGAGGCCTTTTTAAAAGAGAGAATATGATGTAGCCCAGGTTGTCCTCCTTGCTATTAAATAGCTGAGGATGACCTTGAACCTCCTGCCTCTACCTTTCAAGTACTGAGATAACAGACTTCCACTACAGTGCCTAGTTTATGTGACGCCAGGGAATCAAACGCAGGACTTTGGGCATGCCAGGCAAGCACTCTTTTTCCTCTGTGCCAGTCATCCCCTAGGTAAACAGATGACTGTGGGGGGAAAAATGGCAGAAAAAGTTCTCTCAGACTCGAAGCTTGTCTCAGTTCTGTGCACTCACTCAGCTGCTGATTGAATGTTCAGCAACTTCCTGTGAAGAGGAGACTGGGATGTAGCTTAGGTGCGCAGCACATGGGAACTGTTGGACTGTTTTGTAGCAACCTGCACCGGTCTGGTAAAGTGCTCCTCATCCAGTCTGCCTCCTATGACCTAGAGCTGATCAGAATCTTTCTCTGCAGCTTAAGGGAGGGAAGGTCACCTGCAGGCGCCTCTCTGATGTCATCCTCTATTCAGTGGGCTGAGGAATGTGAATCTCCTTTTCAGTTCCTTTAGAACCTCTGTTCCCTCAGTGACTTTCTCACTTCTTGGAATCTTCCTAGTGCTTACCTAGGGTGTGATCGCCCCTCTCTCCCCCCCACCCCCAGCCCCATCAAAGCATCAGACCTCAGGCTTTGGGCAAAGGGAGGGCCACCAGACTTTCTTGTGAAGCCCCTGATATTCATCCCTTTATTTGTTCATGAAACATTTCCTGAGGAAGAAGTAAGGGTCCAGCCCAGGGTCAAGACAATTAGGCAAATAACTCTAGGAATAAAATGATGGGTGACCGACTGTGCCCCAGCTAGATGGGAGCACACACGTTCTGTGTCATACAAAAGGGGAGGTAGGGCTCCCATGTCCTTTTGGCTGAGCACCCACGTGACAGAGAAGGAGCATAAAGAGGAATTATCAGCCTTCAGATCCTACTAGCGGGGAAACCAGGGCACTGGCAGGCTATCTTCTCCTCCACGCGGGAGCCGCCTTCCCACCGAGAGTGCTTTGTCTTCTGGGATGGCTTGTGTCCCAGGTCCCCAGAGAGAGGCAGAGACAGCTTAGGCCTGTTTGAAGATCTGCAAGCACCCACAGGGAGAGCCTCGCCCACGTCTCCCGTTTCCAGGAGCCCTGTGACAGACTTTCTTTCTTGCGGATATAACTCCAGAAAGAGCAGGGGGCGCGGTGTGGGTTCAGCTCCAGAATCTCCAGAATCCAGCCCTTGGCTGGTACTCTGGGATGGGTGTGCTCTTCCTCTCTGGCCTTGCTTCACAGCTGCCTTCCCAAGCTGGAGAAGTGGAAGGCTGACTAAAGATCCAGGAGGGCGGTGGCTCTGGCAGCCACACCCACTTCAAAAAGACGTGCAGCATCTCACACCCTCCCAGAAATCGCTAGAACGGAAGTAGACTGAGTTTGGCCAGATCCACAATGGGAGGTTAGGGGGAGGGCTGGAACGTGCAGCCTGACACCTGCACCCTAGAAGTTTGTACCAGGACCAGGCAGCCGCTTTCTTCTCAGCAGGGGCTTGGGAAGCTCCTCCCCTCTCTTCAAACTTACTTTAGGGCAACTGAGCTGAAGCCCCTGCAAAGTGAAAGTAACCTCCTGCCTTGCTGTGGTTCTGCAGTTATGTGAGGAAACTGCTTCAGGACTGGAGCAAGGGCCTGACAAGTAAATCTCTCCCCTGCCACTCTTCCCCCTACCTGTGATGCTGGGTAGGGTGTTGGGATGAATCACAGACAGACTCAGATCCCTTTTGCCCATTTTAGAGAACAGAAGCTGAGGTAAAGAAAAGGGAGGTGACAATTCTGGGAGAAAAGACACCATAATCTTGATATGTGGCGAAGGAATTGAATTTGTAACTTTATTTCAATCAAATCTATTACATTTCAGAAACTGATCTACCATGACTGCTAAGTGGGTACATTTCAGGATATACAGGGTCCCACACCGTTCTTCTCAAGTTCAGATAAGTCAAGGGATTTATGTAAGTTCACACAGCCAGGAAGTGGCAAGGCCACTGGAAACCAACAGAGCTGGCATTTGAAGCCTGGCATTCTGAGGCTGGATTGTGGAAGCTTCCTCAATGAGTGAACTACTGCCAAAGGTATAGGATGTGCCACTTTTGCTCAGGTCTGACTCTCTACACCGAGTGCTTAGACTGCCTTTGCCTTTGGGGGCTGGGATGCCACTGGGGAATGGTGGCATTAAGACATTGGCTGCCAGGTGGAGGAACTGCTTGGGTTAAGGCCAGAGAAGGTAGAGCAGAACTGAGGTCTAAATAAACAGCAAGGATGAGAGATACCCAGAGCCGCAGAGAGGAAATAATCAGGCCTAGTCATGGGACTTGGGGGAGGCTGTGAACTGCTGGCTCAACAAAGTGTGTGTTTGGGGTGGGGTTGGGATTAAGGCCAAGAACTCCAGATCATGACCTACCACTCTGTCATTCTTCCAGGGAAGGGCCCCACACAGAATGTAGCTGGAAGCAAGGGCTCCTGTCAGGAGCTGAAGGAGCATGGGAAAACCCCCACCCACCTGCAGGACAGGCCATCCAGGTTCCAGCCTGACTGAGCACTCGGTGGCCAGAGAATGATGAGCCCACTGCTGCTTAAAACTGCAGCAGGCAACAATACACCCACCTTGTCAACAAGGTTTCAATGAAAGTCACAGTCACAAGGAAAGCGCTAGGCAGGTACCTCTGCCTTCTCTCCTGTCCAGTTTTCAGAAAGGGTAAATTCTCTAGAGGGGAAACAGATTCTGTTTTTAAATACTGATTCACTTTGCAGAAAGCTAAAAATAGTTTTAGGAAGCTGGAGAGAGGATTCAGGGCTTGTTGCACATCCATAAAGACCTGAGTTCAAATCTCCAGCGGGGTGTGGCTGCACAGGACACCCGAAGTCCCCACAACCAATGCCCTCCTCTGGCCTCTGCATAGGGATACCTCTGTGCAACAACCCCCTACACACACACACACACACACACACACACACACACACACACACACACACACATATACACACACACACATGCACGGACCCCATTTCAGCCTTGTGAAGTAGCTTTTGAACTCAGCAGGTAGAAACAGAAGGTCCAGGAATTCAAGGCCATCTTTCACTGCATAGTGAATTTGAGGCCAGGACTATAGGAGATCTCGTCTCTACTCCCAGACCAAAAAAAGCAACAGGAAAGAGACATACTTAGAGGAGGTACAGACCTCAGGTGGAAGCCACCCACACTCCTCCTGGCACGCCCTACTGGGTTCCCTAATTCACCACTGACACTGTCTCACAGTTACTTTTGTTTAAAATGTGAATTTATTTTACTGGCAGTCTCTCTCCTCCCTTCAGAAAATAGGCTTCCGGAGAAGGAGTGTTCTGGACTCTTGCTAACCATAGAAACCGCAGGACCCAGATTGTATCTGGTACATAGAAGGCAGCCGGTAAATTTCTGTTTGATGAGTGAATGACAGCTGTCACAGAAATAATAGGGCTGAATGGAGCTGACCAAAGAGAGAACTGCAGGCCAGGTGTCTGGGGAGGGGCTCCACACAGACAGTGTCAAAGAAAGGGTCGCCTAGTAAGGAGAACAGTCTGCTAAGCCTCTCTTAGTAGGTTTGCAAGATATCAACCATGATGGCTTCATAGCTGTGAGAGCGGTTGGCACCAACAGCTTCCTGGCTTTTTCTGTGTTCTTAGCACAATCCCTGCTTCTCTCTACCCAGGTTCTCAGCCCCACTCAGTGCCTGTTTGCACTGGAAAAACAGTCATTGGTTCTGTTAATCCCATTGCTCAAATAAGACCACTACCACAATTTAAAGCCAAATTTGAAGCAATCTGTAATTAAATACATGCCAGGAGGATGGGCTCTGGCCAGGTCCACCCCTTGGTTACCAGGAAAATCGTCACAAGTCACGTTTTGTTGGGGCTTAAAACGCAACACCTGTAATTCACCACATTTCCCACCAGGTCCAATCAGGGCAAGTGTACATCTTGACATATTTCCTGCCCTTCTACCCTCTGCCTCTTGTGATCAAGCACATCTGGTGAAGATCAGTCAAACAAACGTAGGGCCAACAGAACTCGTTCTTCACTGCGAGCAGAACTCATCTCATAACCTACAAGACATATTTTCCCTGTTTTGGTCTCACGGTTCCTCAAAACTCATCACTGCTGAGATCTGTAACCTTTCAGAATCAGAGTGGAAGGGCACGCCAAGAGCCGGGGCACAGTAGTGATGCGTGCTCTTGGTGGATGCAGAGGCCTGGTAGGCACAGCTCAGGCTACCTCAGGCCAGGTGAGACAGACCCTCTCCATAAGTGTGTCTCTGTGTTGGTCAGTGTTCCAGAACCAGACAAGGCCATGTTAAATCCTCCAAGATCACACTCTGAGTGATCTTGAGCCGGGAGATTCCCTTGGCTTTCTACAAGGTTCAGGGAACACATGAACACACACACACATTAGGTATGCTTGGTCTTATGTGGTTAATGTGAATATTCATAATTTACATGCAAAATTCCCCTTTCTGAATTTAGCCTGTTTCATATTGAATCTGGAATCTGGAATGTTTCCCCCAAAGGTTTATGTGTTGAAAACTTGGTCAGCAGATGGACGTGTCGTTCATAGGTTGGTGAGAATGTCAAGGTGTGTGTCTAGTTGGAGGAAGTAGGTAAGCCCTTGAAAGGGATCTCTGTCTCTCTGTCTCTCTCTGTCTCTGTCTCTCTCTGTCTCTCTCTCTTCCTCTCTCTCTCTCTTTCTCTCTCTCTGTGTGTATGTGTGTATATGTGTGTCTGTGTGTGTGTTTGCACAAATGGAGGTTGGAGAATGTCTTAGGGTTTTACTGCTGTGAATAGACACCATGACCAAGGCAACTCTTATAAAGGACAACATTTAATTGGAGCTGGCTTACAGATTCAGAGGTTCAGTCCATTTTCATCAAGGTGGGAACATGGCAGCATCCGGGCAGGCATGGTGCAGGAGGAGATGAGAGTTCTACATCTTCATCTGAAGGCTGCTAGTGGAAGACTAGATTCCAGGCAGCTAGAACTAGGATATTAAAGCCCACTCCCACAGTGACACACCTACTCCAACAAGGTCACACCTACTCCAACAAGGCCACATCTCCAAGTTGTGCCACAGCCTGGGCCAAGCATATACAAACCATCACAGAGGATAGCCTCAGGTGTTGGTCTTAACCTTTCGACTCATCGGAGACAGTCTCATTCCTTCATCATTGTGTGTGCTAGGCTTATTGGCCCGCAGCTTCCAGGGATTGTCTCTGCCTCCCACATCACTGTAGGAATGCTGGGGCTAGCAGTATGAACTACTACGTCCGATTTTATATTGGTTTAGGGAATTAGAACTCAGATCTTCACAATTGTTGTTAATCCCACTGGTCAAGAATAAGACCATTACAGTGTTCGAGCCAAATCTGAAACAAGCGTTAATTAAATACTGGTCAGGATGATGGACTCTGGCCAATTTCATTCCTGGGTTCCCAGAAAATGACAACAAGTTAGCTATTCCAGAGTGAGGAGGGGATGTGTTAGGATCCCTGTGGAGGCTAGAGGTTGGTACCCAGTGTCTTTTATGGCTCTCCATCTTTTTTTTGTGTGTGGGGGGGACATAGTTTTTCATTAAATCTGGAGCATAACAATTCAGTGAGACTTTCTGCCAGAAAGCTCCAGGGGTCCTCCTGTCTCTGATTCCTCAGATTTGTAATTACAGGGGTACCACACCCAGCTTCTTTGTGGATGTTAAGGATCCCAACTGAGGTCCTCATACTTGTGAAGTGAGCCCCTTGCTGTGTGAGCCATCTCCCCAGGGACTCGTGTTTTTACGTCCCAGCCGAGGTTATGCCCCCTGACACACAAATGGGCCATCAGAACCCCATTTCTCTTTATATCAGTGCTTCTCACCCTTCCCAATGCTGCTACCCTTTAATACAGTTCCTTATACTGTGGTGACCCCCAACCATAACATTATTTCATTGCTACTTCATAACTATATCCTGCCATGTGACCCATAGCTAAAATGACTACTAGCAGTACTGACAAATACCCTGGTGGTCCATCATCTTCTTGGCAAGCAAGAGGACAGAGAGGGTCCAATCATGCCACCCCTGAACCCCCAATAATGATAGAGTTGTGGTAGATTTAAATCTCAAGGCTGCCACTTTACAGCTGTGTATCTCTGATGAAATGAGTTCACCTCTCTTGAGGTTGGAGCATGAGGAGGAGGGGTGCTGAGGCAGGAGGACTTGCTGACTCAGTGTGGTGCCAGCATGAGCTGGGAACTGGAGCAAATCGACAAGTTGATGGTATCCCAGCTCTCTGCTTGTTATTTTGTCCCTTCCATGGCCTAAGCAACCTTCTCAACCCATCATACGGAGGCTCAGAGACATAATGCTCCAGAAAATAGGCGGAAGCTGAGCTACGGCCTTTGGGTGCAGGGTTTATTTTGGAAACAGTCTCTCTCAGGCTGGGAGAAGGGGACTGTGCTCGAAGGCTGACTCTGAGCCCCAGAATTCAGGTCCTCCCTGCCTGCCTCTGTAAATAAGGGTAGAGCAGACTTGATGACCTGCCCTCCCCAACCCTGGCTCTGTCTAAGTTGTTTCCCAGAAAAGTTAAATGTCAGGATCTAGAGTACTAACCCAAATTCAGCCCCATGTGTTTTTGGAGCTCCAGAGAGCTAGGAATGGTTTTTATACTTCTGAAGGGAAAAAAAATCAAAAGAATAATATTTTCTAACATTTGAAACACGGCATAGAATTCAAATGTTAGTGTCCATAAATAACATTTTACTGGAATCCAGCCAGGAGCAGTCATTTACAGGTCTAGAGCAGCTCTTGGACTCCCAACTCTCTGGCTTTTCCTGGAAAACCCAGCTGCTTCTTACCCTGGAGCCATTTCAGTAGACCAGTTACCTGCATACAGGCCTATGGAGTGAGCTTCTCTGACTCCCCACCCCCACCCCCAATCCCCGTGTGAACACAACACCTGAGAAAACATCTTAGGGAGGAAATATTTATTTTGGCCCATGGTTTCAGAACCTCTGGGTGCTGGAGAATGTGAGGGAGAAGCTTCCTTACCTCTAGGCAGAGGGGAGGCAGAGAACAGCACTAGGGGGAATCACCCCAAGAACACATCTTCTGCAACCAGGCAGGAAGTTTCATGCCCCCCCCAACACATTAGATTGTTTGAATATTTAATCAATGTCAGAGCCTTCCTGGTGCAATCATCTCTGGATGAACACTCCCTCACTGACAGGAGAGCTGTGTCTCACTAATCTTCTAGGGCCTCCCAGTTCCTTCGAGCTGACTAGGAAGAATAAACATTGCACCCTATTTTATAGGAAGTCACTTCTGAGGACTGGTGGGGAGGGTAGACCTCAAAACAAGAGTTTTGTGGGAAGTGGGGGTAAACCCAGTACACCCTCTAACATTACCTCACCAGATGGAGAGCGACTGCAGGAAGTCAGGAATCTGGACTGATGTGTTTATTAAAATGATAAGATATATGTTATATGGGTGTAGGGGAAGGGTGTGCCTCAGCGGGCCCGTGCCGAGGCATCCCTTCCCCCTGAGGGACTAGACACATGCGAAGGTATAGTATAAAAATAGAATTTATTTAGGGCATGGGGAGGGGAGTTAAGAGGGTAGTAGAGGCATAGAAAGGCAGAGAGAGGGAGAGAGTAGAGAAGTAGAGAGGTGGAGGCCGGCCATGACCACGTGGAGAGAGGGAGGAAGGAAATGGGAAGAGATAAGAGATGCAAAAGAGAAGCAAGAGAGAAGAGAGAAGAGAGAGGGGAGGGGCAAGCAGCCCCTTTTTCAGTGGGCCAGGCCAACCTGGCTGTTGCCAGGCAACTGTGGGGAGTAGCATACCTGGCTGTTGCCAGGTAACGGTGGGGCGGAGTTTAGACAGAATGCTAACATTCCCTCATTTTGGTTTAATTAAAAAAAGAAAAATTAGAAAGAGGCAATGGCAAAGCAGGAATAGGGGCGTTGTAATATCTGACTGCTTCATGCTGGCATTGGGGGCGACATGGAGCTTGGTATATAGTAGGCACTCAATTAAGTCAAGCTGAGAAAAAGTGAAAATAAGCATCTCTCCTGGACCTTCCACTGGAGCATGAAGGGCTTGAGGGTAGTGTGCTCTCTGGTCCAGTCACTCACGTGACTGCAGGTATTCAGTTGAACAAAATAAACAACTCACTCACAGTGTAAGCTCTTTGCCCCTTCCTTCTAAATAAGTCTTCGTCATCATGTGTCATGGGGACTTGGAGCAGGTACAACACATTATTTATTGAATGGCCACGATCTGTTCCTGGCTCCCTTACCACCTTTCCCTGAGGTGCTTGTGGAACAGACTGTTCTAGAAAGAGTATCTTTTCTATTACCTCCAGCTGCTTCTGTTATCCGAGGTGCCACTCGCAGCTGGGAATGCTATTACACATGAGAATGGCTTAGCCCAGGCCAAATGTCATTGGTTACTCAAGGTTGTTTTTACCCCCATCTTCCTCCTCCCTAGATGAGTGGACTCATTTTCTGTATCGGAGCCATCAGGACTCTTTCCTCTTTGGGGATTCCAGCCACAGATGTGGAGGAAGAGAAAGTTGGATAGAGAAGGGAAAGAAAGACCTCATCCAGACCAAGTGCAGGGACAGAGCAAGCAGCTCTGTCTTGATCCTTGGGGACAGGCAGCTGCTTTATCCCAACAGGTGCAAGGAAGTGTCAGGCCACGTGCAGATCAGGGTGGAGGTGGCTGAGGGGAAAGATCCTGCAGGGCTTCCTGGATTGCAGGGCCATAGGAAGCCCAGGGCTCCATTCTGAGGCTTGAATGGCTTTTTTCTCTCCGAAAACAAATGCTGGCCTTGTTTGCAGGTTTGTTTGTGCCTTTGCTTCCCCCCAGGCACTTTCTGTTCTCCTCCCCCAGGCTCAGCCTCAGGCAGGCCACTGTGAGAGCCCAAGCTTCCAGAATTTCCAGAGTTTGCTCCTCAACTCAAGCCAAGTGCACAGAGCCCCTGGGGGTCCAAAGAGGAGAAAGGGCTTTCCCTTTCCAGGTGCAGACTGTCCTCAACTTCCAGAGTTCTGGAGCTTCTAGGTTTGGCATGGCTACAGAAGTAGATCCATGCACTCTATATTCAACAGAATACTCCATTTCAAAGCAGTATTCAATAGTGACATGGGTGATTAAATTAAAAAAGGCTTTCTGCAAGATGACTGCCTACTGAACATGAATGTGAACGAGGCTGGGTGGGCCAGGTCCATTAATTGACTGCACCACCATCCAGGTACTTTGACCGTTCAAAAGGCATGTTGAAAGCTAATGCCATCATAAACGGAAGATCTTACAAAAGAAAAACCTCTGCAGAGTAAGGTCAATGCTTAGGGAGCCCGCTTCAATGCCAGGTGCTATACTGGGCTTAGCTGTTCTCAAAGCAGATACAATTCACTGTTTATATCACTGCCACCTCCAGACCCTTCCAGGCCCAGCTTTGCTAGACAGAAAGAAAATCATGAGTCATAGCACACATTGCTTTCCCAGCTCTGTGGCTGAATTAAAATCCATGCCTATGTGGACTAGCTCCAACCCCTGCACCCTAGATCAAGACTCATCATGCTAGTCTCTCAGTCAACTCCTAACTGGAACTTATTTCCCTGTTTTGGCAAATGAAAGCATCAGCACTTCCTGTCTTCTGAGTCTGTCCCCAGAAGACGATTCCTGTCTTAAGGTACATGTGGGCCCCCACCCTGCATGTCTTCTCATCAGCTGAAGATTATCTCAGGTAGGTACTGCTGGCATCTTCATTGCAGAGATGGGGCCACTGAGCCGTGGAGAAGTTAGGAAACTTGCCCAGGGCATCACACTACTGAGAACCGAAGCTGGCCCAGGACTGCTTTTCTTGTAAATGCACAGTCCACACTGAGTGGAAACACAGCCTGGAGGTAAGACTACTGTATATAGCAAAGCCTAAAGATAGGGTGTGTGTGTGTGTGTGTGTGTGTGTGTGTGTGTGTGTGTGTGTTGGTAGTGATGCGGTGGTCAAAGTACACATGTGGACTCTGAAGGTGAAGAAGGCCACGTAACAAATGCAAGGCCTAGAGACTGGGAAGGACCTCACCCAAGACCAGAGGAAGGCTATTACCCTAGAACGGAACTGGGAGGTTGTGGTCTGCATTTGCACAAGGTAAGGGTCTGAAGGTAGGTGAGTCTGCCACACAGACATGGAGCCTTACAGGGAGCATTGCACAAAGGCTGAGCCTGCAGGCAGGGAGGCTAACACTGAGGAGGCCTGTGCTTAGGCACAAAGTGTGAAGAAAGCATTGCATCTGTTCAGAGCCTAAGGTGGAGGCAGCTACTGAAGAAGCTGGAGGTTGGGAAAACATCACACGCTTGATGAACAAGGATGTAGGAAACTCCTATTGCAGAGGTCCACCTAAAGGCTGGAGAAGGCCAGCTTTCCCACGTGGAGACTATGGAGCCTTGGAGGTCGTCATGAGCATATAGGGGTTGCTCTCCTGTAGAAGATGATGGAATGACAGCAGGTTGCAAGGCATCAAGGGACGAGCTGATGTACTTGGATGGCTTGCAGACATTTAGGCCGCTTGAGAAGGTTCCGTGTCAGTTCCTCAAATAGCCTTCTTGTGGAAGATCCTCTACCATAGCCACATAGCTGGCATCTCTGCATGACTCAGAAGCCACACATCCTCCTGAAGGCACATGTGGGCAGCTTGATATGAGCCGGCAACAATGAACACTGGAAACTCTCCCCACCTCTCTGTTGGACCCCTCTCGCATGTTTCCAACAGAAGCCCACCTCACTGCCTCTCACCAGCTTCCTCCCAGTGGCACCTCCCTGCCCTTACTCTGTCTCCCTTATAGAGCCATGAAGTGAAGTTGTGCGCTCTTCCTTCACTGGGGTGTGTGGAAAAAAAGAAACAAAAAACCAGTACTAGACAAGGCAGAGAGAGCCACCTACTCCAGTTTCTAACCATATTCTGGGGCTCCCCAGACTGAGCAAAGGCAAAGCAGGCCAGGTGGGAAGAGTCTTCAGCCAGGGGGAATATTATTTAAAGGGAATTATGGTTTTGCTGTTTGTTTGTTTGTTGTTTTTGGTTTTTGAGACAGGTTTTCTCTGTGTAGCCCTGGCTGCCCTGGTCACTCTATACATGAGGCTGGCCTTGAACTCAGAGATTACGTACCTCTGCCTCCTAAGTGCTGGGAATAAAGACTGGACACCACACCTAGCTTCAAAGGGTATTATGTTAATGCAGGCCTCTGACACAATTCCTCATGTTGTGGTTGTGGTGACCTCCAACCATAAAAATATTTTCGTTGCTATTTCATAAATGTAATTTTGCTACTCTTGTGAATCATAAATATCTGTTTGCTGATGGTCTTAGGTGACTCCTGTGAAAGGTGGTTGAGAACTACTGGGCTAATGGGAGGGAGGGATGGAAGATGTAAAGAGAGAGCATGTATGACCAAGGGACTCCATTATAGCCTATGAGTGCTATAACAAAATGCCTGGAAGTAGGTTATTTATATGGCAAAGATTTGTTTTTCATATGGTCTAGAGACTGGGAATTCTAAGGACATAGTGCTGACATGTAGATAATAACCCTTCTGTTACAAGATTGTATAGCAGGGCATAAATATAAGACACCACCTGTGGTGGTTTGTATATGCTCGGCCCAGGGAGTGGCACTATTAGAAGGTGTGGCCCTGTTGGAATGGGTGTGGCCCTGTGGGTGTGGGCTATAAAACCCTCATCCTAGCTGCCTGGAAGTCAGTATTCTGCTAGCAGCCTTCAAATGAAGATGTAGAACTCTCACCTTCTCCTGTACCACGCCTGCCTGGATGCTGCCATGTTCCTGCCTTGATGATAATGGACTGAACCTCTGAACGTGTAAGCCAGTCCCAATTAAATGTCCTTCTAAGAGTTGCCTTGGTCATGGTGTTTGTTCATAGCAGTAAAACCCTAACTAAGACACCACCTGTGTCAGCTCAGGTCTCTACTGTTTTTCATAAAACATCTAATACCATCATGGTGCCTCTACCCTCATAATCTCATCTATCTCCAATTGTCACACAAAAGCTCTGTCTCCAATCATTATCATGTGAATTTAAGTTTTCAAAGTTATCAATCTGGGGGATACATTCAAACTATAGCAAAGGGTACAGAGATTCCAGGGTCACCTAAACACCTTGCCTTTTAACTGCCAACATCTGGGTGCTGGAAACCATGAGTCTGTCCTCAGTGTGGTCCCTGCCTGTCACTTGGTGGGCATTTTCAAAATGAGTCATATTCTCTGATTCTCAGCCTTGGGGTGACATGAGACCCCGCAATAATTCTTCCTTTCCCTTTTCCCTCTCTGGAAAAGCCGGCAAAGGAACACAAGCCCTGGTTGCCTTTCCCTTCAAACATTCCAAGGCAGTCTGCTGGATTTGGTCATTGCCAGGGTGGACTTCTCATAAAACACTATTGTTACTGTGATAAAAGAAGCATCTTTAAAAGAAAGATGACTTTGTTTGGGCTTACAGCTTGAGGGTATGCAGTCCACCATGGACAGGAAGCATGGCAGCAGGACCTCACAGCTACTCCCTCACACTGGGTAAGCAGGATGCAGAGATTGGACCGGAAGTGGTACTGGACTATAAATGTAAAGACTCCCCAACCCTGTGGTCCTCATCTCGGAAGGATTCCACAACTTCCCAGAACAGTGTCATCAGCTGGCGACCAGATGTTCATAGATATAAGCTTAGGAGGGACACATCACATTCAAGCTGAATCCAGGAGCAAAATAACAATGAAGTCTATAGAAATAACAGTTCAGAAGCTGGGCAGTGGTGGCGCGCACACCTTTAATCCCAGCACTTGGGAGGCAGAGACAGGTGGATTTTTGAGTTCGAGGCCAGCCTGGTCTACAGAGTGAGTTCCAGGACAGCCAGGACTATACAAAGAAACCCTGTCTCGAAAAACCAAAAAAAAAAAAAAAAAAAAAAAAAAAATAAAA